>JAKLTH010000281.1:137500-1337500 GCA_025175895.1 Wurfbainia villosa
CATCGGCCGGCGATGGCGGCGTCCCTGCCGGCCAGTCGTCGGTTCTGAATCGCGGCCGGAATCCGGCGGGAAGACCGCCCGGTGGGCGGTCCTTCCCGACGTCGTCTTGGCCGGGATTGCGATCCGGCCGAATCGCGCAGCGATGTCGGCGATAACTGCCGGCCGCGGCCGGACCAGCGAATCGCGGCCGAGTGCGCCGACAATCCGGAAGCGGTCTGCGGATAGCCCGTAGTCTGATTCGCGCTGGTCAGCGGCCGGAAGCCGGACAGCGGCAGCGTGATAGTCGGAAGCAGATGAAGTGCTCACGTAGAAATCGGAGCGCGGAGAACACGTATATATATATATATATATATATATATATATATATATATATATAATATATATATATATATATATATATATATATATATATATATAATAGTAATAAAAAAGGATACCTGTAAAGGAAATAGAGAGTCCAATCAACAGGTTTTTTTACTCCTTTTTTCTATCAAAAATGGTTTATTTTCATTATAATTATGAGAGGATAATGACCCTTTTATTTTTGCAACGTGATTGCTCTTTTGATTTTGGAATTAATTATCTTTATCTTTTATACATTTGTCTCTAACTCATAATAATGAATATTTAGGATTCATAAAAAAAAAAGAATCAAGTCTCCCATAATTTATATATATATATATATATATATATTACTGGATTTCTTCAATGAGCTAAAATGAATGATACATGTCCTATCTTCACATCAATCATTGAAGGTGGGTTCACTACACCTTCATCCTATGCTATAATGACTAAATGTAAAATGGATAGTGCATATCCTATCTCCACACCGATAATATCCTACAAGGAAGTTCACTTTACTACTTAACCAAAGAAAATACACTTTTAGATTTTGTCAAAAATCATTTAACTTATCTACTTAACTCATTTCATAAATTACGCTTACTCGTATAATTACAAGATTAGTAAGATAGGAAAAAAATAATTGAAAATTTTAATAAATTAAATAATAAAGTGTCTTTATATTCTAATATTTGAAATGATCATTGTCAAATTCATTTATATATGAGTGTGACATGTAATTGAATCAATAATTCTTGAAAAATTCAAAAAAAATTATTAACATATTAAATTTTTGACGAATTATATACTACTCATAATATATTCTAATTATTATATTTTTTTTTAAATATGAATTAACTAATCAAATATTTTCAATATTATTTAATAATGTCAATTCTAATACTATAATAATTGATGAATTTAAATTTATTTGTTAATTTGATGGTTTATTATTTTATATTCGTTGTTTATGTTATATTTTAAATTTATGTATGGAAGATAAATTAAAATTTTTAGAAAATCTAATTAAACTAATTAAAATTGTTATTTCTTATTTATGATCACATTATAATATAATAAAATAATGTATAGATTTTATAAAATTAATGAAATAAGTCCTAAAAAAAATTTCATGTGATGTACCAATATCTTGAAATTTAATATATCAATTATTATAAGATTTATTTCAAATATAAACAACTATTATGTTCCTTTTTGTATAAATTGCAAATACTGCTAATATAAATTTATTTTTCATATTGATGAAATATATGTAATAATATTTATAAAAATTTAAAAGTATTTAATAATGCAATTAAACTGTTCGTGTAATCAGCCCAAGTCACGAATGACCGGACTCGAGTTTGACTCGAGTAGTGTTTTGATGTTTGACGATGAGTTGATCATTGTTTGACAATGGATTGACTATATGGTTGACATGAGATTGACAATATGATAGGGAAGTCCAAGTGTGTAGCCTTAGTCACGTAAGTCGAAGTGTGTAACCTTGGCAGTGAAAGTCCAAGCATGGGGCTTGGCAATTGGAAAGTCCAATATAGAGTTGGCAAGGGAAAATGCAAGTGTGTAGCCTTGGCATAGAAAGTCCAACATGGAGTTGGCAAGGGAAAATCCAAGTGTGTAGCCTTGGCATTTGAAAAGTCCAACATGGAGTTGGCAAGGGAAGTCCAAGTGTATAGCCTTGGCTACGTAAGTCCAAGTGTGTAGCCTTGCCGGTAAAAATTCAAGTCATGGGTATTTGATATTTGGGAAGTCCAATGGTTTGGCGATATAAGTCCAAGCAATAGTCTTAGGAGCATAAGTTCATATGAACCTTAGCAGTCATGGATGACTTGGAGGGATCCGATAGGCACAAGGCTAGTGGAGGTGATTAGAAGGCTTAGGTCTAGACTAAGGGTGATCTAGCAAGTATGAGGGCATCATACTTGGGTTAAACCTCATGTTTGAGATTTATCAGTCGACCGAGATTATGATTAGTCGACTGATAGGAGTCGACTGGAGTTCGACTATAGTCGTGTGGCATTGACAATCGACTGCCAATATTGGGTAGTCGATTGGACTTGCAGTCAATTGTCATGGAGGTCAGTCGACTGATGGATAATGCCACAGAAGCGAGGCAGACTTGACCAGTGGCTCGACTACCTGTGCAACAGTTGACTGATAGGGTTTTGCAGTCGACTAATGGACTATCCATTGGAACTTTTTCAACATGGAGCGAGTCATTATGAGACAACGACTATAGGAGACGTCGACTGATAGATATGAGCAGTCGACTGTTGGGCACGAAATCAGCTCGATGCAGGTTATAAAAGGAGCTCGAGTTGGAAGATTTTGTAATAATTTTCTTGGGAGATTTGAAGGGGAATAGTTGATATTTTCCAGTCCTTCAAGGCTAGCCCAAGGCAATTAACAAGCAAGCATTCAAAGTAACCATTTGTAAAGTTTTCTTTGCGTTATTTGTTGTATTTACTTTGTATTTGCTTGTTGTATCTTCTTTATTGTTGTAAATGTTTGTACGAGGTTTCTCAATCTCTAACGTGTTGTCCAGAAGGAGATTTATTAGTAGTGTGTGTATCACTAGAGCTCGTTGAGCTCACCCCGTGGAGTAGAAACCCTAAAGTTCCGAACCACGTTATATTATTGTCTTGTGCATGTGTATTCGTATATTCGTATTTGTATCTTGTATTTCCGTTGCGCTAACCAAATTGTAGAGACGAACGAATGAATTCCAACAAACAATGATTCGACTATTCAATCCCCCTTCTAACCGAGCCATTGATCTCCCAACATAAGCAACTGTCTTATATTTTTTATTCTACTCATTTAATTATGATAAATTTTTGTAACATAATTTTAATTTTAAATAAATATGTTATAGCTAAATTATTTTCCTCCTTGTGTGTGAACAATAAAAAAAATAGGAAAAATATTGTTATCATATTCTTATGTATTAAGTTGTATTTGTTATAGATCCTAAACTAAAATTAGATAGTTTACATAAAATATTAGTTATATATATTATGATAATTTAATTTAATTAAAAAATTATTCTTCTCCTTTAATATTATACAAAATACTAGAAATAATTTATGTTATATTTATAAATAATATAATTTAAAATATGAATTAGAGATTATTGTCTATATTCGAAATTCAAAATATTGACCGTACTTTAAAATTTATAAAAGTACAACTTTTATTAAAGAAATGGACGAATCATTCATGAGAATTTTCAAGTTCTAAATAGAAATTTAAGAATTATTTTATAAATTTTTAATTTTAGTGAAACAGATAATGAAGTAAATTTTGATATTCTATGGTGGTGATCATAGATGATTCAAAGTTTTTCATTCTCTCCATCATAGCAAAAGAAATTATAATTTGTTCGGTGTCAGCCGTTACTATAGAATAGATATTTTGTTTCAATTGTTAGGACGATGTGTTGCGCTAAAGGAGGGTGAGTAGCGTCTCGACTAGAACTCTCTCTGATCTCTCTCAATTGCGTTTATGATTGCTTGTCTACAAGGTTAGCACTGCGAAAATAGAAATAAACCTAAAACAAACACAACTCATAGAACACCTGTTTTTAACATGGTTCGGAGATCCACTCCTACTCTACGACAATCTTTAAGGTGGATTACTCTTCTCACAAGCTTTCACTATCTTCTCCTTTAGATGAACATCAAAATGGAGAAAATCTTCTTACAATCTGAAACTTATATACCAATACAACCAAACAACACAAGTGTAAAGAAATAAAACAAAATACATAAACAAAAATGTTTTACACGATAATACTTTTAATCGCTATTGATTTGGTTGCGTTGGAACGGCTTGGAAGGTTTGGAAAGCAGGAGATCTTCCCCTTCTAAGTCACCAAGGAATCAATGCTTGAAAACGTCTTTAAGTCTTTCTTTTATAAGCTTCGTGTTAGTTGATTTTCGCCCACCAATCGACTGGTCACTTCACCATTGCCTTACAACGACTCAATTCATGTCGAAAACAGTCGACTGCTCACAACCATCAGTTGACTACTGATGTCGCCAATCGACTGGACATGACCTTCTGTGCGCTGACGGCTAATGTCAATTGACTGCTTCATCACAGTAGTCGACTGCTACATGGAGGCACTGCTTCTCATTAGCGACTCGACCTATCCAGACTAACCATGGCCAGTCGATTGTTTCTCCACAGTAGTCGACTACCCGAGCACCGAGTCTCCCAAGCACCACAGTCGCACTTTCTCCCTCGCGACTGCCCAAGTTCCCGAGTCCTAGTGTTGAGCACCCAACTTTTCGAGCACCAGTCAACTGTTGACAATGCCAGTCGACTGGTCTCTCGAGTACAATAGTCGTGCACCCGAGCATTACGACTTCCGACTCAAGATTTCCTCATCCCGAGCACCGCTCGACTTCCTGAGTCCGATGTCACCTAAGTACTCGCAGCCAATCGACTGCTTCACACAACAGTTGACTACCCGAGCACCACTTGACTTCCCTTATGGCCCAACTCCCGAGCACTCTTTCTTGAGTGTCGACCACTCTACTAGTCAATTGATCCAAACCACCAGTCGACTGCCCGAGCACCTATCAGAGTTTCCTGAGTGCCACGACTTCCTCACTCGTCTGAGCACTCGACCAGGCGTCTGGTCAAGACCACTAGTCGACTAGTACACCTCAAAATTGAGATTTAACACATCAAATATATATAATTCTCTCATACTTGACACTTACTCTTAGCCTAGATCTAAGCCTTCAAGCTCCTTCCATCAGCCTCATGCCTTTAGGATGCCTCTGAGTCCTCCATGACTCCTTATCCTTTCCGCTATCCTTCAAGTGCATCATTCAGCTTTGTTATGTTATTGGGTCTTCCTTTACCAAGAGGTCACGCCTTCGAGACTTCTCCGCCAAGAGTCATGCTCCGAGACTTCCATTGCCAAGTTATACTTGAACTTTCCCTTGCTAAGTATTCATACTTTGACTTTCCTTATCAAGTCTTCATATTTGGACTTTCTCTTATCAAGTATCCATACTTAGACTTTTCTTGCCAAGTCTCCATACTTGGACTTTCCTTGTCAAGCCTCTAGTCAACCTTAACCTACTTGACTTCTCAGCACCATATGATTATGAATATTGTCAAACGTATTATCAAAATCAAAACACTACTCGAGTTCCACTCGAACTTGGTCAACCTTGACCCAAGGGTGATTGCACCAATAATCTCCCCAATATCAATTCGAAGATAATATGTTAGATGAATAAAGATCTACTTTATCTCTTGATTCTTTAGAAGCATAAGTATTACTTGATGATTGGACAAGAACTGTTGAGAGTATTGGTAATACAATCAAAATCCCACATTGGTAAGACATGAAAAAGATCATGTGCTTATAAGATGAAAAGATATCTCCATTGGTATGAGACCTTTTGTGTATAGCCCAAAAATAAAATCATGAGGGTTTATGGTCAAAGTGAACAATATCATACAATTGTGGAAATATATGAATTTTATTTGCACTAGCAATTGGTATTAAAGTTGGGTTCATGTCAAGTCATGTACCTCGAACGAAGGAAGTGACACTCCCATGTCCGGATCAAAAGAACTAGACACCAGGTAGGAGTCTAGTTGAGTCAGGAGGACCGGATAATTGGCATGAAGTTCAGTTGGGTCAAAAGGATAGGATAACTCGATGGAACTCCAACTAGGTCAGGAGGACTAAACAGTTAACAGAAACGCCTGGTGGTTTGAAGATTAGACATCAAGTAGAGAAAGTCCTTTGAGAACAAATAGGCTTAGGGGGGTCCAATATGGTCCTTCATTTGAGGGGGGATTATTGAGAGTATTGGTAATACAATTAAAGTACAACATTGGTAAGACATGGATGAAAAGATATCTCTATTGGTATGAAGCCTTTTGGTATATCCCAAAAATAAATCCATGAGGGCATAGGTCTAAAGTGAACAATATCATGTCATTGTGGAGATATGTGAATCTTATTTACACTAACAAGAACTACAATAAAAATAAATAACAGTGTCACCTTTTAAGATAACAAGGGTAAAATAGCAAGTAAACTACATGAGTTTTGACTCTAATCAACTAGGTGATCTATTTATCAGAAAACACACTATGTTTACTTCTTATGTCCATAAGTTCTTTGCAAGTCCAACATTCAATCTGAGACATCGAGCTCTCTCGATTAGAGACCTATTCATTCTTTCCACCGCACTATTTTGTTGTGGTATCCCGCGTACTGTATAATATCTCTTGAAGTCATACTACTCATAAGATTTCTGAAATTGAGAATCTGTGTACTCAGTACCATTATCTGATCTAAAACACTTCAATTTTCTCCCGATCTAATTTTCTACTTCAACTTTCTACAATTTGAACTTGGAGAAAGTTTCAGAGAGCTTCGATTTGGTAGGTAGATCATTTCGTGAGTCCACTTGTGCGAAAAGTTATGACTGTTTTATTGTCAGCTACTCCAAAAGAGAATACTTGCAAACACACAACTAAAAGAAAGGTACCAAGACTTCGTCTTGGATTAGTATTGCGGGAAAAAAAACTTAAAAAAATGAATTAAAAAATACGAAAAGAAAACCAAAAAGTGCTAGATTGGTGGTTTCACCAAATCTTAGTGCCCCCGCTCTGATACCAATTGTTGTATCGAGAAGCGCCGCTAGAGGGGGGTGAATAGCGAGTGTGAAATTTTTCGTTTCATTCATTCAATATACGAGAAAGCACAGCGGAAAAATAAAGAGACAAGTTTATTTTTACTTGGTTCACAACCCAGCGATTGCTACTCCAATGCCCTAAGGATCCTAGACCGCGTACGGAGGACAAAGACTATAAGATCTCCTCCTCATTGGAGGTAGGAGATAACGATCACAAAACCGGAAGTACGAGGATGAGACAACAAGCCTACCTCACCTCGTTACGATTAAAACAAAGAATACAAAAGATATTACTTGCTGCTGCTGCCGACGAAGAAGACGGAAGCTTAGCGTCGCGTCAGCATTATGACGGTGTTGGAGCTTTGGCGTTGTAGGAGCACTTGAGAATAATCTTGATTGATGTTTGGGTTGGAATCCTCCCTTCCTTTTATAGAGTTTGGCCTCAGAATAAGTCTCCTCATCTTTCAGAACTGATCACGAGGTGGTACAAAATTTTATCGCGAAGTGGCCATGTCAAATATTATTCGTTTTGACCTAACGCAAAAGGATGATTCGTCGCCATCAGTCGACTGATGCCTTCCATCAGTCGACTGATAAGCATCAGTCGACTGCCCAATGACCAGCAGTCGACTGCCAGCCTAGTCACTTTCCTGCAATAAGAGGTTAGCACGGAAAATGATAAATGTGATAGTTTCTTACCGTTCGATCTCTACCAAGACCTTTCACAGGAAGTCTTAGTCGAATCACCGCCTACGGTCATCCCCGTACAGAGGACACGACCTTACCATCTCTCACTCACACGAGCTTACCTCTGGTCCTTTAAGATCTGTCGCTTTGCTTTCGGTCTTCCACCTAGGTTCTTCGACTCCCACGAAGTTTCCTCGGTGTTGCCTAACCACCACAGCTCCCTCTGGGTGTCGCTGACCTTCGGCTTAGCTTAGACTTTCTGCACACTTGATTTAACTCGTGAGACAACGATGTAAACTTAACTGTGTGTATTTGTCATAATCAAAATACATGTTTGATTATCTGGTGCCCCTGCACTAACACTTATGTTATCAACTAAAGTCTTTACCTTTTTGTAATCTAGTTCAAAATCCTTAAGTGTGTGCATCATCCATAATAGTTGTGCTACACATTCACCTAAGGCTATGTATTCTGCTTCGGTTGTGGAAAGTGCAACACGTTGCTTCCTCTCATCAACGACATCCTCCACTAGTACTTTTCCTATCTAGTTTACATCCTGCATAGTCCGAGTCAGAATATTCTATTAACTCAAAGGTACTAGATCTTGGATACTACATTCCTACATTAATTGTTCCTTTAATGTATCTTAATATTCTTTTAACATGTGTTAAATGTGACTCCTTAGCACATGTTTGATATCTGGCACACATGTTTACTGTAAATAGTATGTCGGGTCTACTTGCAATTAAGTAAAGTAAACTATCTATGATGCTTCTATAATACTTTAGATCCATAGATTTTCCTTCTTTGTCTTCATTTAATATAACATTCGTAGTCATAGGTGTTTTAATTTCTTTTACATTTTCCATACCAAATTTCTTAATTAACTCTCTTGCATATTTATTTTGGTATATATAATTACTGTCTCTTGTTTGTTTTATTTGTAAACCTAGGAAGAAGTTTAACTCACCTACTAAACTCATTTCGAATTCTTGTTCCATTAGGGTTATAAATTCCTTTAAAAAATTTGAATTTGTGGATCCAAAGACTATGTCATATACATATATTTGAGCAATAAAAATATCTTTGTTTAACGTTTTTACGAAAAGTGTTGAATCAATTTGACCTTGTTTGAACCTTTTAGAACTTAAGTATGATGATAGTCTTTCGTACCAGACTCTAGGAGATTGTTTTAGACCATATAATGCCTTTTTTTTAATCTATATACATGATTAGGATATTCTAAGCTTTTAAAGTCGGGAGGTTAACCTACGTATACTTCCTCTTTTATTACTCCGTTTAAAAATGCGAATTTTACATCCATTTGGTATAATTTGAACCATTTATGTGCCGCATATGCTAGCAACATTCTAATTGACTTAAGTCTAACTACTGGTGCGTAAGTTTCATCATAATCTAACTCTTCTACTGTTGAACCCTTAGCTACTAATCTAACTTTATTCCTAACGATTTCTCCTTGGTCGTTTAATTTATTTCTAAACACCCATTTAGTGTCTATTATTGATTTATTTGTAGGTGGAGGTACTATGTCTCATACTTCATTTCTATCGAATTGTGCTAATTTTTCTTGCATGGCTATTATCCAATCAGTTTCTGGTAAGGCCTCCTCTATTATTTTTGGTTCTATCTTTGATATTAATGTAATTTGACTTAAGTTTCTTAGAGCTGATTTGGTTTGAACTCCTAAATTTGGATTTCCTAATACTTGATCTATCGGATGAATAGGATTAATTCTAGATGTCTTTAAGTTTTCTTCACATTGGTTAGGATTAAGTTGTTCTTCTTCATCATGTGTAATTTTATTTAGATCATTTTGATTATTTTTCAATATATTTGATTGTTTATTAGTGGTTTCTTCCTCATCAAATTTTACATTTGTTGTTTCTTCAATTTTTAGGATTTTCTTATTATAAATTCTGTAGGCTCGACTAGTGTTAGAGTATCCTAAAAATATCCCTTCATCGGTTTTTGAAGAGAATTTTCCTAAATGGTCTTTCGTATTTAAAATAAATACTTTACATACAAATACCTTAAAATATTTTATTGAATGTATTTTATTGTTAAAAATTTCATAAGATGTTTTGTCTTGTATTTTATTAATTATTACTTTATTTTGCACATAGCATGCAGTGTTTATTGCTTCGGCCCACAAGTAACTAGGTAGGTTATATTCATTTATCATTGACCTAGCAACTTCTTATAAAGTTCTATTTTTTCTTTCTACTATGTCATTTTGTTGAGGTGTTCTATGACATGAATATTCATGATGATATCCATTTTCTAAACACATTATTGTAAATTTTTCATTTTTAAATTCTCCTCCATTATCACTTCGAATTCTTTTTATCTTACGATCTTTTTCGTTTTCTATTTGTTTACTAAAATTTTTAAATACCTCAAATGTTTCATCTTTATGTTTTAAAAATTTTACTCATGTAAATCTAGAGTAATCGTTTACTATTACTAAACAATATAGATTACCATTTAATGATTTTACTCCATGTGAATCAAATAAATCTAAGTGGATTAAGTCAAGTATTGAGCTTGTTCTATCTTGATCAGTTAATTTATGTTGAGATTTGGTTTGTTTTTCTTGTTGGCAAGCATTACAAACTTTGTTTTCAATATTTTTAAGTTTGGACAACCCTCTAACTAGATTAGTTTCACTTAACTTCGATATATTCCTGAAGTTGGTGTGAGCAAGTCGCCTATGCCACAACCAACTTTCCTCTTGTCATGTCATATGACACTTAATTGAGGATCTTTCTAAACTTATTGAATATATATTTTTATCCCTAACTCCTTTAAGTAATATTTTTGAATTTTTAATATCGTTAATCAAACATTCATTAGATAAAAATTTTACTACATAACCAGCGTCACACAACTGACTTATACTAAGCAAATTAAATTTAAAATTATCTACTAGGAGAACTTTTTGTATAATAAAATTAGATTCTAATTCAATGTTACCTGATCCAATTACCTTAAGTTTGTCGTTGTTTCCAAAGGCAACTGTTCCTAGGTTCTTGTAACTTAGTTCTGAGAATTTTTGACTATCTCCAATCATATGTCTGGAGCAGTCACTATCCAGAATCCATTGGTCCATTTTGGAGTCCTACATGGATTCAAACCTTGAGTAGGATGAATTTTCTATTTAAGTTGTAAATTTGTCAAGCAGGTAAATTAGGTTGGGTTGAATTAAATTAAGTTAAGATAATTTGTTTAGTTAGGTATATTTGTTAAGTTTAGTTTAATTAAGGTAAGTTGTTGAAATACATTTGGTTTAAGTGTATTAGGTTTAATTCAGCTTAATTAAGATCTTTATCATCTCACCTAAGTTAGGTTTTCAATAATTTATTCCTACGAGTTTTATGAGATGAGAATTTCTTTTAACTTAATTAAATTTAATGAGCAATTTCAAAGTGTTTAAACTTGTGTTAGATTCAAGCTTAGTTTGAGCTAGTCAAGTAGGTTTTTTCAGTATTGACTTCCAGGTCATGGTGAGGCACATGACATTCTTGGTTATCGAGATGCGACCACTTCCTAGACAAAGTCAATAAAGGAATCAAGTATTTGATTCACTTTAGATTAAGTCTTGGTCTAACTAGTTAAAGACTTAGTGAGTTAGCTTCGGTCAGTTCCACTCGACTTAGTGCATCAGATTGTGGCGAGGCACATGACCTTCTTGATTATCGGAGCAACGACTACTTCCTAGACATGCACTTCGAAGAATTTTTCCAACTTACTATCAGTTCACTTGTCTTAGTACTAGGTTGTTCAAGTTTAAGCTACTTTGTTTCCTATCTAGTTCATTCTACATTAAGCAAGTAAAGTAAACTAAGACATTCAAGTGTTTAACTAAAACATGGAAGGTTAACTAAAGCAAGCAAGTGTGAGACTAAAACAAGGAAAGTTAACTGAAACATGCAAGTGTTTAACTAAACAAGGAAACAAGCACGATGTTAGCTCCCCCTAAATGGTAGCTAGTTTGACTTTTGTTCACTAAGTGAACTTGACACTTGGGAACCCAAAATTGATTTGGTCCAACTTGGTTGACTAAGCTAGACTTAGGAACTCATGCTTGGACTCGATTCTTAGCATTTCGGCTAAGTAATGACATGTAAGATTTATAGGGTGGACTTAGCCTTATACCTGAGTCCGGATTTGTTGTACACAACTCGCTGAGATTCAAGCATCATGTTGAGATATTTGGAACCTGAAGTGAACTTTTTCAAAGATCCAGTTAGATCTTCTACTTGCCTTTTTAGAACTGAGTTCTCTTCCTCAAGCTTTACAACTTAAGTTGAGTCTCTATTCTTAAATTGGCAAGTCGAAGTCTTCGAGTTGACTTGCTCCTTAAGTACTTGGACTTCCTTAAGTAACGAGTCAACTCGATTTTCGGACTTAGCTAACTTCCTACATAAGCATGCAATGATATTATATAATTTATCTTCTAGGGGAGAAGTTACCTCATCAGAACCTTCGAAAACGGATATGGATCCATGACTTCTCTCGGACTCGGAATCGGACTCATATTCGGAACTTGACTCGGCTCAGGATCTTGATTCGGCCATAAACGCGACGAAGCTTCTCTTCGTCTCTTCCATGTCCGACTCCTCCGATGACGACTCATCCCATGTAGCCTTAAGAGCCTTCTTCTTTCTTTTCCTTTTTTGGTTTTTCTTTCTTTTTTAAGTTTGCGCACTTCGACTTGTAATGTCCTTTTCCGTTGCATTTGTAGCAAGTTACTTCCGATAGAGGTCTCGGCTTGTTGTCGGCCACCTTTTTGGCATCTTTCTTCATAAACCTCTTCTTTCAGTTGAATATTTTTCTTACCATATTTACAATCTCCTCTTCTCCGTTTGTTTCCGACTCCGACTCGTGTTCAGACTCAACCTTCACTTTTCTTTCCTTTTTAGTTGAACCTGCCATCAAAGCTATATCATTCTCGGTTTGACCCGAGTTAACTTGTTCGTGTAGTTCAAGTTCACAAAATAGTTCATCTAACCTAATTGTGAAGAGTTCCCTAGATACCTTATAGGCATCGACAATCGATATCCATAAGTCATTTCTCGGAAATACCTTAAGAGTATACCTAATTAAGTTCCTATTCTCTATTTGGTGTCCTATTAAATGTAATACATTTAATATATCTTTAATCATAGTACGAAGTTGACTAGCGTTTTCATTTTCGTTCATTTTACAATTAAATAATTTATTTAAAAGCATGTCTCGTTTTTCTATCCTAGTGTCATTTGTACCATCATGCAATTCAATTAATTTCTCCCATAATTGTTTAGAATTTTCAAATGGACCTACCCTATTTAGCTCTTCTTTAGAAAGTTCACATTGCAAGGTGTTAAGTGTCTTGTAATTGACTTGAGCTCTCTTCCTAATATCCGAGGTGTCTACTGGAGTTGTGAACTCTTTCCTAATTGAAAACCATACCTCTAGGACGGTCTTCAGATAGTACTTCATTCGCCTTTTCCAGTAGAAAAAGTCATCTCCGTTAAAGAGAGGAGGGCGAACGGTGTTGTATTTCTCTAAGTGCGACATTATTAATGAAATATTTTCTAAAGACAAAAATTAACTTAACTGAAATAAATCTAGTATGTAGAAAATCCTAATATGCAGAAAACTATTTTAATTAATTTAAATATGTTAAATATTAATTTAATATGCAGAAAATTATTTTAATGAATTTTAAAATGCAGAAAAATAATTTAGTGAATTTTAAAATGCAGAAAATTAATTTAGTAAATTTTAAAATACAGAAAATTAATTTTAAAATACATAAAATTATTTTAAAATACAGAAAATTATTTTAGTGTATTTTTAAAATGCAAAAAATTATTTTAGTGAATTTTAAAATGCAGAAAATTATTTTAGTGAGTTTTTTAAAATGCAAAAAATTATTTTAAAATGCAGAAAATTATTTTAGTGAATTTTTAAAATGTAGAAAATTAATTTAGTAAATTTTAAAATGTAGAAAATTAATTTAAAATGCAAAAAATTATTTTAGTGAATTTTGAAATGCAGAAAAATTATTTTAATGAATTTTAAAATACAGAAAATTATTTTAATAAATTTTAAAATACAGAAAATTATTTTAATGAAATAAAAAAATATCTAAAGTAATAAAAATTATTCTAGAGCAATAAAAATTATTTAAAGTAATAAAAAAATTATTCTAAGCAATAAAAAATATTGTAAACTAATCTAAAGCTCACGATAGTGGTTTCACCAACTCGGAATGTCTCTTGCTCTGATACCAATTGTAGGATCGAGTAAACCGAGAGGGGGTGAATCTCTGTATTTTATAAATTTTTTTAAACAGAATATGCAGCGGAAATTAAATAAATTAGACACAACAATTTACTTGGTTCACAATCCGAACCGGATTGCTACTCCAAGGCCCGTAGCTCTACCACGAGCTATCTCGATGGCCAATTCACTAAATACCCTCCGATTCGAGAACTCTCGACTTCGGAGGATTTCGCTTTTTACAAATAATAGAGATGAATAACACACTACCCACTCTTGAATTTAAGTACAATAGCGAAAAAATAAATGAACAAATACAAGACGTATACCGACACAATTAAATGGTAGAAGTGTGCTCAGAGTGTCAGAAGATCGCCTTGTTCTGAGAGTTTAGCTTTAGTGGACGAGAATGGATTTCGATAGCACTTTGACGTGAAATATAATTGATACTGGGATCTAATCGAGTACAACTTTTATAAACTGTTTCTAGTCGACTGAAATGTCTTCCATTCGACTCCACATCAGCCCGTCGATATAGAATTCGTAGTCTTCTAGTCGACTGAATCCTCTTCAGTTGACTCCACGTCACTCGGCTCCGCATCGAAAAATTTCTCTTTTCAGTCGACTCAAACTCTTCAGTCGACTCAAGCTCTTTCCATCCGCGTCGCACGATCTCCGATCGATCACCAGTTGATCCTACCAAATAGGTATCCAGTCGACTGATACATCTCTAGTCGACTGGACTTTAGTCGATTAGAATCCATTCAGTCGACTGATCCCTGCAAAATAGGATTAGCACAAAATATATAACATGAATGATAGCAGTAGTAATACTGCTCGATCTCAACTACTAAGTCTCACGCGGACTTTTCGTTGGATCGACGCCTAGCTTTGTCCCCCTATAAAGGACTCGGTCTCACCTCTTCACTCGAGGTTTACCTGCCGACTATCTACCGGACTTATCATTCTTGACATCCAATCTGACCCACCAGAGCTTCCACCAGCTGTCCGGTCTGTCTGATCTAGCTGGACTTTTTGTCGATTGTCCGATCTCTTAACCCAACCGGTTTTCATGCCAAATGTTTGGTCCACGTGACCCACCTGGACTTCATGTCTGGTGTCCGGTCCTCCTGATATGTCAAGATTCATACCTAGTATCCCGTCAACTCAACTTATTAGGACTTCCTGTTAAGTCTGCACACTTAACACTTATATTAGATCACACGTGAATCCTAACTCTTAACTGTGATTCATACATCAAGACTAAGGAGTGATGCTTACTGCATCAACAACACAGTCTGATTGTATCACTAGATACGGTCATGTCTTATCTTTCAGTGTACAATATGTCCTAGTCATGTTGCATGATACGACCGTGTCATGCTTTATCATGGCTTCCAGAACGGAGCACAATTTGACCGTGCTATCTGGCACGATAATATCGTGGTAGTGCCGTTCTTTCAAAGTATAGCACAATCTAGCCATGCTGTTAGCATGACCGTGTCATGGTCATATCATTTTTCCAAAATGTAGCACATATTAACTGTACTATCTGACACGATCGTATTGTAGCCGTGCTATTCTTCCCTCCATATGAATCGTCTTCGACCGAAAGTCAGGAGGAGCTGACCCACGAGAAGCATCAGAGGCAACACGACGAGCAGCTTCCGGGCGATAGCCAGGAGTTGGAAACCCAAGAACATCAGAAGCAACACGACGAACAGCTTCTGGTGGCAGGGGAGGGAACAACCAACGAGAACCCGAGCCAACCGGATTTGACAACACAGACGAGGAGAAGATACGACAAGTTACCAGTGAGAATGAGCAACAAACAAAAGTAGCAGAGTGGCAACAAACGAAAATAGAAGAAGAATATGATGCCCAGCTGCGGCAAAATACTGAAACACGAGGAGGCCTGTGCAGAAGACCAGCAGCAGCCGCCACCATCGGAACGGCAGATGGAAGAGGAAGGTACTGCTGAGCCAAGAGAAGTAACCAATGAGCCACGGAGCGAGGAGAAGCTCAGCGAGAACAATGACCCTGGGAAGACGGCACGGTTTTCTCAGGCTGAACCCTCTGATAACAAAGGGAAAGGAGAAGACAACTCGGAGGGAACTGTTAGGAATTCGCTTGGGGTGGAGTGGAAGCTGTGTAATGTTACTGCTAGTGCCGATTACATCCCTTGTCTTGACAATGAGAAGGCCATCAAGAAGCTACACAGCTTCAAACATTTCCAACACCACGAGAGACACTGCCCGGAGGAAAGCCCTACATGCTTGGTTCCCCTTCAGGTTGGGTACAAACAATCCATCGAGTGGCCAAAGAGCGGAGATAGAGTAATTCTGCTACACTGTGAATTGCATAGATATCTTTGGGATATTGGCTAATGTTGCTTTTGTTCCTCGCGTTTCAGATATGGTAACTTGCAGAAGGGAAGGGACATCAAAATTGGGTCAAAGTTACAGGAGAATATACCTATCCTTTCCTTTCCTGGGGGTGGAACACAATTCATACATATTGGGGCACTTCACTAGATTGACTTCATTCAGCATGCAGGTAGCAAAAGTTTTCACACAAGTCCTAATTAACCATAAGCTTTTTTTGCATCGTAGAATTCATACAAAAAAGATCCTCTCCTTTTAGTTTGTAATATGTACATATACGATTTCGATCGTCCAAAAACAACTACTGAATTTTAGTCTGCCATCGAATGAATATGTAACTGGTGTTTCTAATGAAGATTGATTAATGGGGTCAAATTCAATGTGATTGAAAATAGAATATGTGAACTTGAACCATTTTTGTATTATTCCATAAGATTGTGGACTTGACTCTGCCCATTAAACAAGGGGCCTTTCGATCTGCATCTGCATATATTATCATTTGCTTTGTTTGCAGTCTGTTCGTGGGGCAAACATGCCCATGTGATACTGCATGTCGGCTGCGGTGTTGCAAGCTTTCGAGGTTATCTCTTTGACACAGACGCCATTGCAATGTCTTTTGGTCCCAAAGATGTACATGTAGCTCGAGTTCAATTTGCACTGGCGCGTGGAATTCCCTCAATATCTGCTGTCACGGGCTCTCAGCGTCTACCATTTCCCAGCAATGTCTTCGATGTTGTTCATTGTGCACGCTGTCGTGTCCCATGGCATGAGTCTCCAACACTTCCACTGTTTGCGAGTTCTATTTTTTTTTTATTCTTAACCACTTTTGTAAATTGTATAGGCAGTACTCTTCTGTTAGGAACTAAACTGTGCGTTACGCGACCTGGAGGATATTTTTTCTGGTCAGCAACACCTGAAGCTCCAAGAAGATGTGGAGATCTGGAAAGGTTCGATTCCTAGAGTTTGCCGTGCTTTGTTCCATGAAACAGCCAACTTTTGAAGGAGGTGCAATCTCAACGCGGACAGAATAATAGTATAATACTGTTTAAGCGAAGTCGAGATTAGAATTGGACTCTATCTCTTTAAAACGAATTTGTCTCGAATATGATGATCATGGAATATGCCAATCATCTTGTAAAATACAATGATTTTATTTTGCGATAGCGATACCGTTCAAAATGTAAATATATAATGTAATGTTTATTTTGCTTTAATTAGAATGAATTGTATAAATCTACGAAGTGAGATTTTATTTATATTTTATGAAGGATAGAGGAAACTCTTGATTTAATCAGATCTCATCTATTCATTTTAATTGAATGATTTAGATTGTATCCCTTCTTGAAGAACACGATGTCTTTTCACTTGAATTTATCTAGTTTATTAATTTTGAAATTAATGACTTAAATTGTGTCCCAAAGTACTTTGTCTCTTCGTTTGGATGTCTTTATATTTTCCATTTTAAATTTAATAATAAAAATTGAGTTATCTACTTATATTTTTCCATTTGAACGAATTTGATTTATCCGGATCATTCAGATTAAATCATAATTAATTGTTTACTCATCCAAATTGATTTTAAAAAAATAAAATTAAACGAATCTATTTATCTCTCACTGCATCCATGTGCTGGGAACTAGCTGCGATTCGAAAGGACAAATCCAACTCTGTTGGAGCTGCCTTCTTCCGTAAGCCTGTTTCTGTTTCAAATGAGTATTATGACAAGAGAAACTGACAACCCCAATGCAGCTCGGTAAGTTCACTGCACCATTGTTTGTTGTTTTCCAATGTAAAGAAGAGGTTGGTGCTCACTATCTCATTTAAAAAAGAAGAAGAAGAAGAAGATGACAAAAGGACGTTGAGAGAAGTGAGGTTGGTGCTCAATGTCTCTGATAGCAGAGGTCGATAGGATAGTTAGGCCCTGCGGGAAAAGTTATAGTCCGCGATGATTCTGCCACTGCGAGTGAAGTGGAAGGTCTGTTGAAATCCCCTACACTGGAACGTACGTAGTCTCCTGACCTTCTGCAAGAACCGAGAAGGAATTGTTTTCGCAGAGAAATCGGACTGGCAGCCTCGTGAATGGAATTCGACACCTGCGATTTCTCCGCTTCGGTATTAAATTTAATTTTCTCTGCGAAAGATTTTTTTTTAAATTGCATCACTTATTTCGATCTCCGACTCTATTAATTTTGAAAAGGACTCTATTACAATATTTTATAAATTATCAGAATAAATTGAAAAAATTCGTACTAGACAATTCGAGAATCTAACCTTTTAAAATTTATCATTTTATTTAAAAAAATTTAATAAAATATAACAACTAGAGATCAAATAAAAAATACATATATATCGCAACATAACTTAACTGCAGCGTATAAAATCACTTACAAGCAACGAAAGATTTTCACACGTTATGTTGTTAGATTAGGTATGGTTTAGGATGTAGAATTAATTTTCACGAGAGGATTAAATGACTAATACGGATAAAAAAAATTATTTCAAGAAATAAATATCAATCTTCGATCATTATAAAATTTTTGGAAGTATCTATTTTTCCTGTTAATTTTTGATTGACAAAAATATTCTTTATAATTTAATTTCCTTCGTCTAAATCTGGGACCTACGAAGAACATCCTCTTCTGCCCCGAATGTAGAATTAAAATTTATTCATTTGCGGCCAAGATTTAGTGACGTTGGTTCTTGATATCTTTCCCCCGAGATCTACGTTAGTTTTTCTTCAATGTGCACCGACACAGAGAGAATCTCAGTCAAACGAAATGGTCAACTGTCAAAAGCTGACTTCCTCATTTCGCATAAGACCCATCTCAAAGCACAGAATCTATATCCTTAGGACGACCTTTTATAGAATAACCCTGCTCCCTTCCTGCACTTTGCCAAATTGCCTTAGAAAAATGTGAGCTTTAAGCAGTAACATGATCCCCATCGAGCTTAAAGGAGCCAGTTAACACTGGAAAGCCATCAGACGATAGCCTAAGCAACTAGTTAATTGTGTAATCATCGATTAAAAGGAGCCAGCTACCTCTTTTCATTGTTCTCCATCAATCTGTTGGATCATGCTCGAGTTCCATCGCCATTCTTCCACCAAATACGAGTCGTATCATTCAATTGAATCTAATTTAAGTTTCAATTATTTTCGATTTAACCGGTTGAATCGATCCAGTTCGATTTTAGAACTATAGTTTTGCAGCGATGCAGAGCAGTAGAATTTACTTAACCAGATGGCATAGCATGCAGTTACGCTACTACCGTTGTCACCTCCTCTTCCTCTTCCTCCTCCTCTACCTCTCCCAGCGGCTGCAATGGGCGACGGGCTGCCACCCTGCTGACCGCGCGGCCCTCCGCGGCTTCAGGGCCGCCATCGTCGGTGACCCTTCCGGCCTCCTCCGCACCTGGGACGCTGCCTCCGCCAACTGCTGCTTCGCCTGGGCCGGTGTCGCTTGCGACGCCTCGACGGGCCGCGTCGTCAATCTCTCTCTTCCCGGATTCTCCTCCTCCGCGCCGGACTTTGCCTCCCTCGCCGGGACGCTCTCGCCGTCCCTCGGCGCGCTGTCCGCCCTCCGCGTGCTCGACCTTAGCAACCTCAAGCAGCTCGCTGGCCGCATCCCGACCTCCCTCGCCCGGCTCTCCCGCCTCGAGGTCCTCCTGCTCGACTCCAACGACCTCTCCGGCAGCATTCCCTCCGGCTTCGCGAACCTCACTCGCCTCCGACGGGTCTGCCTCGGCTCCAATAGACTCTCCGGCCCGATCCCTGCCTTCGCCTCCCCTGTTCTTTCCGTGCTCTCCCTCGCTTACAACCGCCTCACCGGCAGCATTCCTGCGTCCATCGGACGGTCAGCCGAGCTGCGCGCACTCGACCTCCACGGCAACAACCTCACTGGCTCGATCCCAATTCAAATCGGTTCGCTGCGCAAGCTCACTTTTCTCGATCTCTCCGAGAACCAGATCTCCGGCGGCATTCCGAGCTCTATCGACCAACTGAAAACCCTTTCTGTTCTCTATCTCAACTACAACCGCCTCACCGGCGCAATCCCGTCCACCATCGGAGGGATGCTTTCCCTCCAGTTCTGCAGGATATCGGAGAACCGCCTCACCGGGAAAATCCCGGAATCGATCGGAGATCTCCCTTGCATCGAACGACTGATCCTGGAGAACAACCAGCTCACCGGCGATCTGCCCGCCGCCATGGGAAGCCTCTCCTCCCTCACCCACGTCTTCCTTGCCAACAACCGGATCACTGGCCGGATTCCATCAACCCTCGGTGATTTGGGCAGATTACTAACCCTAGATCTGTCGCGGAACCGCCTCCACGGCCCGATCCCCCGGGAGCTCTCCCGGTTGCGCAACCTTCAGGATCTCGATCTCTCCTTCAACCCGCTGGGCAATCCGCCTAGATGGATCGGTGATATGGGACTCTTCAAGATAAGCCTAGCCGGCACGGGGATCTCCGGGCCGTTGCCCGAGTGGCTCTCGTCCTCCACCTCGATCTCGATCCTCGACCTCTCCAGCAATAGAATGTGCGGGGAGATCCCACGGTGGATTGGGAACATGACTTCTCTCTCCTTCCTCAACCTCTCAGGCAACGCCCTACGGGGGCGGATCCCGGAGGAGTTCAAGAACCTAACGACTCTGATGGATCTGGACCTCCACGGGAACGCAATCGGCGGGCGGATCCGTCCGGTGCTGGCGAAGGGGACGCGGGATCCGCTAGGGCACTACCGGACGGTGGATCTGTCAAGGAACCGCTTCACGGGGGGCCTGGATCCCGACGTCGGGGAGCTCCCGGCCATGGACGCGGTAGAGAAGCTAGTGCTATCAAACAACCCGGGACTGGGAGGGGGAATTCCGGCGTCGATGGCGAGGATGGCGTCGCTGAGGGAGGTGGGGATGGCAGGGGACGGGCTCGCCGGGCGGATACCGGAGGGCGTACTGGACCTGAAGAAGCTGGAAGTGTTCGACGTGTCCAACAACGAGCTCACCGGCCAGATTCCCGCCCACCGAGCTCCGGTGGCGGCGGAAGGGTTTAGGGGGAACCCGGAGCTCTGCGGGTCGCCGCTCCCGCCGTGCAAACCGTAGCAAACTATGCGGCCTTTCCAATTGGTTTTAATTTCAATTTATATTTTCACCCAAAAAATAAATTTATTAGTAAACAATTTTTACCAACATAACATTTGATTTTAAAGTAATTGAAAAAAGAAAGGAAAAAGGAAAGAAAATTAAGAGGCTCCACGGAAAGTGACAGTTAAATAAGGATATAACTTCTCCCATCAATCATTTATTTCAAATCCCATTTTATTTTGTCTTTTCTTTTCTTTCCAAAAATAAATAAATAAATAATAAGAGTAGCTACAAAATGTTAAATTGGGATTTATTGAATTACTCAAAAGACTACTGAACAATACATTAAACACCACATGGAATGTTTGTTTGGTACCTTGAAGAACAGGCAGCTAATGAAAGTGATCGATGAACAAATTGATAGTAACTTTGCAAATGAAACCGATCATTGAACTAGCATTTCTAGGAGCCACCGTCACTCAGCGGGCTCATCAATTATTAAAGAAATCATCATTCGCTTAGGAAAATGAAAATATTTATCAAATGAAATTGATCAACACTTATTTGAATAAGAGATTGTTTTAATAATTCTAATGATACAGCAGTAAAAAATGAAAAGATATTTTAAAAAAAATATATAGTGTGATTTTCTACTATAATATTATTCGATGATAAATTTAAAAAAAATCTATTCAGACAGTTTTGAAATCTAAGAGTTTGTCCGATGAACAGAATGCGACTTCAATATTGAATCACCGTTCAAAAATAATATGACTATAGAATCTAGATTGAATCATGAAAAAACTATAAGCGATCCTTTGATTTATCTTTGATGGTTGATGAAGACTATTTGAACTTTGATCTTATTCGATTCAATTATTATCGAAGCTGTCCAAAGATCTATAGAATATAATCGATCCGAATTATTAGAATGAAAGATTTGAATACTCTCAATAAAAAAAATTATTTTAATAATAGATTAAAAAAAAATATCCTTATTCTAATTAGAAAAGAAAACTTTCGATCTTTCTTTTGCATTTCTTTCCCAGAATGAAAAAAGTAAACACAGCTGGGAACAAGTTTTGATATCTCATGAATTGAACAGGACACGTACAAATGAATTTATTCTTCCATTTCCTAATAATATTTCCACGTTCTTAGTTGGCATGGTCTCCTTCCTCGTTCCATCCACAATGAGTGGTTGGACAGTCAACAAATTCCGTCGCAAGGACGGCGAGCTGGGACAGCTCTGCTCCTGCACTTGCCATACCTTCTCTACCCAATATTTGTTTATTTATTCTCCCTCGAATAGAATCCAACTCCCCATGTGACTGGGGGAGCAAAAGCTTCGAGGCGAAGACGCAGGAAGCGAATGGCGGGACCATTCCATCCTCAGAGAAACGTCCAAGCTCCAGCGACCACCCAGACGACTGTGAGAAGCAGTTGAATCCTTAATGAAGGAAGCGAAGCGGCGGCCACCGCCCGATCTCGCACTCCTCAAACAGATTCGATTTTGCAGCGGAAAAAAAAATTGGATTTTTTTAGGGGGGGACGGCAGAAAGGAGACATCGCGAGGTGTGGGACTCCCTGAGATTCCTCTTCCTTCTTGTCCTCTACCGATTCCTCTCGGTTTTCCCTCCATAAAAATCGCCTTCTCTTTGTTCGTTTTTATTTGGGCGTTGTGTGGTGTTTTATTTGGTTGAACTTTGAAGGGCATTGGGATTTGGAAGGGCGGTGAGGGATGGGGAACGACGCCGGCGAGGAGCAGGCTGCGGGGGAGTTGGAGAAGACGGAGGAGAGCGGCGGCGGAGGAGGGAAGGAGGAGAGGATACTGGTCTCCGTCAGGGTGAGGCCGCTTAATGCCAAGGAGATTGACCGCAATGACCCCGCAGATTGGGAGTGCATCAACAACAACACCGTCGCCTTGAAGAACAACAATCTCACCGATCGATCTGGGTGTCCCACTGTGTATACCTTTGGTAAGTATCTTCTTAAAAATCACATCTTTTAGTTCCTTGAGTTCTTCCTCTGGTGGAACTGCATGATGCTTAACAACAGTTAACAGCTGCAGATTATTCATGTTCTTGGCAATGTAGTTGTAGTCAATGTGGTTTACGATACGCACCGCACTTGCACACAATTCTTTTGTCTAACAATGCTATTCATTATATCAAACAGTTTCACGGATTAAAACTGAAAAAAGGATATATATTTTCCTTTTTAAAAAATAAATACTAATAAAATTAGAGCAAGTGTCTGTTTGTAGCAACGACAGAGCAGAATACTTCGTTTACAGAGATTGTTCATGCAAAAACACATCTGTCGTTCCTCCTCTCTTACACATGGTGCTAGTTAAACATTTCTATCCAGCAAGAAGGTTGATATTGATGGGTTTGGCAACTGATAGAGTCAATTATGACTGAGGTGCGATATTTTAGAGTTTTTTTGGACCATTCCTATGAGTTTATCAGTGGTTGAGCATTCTGGCAACTGATAGGGGTGACTATGGCTCAAGAGCATCATTTTAGAGTTTTTTGAATGATTTCTATGAATTTATCAGCAGTCGAGTCCTCTGGAACCTAAGACACGGCGTGGGGGTGCATTTGGGGTGATGGAAGACCAAGAAGATGGTAGAGAAAAAAAAATTCTTCTCAGGGTGTGTTATTTTTTGTGTGCCAATGGAGCTCTAGAGGAGAGGGTTTCAATTTTCTCTATCTGAAAGAGAAGTCTATCCAGGAAGTATTTTGTGAAGGCTTTTGTATGAATTCATTGTACTTTTATTCGCATATTATATAAATATGGATTCTCTCTATGGAATATGCCTATGCCAAATCACATCGTCAAATTGCTCCTTTGTTTTGTATCTCCATGTTTGTTTTGTTTTTTTACCTTGTGAAACCACACAGGCCTGTGGTGGTGGAAATTTCACATTCTAGAGGTGCCAAATTTGGATCCATAAATGTATGGTTTGAGATGACATTTTCTAGCAAGTATTGTTAAAGTATTTTCTAACCTCATCGAGTAGTATCGAAGCCCAACAAATATATCAAAAGAAAAGTTTGTTCTATTTATTTTGGTAAATTCGAGAAGATGTATCTAAATTTTGACTTGGAACTTTTATCACACTGAAAAGTCCAATCTATTTGTTCCTTCTCCATCCATGACCATGATGAATCCTTTCTCGTACAACCAGATCTTCTCTAACTTTGTTTTTTTTTTTTTGTTTTGCTATATCAATAGACAGAGTATTTGGGTTCAAATGCAGTACCAAAGATGTGTATGAGGAAGGAGCCAAGGAAGTTGCTCTTTCTGTTGTCAGTGGAATTAATGGTATGACACTCTCTTAATTTGTTACTTCATAATGGGAGAGAACATTTTTTCATTGTGTTTCATCAATTTATTCATCCATCTTGATTGTATATCTAATGCATAATCCCGGAATTATTATGGTGCATTCAGCAACTATATTTGCCTATGGACAAACTAGCAGTGGAAAGACACATACAATGATCGGGATAACCGAGCATAGTGTGGCTGATATCTATGATTACATAAAAAGGGTATCAAGTTCTACTCTCCTGCACTGCACTACTTATCTTTGTTCTTGATTTTGTAAGATTAAAGTACTTGATTTCACAGCACGAGGAGAGAGAATTCATTTTGAAATTCTCAGCTATGGAGATATATAATGAAGCAGTTAGAGATCTCCTCGGTGCGGATGCTTCTCCACTTAGGCTTCTCGATGATCCAGAGGTACATGATTTCTCTTGGTAATTTGTCGTGACCTATGTATTTGTCTTGATCTTATTGCTTCTCGTTCATAGAGAGGAACTATAGTGGAGAAACTTACAGAGGAAACTTTGAGGGATGAAAGCCATCTTAAGGAGCTTCTTTCCATCTGTGAAGGTGTAGCACTTTTCATCATTCATAATTACACAGTTAAGCGTCGAACTCTGTATCTTTACCATTTCATATCGTATTGCAGCACAAAGACAGATAGGGGAAACCTCCCTGAATGAAACAAGCTCCAGATCTCATCAGATCCTTAGATTGGTTTGTTCCTCGAGCCATATGAACTTAAATTCATATTTCATACTCTTCTGCATATTATCAGCCGCCTTATGCTTGCGTTGTTTATCCTGACTTCAAGTAACCGAGAAATTTTCTTGGTTATCATGTTAGTCTAATGTAGTTTATGTCTTGTGCCAGACAATTGAAAGCTCAACTAGAGAGTTTGTAAGTAGAAACAGCACCTTAGCTGCAACCGTGGTATGTCTTTTACAGCTTTTCTATTATCATTATTTACCTTATAACAGGTTATAATATTTCAGAAACATGAACTGTCGTGTGTCTGAGTATGTTTCCTCCGAACAGAATTTTGTCGACCTTGCAGGTAGCGAACGTGCATCTCAAGCTTTATCTGCAGGAGCTAGACTAAAAGAAGGTTGCCATATCAATCGAAGCTTGCTTACCCTCGGAACAGTTATCCGAAAGTTAAGGTTGTTGTGCTCGTTTACATGTTCTCAGGGATTTTATTTTTTTCTAGGACCTGTTAGATTCAGTATAACTATTTTAAGTCTGAGGTTCTTTGGTTATGTGAAAATCAGTGTTAGTTGGTCTGTTCGAGCCGTTTAGTTTGTTGTTGATCAAATAAATATACAATTACTGCTAAAAAACCACCTTAAGGTCTGAATAGATCTCATGATTGTTTTAATCTTCTTCAATTGAACCAAGTTTTTTATTTTTTTTTTGCATGATTTAATCATCTTATGTTGCTGCAGTGAGGGAAGAAATGGGCATATTCCATATCGAGATTCAAAGCTGACTCGGATATTGCAATTGTCCTTGGGAGGTAATGCAAGAACTGCTATTATCTGCACAATGAGCCCTGCTCGTAGTCATGTCGAGCAGTCCCGGAACACCCTCTTCTTTGCGAACCGTGCGAAACAAGTAGTTACGAATGCACAGGTGAATGTGGTGATATCTGACAAGGCATTGATCAAGCATCTACAGAGAGAAGTCGCCAGATTACAGAGCGAAATAAGTAATCCAGGATCGACCTCCTGCGCTTCCCATTTCGAAGTTCTAAGGGACAAAGATTCACAAATCCAGAAGGTCAGTAAAGCAGTAAATATTTCAGCTTTTATTGTATTGGCATTCAACTTTCTACAAACTGAAGTTTTCTACTACACTCGGCTGGAGGTTCTCACTATATTTTGATAATGTTGCTTCCCGAAATCCTCATTCAGATGGAAAGAGAAATTAAGGAGCTGATGCAGCAAAGAGATCTTGCTCAGTCTCGCCTTGATGATTTGTTTACAGTCCTAGGCGACGATGAACAAGCTTCAAGACAATGGGTACCGATCCTAAACATGTTCACCAAGTGTCCTATAGCTGATGGTTTTTGCTTGTTGAAGTTTGTATGCATTTGTGCAGGATGAATTGAGTCAGTCCTCTATTGTATCGCATATCCGCAATACTCAGGAAGATGTCTGCTCGATTTCTGGAACATCAGGAGTAGCTTTTCAAAGCCCAGATTTTTATTCTAGAAGATTTTCTGGAACATCAGGCATTGCGTATCAATCTCGAGATATTGCTGAATCTAGAAGATTTTATGCTGCATCAGACATTGTGTGTCGAAGTCCAGATATCGAATCGAGGAGACTTTGCGTGCCACATGAAAACAAGTATGGAGATGAATATCATCTAGAGCTCTGTTGTAAACTGGATAAAGATCGAGACATCTCACCTAGACACTCAGATATTAGCTCTGCAATCAGTGGAGTGACCTTACAGCATCAAATGGGCAAAAGCTATGAATCTTTGCAAGAAAATATAGAAGATCACTGCAAAGAAGTTCAGTGTATCGAGATACATGCTTTGAGCGTAAGCAAAAGTGAGGAGTCCAGTGCTGCATCGGTGATTCGAGACGATGATAGTCCACCATCTCAGGGAGGAGTCGGCATGGATTTCATACCGATAATGGAGCAACCAACCAAGATCATAACAAATGCAGTTGGTGATGGTATCATAAAACCATTTGTCGATAGTCCATCTTCATTGCCCAAGACGCTTAAAGTGACGGCCTCTAGGGAGTCGGCACAAACTAGAAGCAGTAATAGTGAGACGAGGCCAATGATTGTTTCACCTTTTTCATCTGACAATGCTGAGCAACATCAAGAGATGCAACTCGATGCCTTATGGGAAGAGTTTCCGGTTAGCCCTGTTGGTGTTTCAATTAGCACCACGGAGTTGAGTTATCATGCAAAAATGGAGGCATGCACACGTGAAGAATCTCACAAATCTGTCGAACTTTCAAATGTTGCAGTCCGAACTGGGGATATTTTGATCGTTCGTGAAGACGACGATGATGAACACATCAGTAGCTGTTCTCCAGGGATGGTTCAGAGTTGGCATCAAAAGAAACTACTTGATATCCAGGTGAGAAATCACACTTCTAACTGAAGATTTTCCATTTATGTGCTCGTGTAGATGAGTATGAGAACCTAAACCTAAACCTAAACCTATGATGCTTGCTGATGTGAACCCGATGAAAAGAAAGTCTCATGAACCCATAACAAATTGAAGAAAGAAATAAGAAAAATTTAAATCGATAAGATGGAAAGAACCTCGGCCCAATGCTTAGGAAAGCACGAATCTTTGTATAGAAGATGGAAGACATCACAACCTTAGGATTGAGATTAACAAGTCTTTGAATGTCACAAGGGATTGTCATGATAATTTCTAATTCAATGTAGAATCAACAAACGAGAGGCTCACCATGCTATATATTGAAAAAACCCCAAAAGATTCCTTGAATTAAAACTTATCAAAGCAATCCCTTATGACATTCAAAGATTTATCAATTTCAATCTCAAGGTTCGTGCTTTCCTAAATATTTGGTCGAGATTTTTTCTATCCATCTTATTGATTTAGACTTTCTTTATTTTTTCCTTCAATTTGTCGTGGATTCACGAGACTTTCTTCTCATCGGATTCACATCACTTGCTTCCTACATCGTGCAAAATCATAATTGAAAACCATTCCTCGAGTCGATATCGTTCTCATTGCGTCTGCAACTACTGCGTGCCCAACTTACCATTATGCTAATCAGTTTTTGTACCTTTCTTATTTTAGGAGAAGCTTGGAGATTCTGAAGTCGAGAAAATTGTGAAGGATGTAGGAATTGACTCGGTGCTGTGTCCTGTCGAATCTCCTTCGAGATGGCCATTGGACTTCGAGAGAAAACAACAAGAGATAATTGAGCTTTGGCACACATGCAATGTTTCCTTGATCCACAGAAGCTATTTTTTCCTTCTTTTCAAAGGCGATCCAACCGACTCCATCTACATGGAAGTGGAACACAGAAGACTATCCTTTCTGCGAAACACATCTTCTCATGTTCATTGTGCCATGACAGTAGCAACCGAGAACAGCCACATCCCTACTTCTTCTTCTTCTTCTTCTTCAAGGTGCTACATTGCTTTTCTTGTTCCTTGCCCTTTCGTCGTCGATCGTACGAACTAGAAATGTATGATAATGTGAGCACCATTCGACAGCCTGAGGCAACTCCGCCGCGAGAGAGAAATGCTGTACAAGCAAATGCAGAAGAAGCTGACTCTGCAGGAAAGGATCATGGCATACAACCAGTGGGGGATCAATCTCAACTCGAAACAGAGGAGGTTGCAGCTAGCCCAACTCGTCTGGACCAAAACCGAGACGGCACACGCCGGGGAGAGCGCTTCGCTCGTCGCTAAGCTGATCGGTCTCGAGGAGAAAGGGCAGGCTCTCAAGGAGATGTTTGGACTTAGCTTCCTGCCACGGCAAGCTAATCACAGACACTTCGTCTGGAAGAAGAACAAGAAGTCATCATCTCTTGCATGATCAACGAATTAACTGCCATGAACAGCTTGATTTCTATTTTCTCGTGATGAATTTGGACTAAAATATATAACATTTTGTGCAGAATTATAGCATTATAAATGTAATCAGAATTTAGCATTTTTTTTAAAAAAAAAAATAAAGTAAGCACAATGAATTTTTCATAGTTAAAAAAAAGGAGCATGCTTTGCCTTTTCTTTGCAATTTTGACTTTGACTTTGACTTTGACTTTTAGATCGTGACTACTGTGATTTTGGATTTGGTCAAAGAGGATCACACATTTCTACGATTAGTTGTTCTTTAAGGCTGTAGATCTGATTTTTACTTTTATTTTTTGTTTTATGAAATAATTTATATTTGATTGGTGATCAAAATATATGTCGATGAGAAAATAGCTACGCTCTGTTGATTTTTCATCCTAATACTTTTCATACTTTAAGATATTCAATTTTATAGCCTTTTTTTATAGAAGAAATCACTGTCATTCTATCACCTTACGGTACTTTTCTTACAATTATATAAAATTTTTAAAAATCAATTTTTCTTTTTTTTTTCTTAAAAGAAAAAAAAAACTACTTTTTTTTCATAATTTTTTAATAAATTTACCGATAAATTATGATGAGGGTAAATATTAAAATTGGACTTCTCTATTTGAAAATGTCTAAATTATGCCTTTTTATTTTTGCTCGACCAAATTGCCCTCTAGTGCTTATCTATTTATTGTTTTCCTGGAAAAAAAATAAATTATTATTTTTTAAATGGGGAGGTCTCCCACCTTAATAAGATTGAATTAATTTAAATTTTAAAAAATGCCTATTTAAGTATTAAAGTATTTTAGAAATATATAATTAAGGTGAACTAGATCTTTATTTATGTAGAAAAAAATAAATATTTCAATCAGCCATGACAGCTAAAATTAATTAATTAAATTTTTTTGGCTAATTATAAAATTAAATGAGTTGCCGATTTTTGTTTTTGTTTTTGTTTTCGATCATTAATGCCCTTGCTATGGAGGTAAAGCATAATTTGCAAGAGATTAAGATATTTTTCTTACGTTTACTTAACATAAAAAAATAAGAGCCGATTTAAAATTGAATTTTAAGACTTTGACGAAATTTGAATATTGAACTTTATTTTTATGTAAAGTTTAAAAATTAAATCCTATTTAATATTAAAAAATTTTTGATCCTAAATCAAAGACTCTAGTAGCCCTTTCCGAAAGTCGGTTTCGATAGACATGCTTAACAAATTAATTCGATCCGAAAACGAGTAGGAATCAATTCGTTAAATTCGGAATCAGAATTAATTCAAATGAATCGATTTTGGAATCGAACCGAAATTGTTTCGATTTAGGTTCGGTTCGGTTCCAATCGATTTCGAAACCGTTTCGGAACTGATTCTGATTTGGATCGGATTCCGATTGTTAATTTAAAGATGAAAGTTTTTAATATATTAATATGTCTATGAGATTATTTTGCGATTGAAAAAAAAGAATAGGATCATTTACACGTTAAATGAATTTATAAGCTCAAGTTCGAAGAAGATAATCCGGAACAATTTCGAAATCGATCCGAAACTGATTCGGAATCGGTACAAATTGAATTGGTTCCAAAGTTAAAACTTTAGAACCGGAATCGATTTTGAACCGGTTCGGATCGATTCCAATATTGACGAATTTAAAATTGATCATAATCGAATCGAAATCGAAATCAAACCCGATAAACCAATAAACATGCTAGGCTCAATAAGAAATAAAGTAACCGGATTGGAGGTCATCGATTGGATTCTCTAGAATTTTAATTAGACGATCACGTGGATTTTTTATATTTTTTTTTGCTTCTCTAGCTAGTCGAGTTGGACTTATGTGCCAAATCGATTTTTATTAGGTGGACGTTTTGACTGATCGATTGTAGATTGTCATATGATATTGTCTAAAAAAAATATGGAACCGTCATATTAGTGGCTCTCCATCATTGTTTCTATATGTGGAGGGAAGTAAATCAAGTGTCAGATGGCTAACGTAGAAATGTGGAATCATCGGTAGTCTGATCGTCACCTCCAAGAATCGACCCTTTGTCCTTTCAAATCTTAACACGGCTGCACTAGCCATCTAGATTTACCCTAGGAGTTACCATATGATATTGTACAAGGTCGACGATAATATTGATCGACAATCTAATCGAGTTGATGAATGTTCAGTTCGACGATCCAATTTGCATCGAGAAAGAATACAAATCTCATCGGATTTCAATAAACAATTTTTACTTCTCTATGTGAATAGAAAAGAGTCAAGAGGAAGTCAAGCTGATAAAATTCCTTCACATTCAACTCAGACTTCGATAATGAAGATGAAAAAATAAAATAATATAATAGCAATGTATTAGAAGTTAATTGATCCCTTATTCTCTCTCTTTTTTCATCTTATAAAAACAACTTGAGTGTAAGCACGTCCGTATTATTAATGGTTTTTTGATATTTTTGTATTTCTAGTTGGCCAAGTCTGACTTCTATTATATATTGGATCTTACTATGTCGATATATTTAGCAGATCGATTGTTGATTGTCAGATGATCTTGTGTCAATTTGACAATTGCATGAATATATAATGTGATTGAGTCGATAAATATTCAAGTCGACGATCGTGCATCTAAGAATAATACGAGTCCCATTAAATTACAACAAACGATTTTTACTTTTTTACATGGATAAAAAAAAAAAAAAAAAGAAGCTAAGTGAGAGTCCATAGATAATTTTTAATAAAATTTCTTCCATACTCAAATTAAAACTCAAGAGAGTCCGATCTATCTAATAATTTTGAACCGAATAAAGTTGAATTCTAAATACCTTTATAGATTATTTTTTAAAAAAATCATCCACCTGAAAAATGGACTTTTTTTTTCTTTATCAAGTTTAATAATCCCAACTTTTATTCTTATTTCATTTGACTTCCATCATCACGTTGAATCCTAGCCACTTGTTGCAATCTCAATGGAGTTAGATTTATGGGTGATTGCCATATGAAATTTTAAATTTAATTTCGAACGGATGTAAAATATTTTAGAGTATGGTTCGTAGTTACTCGTGTGATGAAGAATATTTAAATATAATTTATAAATATTAATGAGCTGTGTAAATATGTATTTAAATTTGTCCACATTCACTTGCCAAACTAAAGAAAAAAAACATTGCAAGGGTAATTTGGCGATTGAAGAAAGAAAGAGGTATTTTAAAAAATAAGAAAAGGTTAAAGGGCTAAAGTAAAAATTTTCCGCCGCATTTTGTTTTCCTCCTCCTCTCCTCTCTCTCTCTCTCGCTGCAGCCGCTTGATTGACTGCCTTCCTCCACGGTCGAAACCCTCCAATCCAGACAACAGAGACGAAATCGAGGCAGGAGGAAGCAGTGGGCGAGGACCATGGGGCAGTGCTACGGCAAGAGCGTCTCCGTCGCCGAGGACGGCGGCGCCGTTAGCCGCGGCGCCCTGACCTCGGCAAACGGCGCTGGAGAAATCGTCCCGGCTACGCCCGGCAGGAAAAACCGGAGCCGGGAGTGGCGCTGCCACTCCCGTACAATACTCTGGCGCCGGTGCCTCCTGGCCCAGCCCTTACCCGCAGGGCTCCGCCAGCCCCCTCCCCGACGAGGTCTCCCCTTCGCCTGCCAGGTCCACACCCCGGCGATTCTTCGGGAGACTTTTCCCACCGCCGTCCCCAGCGAAGCATATAAAGGCCGCTCTCGCGAAGCGGCAAGGGCCCACGAAGCCCAAGGACGGGCCGATCCCTGAGGATGGGACAGGGGAGGGGGAGAGGCCGTTGGATAAGAGTTTTGGGTATAGCAAAAACTTCGGGGCGAAGTATGAGCTGGGGAACGAGGTCGGAAGGGGCCATTTTGGACATACCTGCTCGGCTACCGCCAAGAAAGGGTTGATCAAGGGTCAGCTTGTTGCCGTGAAGATTATCTCCAAAGCTAAGGTGCGGTGGTATGTCCAAAACGTGATTTTTCCCTCTCAAATATTTTTCTCTTTTCAACCTTGTGAAACTATTTGGCTATTCTCCAATATCTGTGCCAAATGCTAGACTTTGAATTAGAAGATCCAATGTCTCTGTCATCTCCATCTGTGATTGAGTGTTTGTGTTTATCTGACTTTGTGACTATTAATTCTGTGTTAGACTTTTTGTATTCTGTTTTCTTTGTCCTTTTTTTTCTTTGGGCTTTTCTTGGCACTGGCACTGGCACAGGCACAGGCCGTTCACATTGCACCGATTAATATTATGAGCGGATGATGCCACAAGATAATATTTTAGCATAATTAAGGCCGCTCGCATTGCACCAATTAATATTATGAGCGGATGACGACACAAGATAATATTTTAGCATAATTAAGGTGATTGTTAGTGGCTGATAATTGTTACTACTTTATTTGTTGTGGCACTGTATGTTCAGACGATTTAAGCACTAAATAAGTGAACTCCCTCGTTGCTTGATTTACCTAAGTAGTTCTCCAAAAAGCCAAGTCCATAATATTACTTATTTTACTCTTGCATTTCTGATTGGTTACTTGAACTTTCAGTTTATAATTATTCTATGACAATTATTTTGTATTGTCTGCGTGAACTTTTCCATACATTGCGAATGAAACATAAGAATACAAATCCAAGCCGTGAAATGCACTTCTGATAAATGGTGTTACTGAATTGGTCTACATTAAAATGACAAAAAGATGTGAGATTTCAGACAAACTACTCTCTCTCTCTCTCTCTCTCTCTCTCTTTTCTAAATCGTGGTGAATTATTTTTTCTGTATTATGAAATAGACAACCAAAACAGACCTTTGTCTCAATTATTTAGGGTATGTGCCATGGATCTCTTAATGTCGTCGTTGAAATTACCGTAAGGCAATGTCTCTTGTTAACTAGAATATTGCAGTTCTTTATAATTTATAATGACTCTTATCTTAAATTATCTATTCTATGGATGAAAGGATATATGTCTTATAAAAATTTGAAATCTTCTCAGTACATTGAAGGACTTGGTGTAATATATGTTACCAATATCATAACTTCATATTCATACATTATCATGATATAAACACGTAGATGATCTAACACATGATGGCAATTTGCCCCTCCAAAATCTAGCCCACCCCAACCCAATTGCGGATTCTCAGTCTCATAATGTCAATGGGGTGGGAATGAGAAAATAATCTGTACATATGGTGTGTATGTGTGTGACTAGGCTCACTCCGAACCCGCCCCAAATACATACTTCAATTTTTATTTTATTGTCCCATCTGACCCACTCGCCTCGTTAGAGAAGTGGGGCAGGGAGAATTTTTTCTTACCTGCCTCAAATGGGGCAGGGTTTGGAAATGAGAAACCCACCCCCACCCCACTGCCAAAGTTGCAGCAGTTAAATTACATGCATTCCTTACTTGTAATTGAACATATTCTAAGTTTAACTAAAAAAAGTGACTAACTTTTTGCCCACCCCCTAGTATTCATGTTTAATGTTTTTGCAAAGGATTGGGAAATGAAGGAGCATTTATGTTTATTGAGTAGTGGAGTTCTATTGGTTCCAGTTTACTTGTAAAATGATTAAGGCAATCAGTAGGACTCAAGTTATTAGCACTGAGTTGGTTTGCTTGTTCATACCAACTTTAAGAGGTTGAACGATGTGTTGTCATGTTTAATCTATTTTTCGTTGGCTTCTTCCAAGGAATGGAAATAAGGTTGATACTGAACGAAGTTGGAATTTATGATTTTTTTTTAAATTTTCTGGCCGGAAGCATAAATTTCCTTCATCATTTATTTCCTTGCTTTGCAATCATCGGATTTTCTAACATCACCACTTGCAAATTCCGGGTCTATAGCTGACAATTGCTATATCACAGAAACAACCACCAGAACTTTGTTGTATTTTTAAAAAATGGGCATGTGGTTGGTTTACTGATATTTTTGGATCTTGTATGCAGATGACAACACCAATATCAATTGAAGATGTTCGTAGGGAGGTTAGGATACTGAAAGCTTTGTCTGGCCATAAAAATCTTGTCAAGTTTTATGAGGCATGTGAGGACACACTTAATGTCTACATAGTGATGGAGTATGTCACTATGTCTTAATCTAATATTCATTGTTGTGAAGATTCTGTAAAAAATTAGTTTTTGATTATTTATGCTACTTTATTCAAAAAAGGGTTGGATTCATTTGACACTTTATTGTAGTTTATCTGCTATTTAGGGATTATATCATGCAAGTATCCGTAGTTGGAATAATTTCCAAAATAAACAATGACAGGGCTTCCCTATGCATTTTAATGTTTTTACTGTGTTGGTAACCTTATTGGCTCTTCATGTTTTCACTTTTCAGATTATGCAAAGGTGGAGAATTGTTGGATAGAATTTTGTCCAGGTACTTGTTGTCGTTAATTGTTTGTTTTTCTTTTAATTTGTAGACATTCTTATATTGCTTTTATTCCCTTTATTTCTTTTGTTCTCAAGAAGCGGAAGATACACGGAAGAGGATGCAAAGGCAATTGTTGTTCAAATTTTGAGTGTGGTTGCCTTTTGTCATCTTCAAGGTGTTGTGCATCGTGATCTAAAGCCAGAGGTCTACGCCATAAACTACTTCGTGATAGAAACATATATTCTTTTAGGATTCCTCTTTTCTGTCATTTTCTCAAGTAGCAGCGTGTCTTCTTCACTCTTGCAATCTGGCTTATATTTATTTTTCTGTTACTTTACAACAGAATTTTCTTTTTGCTGCTACTGATGAACATGCTGACATGAAGCTGATTGATTTGGTCTTTCAGATTTTATTAAACCAGGTGAGCACCTAGCAGGCTACTATGTAAAACTACGATGCTTAATAACTTAAACATTGTTGTTTATTGCATTTTGAAAATTCCTGATATGGAGATAGATGACTGACTTATAATCACGAGGTTTTGGTATATTAACTTGATTATGGAGTAATGTGTTGCCAATGTTATAGGCTTTGTTGCCTGTTTGATAAATGTCATTTATGCAAATCTATAGAAATGTTATGCTACACAACTCATCCATGAGCACCTCCATTATCCATCGTCTGACTCCCTAGGGTTCAAGGATTGAGCTATAATGTTCATCCGTCGAATGGTGGATAATGAAGGTGTTCGGATGAGTTGTGTAGGGATCATTCCTCTGTAAACCTATATATGGTTGTTGTTGGTTTATATTTCTATGTAGTTGAATTTAAACCCCTTATACTTAAATTTGCAATCTGATATGGCTGAGTATAAGGGATTAAATTAGCCATGGATTAAAAAGAAATAAAAAAAATAATGGAATCGTCACATTAGCGGCCTCCTCCGGCTGCCCCTACTGGTGAAGGAGGTAAATCATGATCCAGGTGGCAAGTGCAAAGGAGGGGTCCATCCAGAGCCGGCCCTGGGGGAGGGCTGCTGGGGCCCTCGCCCAGGGCCCAAAAAATTTTTTTCATAGAAAGGGTCCAATTTTCAAAATTTTTAATAGAAAATGGGGTCCAATTTCTATATTTCGCCCAGAGCCCAGAGTTAAAATTTTAAAATCCGGGCCGGCTCTGGGTCCATCGATAAAGTCATGACCTCCTCGGAAATCCTCGAGTGTTGCTCATTTAAGAGTTGTCCCTTTGCACTTACCAACTGGGCTAGCCCTGGGGGCTAAAATTAAAAAAAAAAATGGCTCCAGAAATAAAGGTTGGACACTTGGTTGCTTTTTTGCCTTTTTTGACTTGCAAGATGAATCCCATGTTATTAGTCACCTGACAACCAAGTCAAAATGAATTCTTTCTGAGTAGAAACAGCTTTCTGATTGTCAAGATCATGGCTCCAGATTGTCTTTTAGAATTTAGATTATGTATCTCATTACTAGTATTACTGTATATATATATCACCACATTAAATTTGCCATTCAAACTTCTATTTGTTAATGATTACACAGATGAAAGGCTGAATGATATTGTTGGAAGTGCTTACTATGTTGCCCCTGAAGTCCTACATAGATCATACAGTACAGAGGCTGATATCTGGAGTATTGGGGTTATAACGTATATTTTGTTGTGTGGTAGCAGACCTTTCTGGTCACGAACTGAATCAGGAATTTTTCGTTCTGTGTTGAGAGCTGATCCCAACTTTGTTGATTCACCATGGCCGGATATTTCTCCAGAAGCCAAAAATTTTGTGAAAAGGCTTTTACATAAGGATTATAGAAAAAGAATGACAGCTGCACAAGCTTTGAGTAAGTTGCTTGTTCCTGTGGTTATTGTCAATCATGATTTATTTCAAGTGACAAGGAATCGGTGCCATCTCTTCACGTATAGTTTTTTATATTGTTGTTTAATTAGGTGTTTTTCTATATTTAATTTTAATTAGCCTTTGTTTTTTGGTAACAGCTCACCCTTGGTTGCGAGATGCACAGCGACAAATTCCTCTGGATGTGCTTATTTATAGATTAGTGAAGTCTTACCTTCGTGCAACACCTCTTAGACGATCTGCCTTGAAGGTAACATGGTACTAAGAATACTACTGTTTGTTTCTCAATTATTTGTAACTAATGCACCAAAAAAGAAAGGAATAATTATTTTCTATGGCGTAGAGAGTAATTTCACTGATGATGATCAAAATGACTGTGAAGGTAATCTAGGACCAAGTAGACACATTGTGAAAATAATGAATGTTATGGCAAAATCAATTCACATTTGATTGAAATATCCATGAATTTATGGCCAGCTAGATACATACCTTTCAACCTTGAGATCTTTTTTTGCCAATTGATGATTTTGACATATGCCGAACATTAAATAACAGAGGCATTCTCTCTTTTTTTTTAAAGAGTTTGTGCACTTGTTATGCTTTCTGCAGGCGCTATCTAAGGCTCTGACAGAGGATGAACTTTTTTATATGAGGTTGCAATTTATGCTTTTAGAACCAACAAGAGATGGTTACATATCACTTGACAACTTTCGAATGGTCAGTAATCAGTTTTTTTATCGAGCACTGCAATATTATTGATGGAAAGAACTAATAGACTAGTTTTTCTTTATATGCATTTATGATAAGGCAATATAACATCATTCTCATTTTTTTCTTTGATTCATTTGCATTTTGTGCAGGCATTATTACAAAATGCCACTGAAGCAATGTTGGATTCCAGAGTTCCTGATATTCTAAAAGCGGTACATCTATAACTTTGCTATTTCATAAAATTGGCCTAGCCTTTTTGATGTAACATTCTTTTCTGGTAAACTTACGATCATTAGGTATCGAACTTATTTTCCTATGAGTTCAAGCAGCATTTATCCTTGTTAGTTTTCGAAGGCTTTCATTATCTTGAGTTTACAAAGATTGATGAGATTATTAGTTAGAAATTTTCCTTGTAATTCTGTATGAGTTAGATAAGGCTTTTTGTATCTTTGTTGGCATGGCAGTGAGTTCCTTATGCTAAGATTCATTGTTAAGCTAATCTATCGTTGCGGCGGAATCTGTTTTAACCGAACATTCTAACTGATGCATAATTTTTGGAATCCAGTTGGAGCCACTGGCGTACACTAAGATGGATTTTGAGGAATTTTGTGCTGCCGCAATCAACCCGTATCATCTCGAGGCTTTGGATGGCTGGGAACAGATAGCAATCACAGCTTTCGAGTTCTTTGAACTGGAGGGGAACCGAGTCATCTCTATCGAGGAATTGGCAGGGGTAAGAACAACTTCAACACTGACCATCAAATCTCAAACCTATGCTAGAGTGTAATATAGCAATATCTTGTAGGAACTGAACCTGCCTCCTGCTGCTTATTCCATACTGAAAAATTGGATCCGACCAGAAGACAGCAAGCTCAATATTCTCGGATACACGAGATACTTGCACGGTGTCACGATACTCAACTCCAACACGAGACGTTAATAGATTGTCTGTGACCATTCTTGTACTTGCCTTGTGATGTTCTTCCATTAAATCTAAAGCATGCCGCCATTTTTTGTGTGTTTATCCGTCGATGCAACTCGATGCCAGTTTCCTTTAGAGAGAACACACAAGAAAGGATTTACCCTGTTCTTTTGTTGATTTGGGTCTTCTTGGTTGATTTATGGATATTCCACGTTTTCAACGTTTATTTACTTAAAAAGGGCTGAATAATATTGTTACCTCATCTGTAAATAAGTCACGTGGCGGGAGCTTCGTGCGGGCTGCCCTTTATCTGTAAATGTCACATGCTAAACATTTACATTGTAGTTTCTCGGATAATCTTTGATTCTTTGTTGCCATTTAAAATTTTCTCTCTTTTTTTTTTAAATATGTTTTTGCAGTTTGAAAATTGTTATAAAATGTATTTGTGGCACTTTTTTCTATCGGAATGATGAATATGCATGCTAAATTGTTTTTTACATTGAAGACGAGAAAGGATAAGATTAAAAATAAATATTGTATATTTTGTTGATTTTGAGAAATGAAATTTTTTATATTCTATATATAAACATTTTGAAAGACAAATGTTCAAGGGTAAAATTATTATTATTATTTAAAAATAAATAAATATTTATTACCCAATTCACCCACCTCTAATAAATTTAAAACTTAAATATTATTTAAAATAAAATAAAAATTTGAAAATTTCGAAGCCAACAAACGAGTGCGTATTCCCGTTGCGTTCTTATAGGATTAACATCGACCCTACCAAAGAAATCATCGGATCATACCTCTCGGTTCAGGAGATCGCCAAGCTCCGACCCCTCCGCCGTCGGCGGCGACTCCCCGCCGCCTTGACGCAGCGATGGGCGGAATCGCAGGCGGAGTGCAACTTGAAGCCTCGGCTTTCCAGATCCGGCGCGGATCTGTTGTTCTAAGCTCTAGGTTCCATGGCGGCCGAGCGCTCCCATGTGTCGTCGCTGGACCACACGAGTACTTCCTACCCGTTCGCTCAATCATCTTCGTACTTCTGTTTTCCAACAACCTGTTCGGCGAGAGCTTAGCTCTTGCCGTTTCTTTAAAATAATGCCATGTTGCTTGGTGTGCAAAGTGAATCCAGACATCTATCATGATTGCATTAGTTGTAGGTTGATCGTACTTGTGTGTCTCGTAGTTCTTCATGATTTGGGTTTCTTGCTTTCTAACATACTAAAGTTTTCTGTGATGTAACCTATCAGACATCCAGGTAAGACTCGTGGAAGGATTTCTGCTAAGATTATTGCTCTATTAAGTCTTCAAGAAACCTTTTTCCCCCACCAGTCTTTTAAGTACCTGCAATTGATTGATATCTGTAATAATTTGCACGAACCTAATGGATGATTGACTGTAGGTGGAGTTTCCATGTTGCAATTTCTTTAGAAACATTTTATTGATATTTGTGGACTATCCAGATGTATCTACTTAGATGTGTTGATAAGGGTGTTGTGAGGAATAAAATTTGAGCTGAAGTCACGTAGCATTTACATTGGGAAAATGAGCTCTAGCTCTACCCTAGGAATAACAAAAAAGTTTCTTGTTGTATTATTGTTCGAGTTCAACAAATCTATTCTCTTAGATTCACTTTCCTTATTGTTTATAGTACCCCATGGTAGTTTCTGTTTATTGTTGTTGCCACATGTTTTCACGAACTGGTTTTTTTCTTTCTTGTCTTGGTGGGCCTTCTTATGGTTAACTGGTGTGATGTTGCTTTGGTCGGGTTTGAAGGTTAACTATAAGTTTCTCGTTTAACCATCCACCAAATGATGGTTTATGTTTTTGCAAAAAAAAAAAAAAAAAAGAAAAAAGAGAAAAAGATGGAACCAAAAGACACGTAACATTAAATTTGTCGCTTTATGCAAGCAGTAAGAAAATGATCAGCAAGGCTTAACTAGGTTAGTCTTGATTAGTAAACCAGGCTACTTTAATCTGAAAGGAATATAGATCCTTTAGGAGATATTATGTAACTGAGTAGCTTTCTCCAAATGTATGAGCATTAGATTGGATTGAGATTGGGACACAAGGATCCTAAGGTCCTATGACCCAACATAGTTTAGATCAACCCCAACCTGAAGACCTAGATTGGCTTGGGATCTCAGGATGCTATGATCTCACCATGTTCCCTAACATCTCCTAGTTAAGATCCCGATACTAACAGCCTTTTTAATAACACATAGTTGCATTCACATACACATTTCAATGCGTGAATTGACATTGCCTTGCCTAGACTGGAAAACTTTTCTTCATATTAGGAAAAAACTGTACTACATTGTCTAGAGCTTTATAAAATCATAATATGTAGATACAATCTACGGCTGCCAAAGTTATCATAAGTTGTTCTTTATGGAAAGGATTCAAATTTATCCCTATGAATTTTTGGTTCAGTGTCAAAGTTCTTTATGGAATCATTGGGTGAGTGCTATTTTTGGTTTAATCTCTCCCAAGACTTCCTTATCGCTATTGTCATCACCCATCATGCGCTGTTAGTTACAAAGGATATTTTTAGTCTGAACTATATAGCATTTCCAAATTATGCAAGTTATTTTATAGTGTTCAAGTCAGATGCTTTTATGTATTAAAAACTTCCGAGTATATTCTGACCATGGCTAACTGGATATCCGGATATGGTTTATTTTCCTCCCATTATTTGAACTTATGCATCAAAATCATCATAATCAATTGGAACAAGCTGAAAGTAGTTTCGATGGACAAGGACAAACAAAACAGATGTACCTTGGTTTCCCATTAAACATTAGGTAGTTTGTAGTATCATTTTTAAGTATTTGACTGTGGAACCTCCGCTTTCTGCAATCCGACATTTGAGTTCATTTCCTGGGGTCATATTGCACAGTAGAAGCCCTAGTCTTATCCAACTCAAAGGACCACAGTTACATAGTATGTTCACTGACTTCCAAGGACTAGAATTTGGTCTTGAATCGGTCCTACCAGTTTCATGCAGAGCTTCTTATGGCCCTTCCATCAGAAGGAATCTCTGTGGCTCAATCATGCCAAGCTGATGCCACTGAACGCATCAGGACCACCTCCTTTTAAGGATCTACAAAGATATTCTCACTCCCAAATTTGGAGCTCTTGTGTCTCTATTGTTTGCCTCAGTAAATAATTCATTACCTTATGACTTAAGACGTCTGTCCATCAGACAAAACAACAAGAAGTGTCATCAGTTGAAGAGGCTTTCGGAATGTGATAATCTGGCCCTCTACTTTTTTTTTTTTTTTTTTTTTTTTTTTTCCATATGTCTAGATATTATTCTTTAAAGCCCTCGAGCTCCAAGTGTCTTGGCCCCCTATCACGATACCAACACAGTGCTGCGTTTAGTAGTTCCTGGAGATAAAACCAATGAAGGTTAGTGTATGAATCTCTCTCTATATGAAATTATGACCACCATGTGCGAGCTTTTGATGATTCTACAACTTTTGCTCATTACTATGTGCTGGTGATTATTGTATTGCAGATCTTTAACTGGATGCATAGCAAGTTGTACCCCAGCGTCAAGTACAGCCATGTTTCTGAAAAGAAAGGTGTAGGGTATTGTGTCTTTCCATAATCTTATAATGCATGGTTTTTCTGATCTCGTTTTATGGTTTTGATTTCCAGATGTGTTTGGAGGAGACGAAAGAGAAAATATGGAAATCTCTGATGGGATGATCGAGGAAGAAGCATTACTCTTGCATGATGTCCTCCATGGCATTCTTGCCATTGGCACCTTAGGCAGAAAGGTCAGCTTTGTTTCGCAGTCCTACTGTTCCGAGGAAGATGAAATCCCTGTGGGAGACAAAATGAATGTGGAGACTGATGTAGAGGCAAAAGATAAAGATAATGGAGCTGCGGCGTCTCTGGCGGCAAGTAAGCCTCCTGCTCTCATCGAGTTTGATCTCAAATTACCAGTTGCAGTAGAGGAAAAGAAAACGGAGATGGTGGTCGAGGACAGACAAACTGCTGAGAAGATCCAAGAGTTGCCTTTGTTGATGGAGGACAAGGAGAAACGAGAACAGAGGGTAACGCTTGCTGATCTTTTTGCTGCTGATGCCTCAACAGTGAACGATCTAGATGAAAATCCAAACAAGAAGATGAATGTTAGATCGAAGCAGTATTTGATTATCCATAACAAGAAGGTGCAGAACAGGAAAGAAGCTAAGTGGCAATCAGATACAACAAAAGGCAACGCCAACAACCCGACTAAGAAACTACAGAAGGTATATATATATATATATGTTTCTACTCTCTAGTGTTGCGAGTGTGTTAATGATTGTTGGCTGAGAGTTTTTGATTTCTCAAAATGTTATTGGCTTGGTGGCGGATGCGTAGCTGATTACAAAATTGTTGAAGAAGAAGGTCCATCCGGAGATCGATGCCACGACGAACGTTGCAGACATGCAGATGAAGAAAAGCAGGAAGCCTCTGATGCCTGGGGGAGCAAAATCTATCGGTAAATCCATATCTTTGTCTTTTTATCTTTAGATTGAGAGTCAGTGAAGGAGATGCATCTTGTCCTCGGAGGAAACGATGCAAATGTTTGTTCTCCATCTTTTGGATGGAACTCCAAAAGCTGTGCCCGCCATTGGCTGCCGGTTAGGGCCCCGCACTCAACGGAGTCCTACACGACACCACAGCACACAGGATTTAAAAATCGTTCTTCTTCCTCAGAAAAAAGTGTCTCTCAGATACGAGCCGCAAAGGTATCGCTATCAGCTCACGTAACATGACCTTCAAATTTACGGATTTGAATGGGTCGAAATCATAAATGGATCGACCTAGTTTTGACCCACAAACAAAGGTGTCAATTAATCGAGCGCAGGAGAGGATGGCTTGTTTTTACCCAAGCTGAAACTAAGGACAGCATAGGTCAATCTCCAGCCCCTCCCCAGAAAGGGGGTGGGCCTGGTTGGTCAGGACCGTGCTCAGCCCAATGGGCCTGGCCCATGGGCTGACAAATAAGGCCATTTTGGGCAATGGTCGAATTTGGTTGAGTGTGTTACCTGCAAATAACCTGGCAGGGCCATAACTTGACTCAAAATGACCAAATTTATTGATAAAACTTATATATATATATATATATATATATATGTGCATATATTGATCACTAAATTCTCTTATTTATTTGGTCGCAGAATAATAACACTTGATTTGGCACTACAAGAAAGATGCTCGCAAACAAAATTGCTTGATTTATCGTGTCCTAGTCTAAGTGTTGAGTGTCAGCATTAAGCATCCAAGTGTTTGTTATATTTACGAGCAGTTCGTTTGCAGCCGTATGATTGATTCGTGTAAATGATCTCAAGTAATTGAGACGTCGTTAATTAAGGCATATAAAATGTTCTTGTTGCTCTGTCGTTGTTGCAATCAAGTTATTCACCGGTTAATGCACAGCAATCTAAACTTTTTCTGATTTTCAGCACACATGGTTTCGATGACTATTTACAATATAAAACTACACTGATCCACCTGATGAAATTAGTCACATAAAATAATGTAACAAATTTTAAGGCACATCAAATATCTCAGGTAACAGTAATATCTCAGATAAAATTTCAGCCCAAGTGTTATAGAAATGCTATCCATATAATCGTCGACTATAATTGCAGAGAAATTCAATAGAACCTCCCCTCCCAAAGAAAACTATTTAGCCTTCAAAATGGCGAGGTAGACATTTTGTGGTAAAATAAAAAAACATTTCAGCTATCGTTGATGCAAAAACACAAGTCAGTCGAACTGATCTACCTGTTGCAGCCTTACCATGCACTAGGTTGAACATGTCTTCGATTGGCCACACCAGCCAGTAATCAATAACGTAAAATTAGACTCAAAAGACTAGAACTTAAGCCGTACCTGGGTTTAGGATGCCAAAGCGAGAGATTTATTAACAACCTCTTACAAAACAATAAAATTAAGTACAATAAACTCTTCCTTACTTGAAATCTCAAGTAGCGAGAACTTCGTGCGCGCTGCCCTTCTTATTGTTATTATTACCGTTGGCAAGTTAATGCACCGAACTGTTTTTACTATTATTACCACCACAAAATCGCAAGAAAGACATAGCAACTGCACTATGGCATTCAGAAAAGCACTCAAAATGGTCACTGGGATTCATTGAACCATCACCCACAAGAGCCTTTAATTATTCAAGATGAAAAACAAAAATAGAGATAAAGCCGACTTGCACAACAAAATGTAAGACATTTAGCTTGATTCATAGATCATTCATACGACTATAGAACAAACTACGAACCAAGTTTGAGATACGTTCATCAGTCCGACTATAAAATAGGTGAACTTAGAGAAGAAAAAAATGAACAGAATTAAGCTCAACCGCTCAGACAAATACAAAAACTATGAACCAGGAAGCTTGATCCAGTAAGTACAGCACTACAAACAACTAAAATCATTTGGATGATGAACATGCAGATTAAATCTAAATCCTCAGGGTAAAGAACAGAGACGAAAAATCAATATCCAGGGTGAGAGTATGTCGACGAGGAGACCTTGCAATTTCAATAACACAGCTTGGGAACATTAAATTTTGAATGGAATTTACCGTGAGATAGCATAAAAATCACAAAAGTCGCAAATATCACAAATCCAATAGTAATAGAGGCAAAACTAGAAACATAAAAAAGGGAGTTGACTTAGCCAATACAATACCATGTCACCAGTACTAAAATTTAAACAGGAACTTGACAAAAAAAAGTGATATTTCGATAGGTAGGATTGTCCGGCGTAGGCCTTCCTAGTCATCACTTTAGAAGTGCGCATATACCAGACAAACTTAGGTGTCCGTAAAAGAAATACACAGCAAAGGTTCACAAATAAGCACGTTATAACTAGAACTAAGGGGCAGAAACCAGACAGGGACCGTTAAGCGTTGAGCGACCGAGCCTCCCCAATCGACAGAACCTACAAGAAAGTGATCGTATAGCAATAATCCTGTTAAATTCTTTTGTATGCCAGCTGAGCAACCGCTTTTGTCGAGCTTACGGAGAAGGTAAAACATTGATTACGTGTCACCTGGAAACGTAAATCCCACGTTTAACGCCTGCCACGAGGCCCGCCAGGCCTCGGACCAGGAAAGCGAGCAAACTGCAGCCTCAAGTTGGCTGAATCACGATCATTTTCATCGAATTTATAACCTGCAAAATCGAGCCGTGACTAATTCGCACTGTGGATCGAGCCAGATTTTACCCAAGATTAGCGGATTTCCGTTGAACGTAAATAACGCACTTTAAAAACAAACGTGACTTTACGGGAATAACGATGACAAAACAGAGACAGCAACGCACGCATAACTCAACATCAGCCAACGAAAGTTCGCACCATAACACTTTATAGGAACGTGATTCACAGATGACGATAAATTTTCAGCATAAGACAACTCTGATGGAAAAGGATTGTGATAGGCATCCAATAAATCAAAGATCATGCCCTTATTCAAAGCGGCTAATTGGTGATATAGGGCCATCTATTATAGTTTTTCCATTGTCAGTAGTTCTTACGAACGAGGTTAGTAAATATTTTTCATTTTCCCTTATGCTCCTACAAAGCAACACGGATGCTGCGAGCTGTTCCTAGATTAAAACTGAATCTATACAACTTGACCTCTAAAAATCTGTGTACGACGATATCAGAACTCTCTTGTTCATGAAGAAGTCAGATTATAATTTAACTCCCAGTTGTCGGATTGATGAACGTCTATTTTGGCAAGATATACAGAAAAGAGAACAGTAAGAAATTAATTTCAAAATCTATTAAAGATTGTTGTGCTGTATGCAACAGAGGACAGTAAAAAAGAACCAAGAAATTAAGTAAATGAAAACAGATATCGAGCACATCAGACAAAGTGTTATCACCTTGCAAAGCTTCCAAAGCGATCGCAGCTTGGGCTGGAGTAGCAAAATCAACAAAGCATAGAATAAGTGGCTCTCCATCAGGCTGCAAGAAAATTGAACAGAAAACAAAAAAAAAATTAAAAATAAAAGAGCACACTAACTGCCAACATTAATGATACCAAAAGAAACTCAGAAAAATGAAGCTTACATGTCTAGATTCCTTGTTCACAAGCCTCACTTCCCGAAAGCCCACAAAAGGACGGAAAATGTCTGCAAATGGAGTAAAGGAATTGCAACAGAGTAGACCTTATTATCAGAAGGCAAACAAGTCATAAGGATACGAGACACTTCCCTGCGAGTACAGTTCGCAGGGACACCTTCCACAAACAAAGTATTGGAGGCATCAGGAGGAAGTGTTGGTTCAGGACGTCCACCATATCCCACACTCCGACTATCCAAGCCCCCAACAGCTAGCATACGCCTATCGTCAACAGGATGACCACCAATGCCTCCACTGACAGCCCTAACAGGTTCACTGCCAGGGTATGCAGAAACCTATGGGGAAGTATCAAAATCAAACTCCAACAAAGAGCATACGCAAATGTCAAAAAATAAAAAATGGTTCAAAATAACATACCCCATTGCGCAAGTAACGGTCATATGATGCACCAATAGATTCAGTGTCTCTGATTACACGATGGGTGCTCCTGTCTTCTTCACGAGGGTAATAGCCAAGCATTTCAGAACCACCAGGAACATCTTAAATAAATAAATTCAGTTAGTAAGATATATTGTTCTATGATGAAAGCAACATAACATTATATCTACTATGTGCATTCCCAAGAGCCAGTATGCTACTCAAAAGGAGTTGTCAAGAATTAAAACAATAAGGCAACCAATCTTCCACATCAATCAAGCAGAAATATTCAGATAACATAGGGGAAAAATTCTATAAACTATAGAGGGGCATCCATCGACGTCTATATGAATGGTTCATCTATCACCATTCATCCACCTTGCTGTCGATTCATAACCACCACACCATCATCGTCAAGTCATGTTTGCCCTAGCTATTTGGGGTTAGTTGATTATTATCCCTTCTCTGATCTCCATACATGGTCATGCCACTTACAATACTAAGAGTTATTAAATTAGCTTCTATTACATTAACTGTCATTTTTCTTGATCTCCCTCTAATCCCTTATAGCTTCTACTATCCACTCTAAGTATATAATTTACTCATTGTCTTTCAGCATGTCTATATCATCTCATTATGTTTCTTTTTTTCCTTTCTAATCATCTATTGGAGAAAGGGCCAATTACTCTCAAATATTAGTATTTTATATTATATTTTCTACTAGCTTCTGGTGTTCATTTCAGCATAAAAGAATCATAACAATCACATATGACTAGAAGTTCCTCTTCCTCTCTACCATTATTCTTTATCAATAACAATGACTACCTTTTAGGGATTCTGTGTCCATCCATTTTAATAATTTCATTGATTGTTAGTTGACACACGAGCATATGAATTGCAGATATAGCATGAAAAAACATAGAAAACCATATGATAGCATTTTATAGTGAGAAACAGGGAAACACCATACCAGAAAGGGGGGAAAAAGATTTCTCATAATGATTGCTGAAACTGGCTAGTAAACCATTGTTAAAAGTTGTTCTTTCTTTACAACCATGACCATAAAATTATGTTCTTACTCACACACCTCATGCTCTCATTCAATGAAAAATCTTGCCTTTCTCTTACCCCATCATTCCGTAGTCACAAAATAACAATAAAAACGATCTCTTGTCCCCCACACAGGATAATAATCCAAAAAAATACAGTCACTGCTTCGCCCCCGCCAAACAAAAGTTTGGATCTACTCTCCTAGCAACCCACCATCCCGAACCAAAAATGATTATTCTCCCACTCGAGAGAAAAAACTCTCATCCCTTCGCCCCTTCCACGACCATTACTTTATCTATATGAAAACTCAAAAGCCTAGCAGATCTCGAAAAGATGAAGGATGACAGATCCAAAATAAACATGTACGAGGAAACAGCGAAGCTCTACGGCGAGATTGACTAGGGTGACAAACCAGTGTACTCCGTGCGCGGGCGCTTCAGCGGTGCGGAAGGAGCGACCATGGACGCCGCTGCGGCCGCCTGTTGCAGCGCTTCGCCGTACCTCCAGTATGCATCTGCCATCGTCGCCGAATCGAAAGAGTCCAGTGTTTGGTTCGGAGAAGACTCCCCTTCGCAGCTAAGCGCCCAACCCTAGGCCCGATGCCTATATAAACGCGCGGTGATGGACGCATAATAAAAAGTGGCAACCGCGCAGGAAACTCTCTATGCGACAGTTCCACAATTGGTCAGACTTATCATTTTAGAAAAAATATATAATTATCGCATTAATAATTCTATATCAATCTATCCACTTTCATTGATCTATTCCATGATTATTATGAGAGAAATAAATCACGAAGAGTCTTATAAATTTTAATGTGATAATCAAAATATATATGAATCATCTGAATCTTAAACAAAATTTTAAATCTTCTTTAAAATTGATCTATATTATTTCTGTAAACACTATCACTATCGTATTTTAATTACTATTTATCTCCAAAGAAATATTAATAATCTCACCGTTATCATTACTATGGAAGAGAATAACTTAGAATTCAAATTGAGAAAAATAATATAAAAAAAATTATTGATAATTTAAAATCATAATTTTTTCAAAAATTAATCCCTATTCACTGTAAATAATTTTTTTTATATTTGACAACTGAATTATGGCTAAATTGAAATTAAAACTTCAATTCCATTAATTTGGATTTTTTTTTAAATTGACTATTATTTTAATTTTAAAATTTTAAAAATAATTAAATTGAATATTAATTATCATGGCGTGTACAGTCGATTAATCTCTTACCGTTAATTTTGACAATTTAATTGAGAAATTCAATATCAATCGATCAATTATTCAATTAAAAAATATAATAAAAAAATTATCGGTCAATCGTTCAATTCGATTGATCGATTAATAATATATTTAAATAAAAAAGTTTTTATTCAATTTAATTATTGATAAATTAATTGATATTTTATTAACTCGAATTTATTTAATTTTTATGATAAAATTAGTTCAATTTGATAATTAATCGATTATTTAGTTTTAATCATAATCGTCCATTGATGTCGGAATAACAAGTGAACCCATCGAGTTGGATCCGACTTGATAACCAGTGACACTGAATCTACATTGGGATAATTTTATAATGAAAAAAAACCTTTTAATTATTGTATTTGGAAGAAAAAATAATGAAATGAAATGAAAATAACACATACTTTTTATTTTCCTTCGTATACATTATAATTATGCACAAAGGGCAACATATATGCGAATCAATTTTTTTTTCTCGATAGAATATATTTTGGAAGTCGAATCTATTTTACAGAGACGATGTGATCGCTTGAATTTAGCTATTGAATCATGAATATTTTTTTTATGAACTTTAATGGTCAGTGAAGATATTACTTAGCTCTCCGTTCAGAGATTTATAAAGTCGATTCAATTATTTCGTAATTAATTAGATGAAAGCTCAAATAATTAATGTCAATTAAAAAAAGGAAAAAAAAAAAAGTTGAACGAGCAACAGAGAGATGTCATGGCACAACAAAAAGTAAAATGTCATCGCGAAAAAGAAAACATAAATTTGATTCATTAAATGATCAAATATTTAGGAATATTATTGATAGTTGACTATTGACCAAAAGCCTTAATTTCACCATCTCATTTGTCCCTCAACCTTCCAAATAAACAAAAAAAAAAAACACAAAAATTGGGTCCTAATTTGAAAGAGAGACGTGGAAAGGGACGTCGATTTATTTTCACGTTAATTTCATGTGTATTTTTTTAAAAAAAAAAATATTTTTCATCATTTATATTCAATTTTTTCCGCAAAAGTTTGAAGAAATTTTACCGACTTTAAAATGAATAAAAAATATCCTTTTTTTTAGAGGAATTATTATTTTATCTCTTATATATATATTTTTACAATTTTGTTATTATATTCTCTGTGCTTTTTTTTTTTTGTTCACGAATGTTATAAAAAAAATATATTACAAATAAATTATCAAAAATTTAGTTTAAAATAATAATAGTGACGTCATAAGAGTATTTTTGAAAATTCAAAAAAATCGAAAGAAAAAAAAAGAAGCCACTTTTATTTTATTTACGCGATGGATCGGCAGTTGGAAATGGAATCGAAAACTTGGAAGTCGTCAATGGCGATCGAGGGGGAGACGACGACGACCGCACGGGAGTCAATAGGCGCCATGGATGAATAGGTCCAAGGCCAAGCCGAGGAGCTGATGCTAGCAAGCTGACGTCTCTACGTAAATGGGCGGCGCTGGGTCACAGCGAGGGGAGATCTGAAGTCAATGCGCCAATAGCGGAGGAGCACCGCTCTGTTCCGTCTCCTTGACAAAGACATCCGGCCGACTGATGGTTGGATCCCGCCTCCAACCCTAAAACGGGCGTCTTTTCGGCCGCCACTCACCGATCTAACTCCATCACGGGAAAGAAAAAAGCATATATATAAGTGTGTGTTTGTGTGGAGGCGACAGAGGCAGCGAAAGAAGCGGACTCATCAAGGTGAGCCGTCCGCCTCCTCATCGCCATTTTTTCGTGCTAAGCCTAGGGTTTTTTTTGGCCTGCCATCTCTTTTCCTTAGATAGGAGACATACACAGTTGTGTAAGTATGCATACTTTCACCATTCAGTGAGTTTTGAGTTGGCGACCTCTTTTCCCTTGATATGCTTGAATTTGATATCTACAGACGAACTAGACTAGTGGGGAGTTGTGTAGCAGTTGTCCTGTTGGCTATATTCTGTACTCTTTTGTTGCGAGTACGAGTGTTTTTATTCGGTTGAACTTTAAAAACAACTTTTTGGTTAGTAATCATTTGCGATTCCCTTAGTAAGATCTGCACCAACTTTTACCTTTACTATTTTTGCTACAAACTGATCTGACCAATCTCCTAAATCTCTGCAGGGCATTTTCAGTTATGGTTATTTGTTGTCTGCCTCATTTCTTTTGCTTGTAATTTTGGCCCTTCCACTTAATAATTTTCTTAGCACAGTCGTATTAAATTTATCAAGATGTTTGCACGACATTCCTGTAGTTTTTTTTTCCATCTTCTGGATTGAACATCCTATTTGAGTGGCGATGAAGAGGAATTTGTCCCGGATGTGTCTGAGAAACTATCATGTCGCATGGTCTTTTACAGATTAGTAGCCATGCTGCCACAGGATAGTGGCCATCGAATTTTTAGTTCATATTTTTGTTTGTTTGTAAAAGATCAGGATGTGGGAAAAAAATCCCCTTACAGGAAAAGCAACCAGAAGTTGAGAAATCATGTTTTCATTTGAATGGAATCAGGAAAAGAGCAACTATATATATGACAGCTCAATAAGATGGTTTTCTTGCATAGGAAGAGTAAATCAGATATTCTCATTGATGTTTTCAATCTCTGTGATAAAATATTTATACTCTTCTGATTGGACTTATGGGGAGAGCAGCCGAACCTTAGTAGCCTTTTCTTTTGAATCTTTGGAACATACAGAATCTCATATTTTACTGGACAATTTTTCCTCTATCTGCACCTACTGCAATAATTCTCCTTGCCCAATTATTTCCCAAGCATTGTTAACTGATTATTTGTTTTGACCTATAATATTCTAGCCAATGGAAACTTCATTGAAAAAATGATGTGTGAATCCTCTTCTGTGTGTTTTTGCAATTAATACTCTTTAAGCTAACGTTCCTTCAGAGCAAAGGGGAACCTTTGAGCTAGAACTCTGAACATGGAGGTAGAACTTGTAATCGAGGAAAAACTAGAAGTAATTGTTAACCGTGCACGCAATCACGGGGTAAATATCTTGGAAGATCAAATGGAAGGAACTTATACTCTTGATGAAATAGCAGTTCAGGTGAGTTCCCCTTGTGTTTTCCCTTTTTTCCTGTTTCTAAATGGTCACTGAATACATGACATTGAGTTAGCTTCTGATGCATGTAGTTTCATATGAACTTTTGAGCTTGCCGAAAAGTATTTGTACTTGTTTTGCAGTTTCAACCATACAAAGAGAGTCTAGATTCCATTGTGTGGCCTATTTGGACTACCATTTACCTTTCTGTATAATTTTAAGCATACCACCTGATGCAATCTAAAGGCTATATTCTCTATTGCAATTTCTTGTCTACTGTTTTCTTTATTTTTCTTATGATGAATATTCATTCCTTTATCTTTTGATTGAACCAATACGTCTAAATTTATAAACTGACTCAATAGACATTAAAGGAAAGATTTCATCCTTCAGACAAGACAGTGACATAGGAATGCATTTTCTTATTTTCCTTTTTTTCTGATTTTAAAAGGCCGCCATAGGCTTAATAGTTTTTAAAGCTAACATCCTGTAGAGGGAAATTGACCCAGAGAAATGTCAAATAGATGCAATGTTTTTTTTAATGTAAAACTGTTTTACCATTGACCTCACTTGCTATCAGTTAGATAATTCTCTAGTTGGGTGTCCAATTAAAATTTCAAAATTATTTATGTTTATATAGCTCATGATCGTTCTTAAATAAAATGAAAGGCAGATGCTAATCATTAGTTGTGTTGATTTGCTATGTTAATCTGTGAGAATCAAACTATACAGTGGACACGTCATAACCTGACATTTATTCTTATGTTTTGGTGTTGCCATACTCATATTTTGTAAGCTTAGTTTTATTTTATGGTATTGAAATCCATCTTAGTGCGAAAGGTTGCCATACAAGACTGCCCGCTAGTATTAGACTCGTACACATGAGGATTGCATCCAATGGAAACCTTGATGTCTGCTTCACTATTATATCTTTTACTAACCTTCCCGATATTCGAAATGAATTCCTGAGTCTTCAAATTTACAAATCAGTTTTCAATTTAGGGCTTTCACTATTCATCCGAATGTAAATATGTCACATATTTATAGATGCGTGAGATACGTGATTTTATTTCTATTCCAGATGAATGGCAACAAGAATTTTCTCATTTATTTCAGGAAGACGAAGTATTAGCGGCAGGGCATGCTGAGGAAGATTGGAATATGGAATATCCTCAAATACAAAAGTTAAATGAATTACTGGCCTCTTCATCTTTAGCAGTTTCCAATTATAGACCTCCTCAAGACACTGCGATGGGTCCAGTAGGGTATCCACCTGCCACAACTTCATTACGACCAGAAAGACCTGAATTTGATATACCCAGAGGAAAAATAAGTTTTAAATCTAAAGATTATTCCGGGTTATGGAATTTACCATCAGCTCAACAACAACAAGGGGCAATCTTAGTCTTACCCACACAACTTGGACTTTTTGATGATGTCTTTATGAGATGGGAAAGCATTACTAAAAACCTTGTTTCTTTGCAGACTTTTGACAGCGGAAAGGAAAAGGCAGAATTTATTGAAAATCTGCTCGGTGAATCTGAAAAACTGGCATGGATACAATGGCGAATAAGTTATCCTCAAGAATATTAAGAAATTCTCAATGCATCTGATGGAAGGGAGGGAACTCAGAATATAATATCCCAAATCAGAAGGATGTTTACATTAGAAGACCCTTTCCAAGGATCCACAGCAATGCAAGATGAAGCTTATCGTGATTTGGAAAGAATAAGCTGCAACAGTATTAAAGAGGTAATCCCATTTATGAATGAATATTTGAGATTAGCCTCTAAAACAGGAAAATTATTTATAAGTCCAGAATTATCAGAAAAATTTTGGATCAAGTTACCTGGAGATCTAGGAAGGAAAGTAAAAGAAGCTTTTGAAACCAGATACAGTGGAAGTCAAGTCGGAGTACACCCCAGAATTCTATTCACATACAAATACTTAGAGGAGAGATGTAAAGAGGCAGCCTTCAGTAGATCACTTAAAGATTTGTCTTTTTGTAAAGAAATTCCTATAGCAGGATATTATAATCAAGACAGAAGAAGGATAGGAGCCCGAAAGTCAACAACATACAAAGGCAAGCCACACAATACTCATGCCAGAGTTGAAAAACGAAAGCATCTCCTAAGAAATAAAAAGTGTAAATGCTTCCTATGTGGAGAAGAAGGACATTTTGCTCGTGATTGCCCAAGTGACAAAAGAAATATTAAAAGGGTAGCAATGTTTGAAGGTCTGGAACTTCCCGAAGATTATGATATCATGTCTGTCCAGGAAGGAGATCCCCAAAGTGATGCTATATATAGTTTATCTGAAAATGAAGAATGTGTGAATTTTCAAGGAATTATGCAAGAATTTATCAATGTCTTCAGAGAAGAAGATAGGACTTACTGGGTAGGTAAGCCCGGAGGATACAGATGCCTAATCAGGGTATCAGAAAAGCAGCATAATTGTCAACACAAATGGAAGTATAACAGTGAGATAGAACAACAGGTCCTTAAATGTCATACCTGTGGATGTGAAGCTATGAAGAAATGGCGTATTTACTGTCCAGAATGTGATATTGCTTCCTGTGGGCAATGTGGACCTCTTTATTTTGATACAAAGGTACCTGTCGAAAAACATGAACCTGTTTATTTTAATTCAAGATCTTTGATACAGGAACAACAAAATTACATTATATGGCCAGAATGAAGTCAGAAATTGAAGCTACCAAAGAGCAGCATCAAAAGGAAAAACTGGAAATACAAAAAGAAAAAGAAGAAAAGATTGAAAAACTCCAAAGGGAGATCTCAGCAATAACATTAGAAAGAGATGTCGAGTTAGAAGAACTCCAGCTTCAAAAAGATCAGCTTGAACTTGAAGTAAAAGACTTAAAGAAACAAATTGAAGAATTACTGCAAGCTGAGACGGAAGAAACAACAGAAATAGCCACAGTCCTCATTGATGAAGGAAATTTAAAGGAGGTAACTGCTTTAGTTTCGGAAAAACCGAAGGCATTCACTAATAGACTTTATAACCTGGTGGTTGAACTGAAAATTCATGATATTCCTCTTTTTAGTGTTAATGCAATATTAGATACAGGAGCAACCACTTTTTGTATAGATCTTGCAGCAGTACCAAAGGAAGCCGTTGAACCAAATACCTTTACAGTTAATTTCAGTGGAATTAATTCTCAGACAACTGCTGATAAGAAACTGAAGGGCGGGTACATGAAAATAGGGGAACACACTTACAGAATACCCTATACATACTCTTTTCCTATGAGGATTGGTGGAGGAATTCAGATGATTCTAGGTTGCAATTTCATCAGGTCAACCTATGGAGGTATACGAATAGCAGGAAATGAAGTTACATTCTATAAAAATATCACAACTGTCAAAACACAGCAGGAAACCTCCATTACTGCCACATTAGAGGAATTGAACCTTGAAGAAGAAGAATACTATGCCATCAAGGAGTTCGCTTCAATAAGCCAGATAAGTAATCCAAGTTTTCAAGAAAAATTTCATGATACCATTGAAACTTTGAAACAGGCAGGTATCATTGGTGAAGATCCACTGAAACACTGGAAAAGAAATAGGATTCAGTGTAAACTGGATATCAAAAATCCAGACCTAACAATAGAAGATCGTCCTTTAAAGCATGTCACACCCCAACTACAAGATACATTTGCAAAACATATCAAGGCTCTTCTGGATCTAAAGGTAATACGACCAAGCAAAAGTCGTCATAGAACAACAGCTTTTATTGTAAATTCAGGAACAACAGTAGATCCAGTCACAGGGAAGGAAACCAAGGGAAAAGAACGCATGGTGTTCAATTACAAAAGACTAAATGACAACACTCATAAGGATCAGTATTCCTTACCAGGTATTAATACTATCATCAAAAGAGTAGGAACCAGCATGATATACTCAAAGTTTGATTTAAAAAGCGGATTCCATCAAGTCACAATGCACCCTGACTCAATAGAATGGACTGCTTTCTGGGTTCCTGATGGATTATATGAGTGGTTGGTCATGCCTTTTGGTCTTAAAAATGCCCCAGCAATATTTCAAAGAAAAATGGACGAATGCTTCAAAGGTACTGAACATTTTATCGCAGTTTACATTGATGATATTCTGGTATTCTCAAAAAATGAACAGGAACATGAAATACATCTGAAGAAGATGATCCAAATTTGCACAGAAAATGGTCTTATTTTGAGCCCAACAAAAATGAAAATAGCATCCAATACAATTGATTTTCTGGGAGCAACTATTGGTAACAGAAGTATTAAACTTCAGCCCCACATTATCAAGAAAATTGCAGACTTTAGAAATGAAGAATTATCAACAACAAAAGGACTCCGATCATGGTTAGGCCTCCTTAATTATTCTCGAAGTTATATTCCTAACTTGGGCAAATTATTAGGGCCTCTATATTCAAAAACAAGTCCTACAGGAGAAAAGAAAATGAATAAACAAGATTGGGCTATTGTGGAAAACATCAAGGAAATGATAGGTAAACTACCAGATTTACAAATACCACCAGAAAACTGTTATATTGTAATAGAAACTGATAGATGTATGGAAGGATGGGGTGGTATCTGTAAGTGGAAACAACAACAGTTTGACTCCAAAATACATGAGAAAATCTGTGCATATGCTAGTGGAAGGTTTAATCCCATCAAATCAACAATTGATACGGAAATTCATGCAGTTATGAATAGCCTGAACAATTTTAAGATATATTATCTTGATAAAACAGAGCTGACAATCAGGGCAGACTGCCAGGCAATTATAAGTTTCTTCAACAAGACAGCTCAGAATAAGCCTTCCAGAGTTCGATGGATGAATTTCACAGATTTTATTACAGGAATTGGAATTCCAGCATATTGGCAGCAAAGAAAATTTACTAGATGACTCTTTATCTCGATTAGTGTTTTCTTTGATACAGGATTCATGTAGCACGACGTTTCAAATAATGACAACTGTCGAAGAAGCCCTAATCCAACTTCAACAACAACCCAACCAGCTTGCTGAAGACAAATTAGCCGGACTGCTTAATGTAATAAGCAAGAAGTCTTCAAAACGGGAAACCATTCTTATGCTGCGACAAAACATGTCACCAAACCTAGCTGTGGAAGAAAAATATGGGATGACATCTACAATGTACCCACTACTAACCAAATATGAATCATTAATTGCTTCCACAGGAAAACAAACTTTTGAACCGGCGGAATATCAGCAACGAAAAGCAATGGGAATTATTGAAGAAGAGGCTATGGATAACCTTTCTCTTGCACTCAAGGAGCTAGAGCTTATCCAGCAAGCAAAAGAGTACGACTTCAATAATCGAAGACATCGTGAAAACGATAAGAAAGCATATTTTCAAGAAAAAGCACCCGAAGTCAGAGAATCACGACAAGCACTATGGAGAGCACACAATACACTCCAAGATACTTTTAGAAAAATCAGACAAGTGCCACCCTGATGGAGCATATGGTGGTGGGCCCAAAACAATGTAAATTATTAAAGAAGTGAGCCCCGGGGAGCCCTTCTTTATTAAAGTATTATCAGTGCGGTAGGCAGAATGGATTCGATCTTATCCCCAAAGATTTGATCTTATCATCATTCTATAAATACACCCCCGCACTCTTCTTGCAAGACAAGTCGAAACACGACGAGCCTTCTTGAAGTTTAAGTGTGAAGTGTGAAGCTTTTTGTAAGTCTTTATAAGTTTGTAAGCTTGTTCCTAAATTCTAATACAGTTTGTGTAAACTTTTGCTAATTCTATTTACCAAATCTGTATTAAAATTTAGAAGACGTTTTCCGCCCCTTTTTGGTATTAGAGCTAGTTCTATGGCTAACTAATTTTTTTAAGGTGCTCTAAGTTAGGGAAACGATTTTAAAGTATATCCTTAAAAAGTGAAAAACCCTTTGCAGAATTTCTTGAAAAAACTAAAGTAATCCCTAAGGTGGCACAGAGGCTGGACCTAATAAGTCCACTATAAGATTACTTTAGGATAGAAGTAAAGAAAGTTTAAGTTATCTGATTTTGATAAGGCGACTGAGCAAGAAATTTGTTTACAAAAGACTGCAGTACACGTAAATCCATGATATGGTAGTTGTGTGTCAGGTGAGTAAGCAAGTTTAACTACTCCTAAGCCGTAAGAAATTAGATGAAGTAAATGTCTGAACAATGGGAAAAATCAATTCAGGAGTGGTATACAAAATCGCGAACCTCTAATTTAGAGTACCTTGATTTAGCAGAAACAAAGCCAGGAGTAAAAGAATTAGCTCATAATATTTCAGTAATCTATGATAAAGTTTGTCTGTCCTGTCGAGTTCATTTGAAACATTTTAATAGAATTCACGAAGAGTTAGAAAGAGTCAAGGAAGAAATAGTAACCCTTAAGAAAACTGAAGAACAAATATTAAGGGTTGCAGAGGAAACAAAAAGAGATTTGAGAAGAATTGAAGTAGTTCTTAAAAAGTTGGAATCTTTCGCTTCATGAGTTATATAAATACACAAGCAACAAGCAGCTATAAGGAAGCGTTGCAAGCATTGGAAAACTTTGAAGCACCAGCCTTAGGATTCTGTAAAGTAGGAACAGAAGGAGGAAATTTAACAGTCTCAAAAATAGCAGTAAAGCAAAACAATACTCAAATTCAGTTGCTAATTGCCATCAAAGAGCAACTCAATAATATTGAAGAAAGACTGCAGAAGTTGGAGGCACAACCAGCACAGAAAGAAGCTAGTCTTCCTGAAGCAATTATCAACAATCTTAACGACAGAATACGAGCTCTCAAGATCTCAGAAAAACCACCTGAGAAGACTGGTAAATTACTGGTTTTTAATAACCCCTATACTCTATTTGAACAGGAAAAGTTAAAGGCCCGTAAATGACGACAAGGACTGTTACTACCAACCCACCTGTTACGAGTATTACCTGGAGAGAAGAAGCTCCCCTTTTTGAAGACCAGATTCGAGATTATAGACAAAATCAACGAAGGAGATATAATTTCCAAAGGACTCTACGAAGAATTTCTAGAGGATTCACAGGAGAACCCTATAATCACACCCTTGAACAACAGATGGACCCTCAAACTCAACTCAGGCTTTCTATGCAAGAACGAGCCTCTATTGTACCAGCAGAAGTTCTGTATCATTCAAGGCGAGATGATATACATCATAGAGTTTATGTACACAGAGCTGAGGAGGCCATACTGGTTACAAATAACCAGGTGGATAGAACCTTTATCCAACCTGAAAGTTTTCAGCAACTTCAAAGGAGTGGTATGCGATTTATACACATGGGGGTAATTCAAGTAAGAATTCAAATATTACATAGACAAGAAGAAGGAACTCTTGCTTTAATAATTTTCCGAGATAACAGATGGCAGGGTGATCAAGCTATCTTTGCTACTATGGAAATAGATCTTACACAAGGAACTCAGTTAGTATATGTAATTCCAAATACTATGCTAACAATTTCTGATTTTTACAGAAATATACAGATCTCCATTTTAGCAAGGGGTTATGAAAATTGGCAGTACGGAGAAGCCAACTTCCTGATCACCAGAGGCCTGGTGGGAAGATTATCAAATACTCCCAATGTCGGGTTTGCCTATGAAGTACAAAATGTGGTGGATTATTTAGCAAGTCATGGTGTAAGAGCACTTGCAGGAAGAAGCTATAGTACTCAAAATATGTTGGGCCAGAACTGGATAATACGGCAATCAGCTATAACCATACCAATGCAACCAACGGAAGTAAATTCAAGGAATTCTTTGGATGGAAATGTGGTAATAAAATTTTCAAATTATCATGTCGCTTCAACTTCATCAGCACCAAGATACAATGCAAAAGATGAAGAAATACAGAGTGATGAGGAAGAACTACAACACAACACAATAGCAGTATTAGTTGAAGAAGAGGAGCCTTTACTAGTGCAATTTATTACAGAATCATTGGGGCAACCATTACTTCCAAGAAGAGGAACTGATCAGGCTGCAGGATATGATTTATTTCTTTCAAGAGACCAGGACATTCCAGCATGGAGTAGAGCTAATCTTTCTACAGGAATAACTCTCAAAACACCACCTGGAACATATGGACGTATTGCTCCAAGATCTAGTGCATCTTACTACAAAGGCATTCTCATTGGTGGAGGTGTTATTGATCCTGACTACAGAGGAGAAATAGGTATATTAGCATTTAATATGACTGATACACCTATATTTTTGCAGAAACATGAATCAGTAGCACAATTAATTCTGGAGATATGTACACAGAGCTGAGGAGGCCATACTGGTTACAAATAACCAGGTGGATAGAACCTTTATCCAACCTGAAAGTTTTCAGCAACTTCAAAGGAGTGGTATGCGATTTATACACATGGGGGTAATTCAAGTAATAATTCAAATATTACATAGACAAGAAGAAGGAACTCTTGCTTTAATAATTTTCCGAGATAACAGATGGCAGGGTGATCAAGCTATCTTTGCTACTATGGAAATAGATCTTACACAAGGAACTCAGTATATGTAATTCCAAATACTATGCTAACAATTTCTGATTTTTACAGAAATATACAGATCTCCATTTTAGCAAGGGGTTATGAAAATTGGCAGTACGGAGAAGCCAACTTCCTGATCACCAGAGGCCTGGTGGGAAGATTATCAAATACTCCCAATGTCGGGTTTGCCTATGAAGTACAAAATGTGGTGGATTATTTAGCAAGTCATGGTGTAAGAGCACTTGCAGGAAGAAGCTATAGTACTCAAAATATGTTGGGCCAGAACTGGATAATACGACAATCAGCTATAACCATACCAATGCAACCAACGGAAGTAAATTCAAGGAATTCTTTGGATGGAAATGTGGTAATAAAATTTTCAAATTATCATGTCGCTTCAACTTCATCAGCACCAAGATACAATGCAAAAGATGAAGAAATACAGAGTGATGAGGAAGAACTACAACACAACACAATAGCAGTATTAGTTGAAGAAGAGGAGCCTTTACTAGTGCAATTTATTACAGGATCATTGGGGCAACCATTACTTCCAAGAAGAGGAACTGATCAGGCTCATTTCATTTCAAAAGGTATGCATACCTCATTGATGCTAGAATCAGCTTCATTTCAAAAAATGTGGAACCGCCATATTAGTAGCCCTCCCTCAGCTGGCCCTAACCGAAGAGGGAGGAGAATCAGCTTCATTTCAGCTTCTTAATGAATGTATGCATCGGATTATTTCCCCCCTGATTATAATCATAGTTCTCAAAGGCAACCAAGACTCTATAGTTGGACTAGTTGAAACAATTGAAGGGAAAGGTGTAACAGATCCATGTAGCTGACTCAAATAGTTGAGATAAACATGATATAATGTTGAAGATAAAATATATTCATAATTCTAAAAGTTTGATTCTCCATAGAACTTCTGTACTATAGCTTTCCACAGCATAATTAATGTTCTTGTTAAAGTTAATTTGTGAACAAGGATTCATCTGTCATGAACTTGTATTGTTAATGCTTGGCTCATAGATGAGCAATCACAAAACCAGCATATGAACTGTCAACTGATGATACACGTTTTTAGACAGATTTTTACTGATAGGATTAGAACATGAGACCTCTGCTTTTTATACCAATGGAGACTGGAGGTCAATCAAAAGATTACGGCATTTGGATTAGGTTCTTTTCTGATCATATCCCCCAAATATTATCCTCAGAAGATTATGAGAGGAGGCCTCTTAGTATGGCAATATTACACATCACTCCAACAATTTTGCAAAGGAAATGAGCAGTTAGTCTTTGTACACCTACTCTGTGCAGGCAAGTCTTTATCAGTCACTCCAGGAGAATTCAGGCGATAGATATAGACCAAATCTTGAAATTGGCCAAAGCAGCCAAAGCACCCATGGTGGGAGTAATCTCCACTCAGCATTAGCATTCGATGAAGTTCTAGCTCACCAGTTTCAATTACTGGAGGATTGTTCTGCTGATGCACCAGAAAGTTCAATAAATCATTCGGAAGATGGTAAAGCTTAAATCAATATTCATTTTAACTTCTTTGTATATTTGTGTATTCTGGAAGGATTCTGAAAAAAGTAGCAAGAATTTGGATGTTTTCTTTTATTTAAATGCTCGTTCAACTGAACCAACTTGCTGCTTGTTCTGAGTTACTGCAGAAGTTTTATTCAAATAATAGAAACTGAGAAATTATTACAATCCTTTTTTAAGTTTGAGATGAAAAGCTAATATACCTTTTTGTGCAGCCTGATAATGTTTGTACATTCTTTTGTGGGATACAATTTCTTGTATCTTTTTGTTCATTTGCATATAAATGTTAAATTGGTTCTTGTGGCTATTTAGGTGAAAACACAGCAGGGTTATCTACCTTGAATGCTGGATCTACATCTACTGACAATCCTAATCCGGTAGTTGTTTGTCAATCCAAACTTATTGAAAGAGTCTCTTGTATTCTATTCACATCTAGGTTAAATGTGTCATGATATGCAGGTTATAAGAGAAGATGACATTGATACAGATGCAATGACTTATGAGGTATGCTAGACCAATTGTATAGAACATGCTAGTCCATGAAGGGCTTTGTAATTCGTACACATACAAACCTGCTTGTCCTCAATGATATTTTCATGCTTATAGAAATTCGTCTCTGGTTCATCCTAAGTGACTTCATAAACTTTTTTACAAGCTCTTTTGAGTGGTCATCATAATGTCAGCTACATTTTTCATCACTTCAGATTTGAATAGCTTCATTATAAACTCGTGTTAATAATTAATAATCATAGAATCTTTATTGAAGGTTACATAATGATTATCATTGTAGAACTTGAATCTTGTGCTGCAACAGTAGCTTGATAAAATCAGTAGTAAATATGGGTGTAGGGAATAACAGAGAGAAATGTGGTATTCAGAGGGCAGGAAGGGATTGGAATGACGATCACGAGAAGGGCTGATAGATCTGAACCTAAACCAGCAAAAGTTTGACAAACATAATTCAAATATGTGTGGCACAAATAGTTTCTCAACCCCTTAGTTGTGGACCAAATATTTGAAGTTTTAAGTGAGAAATAGAACATATTATAAATTCCTCTAAGAAATGAACTAGAATTATCATTTGTTCCTGAGATTTAGTAGTAAGGATATCAACAAGCCATGCATCTCAACTACTTGGAATAAACTATTAAATTGGGTGTCACCATGCAGTTGAGCTTATATAGTCAGAATTGTGCTATATAGGCAGAATGTAGAACTGAGCAATTGTGATTTTATTTCCATCCACCAACACCATGGTTTCCTGGTTGATAGTAGAAGTGAACTTTAAGTTACCAAAAACCTATGGAGAATTGGAGAAGTGACACACGCAGACAGAAATTTTGGGACAGATAATAGGTTGACTAGAAGGTGCTAGCATCTAATCAGGATATATGTAAATGGAAATTTGATTGACCACACTCACCAGAATCTGAGTTTCTTTTTCTAAAGACAGCGCTCATATCTCGTGTAGATTCCTTTGAAATCCTTGTTTTAAATTGGATTTTGACAGGTTGATGAGGATTGTGTAGTTACTATAAGTTACATGGTCTCCCCTCCTTTATATTTGTGATTTTAATTTCTAATTCAACTGAGTTATTTTTTTGTCATACTCAGCAATTACAATTGCTAGAGGAAGAAATAGGTATCGAATCCAGGGGTTTGTCAGATGGGCTTATCTCTTTTTTGAAGGAACGAGAGCACCAACATGGATTATTCTCAAGAAAGGGCAAAGAAGAGTATGTATCTTGTTAGTCATTTAGTGTTGGTTATTGATCAAACTTTCGGTGAAGTTTAAAATAAATTTAGTTTTTGATTGGATATTCTTCAAGTGCAAAAGAGTTATTGGCTTCTTATCTAGAATTCGTTCTGTTTATACTGATGAATGAAATGGTTTGGCATCTTTTACTTCTGAAATTACCTATTAACTAGTTCAGTCCATTTTGTTATTACTCACACATTGAATAAATGATGGATCAGAGATTGTCTTAGTTAACTAATAATTATTACTCCTCCCCTCTTTTTCTTACCAGTACTGTCCGATTTTTTCTCATGCAGATGTGTTATTTGTAAATCAAATTACAAAACACAGAAATTGATCACGTTGCCTTGCAAGCATTGTTACCATTCGCACTGCATCGTACGCTGGTTGAAGGAAAACAAGGTCAGATTGCTTTCTTTTTTATGTTTATTTATGATTTATGCATATGGAGATTATGTTTTTCGTAAAAATACCCTTACTCTTGGGTATTATCCAGAAATAAAGGGCCTTTAAGCCTCTTTTACACTTTTATTTCTCTCTACATCCTTCACTTTTGGATGTTCGGAGTACTTTTAACTCGGGGAGTGGCAAGCTACACTGCTCTTTTCCTTTTTCTCTCACTGCAATAGTTTCTGTATTGCTCTAGTCAATTGTCCATCTCATGGGAACTTTCTCCTTTTCCCTCACGTTGAGTCGAGACGAGACGATGTGCTCCTACAAAATTATTTGCCTATTATGAATAATAATATAGCAATATAATCTTGTATAGATTCATATATATATAGTCGATCCTAGATAGCTAGAACAAACATGTAAACTCATCATTGTGCAACTTTTTAAAATGTTCTAGCAACATCATGTTGACATTGAATGCTAAAAGAGACTCTTTTTTGAATCAGGCATGCCCCATTTGCAAGGAGGAGGTATTTGGATGAGAGTTACACTACATCAAGCTGCAATGGCCTGAGTAATTTGCTACTAGAATTGCGATTTGCACACCAAATTAATATATATATATATATATATGTACACACACAGAACCTGCTTTTGTTTTATATTTTTCGTTTTTGTTCTTGGGGCTGTGAAAACAAACTTGTCAACCTTGTCATAGGATCACAAATCTTCTTGTTGCTGCTTGCATTGTGAATGTTTTTATGCAGTTTCTATGGAACAGGAGATAATACTGTTGTCCGTCGAGACGATGATGGTGAGGTGTCCGAGTAGCGAAGAGGGTAAGAACCAATAACTACCACGAGGAGAGATGGGGTGGAAGATCGATTTGGCACAGCAGGAATGCGGCTTTGCTGATGGCCGAGCCGAATGGCGAACTTGCACAACAACAAACGGTCAAGGGCGCCGAGAGGGATCTCGGCAACGCCCCTCTGACGCTTAAGGCAGAAAATTAGCTTGAAGAGGAGAAGAAACTGAAAAGAACTAGGTTATAAGTGTGTGAACTTACCTCTTTCTTCTCAAGGAGAACCATATATATATATATAGGGGAAGCTCCCCTACAAAGAGATTCTGCCAGTAGAAGCGATATGACCTCAGGGGGTCGTACATCATGATCATTGTTATCTGGACTGCATCCAGCGCGTGGGTTGCCATTAATGCATATCGTGTGGTTAATGTGGGACAAATCTTATTTAATGCTGCAACTAATCTTCTGAGATTTTGATAGGGAAATCTGCCCTTGTGTGTGGGCGACAATTAATACACGCCGCGCGGTTGATAGGAGACAATTCTCAATTAATGTCACAGACATTCATTTAAGCTCTATCAGAGGATTGCACTTCTGGTCGAGAAAAGGTGATGATGAGAATTGCCCCGTCAGCTTAAAGATATGAAATAACCGCCTCCTTCTTTAGATGAGTTAGCTTATAAAATGGATCATATGGAAAAATAGTGCATCAGAGATGGCGCATCCTTGCCAAGAGATAAAACAGGCGAGATGAAAAGCCTTCAGCCTAACAGAAGTCCGGGCCGAGATGCGGAGCGCCCGGTATGAGAGAAATTCGAACCGAGACGTGGGACGTCCGGTATGAGAGAAATCCGAACTGAGACGTGGGGCGTCCGTTATGAGAGAAATTCGGGCCGAGATGCGGGACGTCCGGTATGAGAGAAATCTGGGTTGCCACTTGTCATGAATCGGATGATGCGACGGGTTCAGTCTATCTGTCTAGACATAGTTTTAATTTTACTCCGGTATCATGAGCATCCCCCTCCCCGAGTCTAGTCGAAGGATAGGCGTAGCTTGACTGACTAGACTGGTCTGGTTCAGACCATGACTTTCCCTCTTATTCCCTTTTAATGAGGCATGGTAAGAGCTCCTTGGGAACGGAGAAGATCTCGCTTTTGGACGTATTCATTACTATCCATTAAGGCGACGATTCGATTTATGATTGTCCCGTTTCTCTAGGATTTTTCTGGTCGTGCCACATGTCTTGAGAGGAGAACCTCAGGAAAAGGGATCGTCGCAGCGCCGCTATAAGTAGTCCACCGTCTCCCTTCCTCTGTCATTTTCTCGCTCGCTGTTTCTTCCCTCACCAATCTCTCGACCATTTTCCTCTTCTTCTCCGACGCCGTTCTACTAGTAAGTTTCCCGTTCCACCCCTTTCCTTGCATTTTTCGTTTATGTTCCATGGCCCCAAAGACCGATCTTTGGTATTTGAGGACCCGCAGCACCGTCGACTCGTGGATTCGCTCCGAGGCTCGGGCTGCCTTCCATATTCCTAATTCTTACCGGCTTCGAGCCCCTCAAAAGGACCAACGCCCTCACGAACCTCCCATCGAATTTACCACCTTTTTCCTTGATCAATTGTCGGTTGGTCTCCGATTTCCTCTTCACTGAGATATCTATCTACTTTAGGATACCCCTCAACCAGTTGACCCCTAATGCCTTCAGCCTCATCAATGGCTTCGTCATTATTTTTTTATTTTACCACCTTCCCCTTTCTGCTGAAGCTTTCCATTCCTGTTTCTTCCCCAAGAAGAAAGAAGTCGGTGTCTTCTTCTTCTCGGCTCGACAAGAAGTAAAGTTCTTGTCGAACCTGATTACCTCCCACAAACATTGGAAATCCAAGTTTGTGTACGTTCGTCCCAAGTCACCTTTTCTTTGGCCTACCGGATGACAGCTCGAGCTGCCACCCTCCCCTTCCATTCGGTCTTTCCGAAAGTCCACCACTTATCAAGAGATAGCCTCAGTCCTGCTCGGCCTGAGGTTTGATGTGAACGTCCTGCTGGAGGAAGGACTTCTTCATCATTTTGACTTAAGTCCGATAGAGGCCGAGCTGAGTGGCTCCTTAGGTAAAGAGAACTCTTTATCTTGTCTTACTTTCCCTGCTTTACTTCTTTATTTTCTAACATATTGTCTTGTCTCGTGACAACGGAAGTCATGATCTGGGCCTCTATCAGCAAGAAGCTGAAGTAGAAAAGGGCCCAGATAATCCCCCCTGAGGGTGCTCCTTCCGACACACCTGAGGAGAGAGGCTCAGACATCCCCTCCCCACCTCGGCCCTCCATGGTGGCCGAGGTGATAAGCTCGGGGGATTCAGAAGAGCAGCAAAGACAGCGTAAGAGGAGCCGCCTAGTACTCTCCTCGGTCGAGGGGAGCTCCTCTCAACGTTCTTCTTCTCACCCTTCCTCCTTCCCAAGTCCTCTGCACTCGGCCGAGCCGAGTGGAGGACCCAGCGGCACAGGGCCAGACATCCCAGAGCCTCAACGGGAGGAACAACCAAGGGATGTCCCCCCACCAGAGGGACCTTCTTCCTCCCATCCGCGCAGTTCAAGCCCCATGCCAGAAGTATCCGGTCGACCGCAACCAGGTCAGGGGCAACCATCCCGGAGCCTTCTTCAAGAAATTCGGGATGTCGTCGGCGACTCGGTCAAAGGAAAGTCCATCCCGACAATCAGTGATGAGATGAATATTTATCTCACCAAGGTAAGTTATCTCTTATTGCTCTTTTAGTTCTTTGTGGCTAAGTCACACCAACTTGGCTAACTTTTCTATCCCTCTTGCAGTTCTGGGGGTACCATCTGGAGTTAATGGCTCGGCTACCCCCTATGACTACCGCCTTTCTGTTGGGTTTCCGGCACCGCGGCGAGTGTATGTTCGAACATGTTTCGTAAACATGTGCACAACGGAAGATATAAAAATAATAAATCTACATTTATTACAACACACACATCACACGCATGCATAGTACAATATGTGTAGACATAATCGTAAATTTAAATTTGCAATAAAAGGAAATTTAACTACGTATACCTTTCGTATCACGTGTAGCGGGAACGACATCAACCGGAACGATCCTCGCTAAAATCGTCTCTATCTGTATCCACGCCGAGTATCTTCGGGATAACTTCACTAAGTCACGAGCCTCGTCTTCGTACGGGTTACTAGCCTCGTGTTGAAGACGATGTGATCGAGAGAGGATCACGATCCGAATCCAAATTCGGATCCAAAAACGAGTCCTCAAAACTCGCTTCTCCGGAGAGGTATTTGTTAACCGTTTGACGAATCCTTCGTCCTCCACCTATGAGGATTATCGAAGATCGAATCCCCGGTAAGTTAGGCGCTGTCGGAGCTCCAAACGTCGTCCAAACGATGCTCCGACGAGAAGGAAACAAGCTGTCCAGAAAACTGGACAGCTTTGGTGGAGGAGTAGGGTCGGCCAAAAGGAAAGGTGGAAGCTCACCTTATTACCGAACCCAAGGGAGATCACCGGAGCACCAACCGGCAGTAGCTCGACGCCGGCAAGAGGGAAGGTCAGCACCTTCTGGATGCCGGTTGGAGGAGAAGGGGCGGCGACACTAGGGTTGGCGCCGACTCCTTCAAAGGGGTGGGCGACAACTCTAGGTTAGGGGCTTTTTTATTAGGGCTTAACAATCCCTTAAGCCCTCTTTTATAGAGAACTAATTCTCTTAATGGTTATTGGATCATAACCATAAGGCCCGTTAACCCGCTCCATTAATATAAGTTAAAATAAACCAAACCATGATGGTTTATTTTAAGTTAAAACGAACCGAACCAACTTTTGGTTCATTCGTTTAAAATAAACCAAACCCTTTGGTTTATTCTCCTCCATTGGATTAGAACCAAACTATTTTGGTTCATCCATTATGTCTTCATAAGACACGGCCCATCCACGCTTCCATTGCGACTGAAATGATTTCATGCTCGCTTCTTGTTTGGTCCAACCAAACCTAGTTTCTCTCGGTCTGAGAATTCCATTCTCAAGCTCGTTTTAAATCCTTCGGATTACGCTCGTTGTGCGTGTGACCAAATAGGTTCTCGGTTTATATTGGTCGTCTATAATTAACCATTAATTATAGAACGATCATGAATGACACCTAGTAGTACATCATGATCCCCAATTAACCGAAAAGATCAACGGTTGATCCAGAACTATTTCTGAAACCTTTCAGCAGCTCGAATGAATCGTGCTCCATTCCCTTCACTCATCTTATACCCACTTGGTTCAGGATATGGTCTATAGTGTCAGTCCCCACTAGGCTGACTACGTCACATCTAGTCTAAGTATCATTTTCTCGTCCTACGGATTCTAGTTACTGCACATGTGTCGAAGAGTACTTTACTCTAAACATGTAATGCTTTGGCCAAAGACTTTAGTAACAATCCGACGAGAGACCATTGGTATACATCTCCTCGTAAGGAGTGGTGAATCCTTTATAGGCTATTCAAACACCTTCGATCACTTCGACTTATACCCAATCATCCCGGGTCCACATCTCCTTAGAGATGCTTGCTTAAGATGTCAAAGCATAAGTCTTCATGATCAAGATGACTTGAATACCGCAAGTCAAAGGAACATCGCACTTAAGCTACAGTAAGAACTTCATTGACATATCTATATATGCAGAGAACCATATGAAGTCTTACGGCTGGTCACTCCAATGAACTAATTACCATAACTAGCATCCACGATTAACTCCGGACATCACAATGTCTCCAGCCAGTGAGAATCAGCTGCTTGGATACACCAAGGAGTATACCTCGTGCTAGTCTCGACAGAATTGATGGTATCCAAATCCATCAATTCATCGACTAGGGATAATTTCGATACATCACAATTACACATGTAGAGATACTCACTAGTTGTGATCCAATCACAAATTCTCTCATGCTGTGAATCATATCGTGGACATTCAGTAAATGAGTTTAAGATCCAATCAAATACATGAAACATGTATACTCAAATAGTGAATCTTCATTTATCATATAAATGGTTCATACATAAGGCGATTGCCTTAGGACATCTCTCATATATTACTAACACTTTCAGCAAATGTGGGCGCAAATGGTCGGCCTGAAGACTCAGCTTCGGGATAAGGAAGCGGAGCTCGGCTTAGCCCAGTCCGAGGTGGCCATTTTCCAGGCCAGGGCTATCCGATTTGAGGACGATCTCCGACTGAGGGCACAGGAGATGAAGCTCCAAGGAGTCCAGATGGAGGCGAAGGCCGTAGAAATGGCGGAATACAAGGCCCGAGCCGAGGAAGCGAAGGCTATATTGCAAGTCGGCAGATTAGAGCTCGCCAGTGCAATCACGTGGTTAAGCGGCGGACGAGCCGTTCGGACGGTCGAGAGCATTCTGGCCTTAGGGAGTTCTTGACATCATGGGGGAAATTCGTGCACTCACCGGACCTCATAGAGATAGGATACGAGGGGGCTACTCGACACTTCAAGGAGGTCGGATACCCCCCTGAAGGGGCCTCGCCCGAGTTCATGGATTTACAACGTCTCATCGATGAGACACTAGACTCGACACTAGGGGGGCCTCCCCAGTAGTCTAACTTAGTTTTCATCTTTTTGTTGTTCGCTCACTTGTCGTTTGTTTGGGTTTTAGTAGGAGATTTTGTAGCCCTAGTGGCCTTTTTATATGAAGGAATTTATTTTCTAAGGAGTGTCTTTGTCTTATCGGCTAAAGAAAAATTTTCTTAACATATTGGTAATAGGACATTGAGCTCACCTTAAATAGCAAGGGGTTCAAACAGGAGGCGGATTAGGAGAGATCGAAAGTCGAATGAGTTATTGTAAGCAATATTTGGAGAGAAATCATACAGCAGCTACTACCGATCATCAGAGACGCAGGGGAGGCCTAGGTGGTGTCCGTGGGGAATGGCTGAATGACTAACACTCGAGGTCGAGATCAGTTGTGATACCCAAGGAAAAGGCAGCCGGATTGAGGATATTTGAGACCAGCTGTGATAAGCGATACCCAAGGAAGAAGCGACCGGATTGAGAACACTTGGGACCAACTGTGATAAGCGATACCCAAGGAAGAAGCGGTCGGATTGAGAACATTTGGGACCAGCTGTGATAAGCGATACCCAAGGAGAATACTGAATGACTGTACTTGGGACCAGCTGTGATAAGCGATACCCAAGGAGAATAGCCGAATTGAAAATACTTGGGACCAGCTGTGATAAGCGATACCCAAGGCGATTGCGAATGGTTTGCACTTGGGACGGTATGTGATAAGTGATACCGAGGAGAATAATGAGATTGAAAATACTTAGGACCAAGCGATAAATCGAATTGAAAATACTTGGGACCAACTGTGATAAGCGATACCCAAGGAGAATACCGAATGGTTGTACTTGGGACCAGCTGTGATAAGCGATACCCAAGGAGAATAGCCGAATTGAAAATACTTGAGACCAACTGTGATAAGCGATACCCAAAGAGAATACCGAATAGTTGTACTTGAGATCAGCTGTGATAAGCGATACCCAAGGAGAATAGTCGAATTGAAAATACTTGGGACCAGCTGTGATAAGCGATACCCAAGGAGAATAGTCGAATTGAAAATACTTGGGATCAGCTGTGATAAGCGATACCCAAGGAGAATACCGAATGGTTGTACTTGGGACCAGCTGTGATAAGCGATACCCAAGGAGAATAGCCTAATTGAAAATACTTGGCGGCTTAATGGATCAAGCTTTCAGAAACCCATATGTACTCGGGAAGTAGAATTTCTATCAGAAAGTCTTGTTACATGTGGGGTTTATCAAGCATAATAAGGTAGTAGATGGAAAGCATTCCAAGACCGAATGAGTTCTTTCCCCTCACTATCTTGGAGATAATAGGCGCCTAAATTGAGTTTCTTGATAACTTTATACGGGTCTTCCCATCGAGGCGCTAGTTTACGAACCTCCCCAGTTGGCTGAACCTTTTTCCACATAAAATCACCTGGCTGAAAGGAGCGAGGTACCACTCTTTTGTTGTAATCCTGGGCCATCTTCCTTCGGAAAGCGTACATTCGGCTAGTTGCCTGCTCTCGAGCTTCGGACACCAAGTCCAACTCAGTCAACCTCCTCTCTTGATTGGTCTCACGGGTGTGTAGCGAATGCAGGAGACCTCATACCGATTTCTACTGGGACGAGAGCTTCGGCCCCATAAACTAAATGGAATGGACTGAGGCCAGTGCTGTCTTTAGGGGTAGTCCTGTAGGCCCACAAGATACTAGGTAGTTCATCTACCCAACTTCATTCCGTATGATCTAACTTGGTTTTGAGCCCTCGGATTAGCTCTCGGTTGGTAACTTCGGCTTGTCCATTACTCTGCGGATAAGCCACCGAGGTGAAGACTTACTGAATCTCCAATTGTTGACACCAGTCCTTCAGTTTACGGCCTTGAAATTGTCGTCCGTTGTCGGAGACCAATCTCTTGGGAATGCCGAATCGACATACTATATTTTTCCAAAGGAATTTTAATACGACCTCTTCAGTTATTTTAGCCAGCGGCTCTACCTCCATCCATTTTGAAAAATAGTCCATAGCTACTAATAAGAATTTCTTCTGATTTGGCCCCATAGGCAGCGGTCATACTATGTCCATTCCCCATTGGTTAAAAGGACAAGAGGCTACAGAGGCCTTTAATAGCTCGGCCGGTTTCCGAGAGAAATTTTGATGTTTCTGACAGCTAAAACATACTTGTACGAAATGAGAGGCATCTTGCCGTAGAGTGGGCCAAAAATATTTGGCCAATAGAATTTTTCTTGCGAGAGAGACTCCTCCAGCATGATTTCCACAACATCCCTCGTGTATTTCCCGCATAACATAACCTGCTTCCTCCGGGTCGAGGCATTTGAGTAAGGGTCGAGCGAAAGATCGCTTGTATAATGTGTCACTTATTAAGACGAAACGAGTACTTCTTCTCTTGACAACTCGGGTCTCAGCTCGATTGTCAGGTAATACCCTATTCTTGAGGTAATTGATTAGGGAATTTCTCTAGTCCGGAGAGCTGTGAGATACTAGCGGTTCTTGATCTATGTTGGAGATTAGCTGCATCTCGGCTACCGAATCCTCCAGGTTCCAAGCTGTAAGTGTACTAGCCATACGGGCCAATTCATCGGCCTTCTGGTTGTCTGCTCTAGGTATCTTGTGTAGGGCTATTTCTTGGAATCCCGAGGCCAACCTTTGGTAAGCTTGTTTATACCGTTTCAACCTCTGGTTGTTAATGTCGAATGATCCCTTGAGCTGTTCTATAACTAATTGGGAATCAGAATGTAGAGAAATCCGAGCAGCGCCGAGATGACGGGTGGCTTGCATTCCTGCCAATAGGGCCTCGTACTCGGCTTCATTGTTAGAAGCCCGGAAGTTGAGTTGTACGGCTATTCGGATAGCATCCCCTTGGGGGGATATTAATAGTATTCCTACCCCACTGTCTTGCTTGGTTGCCGAACCGTCCACGTATATTTTCCATTCTTCTCTATCCCGGATGTTTCAGCCAAGAAATCCGCCAGTACTTGCGCCTTGAGAGCTGCGCGGGGTTGATACTAGATATCATACTCAACCAACTCGGTAATCCACTTGATTAAGTGGGCAGACGCTTTCAGATTGTTCAATATCCTCCCGATGTCACTGTTGGTCAAGACCGTGATCGGATGAGATGAGAAATATGGCCGGAGCTTCCGAGCCGTTATAAGCAGGGCAAGGGCCAGCTTCTCCAGGGTCGTGTACCTGCTTTCAGCTTCCTTTAACAAATGACTAACAAAGTAAATGGGCAGCTGTTTACCTGCTTCCTGCCGGAGTAATACTGACGCCACAGCTTCCTCAGAGGAGGCCAGGTACAATTGTAGACCTTCCCCAGGGACTGGTTTGGCCAGTGTGGGCAAGTCAGCTATATATTGCTTCAGCTCTATGAAGGCTTGCTCACATTTGTCATCCCATGAAAACCGAGCCGACTTGCGAAGTACCTTGAAGAAAGGGAGACTCTGCTCAGCCGACTTAAGGATGATTATGGAGAGTGATGTTATTCGGCCCAGCAACTTTTGTACTTCCTTAATATTTTGGGGAGAAGTCATGTTCTGTAAGACCTGAGCTTTTTAGGGATTGACTTCGATGCCCCGCTCAGTGACAATGTATCCCAGGAACTTGCCTCCACGAACTCTAAATATGCATTTATCTGGGTTAAGTCGAATTCCATATTATCGTAGAGTGCCAAATGTTTCGGTTACGTCCTGGATCATATCTCCCGCCTTAGTGGATTTGATGAGGATGCCATCTACATATACTTCTATGTTCCGGCCTATTTGCGACCGGAACACCTTATCCATTAGCTTCTGATAGGTGGCTCCCGCATTCTTCAGCCCGAACGGCATAACCTTGTAACAAAAGGTACCATCCGCGGTGATGAAACTGACTTTTTCTTGATCCTCCATGGCGAGTGGAATCTGATGATACCCCTGGTGGGCGTCCAACATGCAGATTAACTCATAACCCGCAGTGGAGTCTACTACTTGATCTATTCGAGGCAGAGGGTAGAAATCTTTAGGGCACGCTTTATTGAGATCTCTGAAATCTATACATACCCTCCACTTTCCTCCTAGTTTTGGCACCAATACAACATTGGCTAACCACTCGGGGAACTGTACCTCTCGGATATATCCAGCTTGCAAAAGCTTCTGCACCTCAGCTCGGATGATTTGGTCTTTTTCTGGTCCGAAGTGCCTTCTTTTTTATCGAACGGGCCGAGCTTCAGGAAATATACTCAGCTTGTGCTCCATGACTGCCCGGGAAATACTTTGGTGTTGTTCATCCGACCAAGAGAAGATGTCTCGGTTGCAAGTCAGGCAATCTGTAACTTTTTGCTTCAAATCATCCAGCAAGTCTGCTGCCACTCGGATGACCCGCTCGAGATGATTGGGCCACACTTGTATTTTTTCTTCACCTATGGTTTCTTCCGAGGGAACTTCGTACAGAGTGTACACACCGGCTCCCTCTATCTTTCGGCTCCTTTTGGGACCAGTTCGAACTTCTTCTACATAACGTCTGCGAGCAGCCTTCTGATCTCCGGCTACCTCCCCTATTTGATTGCCCACGGGAAATTTGATCTTCTGATGATAGATGGAGACGACGGCTTCAAAAGAGTGCAGGGTCGGCCTTCCTAAAATAATGTTGTAAGCTAAAGTGACTTCCACTACGGTGAAAGTGATCGTCCGTTTTCGGCGGAGGGGCTCGTCTCCCAAAGATAGAGGGAGGTCAATTCGACCGAGTGACGTGACTTCATGCCCCGAGAAACCAAATAAGGTGGTATTCATCGGTTGGAGCCGAGTTGTTTCAAGCTGCATGTGGTCAAAAGCATCTTTAAACAATATGTTAACTGAATTACCTGTGTCTATGAAGATCCGAGCCACATCATAATTAGCGACGGTAGCTTTTATCACCAAGGCATCATCATGAGGAGTAACAACCCCTCGCAAATCCTCTAGGCCGAAATTTATTGTCGGTCTATCTGCAAGCATCCGGCTGGTGCTTACTTGCATGTTCTCTAGCTGCCGGCCATGGGCCTTTCTGGCTCGATTCGAATCCCTATCAGTAGCTCCTCCAGTGATCATATTGATTATTCCTCGATGTGGAGTATTGAGTGCTTGCGGTGAGCGGGGTGGAGAGATAACCTTGCCCGGAGCATCTTCTTGAGATCTTCGTGGGGCTTGAACCGACCTTTGCTGTTCGAGAGTTGGCCGAGGGGCCCTTCTAGCCGGATTTTGCCGAATAGGATCCCGTGGTTCTGGTCTCATGTCGTGAGGAGGGACATTGAGAGTATGTTGTTGTTCCCTCATTACTTACCTGATCTCATCGGCTAAAGTGCGACATTCGCGAGTTGAATGACCATATATCTGATGGAAAGCGCAGAAAGGATTGCGCTGCTCGGGCGGCACCACTACGGCAGGTAGTTCTCGGACAGCGTGAACGGTCCTATCCTTCACGAGCCACGGAGGGTAAACAGGAGGAGCCACAGGAGGTCGAAGATGCGGTGGGACTTTCTGGATGATTTTTTGAGATTTGGGGCGATCAGATCGTTGTTGCCCATCGGCTGCTCTCTCGGCTTCCTCTAAATAGATATATGCCTCAGCTCTAGCCAGCAAAGCCTCAAAGTGGAGAGGAGGCCTCTTCATTAGCGATTTGGAAAAATCCCCTCGTATAAGACCGTGAGAGAAGGCATCTACCACAGTTTTTGGCGAAGCATCAGGGACGTCGACAGCTACCCGGTTGAAGCGATGCAAATAATCTCTTAAGGATTCCCCCCTCTCTTGCTTCATGGTCATGAGGTACTGGGCTGTCCGACGGTATCTTTTGCTACTAGCGAAGCGTTGCAGGAACAATATGGATAACTCCTAGAAGGAATGGATGGATCCAACAGGAAGTCGGTCGAACCATCTTTGAGCGGGGTCGATTAGATTAAGAGAGAAGACCTTACACTTGGCCCCGTCTGAATAGTCGTGGATTAATGCGGCCTTCATGAATCTTCCCAAGTATTCTTCCGGGTCAGCCGAGCCGTTATATTCCTCTATACAAACTGGCTTGAAGGACTTGGACATCTTATCAGCTATAATGTTGGGAGCGAGAGGGGATTCAGCATTGATTGCGGGAGCTTTATCCTTTTTGGGATCTTTCTTGGGTAGTGTGTATGAGGGTGCTTCCCCGGAAGATTGTGACGGCGAGGCGGTAGAGGATGACTCGGCTGGTAACAAGGCGGCGAGAGCCGATCTTGGTGTAACTGGAGTAGACGGAATAGAAGCTGGAGTAGGACCTTGGACTGGGCTGGGGGAAGTTTGCAACGGGGGATTTTCTCGTGGGAGGAGATCACGCAGGACGTCTTCCATGGTGGTTTTGACGAGGGCTATGATGCTTTCCCTCGTCAGACTTCCCTCCGCGGAGTCGTGGTTATCGGAATTCGCTCCTTGGTCTCCCATCTTTGCCTCAGGCGTTGATTATATAAGGAAATGGTTCCCACAGATGGCGCCAATTATGTTGCCCGTCGAAACGATGATGGTGAGGTGTCCGAGTAGCGAAGAGGGTAAGAGCCGACAACTACCACGAGGAGAGATGGGGTGGAAGATCGATTTGGCACAGTAGGAATGCGGCTTTGCTGGATGGCCGAGCAGAATGGCGAAGGGCGAGCCGAATGGCGAACCTGCACAACAATAAACGGTCAAGGGCGCCGAGAGGGATCTCGGCAACGCCCCTCCGACGCTCAAGGCAGAAAATTAGCTTGAAGAGGAGAAGAAACTGAAAAGAACTAGGTTATAAGTGTGTGAACTTACCCCCTTCTTCTCAAGGAGGACCATATATATATAGAGGGGAAGCTCCCCTACAAAGAGATTCTGCCAGTAGAAGCGATATGACCTCAGGGGGTCGTACATCATGATCATTGTTATCTGGACTGCATCCAGCGCGTGGGTTGCCATTAATGCACATCGTGTGGTTGATGGGGGACAAGTCTTATTTAATGTTGCAGCTAATCTTCTGAGATTTTGACAGGGAAATCTGTCCTTGTGTGTGGGCGACAATTAATACACGTCGCGCGGTTGATATGAGACAATTCTCAATTAATGTCACAGACATTCATTCAAGCCCTGTCAGAGGATTGCACTTCTAGTCGAGAAAAGGTGATGATGAGAATTGCCCCGTCAGCTTAAAGATATGAAATAACCGCCTCCTTCTTTGGATGAGTTAGCTTATAAAATGGATCATATGGAAAAATAGTGCATCAGAGATGACGCATCCTTGCCGAGAGATAAAACAGGCGAGACGAAAAGTCTTTAGCCTAACAGAAGTCCGGGCCGAGATGCGAAGCGCTCGGTATGAGAGAAATCCGAACCGAAACGTGGGGCGTCCGGTATGAGAGAAATCCGAACCGAGACGTGGGGCGTCCGATATGAGAGAAATCCAGGTCGAGACGCGGGACGTCCGGTATGAGAGAAATCCGAGCTGCCACTTATCATGAATCGGATGATGCGACAGGTTCAGTCTATCTGTCTAGACATAGTTTTAATTTTACCCCGGTATCAAATACATTTTCATGAGAAAAATGCATTTTAAAACAGTTTTAATTTCATCAGGTTCTAGTCTTTTTGCTTGATGTTTATTAAAAAACTGAGGTCAATTTTAACTTTGGCTATTTGGTAAAACTGATGAAAATGTTTTAAAATTGTATTTTTCTCGCAGAGCAAAATTATTATGAATAATTTAAGTTATTGATGGAATATCTATGAGTAACCTTTTAAGGTTACCATAATAAATAAAATATTTTTTTATACCTATATCTATATATATACATGTATCTTTGTAAAAGAATATATGAAATAGATTTAACGAAAGGAATAAGAATTATTCCACTTTCTTTTTTCTTGATATTTCATAATAAAAATAAATCATTTATTCAATATCCTTTCCCTCTATTTCTTCAGTAGAAATATCGCAAGATTTTTTTAAAAAAAATATTATCTAATATAAGATATCAAAAGTGTTATCCACTTAATATATCGATGGAATCAGATCTAAAGTATTTATTTATGTATAAACTGGGATTAACGAAATTATACCTAATGATGTAATTTAATGAAAAATTAATTAGTTCTTAGCGGGGATGCATGGACTCACAAGTCTCCTCTACAAAGCTCAATTTTATTAAATTTCAAACATTAATATTTCTTTTCGATTTCCAATTTTTAATTCAACACTGAATATTTAAAATAGATAAACAATTCAAAGTAGTGACGAGCGAGTGCTTTGGAATCGCTCATAATTCGTTTATTTATAGAGCCAACTCATAGAACTACATTAAATTAATCAATTAACTCGTTGAAATTTATGGATTCTTTATCTTTCTCTCCAGTTAATTTTAAAAAATATCATAATTTATCTTTTTCATATTAACTATATGAAATAATTGACCAAGATTTATACGGTGAGAATTTCAATATTTTTATTTCAAGCTAAATTAATCAATTAGATTTGAGATATTGGACTATTTTCAAATTTATCAGAAATTTTTTATGTAATTGAATATCAAATATTAAAAAGATTAAATTAATCAATCAATTCTCATCGATAAGGGTGGGTTTGTTTTTCAAGCCATCAAAATTATCAAAATTCTAGCAACAAGACGATTATGTTTGTCTTTTAAAATTCGAAATTCATATTGTACAAATTAGATATTTATGATATTTAGGGTTGTAAATGAACCAAGCGTTCATGAACGAATTTGGTGTTCGACTCGGTAAGAGCTCGTTTACGTTCGTTCAATATGCATCAAAGTCAATTAATAAACAAGCTTGAACAACTTGATAAATTAAATAAACAAGTTTGAACACGTATGTGTTCGAGATTAATGTTAAATGAAACGATGTTAAGTGAGCAGTGTTCGTGAACAATGTCGTGAACGATGTTTTTGAAAATTGTTAAGTGACAATATTCCTCTTTTAGAAATTATTTTTGAATTTATTTATACTCATTTATAAATCAGGATTAAATTAATAAAATTTTAAATAAACAAACAAGTTTGACTTAAGAGCTTGATAACGTTTAAATAAATCAAATTTAAACAAGCTTAATTCAAGCTTGATTAGAAGCTTGATACCCATTAAACAAGCCAAGCTCAAGCTAAAAAAAAAAAAATATCAAGCAAAACTTGAACAAGTTTTTAATACAGTTAATTTTACTTGGTTAAATTGACTTTATCTTATCAATGTAACACTATAAAATTTGACATAATGTTAAATTATTCATTAAAATTTATCTATATTTTTTATATATCTATTTTGATGGTGAAGAGGTTTCTATAGAATTGGACAGTTGAACCTCAGAATTTTAATAGAATCTTAAAATTTGAATACTTGAATTATAAAAAATAAATAAATAAAAAATCAACCAAACGAACGTGGCGTTGAATTCACATATAGTGGCGACTTAGTGATCAATATAATATTTTTTTCCTTCAAAAAAAATATATTAATATATTTTAATATAATGTGAATCTCTAAAAATATTATTAAAATAATTGTGTATTTTTAATGATTTGTATTGTATATTGTATAATGGTATGTATGTAATGTAGCCATTATGAAGGTCCTGTACAGATTCTACTCCCCCATCCGGCCCGAGTCCACGTCGCATCAGCGTTCGCCAAAAATATCCAATCGTTATCCTCCACGTCACTTTCTCGGTCTTATCTGACAGCTTGCATTCGCTTCATCCGTCGGGGTTCCTCCTCCTTCGAGGAGACTTCCGTTTCTCCGGCCGCTGTTTCCTCACTCGTCTTACCGCTCCCTTGCAGCGGGCCCCATGGTGCCACCTCCAGTTAGAATAATGGTAGTGATCAGAGTGTCTTCGTGCAGATTGTCCGATATTTGTGGCTGGTTTCACCCAATAATTAACCAATGACTTATGTCGGTCCCACATGTGATAGATACCAATCAAAAGAAGAGTAAGGATGGAGTAGCAATGGAGTAGTGGGAGGAAGATGTGGCTGATGGGACGAACGATGAGAAGACCTGACTCGACCATGGTTTGTTCCTTAACCCTTGTCGCCCGCCATTGCGACTTGACAGCGAAGAGAAGCTCGTTATTTTAATGGAGAAGCATAGGCGGGTGTTGGGATCGGGGTGAAGCCTGGAGAGGAGGGTCCGAGGCCGCGCGTTGGGGGTTCGCAGCCACCGTTCGCCCTGCTGATAGATTTGAAAGCCGTCGGTTCCTGGTCCTGCCCGTGTGGCGGGGGTCAGATCTGACGGCGGGCGTTGAGTGTGCCTGTTTCCGCTGCAGTCTGTGTTCATCCGTGCTGTGGACTTTGGATCTCTTGCAGTTTGATCGGTAGAGCTTAACCAGCTACTGTCCCTGTAAGTTTTTTGTTTTGGGTGTGAAAGATCCGGCTCTAGGGTTAGCTTCGATTTTGACTTGGAAAATTCTGGCGCCTTCGTGCTTATATCAAGTTAAATGGATAAAAATTCGATTTTTTTTTGTGTGTAAAATTTGCTGCATCCTTGGTCGGAAAGGCATGTCGTCGTTTGGTTTGTTTCCCCCATTTTTTGCAGTAACTGAAGGTATCAGCCATCTTTTCCCGGAAACATTTTTGGTCGTTATGTTTTTTCTCTTGAAATTATGGAATTTTCCCGTGTCGGATGGTGGTTCGGTGTCTTTGAATCTACTGGTTAGTTTCTAGCTTTTAACGTTCGATTCCTGTGACGTATATGTGCTTCCGGTTGGGAGATATGCATCGACCGATTCCAAAGGCTTCCCTTTTGTTTTCAAAAGGATTTCTATTCTTGAGGTATCGCTGGTTTCCTCATGTATGTTGTTGCTTCCACGAAAGAATAATGGATTCGAGACTTGATGCGCAAGGAATTTGCTTGCCTCTTCTTTTGCCGGTAGAAAAATATCTTTTTTTGTGCATCATAAGTTTCTACTTCTTTCTCGTTTCCTTCTGTGGCGAAGAAAATGGAATCGATCTATGCTAACTTGTATAAGTTCAGATTTTGTACGTCTCTGACGATTTACTACACTCTTGCAGCTTCTTGGTTCTTCGCAAATGGCTTTTGGAACGTAAAGGAAACGCTTGGCTTCCATAACACAACTTCCCCCAAGCTTTTTCTTTTCTTCCTGTTCCTGATGCAAGGCGTGTGGTTTCCCTCCAATTAATGATCGTTGCTCTGCATCTTCCCCTCTCCGTCACCGCGTCAGCCTCTGTGTTTGGCGTGCGCACGAAGAAGAGGAAGAGGAGTACACGTTGAATTCAGGAACTTTGTTGAATTTTCTCGGTGCCTTTGTGACTTCCATGGCTCCTAACTTGGACAGCCCTGTTCGGACTCAGATGGCAATTGCAGTGATAAATCCTTCTGGTGGTGATTTCTGCAGCATCAGAACTTGCGAGGCGAAACCTGTAGGAAGGAGACGAGTCTTTGTTCAGACAGAGACTGGCTGTGTGCATGTGCTCCAGTTAGACCGTCGAGATAATGCACACACTGTGAAAAGAAAACTGCAGATTGCTCTCAATGTTCCCACTGAGGAGAGCTCCCTAACCTTTGGTGATCTTGAGTTAAAGAATGATCTGAGCGTTGTCCGCGGTGATTCCCCATTGCTTCTCACTCGCAATTCCATGCATAGAAGTTGCTCCACTCCATGCCTGTCCCCGACTATGAAAGATCTTGAACAAAGGGACGTAGGTGGGCCGATCGAGATATTGGGTTGCTCAACTCAGTGTGCTCGGATGAAACAGCTCGTCAAGGATGCTATGAAGGCTATAAAAAAGGGTATCGAACCCGTACTTGTTCACAATGGGCTTGGAGGTGCCTACTGCATCAGGAATAAGAAGGGTGACAAAATTGCGATTGTGAAGCCTACAGATGAGGAGCCATATGCACCTAACAACCCAAAAGGTTTTGTTGGAAAAGCCCTTGGTCAGCCAGGCCTGAAAAGATCGGTACGTGTTGGCGAGACAGGCTTCAGAGAGGTTGCTGCTTACCTTCTGGACTATGGAAATTTTGCAAATGTTCCTCCAACATCACTTGTAAAGATCACACACCCTGTGTTCCACGTCAACAATGAGATGAATAACAGTAACTGGAATGGTGGCAGGAAGAAACAGGTTATAAGCAAGATTGCTTCATTCCAGCAGTTCATTCCACATGATTTTGATGCCAGCGACCACGGAACATCGAGTTTTCCTGTGGCAGCGATACACAGAATTGGGATACTTGACATACGGATTTTCAACACTGATAGGCACGCTGGAAATTTGCTGGTGAGAAAGATTGAGAATGGGGTTGGTAGATTCGGTGGAAGAATGGAACTGATTCCCATAGATCATGGTCTCTGCTTGCCAGAGGGCTTGGAGGATCCTTATTTTGAGTGGATTCATTGGCCACAGGCATCGTTGCCATTTTCTGAGGATGAGTTAGAATATATAAAAAATCTTAATCCAATTAAAGATTCTGACATGCTTCGGAGGGAGCTGCCGATGATTCGGGAAGCCTGCCTCCGAGTTTTGGTCTTGTGCACAATTTTCCTCAAGGAAGCAGCAGCCTTCGGACTTTGCCTATCAGAGATTGGTGAGATGATGAGTCGAGAATTTAGTGGAATGGAAGAAGAACCTAGTGAGTTGGAGCTCATCTGCCTGGAAGCCAGGAAGTTTGTGGAAGAAAGAGAGGTATTTTCGCAGACCTCTGATCTCGAAGAGGAAGATGCTTTCCAGTTTCACATGGAATACAACGAGGAAGATCAGCATATGCCATACAACCCACTGCAATCCTTCAGTTGTGGACTCGGTGGAGGTTGTTCCAGAAACCCTCTGTCAATGTTGGAGGAAAGCATAGAGGAGGAGGACAGCGACGAGGAGAATAAAAAGATCACAACAACAGAAAGCAGTGGCGTCTCACGAGATGAAGAGGTGTTCCGATATGCCAACAACCTTTCGAAATCACTGAAATTTATCAGCCTCACTGAAAAAGCACAAAGAAACTGGGTCGGAACTTACAACGAAAATGTGAAGATGACCAGTATGGTTTGTGCCAATGGCTCAATTCAAGGTCGAAACAGTAGGAGTGCTGAAGAAAAACTGCCTTCGAGTACCAGTTTCGTGAAGCTGTCTGACATGGATGAAGAACAATGGGTTGCATTTCTCGAGCATTTCCAGGAGTTGTTGCCGAATGCTTTCCGGAGTCGCAAAAGCTTGTCCTCAGGCCAAAAACAGAAGCAAAGGCTGGGCACTTCTTGCCAGTTTTGAGTAGTAGGAGATCATAGAGCAGAAAAAAAAAATGGTAGTTTGTGCTTGATGCTGTTTTACCAATTTTGCTGTTTGGGCTGTGCCTTTACCTTGTAGGTGTAATGCTTATCCAAAAATGTTGTAGGAACACCACTCAGAAATTGGTGAGAAAGTGAGCTTGTGTGGCTCTCTGTATATTTTTAGATTGTAGTTGTTTGAAATAAAGCTAGAAAATTCATGTAAATTCTTTTAGATACGAAGCTATCTTCGATCAATTGGTCCCTGCTCTACTTTTTTTTTCATGCGTCAAACCTTTTGCAGGAACGATCTTGCCTTTTTGGTCATGACTGAACATTGATGGTGTAACTTGCTATTAATATTAATTCCTTCAGGTTCTTCTTCCGCCTTAGGAAACATATTATTAGTAAAACTATGACCGTAATGCTGGGGAGAAAGAGGTTCAATTTCGAGTTCTTCCTCGCTTGTTTTCATAGAAACTTGATGGAGGGGAAAGGAAAGCTCTCCTTGCTGAAGATAGCAAGCGGATGAAGATGGGAGGACATTCGACAAGAGGGCGACTAGGGTGGTTCCTCTCCCTTTACCTACGAGTATACAGAGCTTTGTCTCCCCGATCTGTTCGGGTAATAAGAGCCTTAAAAAACTATAAAAAGCTTGACAAAGGATTCAGGGACAAAGGACAAAATGAATGAGCTCTGCTAGCTTGAATCCATGCAGGTAGGAATGCACAAAACCAGGGGCCAGTAGGTGCCACAGCACACTGTGAAGTCTGAAGCATTGCAGGACCACCCAACAAGCAGAGCTTTCACCTTGTTTTGGCTCTTATGACCACAATTGCTCCCTGGGCCTGAAGTTTGCAGGTCACTCTCACAGCTTCACCACAAACCCTGCAACTTTTTTGACCTTCAAGATGATAAGGTTGATGGTGATGATGCCCATTTGGTCTTACTTGATGAAAAGATAAGGTGAACAAAAAGTGTTGGCAGAGAAAAAAGGCAAAGTTGTCACCTAATTGTGATAACTATTGAGTTTTAGTTTGAATCTATGAACAAGTGTGGATCGACCGCTGCGATTAAATTTTAACTGAATCGTTTCTCCTATTTGTAATGGTGCATGATGTTGAAATCGAAAGGAACATGAATTCTGTGAAGATATTTTTTGCAATAGAAGACTGTCTTACACCTACTCTTGCGCAAAAGAATGGTCTTTGAAGTATTTGTAAGAGAATAATAGAATTATCTTTAAGTATTTGCGAAAGAATAATACTCTTTAGCCATGATCAGAAATCCAGGAACTTGTTTTACATTATGAGAAGTTAAAAAGAATGATGGTTAATGTTACACAATGTAACTTGTTTCGCTCTGAATCTATTGGTCTCCTCTTCAACATGATTTGATTCTTCTTTTATGTAACACAAAGAAGCTCATCCACTGAACTTATGAAATCCAACAAGATCCTTGACAAGAATTTCTCGGCTAGATAATTTGGATACGAAGTTGGTTGCGTCTGTGACGATCCACACAAACATGGAGGTTCTTAACTATGCCCATCAACCTAAACCAATCACAACCTTTTCAATAGCTTATCACCAAAAATCACCACATGAACAAGCTCCTCCACTGAACTTATGGAACCGAACGGCATCCCTTACGAGAATTTCTCGGTTGGATATTTTGGATATGAACTTTGTTGCATTGTGACAATCCACACAAACTCGGAGGTTCTTAACTACTCTTATCGGCAGTTCAGGTGGCATAAAAATCAAACCAAAAGCAATGGCAAGCTTCTCACTGTGGTGGCTGAGCATATGAATCTTCTCTGATTCACTCACATCATGTAAAACAGAACCCACATCAGGCTTGTATCCTTCTGAAATCATCTTGCTGCCGAGCATCTCTAGCTCGGCATATATTCTCTCGGAGTACGGGTGAGACTGATCATCGGAGGAAAAGATATGAACTTTGTTCTTGTACTTAATCCAACTACAACCAGGCTCCTTTCTCACATTTTTATCTCGCATTCCCCTTCGCAAATGTGCTACCTCATCCCAATTACCTCTTGCAGCATGTAAACTCGACAGCAACACGTAGCTTGCAGGGTTCTGCGGTTCGAGCTCTAACAAGTTCTCAGCTGCCCATTTGCCTATCTCCAACTCATTGTGGAATCTGCATGAGCTTAATAGGGTTGCCCATGCAATTGTGTCCGGGCGACAAGGCATCTGCTTAATGAAATCTTCGGTCTCCTTTAACCTTCCTGATCTGCTCAATAGATCTATCATACATGTATAATGATCAGCTGTTGGCACAATGTGGTGATCGTGAATCATCGAATTGTAATACCTATATCCTTTCTCCACCAGCCCTGCTCTACTGCAAGCAGCAAGGATACCGATAAATGTGATTCCATCAGGCATCACACCTTCATTCAACATGCATTCAAACAAATTGATTGTTTCATTTGCCTTCCCAAACTGTGCATAACCTGAAACAAGAGCTGTCCAAGAGACCGAGTCTCTACTCCGCATTTCGTCGAACAACTTGTGTGAGTCTTCAATGATTCCACATTTACCATACAATGTGACTATAGCATTAGAAACAGTAATGAAGGAGATCAATCCTGAGACGTTCGCCTTGCAATGAAGCTGTGCACCGTCTTCCAAGCTTGCTAGATTGGCACACGAGCTGATCACACTCCCAAGTGTAAAATCATCTGGTTGGATGCCTTGTTTCTGCATTTCACAATAAGTTCTGACAGCCTCTTCACTGCATCCATTCTGACCATAACCCACAAGCATTGATGTCCATGAAACAACGTTCTTTGTCTTCATTCTTTGGAAAACCAATTCTGCAGACTCGATATGCCTACATTTCGAATACATGTCGACCAATGCACTCCCTGCAAATACATTTTCATCGTAGCGAGTCCTAATGATGAAGGCATGGGTCTGTTTCCCCAATTCTAAAGCAGAGAGGCTTCCACAAGCAGTCAAAATACTGCCAAATGTAAACTGATCCATACAAACACCTTCCGCCCTCATGGCCCTGGATAAATCAACAGCTTGTTGCTCCAATCCATTCTGCGTAAGCCCGGTGACCATTGTCGTCCACGAGATTGAGTCCTTTTCTTCCATCTCGTCAAACAATTTCTTCGAATCCTCGACCATACCACTTCTAAGTAGCCCTGCCAACATAGTGTTGTACAAAACAACATTTTTCTCTTCTACCTGTTCAAAAACTCTCTTTGCTTCATGCACAAAACCAGCCTTTGAGTACATGTCAACAAGCGGACTTCCCACAAACACATGCGACGCAAACCCGAACTTGAGGATATGGCAATGTACTTGACGACCTAAACTGAAATCTGAGCACTTCGACGAGACTATAAGCAAGCTAGAGAACGTGATACGGTTGGGCGCAACGCGGCCTTCCAGCAACAATGCCCGATACGCGTCGAAAGCTCTTCCGTGGCAACCCTGGCCGATGTAGCCCGACACAAGGGCATTCCATGACACGAGATCCCTCGAGGGCATTGAGGAAAACACTTGCTCCATCTGTGGGATGTGACCGGCCTTGGAGTAGGCGGAGAGGAGTCCGTTCCATGAGAAGGGGTTTGGGCGGAGAATTTGGTCGAACAAGTTGCGGGTGTAGACGAGGTTGCGATTGGAGTAGGAGTTGATGAGGTTGTTGGAAAGGAAAGTGTCACCGGCGAGGTCGAGGGTTTTGAGGATGAAGCAGTGCAACTTCTTGAGGTCGTGAGCTCGAGAGCAGAGCTTGAGGAGGGAAGTGTAGTGGTTCGAAAGACGAGAACTCATGAAGAAAGACGCAAGAAGTCGAGATTCTGATCTCGAACCACGTAAACCATGAAATGAATCCGGCTCATTAAATCAAACCGAACTTAACTCGAACCGGCCGAAGCAATCCGGAGTCAAGTCAAACCCGGTCACGAGATTCTGAAACAGCCCAGTGTTCTTCCACGAACTGACGCAGATGGAGCGGAAAGGAATCGACCGCCCTCGCAAGAATCAAACCGTTCATATTAATTTGATCGGCCCTCGTCGAAAACTCCAGGAATTTGGGCTTCTTCAACGTCCTATAAATACCAAACCAGCGAGCTTCGCCCAAATCAGAGCAAAACAGAGCAAGCTAAAGCCAACAGCTCCTCACTCTGCTCTGCTCTGCTCTGCTCTGCATCCAGTAAGCAAAGCATGGGAAGTTGCTTCTCCAGCTCCAAGCCTCGTCGCCGGGAGCTGCCGGAGAACGACCAGCCTTGGAAGAGGAGGTACGAGCAGAGGGAGGAGGAGGAACCGCAGTTGAAGGGCGGCCGGTGGGTCGCCGACGTCGACCGCAAGGTGGAGGATTTCATAAACAGAGAACGCCGGAGGATGATGGACTATGAAGTTTGAATCCGGTGATCGCCGGCGGCGATCAAAGATGATGTTGGATCGTGGAGAGGTTTGAGAAGAGGGAGTATGAATTGTAAAAAGGAACAGAGAGGGGGCTTGAGTAATAATGATAATTTTATAATATCTCTCCTTTTTTGTGTGTGAGAAATGTATTATGTGAAGAAAATGAAAGAATAAAAATTGAGAAAAAAAAATATCTCTAATTTTTCATGATTTGTGTTGATAGAAGCAAAGAGAGAGAAAAAAGAGTTGATTTGAACATCATAAAAGGCAAAAATAAAGAGAATTAAAGAAAATTAAGACATGCAAAAAGCATAAAGAGTTAAAAAAATAAAATAAAATAAAAGAAGAAGTTAATATACAAAATGAATGCTAAGTAAACAAGAACAATTTTATCTACTTGTGAATAATAATACGGCAATATCTACAATTTTCTCCTTTATTTTCAAAAAGAAAAAAAAAGGAATATAGAAAAATGATGACGGACGGAAGGTGACGTAAGCAACCTAGATTAGATCCGGACGTAATCTTTACCTTTACAAGACGCCGACCGTTGACCGGTCAATGCGTCACGTGTCTTTTACTGACATAATTTATTTACGATACGATTACTCAAATTATTACCCTTTTTTTTGTTTTTTTTTATATTAGAGTATTTCGACTTTCGATTCAATTAATCGCTAAAAATAATCGATCTTACCTAGAGTCGACCCCTGAGGGAGAGCTACCGTGACCCTTACTTAGGACCCAAAATTTTTTAACATAAAATATCTATATTTTGAGATTCAATATTTAAATTGCACCCTAAAAATATAGCCTAATTTTCATATTTCGTCGAGGGTCTCAAGATGAAATTTAAAAAATAGGACGAGCTCTAATTTTACCATATGGATCTTCGAAACGCCTCATCAACACCCGAGTCGAATAAGAGCGGAGCTCAAATGACCTCCATCGGTCACCAATGATAAATCATGAAAGCGTTCGTAGTTTTTTATAGGTTCAGCTCGGACTCCATAATCGCGTCATCTCTGAACGATGATTAAATGTCAAAATCATACTCTGTCTATCAGATAAATTTCTGAGCTCTAAGATTGTCCGAATGAATTTTTTTAAATTCGTCATCGATATGATATCACAGTAAAAAATCAAATTATATTTTTTTAATAAAATATCTCTTTATTTTTATCATTGCACTGGAACCATTATTACCTTCTAAAGTCACTCAAAGTAGTCGTTAAATTTATAAAATAGTCCAAGTCGATACTAATTATCCTAATATTTAATGTTAACATTGCGATAAAATCGAATAAATGGGCGGTGATATGCCGATTAGAATTAAATCCACCTTTTAATTTTGTTGTTATCTCTTCGTGGACGGCATAAATCGAATCTAAATACCGAAAAAGAATAATTTTGATTAGCTGGAAGCGAAGTGACAATAAGCAATTCGGTGATAGAATATTCTTATTTTAAAAATTAGTCCTCCATTTTATTTTTCATAAGAAGAGGGAAAATAAATATAACTAACAAGACTAATTTGTGTATTGCTTCTTAGAAAATTAAAAAAAGCACCCTGTATTTTGATTGCACTCCACTTTTAAAAAAAAATTTAAAATGGCATCGTGTATCACAAAAAGAATATTGTTCAAGATTTTTATACCAACTTTAGCGATGATTGATTCACATAATTTTAGTCAATTATTTTAACAATAGAACCATTTTTTATCAAAACTTTATACCTTTCACTACAATTATATATTTTAATAGTATTTGGTCACCGGACCTTTACTTTGGCGAGGTGCATTCAACTCCTCCGGCAGGACGACTTTATTTGTCGAGACATTCCTTGTTATCGGAACGACGATAGAGTTGTTTATCGGGTTGGTGACGATGTGGATTGACAACCTAATATACCCGAGGACGGAGTCACATGTAATTTTACTCGGAATTTTTTTTTGATTATTTATCAAACAGCGTACGTAAAGTCTAGAAATATTCAAACAGTGTCTCATACTTATCAAATAATATACTTAATTTCCTTTTTATCTCTCCCGTTAAACAGATCTGCATCACTGTGGTAATGGAATTACAAATTCGATGTCATTTGTGGTCTTTGAGACTAAATTCAGCACGGTGGTGGTCTTTGGGATTGAATTTTTCAAAGCGTTGGTGGTGCAATTCAAAGCGTACCATTGTTCATGTCAGCGTTAGTCTTTACATTCTGATCTCACTACATGGTCTTGAGATTTGAATTTTCGATTATCGCGATGGTGAGATAATCTCAAGACCACCAGTGATCTTTGAGATTTGAATTTTCGATCAGTAGTGGTGGTGCGCGATCTGCATTCTCTAGTGGTCTGAGATTAAACACAACTGATGTCGAAATTTAAATTTATAATATCACGTTCGAGATTTTCACTGTGGTGCAGATCTGTTTGGTGGAAAGGGTAAAAAGGAAATTAAAATGTGCTATTTGATAAATATGAAAATATGAGACGTTGTTTGAACAATTCTAAATTTCACATGCGCTGTTTGATAAATTATCGATTTTTTTTTTTGTTTTACACTGTTAAGCCGAATAATTTTTTGTTGTTGTTAGACTGTTAGTCCGGATCATTTTATTAAGAAAAAGATTAGTTCAGAGATTAACCTGAGCCCTAATAAATTTTTACTCCACCAGTGAATATACGTCCGGAGAAGGATTTATTATTTCTCCCAAATTGAACTGCGTCCAAATGAATGTTGACTTCTATAGACAAGGAAAAAGTCACGAGAGAGCTAAAAGGTGTCCCTGGTAAAGTCCCTTCGATGCAAAGATGCTTCTTCATTCTCCCAAATACTTCTTTTATATAAATTCAAGGGTAGACAAAGCAGTCGTTGCGTCTCAATTATCCGGATGTACCCATTCCAGACATTGCACTATTATCCGGGCTCGTCCATTCTAACTGCTGCACCCTTTATCTGGGTGTGTTCATTCCAATTAGAGGTGCATAGTCGGTCGGTTAAATCGAAAAAATCGATCGAATTTAAAAGTTTGATTCGGTTCAATTGAAAATTTGATTTTTTTTTATTAAAAAATATCGATTTATTCGGTTCGGTTTCGAATTTGAACTAAAAAAATTCAGTTTAACCGAACCGATCGATTTTAACTGAAGCAGTCGATTGATTGAAACATCAATCGACTGATTGGATCATCAATGGACTGATTTTAATTATCAGTCGATTGATTTTAACCATCAGTCGATTAAGAAATATTTTGTGCTCCTATTCACTGAATTTAATCGACTGTTATATAATGACAGTCGATTGATTTGAATCATCAGTCGATTATATGTAAAAAATCGATTTTTAATAAAAAAAATAATTTATTTATTTTTTACCAAATCGATTCGGTTCGATAAAAAATTTAGATCGATTCGATTTAGTTAAAAAAATTTCAATTTATTTAATTTCAATCTTAATCAATCGATTTTAACCGATTACACACTCCATTTTCAATAGTTGTGCGTCCATTTTAGCAACCAAACCTTCTTTAATTACACCGCTGTCATAACCGCTTAAAATAGACGTCGCACCCATTATCTTCATTATTTGTAACTGTTAACTTAAGGAAGATATAATATTGTGACTATTTATCTACCATGTTAAGTTGAACATTACAAATCAAGAGAACCAGGTCAAAGTCAACGGCACTCTAAATCGCCTCACATGTTGACATGTAGATTATATTGACCAATTTTATTTTGAGCTACGTGGACTTAGTACTTTCCCTCCGTATCAATCAAATTAATTAAGTTGGGCTAATTTGGATTAAATTAAAATAATTTTACTCAATATTTAAATAAATTTAATTAATGGTAAAATAACATTATTATTATAAATGATATGCATTTATTGTGGATGTCTATACATATGAGTAATCTTTTTCAAATGGATGATCATATTTAGATCTGACAAATCGAATAATGGATCAGATTCGTGTTTTGATATGATCTAGAGATACAATCTAAAAATGTCAATCCATATTCAATTCGTTTAATTTTTCGTGCCAATGGATTAAATTCGAATACGAAACACTTAATTTCGGATAGACACGACACGATCCATTAGACACGAAAAAATACATATAAAACGGATTGCAAGATACGATCCAAACCAATAGACATGAAACGACCCATAACTACACGAAAAATGCAATAACATAAACAAAGTATAAAATAAATAACTAGACACGATCCAAATCAATATATAGACGCGAAAATATCCAATAATGTAATAACTTAAGTAAATGAATTTATAAAAAATTAACAATCCCCACAACGATACCCAATTAGGATTATAAATGCATGACCATAAAACATATACCCTAGAAGTATCATAAAAATACAAAATGAATTTCAAAGATTGTTATCATCATTCAAACTTATAGAGATTATACAAATGTCATCCATCTCTTTTCTTTTTCATGCATAGATTTTTTTAAGAAAAAAAAAGTAACGAGTCTAACGGATCCAGAAGACAAAATACTGATCCAACACGAAATTTTTACATGTCTAATGGATATACATGAATTCGAAAATGCACTATCCAAATATGAAAAAAACAAATCGTGTTCGTATCGTATTTTCATATCGTGTTCAGATTTACCGGATCTAATCATATTCATGAATGATCATTGACTTTTGACTTGCTCTTTAATGATATGACAATCTTTGAGTTACCATATTAAATAGAATTGTTTTTTCATTATTTCTCAAAATGGATATAAACAGGTATCTTTGTAATTTCATATGGTACAATCAACCCGAGGAATAAAAGTATTCTTCTCTTATTCTCTCTTAAGATATCTTCTATTTCATGATATTTCATATTGGAAAAATAATTTTACTAACTATTAGATCTTATCTCTAGCAATATTGTATATAGGAATTGAAAGCTTTTATGGGTAGTTAGTTGTTATTGTCTAGAATTATTATTAACAATTTGTGATAAATTTTGTTTGGGTAAATCAAGAATTTTGTCTAGATGACCTCAATATTAATAAGTTAGAAATTTGAATGATTTATTGAATGATAATATTCTTTCATATTTTTTAACTTATTTTATTATTAACTTTTGTAAATAATAAAGTAAAATAGAACATCTGTCTTTTCGTTGAATCATGATAATAGAATAATAAGATTTATCATAGACTATTAAGATACACTTATTTATACTTTTTGTTATAATTCTTATTCTATAATATATTATTTTTACGACTAGAGCTGTCAAATTGGGTTAGACCCGTCGAGTTAGCCCGCCCCGTCAAATAATTTAAGCGAGTTGGGTTGAACTTTTATCAATCCGCCATTTTGACGGGCCTAAATGGATCGACCCGCGTGGGTTGGGGGTTTAGACGGGTTGGCCCGTCGTGGCACGGGTTGGCCCGTGGATTGAGAAATGTCAAAAGATAAGTTTTTCACCATTACAATCTTCTTCTATCGCACGTATACCTCAATAAAGTATAAAAGAAGTTAAGAGTAAAGAACAAAAAAATATTTTTTATACTCTAATTCTTTTTTATTATCTTGTCACTACTATTCTAATCAATATAGGAAATAATGACATATCAAAATCAAATAATTACCCAGGCTAAAAAATCTCAATTGAATCTCTATTTGAAGGAGCAAAAATTTACATTTACATATTATTAAAATTTGGATATTTTGGAACATTGGAAAAGAATCAAAAACATCAATACTCAATTTTGTAAGTCGATAATTGAATCTCAATTATAAAATTTTAATTATTTCAAATACTTATTTTTTTAATCATAGTACTCTTTATCTTATAGATCATTACCTCAAGCCCTCAACACCTTAGTAATTTTAGATATATTTTTTAAATTTGTGTGGCCCGCGGGTTGACCCACCTAACTCGCAACCCGTCTTGGGTTGGGTTGGGTTGAGTTAGAAATTTCTCAACCCGCTGAGATGGCGGGTCGGCCCGCCCCTCTCCGCTAAATATTAGATTTACGACGGGTTGGCCCGCCCCACCATGGATCGGCTCGTTTGATAGCTCTATTTATGACTATATAAATTTTATTATAATTTATTTATTTTTGTGTTTGAATTTTATGGTAAATGCCACCACACTTAAGTTTGTGGCTCTTAACATTTTGGAAAAAAATTACTTATCATGGATTCTTGACTCTGAAAAACAATTAAAGAAAATAATAGAGAGACTTTCCAAATCGAGTCAAAAAAAATATTTTTTTTTCAATTGGCACTTGTACAAAGATTTGAAAATTGAGTATTTGACAATGAAAGATCTATTTGAATTATGGAAAAGTTTGGAGGAAAGATTTCACTATCAAAAATTGGTAATACTTCATAAAGCTCGTTATATATGATTAGATTCATTTGTGATTCCAAGATTTTAAATATGTGAGTAATACAATTCAATCGTTTTTAAAATTAGTTTCCAATTAAAGTTATATGGAGAGAATATTATCAATTATGATATGTTTAAGAAAATACTCTCCACTTTTCATGCCTCGAATATGCTCATGCAGTAGCAATATCGAAAGAAAGAGTTCAAAAAATATTCTAAACTAATTGTTTGTTTGCTTGTGGCTGAATAAAATAATGAGTTATTAATGAAAAATTATGAATCTCGTCCAACTGGCTCTAGCCCATTCTCTGAAGTGAATGTGATAACTCACAATAGTTTTAGATGTGGAAGAGGACGTCGAAATGATCATGGTTGAGGATGAGGTCGTGATCATGGTCGTGGTTGGAATGTTTACCGTAATGATTATGGTGGACATACAAACAACTAGAAATGGAAATAAAAAAAAGTGAATCTAACTAGAATGCTGAGAATAAATGCTATCGATGTGTGTTGATTGAACATTGGTCACATACCTATCATACATCAAAGCATCTTATTGAGCTTTATCAAATCTCGTTGAAAGAAAAGGATATGAATTTGGAGGCAAATGTCTTATATCAAAATAATGACCCTAATAATATTTTTGAGTGTCTTGAAAATTTGCCTCGATTAGAAGTTGATTTTTTTTTTTAGAATGATGAATATGTGATTTTAATTAATGTAATTATTTTTATTTCTCAATATTTATATTAAATTCAAATTTATTGTTTGTTTATTTATTTATTATTTTTAAAGACCTATGGATATTATTGGGGGCAAAGATCCAAGATGAGAATCTCTAGTTCGTAGGCAGGACAACTACACACATAATTCTAAAAAATAAAAGATATTTCTCTCATCTTATCATGTAAAAATAAAATGTGAATATTATATCTAGTAGTATAACTTTAATCGAAGGCTCCGGAAGAACAAACATTTTACTATTAGGAGGAACAACTTTTTTGATCATTAATGCATTATTTTAACCCAAGTCTTACTGAATTTTATTAATTTTCAAAGATATCTACCTCAATTGCCACCATATAGAAACAACTAATATTGAAAATAATGAGTATTTATGCATTATTAATGTTAAATTGGACGTAAATAAATTTTCGAAAGACAATTTATCTTCTCTTCGAGTCTTTATCATACATATATTAAATCAATTGAAATAAATGTCACAGTAACTAGAAGTTACTAGTCAAAATGAATTCCTTTTATGGGATGATAGATTTGGTTATCTTGGATCTATAATGATGTGATGAATTATGGAATATTTTTTCAAGCATCCATTGAAGAATCTGAAGATTTTTCAATCGAATGAATTCTCATGTGTTGTATGTTATCAAGACAAATTAATAGTAAAATGATCATCAAATAAGATTGAGTTTGAATGTTTTACATTTTTAAATTGGATTCACAGTGATATATATGGACCGATTCACTCACCATGTGGACAATTTAGATATTTTATGTTTTAATAGATGCATCTACAAAATGGTCACGTGTGTGCTTATTATCAACTCAAAACTTGACGTTTTCAAAATTACTTGCTCAGATAATTCAATTACGAGCATAAATTTCTGATTATCTCATCAAAATAATTCACCTTGACAATGTTGAAAAGTTTACTTCTCAAGCATTTAATGACTATTGTATGTCTATTGGTATAAAAGTTAAACATCTTATATCTTATATTCATACTCAAAATGGTCTAGCAGAGTCATTTATTAAACACCTTCAATTAACAACGGGACTATTACTTTTGAAATCCAAGCTTCCCGTTTATGTTTGAGGGCATGCAATCTTACATGCATTAACACTAATTCGCATCTGATCCACTAGTTCTCAAGCTTTCCCTTTCTAATTGGTCTATGAAAGAGAACCTAATATCTCTTATTTACGAACCTTTGAATGCACAGTTTACGTTACTATTGCTCTCCCTCATAGAACAAAAATAAGGTCTCAAAGGAAATTAGATATTTATATTGGTTATGATTCTCCTTCCATTATCAAATATCTTGAACATATGACAAGAGATATTTTTATTGTTAGATGTCTTGATTGTCAGTTTGACGAAATATTTTTTCCAACTTTAGGGGGTGATAATACTAGTAAAGGAAGGATAGAAAAAAATATTACCTAGAGTAATCCATCCTTATGCTATTTTGATCCTTGCACAAAACAGTGTGAAATAGAAGTTCAATGAATCATTCATTTGCAACAGATTATAAATCAATTGCTAGATAATTTCTCTGATCCAAAATAAATAACAAAATCACATGTTATAACAGAAAAATGCTTCTATCAGAATTAATGTCTTTAAAAGACCCCTCCCAACAAACGAACTTAAACCATGCATGAAGCGTGAAAGATCAACGAATTCTAAGGATAAAACCCCTCGAAAGAAAGGAGGAATAAATAAACAAATTAATCGTATAGAAAAGAAAATAATTCAATCCTAGAAAAAAAAAACTTCCTAAAGAAGTTGATAATCAAGAAATATCAATAAATTATATTTCTACAACGAAGACATAGGATCGAACAAATACAAATATTGATGATATATATTTGCATACAATGTGGCAATTGCCATTTTGAGTGAAAATAAGGATTTTGAACCCATGACTTTAAAGGAATGTCAATTAAGAGAGGATTGACTAAAATGAAAAGAAGCAATTCAGACAAAACTAAGATCTATCTCAAAATGTGAGGTTTTTGGGTTTATTGTCAAAACTTCTGAAGGTGTTAAACTAATAGAATATAAATGGGTATTTGTATGAAAAAGAAATGAGGAAAATGAGATTGTGATATAAAGCTCGACTAGTTGCACAAGACTTTTCATAAAAATATAGAATTGACTATGAAGAGATATATTCTTCTGTAGTGGATGTTATTACTTTTCATTATCTTATTGGTTTAGTAGCATAGAAAAAAACTTCATAAGCATATCATGGATGCTGTTACAATATATTTATACGGTGTACTAGATAATGACATATACATGAAAGTCCCAGAAGGACTAAAGATGTCAGGAGCATGCAATTCTCGAGAATTATTTTCTATTAAATTACAAAGATATTTGTATGGTTTAAAGCAATCTGGGTGAATATAGTACAATCGTTTTAGTGAATATTTGCTGGAAGAGGGTTATACAAATACTCATATTTGCCCATGTATTTTTATAAACAAGTTTGAATATATTTTTATAATAACCGTTATTTACATTAATGACTTAAATATTATTGGCACTCATGAAGATATCTCCAATGCAATAAATTATTTAAAGAAAGAGTTCGAAATGAAAGGTCTTGGTAAAATTAAATTTTGTCTCGACCTACAATTTGAGTACTTAAAGAATGAGATTTTTGTTCATCAATCAACTTATACTGAGAAATTTTAAAACGATTTAATATGAAAAATTCATACTCGTTAATCATCCCAAATTCCCAATGGTTGTTCGATCACTTGATATACAAAAGGATCTTTTTCATCCTTAGGATGAAAATGAGAATATTCTTGGTCTTAAAGTGTTATACTTCAATGCAATTGGTGTTTTAATGTACCTTGGTAATAATACTCGACCTGATATTATTTTTCTATAAATGTATTAGCAAGATATAGTTATACTCCAACCAAAAGATATTGGAACGAAATTAAACATATTTTTCGATATCTCCGTGGAACAATTGACATGGGTCTATTTTACCCTTATGAACTAAATGTTTAATTAATTGGATATGTAAATGCATGATATTTATCAGATATATACAAAGCTAAGCCACAAACGAATTATGTATTTACATATGGTGGTACAAATAATATCTTGGAGATCTACGAAGTAAACTATAACAACTACCTCATCAAATTATACTAACATAATTGCAATTCATGAGGCAAGTCGTGATTAATCATATTCAAGAATCATGCGATTTGTTAATAAATAAGAAAGCTCCAACAATACATCAGGAAGATAATGCAGCTTGTATAATCCAATTAAAAGGTGGATATATCAAAGGTGATAAAATAAAATACATCTCTGTAAAATTATTTTTCACACATAATTTACTACAAAGTGGAGATATTGACATACATAATATTTAATCAAGTAAGAATTCTACAAATTTATTCACAAAAATATTACTCACTATAGCATTTAAAAAGTTGATCCATAAAATTAGAATGCTATATTATAGAGTTATTAAGTGATGTCTTTAAAGGGTAAAGAAGGATGTACCCTTTTTTTTTTCATTAGAATTTTTGTCCTATTAAATTTTTTTCTAATAAAATTTTAATGAGTTATTTTATTTATACAATAGACATCCAAAATAGTGTGTTAAAAATGATATGCATTTTTGAGGATGTCTATTCATACGACTGACACCCAAAATAGTGTCTTTTCATATTTTTATAATCTCATGTGATATAATTAAAGGAATAAAATTATTCTTCTCTCATTCATATCTTCTCTTTTTTTGACATTTCATAATAGTTCTTTTGATTTTCTATTTATAGTTTCGGACTACGATGAAAATGATATTGATTGGCACGAGAAGTTACAATCTCGTGGGGCAAATCGTTATTTTTTAAACTATTGTAGTCAATATGAAAATTTTGATTTGTTTTCTGCAAATAATTCAAAAGTCAAATTTGCCATTGCACATCGATATGAAAATCGACGGTCCAGATTGGATCATGTTCCGCCACGCGGTTTGCACGCGTGGCGTGGTTACTTCGACCCTGAATTTGAAAGCCGATAAATAAAATGAAATGAAAAGTAAGGAAAGCGCTATCTTTTCTCTCTCCTCGCGAGATCCCTTCCTCTCCCCTTTTCGACTTCCACAGCAGCGATCGCAGCGGGGAGAAGAGAGAGAGAGAGAGAGAGAGAGAGAGTAGATGGGGGTCTTGTCCAACAAGATCGAGAGGAAGGAGTTGATACCCGGCGATCACATCTACACATGGCGATCCGCCTACCTCTACTCCCATCACGGTTTCCTTCTACTCCCCCCATTTTCGCTTTGTTTGGCTTGTTTTCATGTTGGAATCTGCGGAAAACCTAATTTTGGGCAGTGAGTCGGAAACCATTGTGCTTCTGGAGTTACTTTCAGCTTGGTGTTTGTTTTCAACCGATTTGTTTTTTTTTCCTCCATTGCTGAAGGCCTTTCCGGTGTGCAAAATTTAATCTTTGGAGACGGAGCGTTTGATGGTTAGATGATCCCTCGTTAAAGGTTTTATGGTATTTAGACTGTAGTCCAGTGACTTCTCGAGGTACATTTAGGCATTTGAATGAGTTTACTTATCTATAGTGCTGCACCTTGTGGTTCTGGAATTTTGGTCTATATAAATGGTAGTGAACTCATCTAGGTTTTGAAAATCCCTCAATTGACCCACTACTAAAATTGTCGTTTCATGATGGGGTATCACAGCATCTTGCATTCAAGCTTGCTATCTTGTTGAAATTCAGGTCTAATTTTGGGGAAGGGTATCGTGTGAGGCCGAATGGCCTCTATGTGGGTGCGCTCGGAATGCAGAAGTGGTTGGATCGCTAGAGGGGAAGGGTGAATAGCGATACCTGCAAATTAAAAGTTTTCTTTTCTCTTGCTAAATATTTAGCAAGGGCACACACACATTAAATAAATAAGAATATAAACGAGACAGACAAGGACATGACTATTTACTTGGTTCACGACCTCCAGAGTTGCCAGTCCAAGGCCTATGCACAAGATTGCCAGTCCACTAGTTTTCTCCTCTTTGGTAAAATGTCGGAGATAGAGAAACCTCTTACACAACGAACAAGTACAAGGAGAAGAAATAAGAGAAATGTAAATGGACATGTCTAAGTGATTTTCTTGATCTACCTTCGAGCTCCAATGGTCCTTATATAGATTTCTCCTCGATCTGATCTCGATGCCGACGTGACATTGTTCCAAGCACCTGGATCAGTTCCAGGCGCTTGGAAGATTGTTGATGCTTATCCTTCAACAAGCTGGCCTCGATCCCCTTCTGTTGATGGCTCCATTTCGGGCGTCTGGAACCGTTCCAAGCGCTTGGACCATCGCAGATTCTGATCTACTTGCTCCGATGATCTGCGGTCACTTCTGGTCGCCTGGATCTGCGAGAACTTCGGATCGCCAAACTTGATCAAATAAAGATTCATTAGCGCATAGGGGCGCCTGGATTTGATCCAAGCACCTGGAGTTCCAATCGCCTAAAACTCTGACTCAGGTCGACTATGATCGAATTGAGTACATATTACTCAACTTTTTCTTTGCAGCTTTCCTTATGCAGGCTTCCTCTTGGTTTCTCGTCTCTCGCTCACTCTTTGTGCGTCATTCTCGCTCCATCGAGTACTCTTCCATAAGTCTCTCGTCCCTCAAATGTACCGAGCCCGTTGATTCCTTTCCCGTACTATCCTTCTCGCATACTTGTGTCTTCTGCTAAGGTCATGTTGTCTTGTGTGTTCTCCTAAGTTCCTGCACATATAGACAAATCAAGTCCAAAGCAAGGCCTAACTTAACCAAGTTAATCACACATCGAAACCATTGTGGTATCACCACTTGGGGTTCCAACGATCTCCCCCTTAATCATTCGTGGTACTAACACTCTCTACTATGATAGACGAGTTATTTCATATTAGATCAGATCATCAAGTTTAGAAGTAGGCCTAGTTTTATACCATTTGTTACAACTTGATCCAGTGAGAAAACTATCTCATCAACTCAATATACTTGAAACCTAATCATTAGGCTCTTGCACAATCCTGTAAATACTCCACTAGCATATTTTATGTGTATCCCTGTATTTTGTTTTTTTTAAAATACACTTACTATGTTATTTTGCCTTTTTCCCTTAAAAAAGTGGTAAGCTTGAACTAGCAACAAATGAGTCACATCTATTTGAATTAGGTCAAACAGATCGTATGAAATACATCTATGATCTATAATCATAAATTTTTATTGTTTATGATCATTGTCAGTGCTAAATGCAACCCAACTTTTATTTGGGTGTGAGACCAATGTTCTCAGTTTTAGCTCGATTAGTCTAACTTGATAGAACTAAACGTGTTTAAACCTTATATGCTTCTGAATTGTCCAGTGGCTTTCAAAGTTGGAGTAAATTCTGGCATAATCTGTGGGAAGCTTGCTAGCTCTTGAATTTTTAATAGTGGGAAAACCAATTATATGCATATGTTTTTCACTAAGGAAGGCATCAAAAGTTGAAGCATGTGCGTGTAGTTTATTTAGATAGTGTTTTTGCATGTAATTACCCTAGAAATCTAATTGAAACCTTATATGTATATCATGTACATATTGGACCATTGAGAATTTGTAGTTATTATCTAAAAGAAGATTGAGGCTCAAATTTGAGGGGAAAACATGAAACATTTTAGGGCAGTAATACATTACAAGAAACAAGAACTAAGAGATCTCGCCTTTTCAATGAGATTCAATGTTGCCTACTATCTACCTTGCTGACTGTGGGCCCAAATCTTAGTCACAAGTCCCAAATGTTGCATTTTTATTTCAGAAAAAGATGATAGTTTGGTACAATTTTTATCAAGTATCCTTAATCATTCCAAATGACCATTGGCTCTATAGATTTGTGTAGTTTATTTGCATTTCGTTTGTACTATGCCATGCCTTAGATCCACAAATACTGTTTCTTGTTGATGACCCATGGTCTCTAGAAGGAATCATATATTCTCTTTTCCAACTAAAAAATGCAATGTTAATGCATGATCATCGACCGTGTTTGTTGTCCTCTTGTAGGGATATTCGTCGGAGACGACATGGTCATTCACTTCACGAGAGCAGCGGGCCAGGAAACTGGAACAGGAACCTTTCTGGATCGAATTATGGCCAGTTCCTCTCCATCTCCTACCGGAAGGAATTTGTGTGAACGTTGTGGTGATCAGAGCAGGCTCCACGGAGTAATCATGTCCTGCCTTGATTGCTTTCTTTCTGGGGGCAATCTCTACCTATTTTGTTATGCAGTCACCCCAGTTTTCTTTTTCACCAAAGCGCGAGGAGGAACCTGCACGCTTGCGCACTCCGATCCTCCTGACGTTGTCCTCTACCGAGCGAGATATCTACACGACAACAATGGTTTCGGCATGTACAACATCTTCAAAAACAACTGTGAGGACTTTGCAATATATTGCAAAACAGGCTTGCTTGTGGAAACATCCTTCAGCGTAGGAAGGAGTGGGCAAATATCGTCCCTGACAGCTGCCTTCACTGCCATTGCCTCCTCTCCTCTTCGCTTCTTGACGACGACCCCTGTCGGATTGGTGGTGGTGTCTAGTACCATGTATTGCGTCGGCCGCTACGTATCGGATATTGGAATCCGACGCGATGCCAAGGAAATCAATGTGGAAACCCTGGTTGCACAAATGCACACTGGGGAGGTGCCTGAGACGACAGGGACTGCTGCTGTGAATTCCGACTAAAACACAATCACTTATTTTGTTTCAGAGACCTATTCCATTTGAACGCTCTACTGAAAAACTTTGATTGGTGAAAAGTGTGGTGAAATTGTATGTTTGAAATCTGTCTATTTGGATCGGTGCAAGTTTGAAGAGGGACGTGCAAAGCCTTGTTTAATCAAATTTAGTCGACTTGATGATAAAAATGTTATCGTTTACTAATAATATCAGAATCATTTAAATGTATGAGCTATCTCTTGACCTCCCCTATCGAAAATGTTCAGAAATATATGTGAAATGCAAAACGGAGATAGTTTATGCACCGTAGAATCAATCGCCAATGAACAAAGAAAATAAATGATATAAATGTGCCGATGTCATTGAGAAACATGAACAAGATAAAATCAATAGTAAACAGACAGTCTCTTGCAGTGTTGAATGACCGCTATCAGTTTCTGTGATATGAACAACCGGAGAATGGAGACAAAATCCCACCTTTTTCTTTTTTCAGTTTGCAAGTAATCGGAGCGGAATAATGAATCTTCGTCACAATTCGAAGGCGTCATCGTCGAGCTTGAGCGCCTCCGCAGCAGCAGCCTCCTCGTCGTCGTCGTCGTCGATGGCCAAGTAGGGGTTGTGCGCCGCCGGCCTGAACTTGTACCCGGTGAAAACGTAGAATGCCAGCGTGGCGAGCTCCCCGGCGACGACGCTGCTCCACAGGTAGCGGTAGGATATGAGGTTGCCGAGAGCGTAGACTCCCACCCTGGTGAAGTAGATGTAACAGATGACGACGATGTAGTAATGTCGGAAAAGGGTGAGCTTCATGAGGTTCACAGCGGCCTTCCCGTCGGTCCTGGCGGCCTCCCGGAGGTTTTTTATGGACCAGACGATGGGGAAAAGGACGGCGCAGCAGCAGACGACGTCGACGAGGAGGAAGACCTGCTTCCAGGTGGCCCAGTCGACGGAGTAGGGGCCAGACTCGTCGATGGCGACCTGGGCGATGTTGGCCACGACCTGGAGGGGGATGACGGCCATGAGCACCCTCTTCTCGCGGTCCTGGAGGTAGGGTTTGAGGAAAGACCAGCCGGTGCCGATGAGGACGATGAGGGTGAAGAGGGAAATCCCCTTGAGGAAGCTGAAGATGTAGAAGAGGACGTCCCAGCCATGGGCGGATCCGGTGCGGTCGATGTAGGATTTGTCTTCCGCCTCACAGAGGAGATTTAAGGCTTTGAGGACGACGACCGCGAGCATGAAGTAGTGGATACGGAAGACGGCGGATCGGCGGCGGAAGAGAATGGCGGCCCAAGCGACGGCGAGGATGGCGTAGGCGAAGAAAAGGACGGAGTATATGAGTGGGAGCGAGCCGGCGCCGGCAGAGAGGTAGGCGCGGCGGGAGGGTTCAGGGAGGTTGAACATGGTGGATCGGACCGACATGGAGACGCGGAGATGGGGGAGGCAGTTGGCGAAGAGGAGAGTGAACTGGCCGGGACTGTTGGTGAGGTTGATGGCTACGCGGAATGAGGTGGATCGAGCGACGTCGACGCCGGAGGGGTTGGGAGGGGGATCGAGGCGGCCGAAGTCGGAGACGACGCGGACGAGCTTGGACTGGAGGGCGCAGGTGATGTTTTGGTCACGGATCTGGCGGAGGACACGGGGCCAGGCGTCGCGAGTGCAGAGGAAGAACCCCAGCTGGGAGAGGACGACATCTCCTTCGCCGCCGGTGAAGGAGACGCCGGAGACGTTGAGTTCAACGCCTCCATAGCGTGTGAAGCCGAAATCGTCGAAGGGGATGATGAATCGGCCGTCGTATCGGACCTTCATCTCCCGGATCTCACCGCTCGCGGAAGGGACGACGGCCAGGAGAGACACCGCCAACGCCAATCCGAGGAGAGACCTTGTGGATCCGGCCACGGATGCCATCTTCTTCGTCTCTCCTCTCCTCTCCTCTCCGATCTGGATTCCTGCTTATCTCTCGCTTCGCTCGTCAATGGCGGTGGTGGACTTTTGGGGTCAACAGAGAAAGAGGAAGAAGAAGCTGAAGCTTCGTCGTCTTCATATTTCTTGAAAGATACTTACAATTAACTCCACAAAGTTAACCTTATTATTTTCCAGTCCGTGAAAACCTTTCATTTTTATTATTAATATTTTTAGTATATTTAAATAATAAAATTGATATTCGGCCTATATAAAAGCAAATAAATATATTATTTTGGACTTATTATTTTCCAGTCCATGTGATTCTTAGTTATCGGTGAATTTTAAACACTTTTAAATAAATTAAATAATCTTTAAAACAATAAAAGGGTTACCTCTTCAATTAATATGTTTTTTAAAATAATTTTTTATTCCAAAATTTTCAGTTTTTATGATGCCGAGCCGCCCTCTGGTAGTTAAACTCGTTTTGTTGGGGTTATACGTGATTATCAAGTAATCAAGATGATGGAAAATAAAATATAATTTAATATTGTTTAATTTAATCTTAAGCAATGAGATAAAATTTTACTTATTTGAAAATTTTAATATATTATTTACTGTGACATTTATAATATTATCTCTAACCAAGTATATGACGATCGATCGACGACCAACGACAATGCTCAATCGGCGATCAACGACGACGATCGACTGACGATTGATGATCGACGACGGCGATCGATCGGCGACCGACGACGGTGACAGCGGTCGATCGACGATCAACGACGACGACGGCGGCAGTGGTCGATCGACGATCGATGATCGGTGGCGGCGACTGGCCGACGATCGACGGTCGTGGCTGGTCGGCGATCGACGATGGTGATCGGCCAGTGATAGTCGATCAACAACTTACGGCGGCGGTGTCCGTACCATGATGGCGGCCGGTCGACCAGCGGTGACAGCCGGCAATTAGCGGCCGTCGATGATCGGCGATCGGTGGCGGCGGCCAAGCGGTGGCGGTGGCGACGCGGCGGCCGTGGCTTTGATAAATTGATAAGGATAATTTTGTCCTAAATGGTAAAAATTAGAGGGTATTTTTGAAAAAAAAAAATCCATAATAAAGGGAATTAAGAAAAACCAAGCTTCTTAGAGATTTTTTAATTCCTCCATCTATAACCCTTTTGCTAGGGTGCATTTGGTTGGAGGTCATTTGTGATAACCTTGGTTATCCATCCAAGGTTATCAAAGAAAATCTTATTTGGTTTAGAATTTGAACGATTACCAAATCATGATGGATGCCCGATACGTCATATCACGTCAGTAAAAGGGTTATGGATGAGGAATTAGAAAACCTCCAAGAAGTTTGATTTTTCTTGATTTCCTTAGTTATATATTTTTTTTCCCAAAAATACCCTCTAATTTTTACCATTTAGGATAAACTATCCTTATCAAATTATAATCTAACCATTCTTTGGTTGGTCGTCATTACGCCGCCGTATTCTTCGATTACCGATCATTGGTCGGCCGTCGTCGTCGTCGGTTGGATGTCGTTAATAAACCATCGTCGCCGACCATCATATGATAAATAATACATTAAAATTTTCAAACAAACAAGATTTTATCTAATTACCTAGAATTAAACCAAATAATATTAAATTATATTTTATTTTTTATAATCTTGGTTATATGATTATTTGATAATCTCATGACTTAAATAATCACGGATACCCCAACCAAACGCACTCCAAGCCATTGACCGCTGTGGAGTATACTCCGGAGGTTTTTCCTAGCCACTGACCACTATAGACTATGATATAACATTGCGTTTTCTCCTAACCGCATGAATTCTGAAAACAAAATAAGAACTCGAAGAGAAAACAATGTATGCGAGCATGAATCTATTGTTTCATCGAATTATGACATAATAAGAATAAAATAAACTGAATGACAAAGAACTTGATTGAAGAGCCATCGTCCTTGTCGTAGTGTCGTCGGCTTGATCCCCGTAAAAGAAGGTGCAGTGGAAAGAAGAAGGAGGATCTTCCAAGGGCTTAGGGTTGACGGTGCCGTAAAATTCCTTGTTAATGGGGAACAAGAAACTAGATCAAGATAGATCACCTAAACCCTTGGGGACCTCCCTTTTATATAGAAATCCAATCTGTTATCAGCCTATAAATAATAACAGATTGGTCTAAAGGGTTCTAAACATTGAACCCGCATCCAATAATCCGAAATCCAATAAACATAAGTTAATCACTTTAAGGGCTCAAATTGCATTTACATGTGCAACTTATATATAAGCCCACCTAATAGGGATAATATCCAACAATCTCCCACTTGGGCTATATGTGAGTTGTATGTTAAATACAAGCAAAACTTTAATTAATATCAAATATTATGGGTACAAGATACCCCTATAAATAATCTGGTCCATTAACTTCATTGGTATAGGACTAAAGAGGTCATAGCTATTGTATATGATCGTAACATGCCCTAATAGTAATCACAATACCAATGTCATTAATGACATAGATCAAAATGTGAATGTATAGAGTGGAAATTACATGAAATGTGATCAGTACATGTCAATTTCCAACTGGTCCAAAGTGACTCAAAAGAGTTTGATCATATTTGCAAATACCTTATGCTAAACTGCAATAACAAACCATGATCCAAACTTTATGATTCCAAAAGGAATCTGTATCATATTTACAAATACCAAATGCTAAACATCAGCAGTAAATCATGATATCTTATTCAGAGTGTCAAACAAACATATGAATTCCCATTAATATTTTAAACCTTAAGTACGTACAATAATCAAAATAAAAATTGTTTGTCTTTATTAACATAGAGCAATAAAATAAATACAGACTCCCACTAGATGTGTTCTTCTCCCATAAGAAGAACTCTCATATCCACAACATGCGCATGAAACACCTTAGGCACCAAGCCTTTGGTGAGTTGATCGACCAACATAGAATCTGTGATGATGTGCTCTACCATAATCTGATGTCTCTGAACTCTTTCTTTAACAGCTAGAAACTTGATGTCGATGTGCTTGGACTTCGACGAACTGCGGTTATTCTTGGCATAAAGTTTTGCGACTTTATTATCACAGTAGATCCTCAGTGGTCTATCAATGCCATCAACGATATGCAATGCTGTGATGAAGTTCCACAGCCAAATCCCGTGATTTGATGCTTCATAGTATGCTACCAATTCTGCCTCCATAGTAAAAGTGGCTACTAGCGTCTGCTTGACGCTCTTCCAAGATATAGCTCCTTTAGCGAGCATGAAGATATAGCCTAAAGTGGACCTCCTGCTATCTAAGCATCCAGCAAAATTGGAGTCCGAATAACCAATCACTTCCAGGTGATCTAACCTCCGATATGTGAGCATGCATCTTTTAGTTCTTTACAAATACCACATCACTCTTTTAATTGCTTTCCAATGTGATGGTCCTGAGTTATTAACATATCTGCCTAACATCGCAACTATAAATGTTATATCTGGTCGAGTGCAAACTTGTGCATACATGAGCCTTCCCACTGCTGACGCATATGAGAATTGTTCCATCTCCTTTATTTCAAGTTCAAGTCATGGACACTGTTGCAAACTGAACTTGTCACCTCTTGACACAGGCGTGTCATCAGGTATACAATTCTGCATGCTATACCTTATAAGCACCTTCTCAATATAGGCCTGTTGTGAAAGTCCAAGAATGCCTCTTGAACGATCACGACAAATCTGAATGCCTAGAATAAAAGATGCTTCACCAAGATCTTTCATTTCAAATTTACCAGATAGAAATGACTTGGTTTCATGTAGTAGACCTTTACTATTGCTCGCAAGTAATATATCGTCCACGTACAGAACAAGTATAACAAACTTGCTCCCACTGAACTTCTTGACATATATGCACTGATCAATGGGATTTTCTTTAAATCCAAATGAGGTAACTACTTGATCGAATTTCCAGTACCATTGACGGGACGCCTGTTTTAAATCATAAATGGACTTCTTTAATCTACATATTAGGTGCTTTGAGTCTGAGGACTCAAGGTTTTTCGGTTGCACCATATATATAAACTCCTTTATATCTTCATTGAGGAATGCAGTCTTTATGTCCATTTGATATAGCTCCAAATCAAAATGAACTATAAGTGTTATGATTACCCTTAAGGAGTCTTTCGTCGACACAGGTGAGAAAGTCTCCTTATAATCAATGTCTTCCTTCTAAGTGAATCTCTTGACAACAAGACGAGCCTTATATTTTTCGATATTGCCCTTCGAGTCCCGCTTGATTTTAAATATCCATTTACAACCAACGGATTTCGAACCTTCAGACAATTCGACAAGTTCCCAAACGTCATTGTCTGTCATAGACTTCAACTCTTCTTGCATGGCGTTAATCCACCTTTCAGGGTTAGAGCATTGTTTGACTTCTTGGAAAGATGTAGGATCACTTTCCAACTCTATATCAAAATCATGCTCTTGGAGATAAACATAATCACGAGAATTCGTGCTTCTCCATTCCCTTGTGGATGGCCTCAAGGGCACTTGTGTTTGAGGTGGTTGAAGTACTTGCTCATCAATATGAGATAATACTTCAATTTCAACGGTAGGCTCTGTTAGTAATATATAAGAGGTGTCCTAAGGCAATCGCCTTATGATCATACCATTTATTTGATAAATGAAGATTCACTATTTGAGTGTACATGTTTTCATGTATTTGATTGGATCTTAAACTCATTTACTGAATGTCCACGATACGATTCACAGCATGAGAGAATTTGTGATTGGATCACAACTAGTGAGTATCTCTACATGTGTAATTGTGATGTATCAAAATTATCCCTAGTCGATAAATTGATGGATTTGGACACCATCAATTCTGTCGAGACTAGCACGAGGTATACTCCTTGGTGTATCCAAGCAGCTGATTCTCATTGGCTGGAGACATTGTGATGTCCGGATATAATCGTGGATGCTAGTTATGATAACTAGTTCATTGGAGTGACCAGCCGTAAGACTTCATATGGTTCTCTGCATATATAGATATGTCAATGAAGTTCTTACTGTAGCTTAAGTGCGATGTTCCTTTGACTTGCGGTATTCAAGTCATCTTGATCATGGAGACTTATGCTTTGACATCTTAAGCAAACATCTCTAAGGAGATGTGGACCCGGGATGATTGGGTATAAGTCGAAGTGATCGAAGGTGTTTGAATAGCCTATAAAGGATTCACCACTCCTTGCGAGGAGATGTATACCCATGACCTCTCGTCGGATTGTTACTAAAGTCTTTGGCCAAAGCATTACATGTTTAGAGTAAGGTACTCTTCGATACATGTGCAGTAACTAGAATCCGTAGGACGAGGAAATGATACTTGGGCTAGGTGTGACGTAGTCAGCCTAGTGGAGACTGACACTATAGACCATGTCCTGAACCAAGTGGGTATAAAATGAGTGAAGGGAATGGGACATGATTCATTCGAGCTGCTGAAGGGTTTCAGAAATAGTTTTGGATCAACCGTTGATCTTTTCGGTTAATTGGGGATCATGATGTACTACTAGGTGCCACTCATGATCGTTCTATAATTAATGGTTAATTATAGACGACCAACATAAATCGAGAACCTATTTGGTCACACGCACAACGAGTGTAATCCGAAGGATTTAAAACGAGCTTGAGAATGAGATTCTCAGACCGAGATAAACTAGGTTTGGTTGGACCAAACAAGAAGCGAACATGAAATCGTTTCAGTTGCAATGGAAGCGTGGATGAGCCGTGTCTTATGAAGACATAATGGATGAACTAAAATGGTTTGGTTCTAATCCAATGGAGAAGAATAAACCAAAGGGTTTGGTTTATTTTAAACGAATGAACCAAAAGTTGGTTCGGTTTGTTTTAACTTTAAATAAACCATCATGATTTGGTTTATTTTAACTTATATTAATGGAGCGGGTTAACGGGTCTCATGGTTATGATCCAATAACCATTAAGAGAATTAGTTCTCTATAAAAGAGGGCTTAAGGGATTGTTAAGCCCTAATCCAAAACCCTAGCTTGTGGTTGCTGCCCACCTCTCCATCCTCTCCTTGGATTTTCGGCGCCAACCCTAGGTTGCCGCCCAGCCCCTTGTGCTGCCGTCCAACTCCTTGCCGGCGTCCAAGCTTCATCCGATCATCCTCCGGCGACCCTCCAGTGATCTTCCTAGGCTTCGGCGATAAGGTGAGCACTTGGCTTCCCTTGGTTGGCCGGCACCTACTCCTCCACCAAAGCTGTCCAGTTTTCTGGACAGCTTGTTCTTCTCTCGTCGGAGCGTCGTTTGGACGACGGTTAGAGCTCCGACAGCACCTAACTTACCAAGGATTCGATCTCCGGTAATCCTCTGAGGTGGAGGACGAAGGATTCGTCAAACGGTTGATGAATACCTCTCCGGAGAAGCGAGTTTTGAGGACTCGGTTTTGGATCCGAATTTGGATTCAGATCGTGATCATCTCTCGATCACATCGTCTTCAACACGAGGCTAGTAACCCATACGAAGACGAAGCTCGTGGCTTAGCGAAGTCATCCTAAGGATACTCGGTGTGGATACGGATAGAGACGATTCTAGCGAGGATCGTTCCGGTTGATGTCGTTCCCGCTACACGTGATACGAAAGTTATACGTAGTTAAATTTCCTTTATTGCAAAATTTAAATTTACGGTTATGTCTACACTTGTTGTACTATGTATGCGTGTGATGTGTGTGTTGTAATAAATGTAGATTTATTATTTTTATTTCTTCCGCTGTGCACATGTTTACGAAACATGTTCGAACACACACTCGCCGCGGTGTCGGAAATCCAACAGTGGTATCAGAGCCCAGGTTGTATTTCGACATAATCGTAAAATGGTTTTGCGATAGTCATAATGATATTTCTGAAAATTTTTTACTTTTGAAAAGTTAGAAGTATTTATGGAAATTTTTCAATTTTGAAAAGTCTAGAAGTATTTATGGAAATCTTCCACTTTTGGAAAGTTGGAAGTATTTATGGAAATTGATATTTTCCATAAATAAAATATTTGATTAGATTTTGGAAATTTGTTTCCTAATTTAATCTTGATTTGATTTGGGAAATCAAATCTTAAAATATTTTATTTCCATAAGTAGCTTTGATGATTTAGGAAATTGGTTTCCTAAATTAACTTTCCTTAATCAACTATTTCCACAAATAAAATATGTGATTAGATTTGGAAATTTGTTTTCTAATTTAATCATGATTTGATTTGGAGAATCAAATCTTAAACATATTTTATTTCCATAAATAGTTATGACAAATAAGGAAATTATGTACATGACATAATTGTATGTCATGTAATTGCATTAGATGCATATCATTATGTCATGCGTGTCGTGACATGTAGATGTATGTCATGTATGACATGTCATGTAGATAATAGTTATTTGCATGCAAAGAGGATGTGACATAAAAACCCTTACTCAATATTAAAGCCTACACCTTCCATTAATATGGTTAGAACCAGAGTTTCGTTTCTTGTTTGGGTTGTTGGATTCTCTCCAAGCCCGGCTCGAACCCGAACATGTTCAAACCATGGAATAGTTTAATACTAATATGGTAAAAATCAGAGGTCAATCGTTAGCTTTGGTTGTTGGACTCTCTCCAAGCTGAGCTAATTGGTTGAATGCGCTCTAACCATATTAAAACTATTTCTCGATTAATGGGTTGGCTTTAACTTGGAGCATCGGCTTGTTGGACTCTCTCCAAGGTTGATGTGAAGGGAGGTGAAGTTGGGTGCTATGCATATGATGCATACTTGTTAATGTGTTAACAACCCGATGTATGTGTGAACATTCAATTAGTTGATAGCACATTGTGATAGTTGCATATACGTGATATGCAATCGGTATAGTTGATACCTACCGTCGTAGTTATGAATGGCTTGTTGGACTCTCTCCAAGGTTGTTCATATCTATGATGGATATCAGCCCATTCGGAGATGGACCTACGATCTCCCGAAGTGATTTTGGGGTTTTTGAAATTCGAAAAAATGAATGAGATTTATAAATGTATATTGATGCATTTTAAAATCATTTTCTCATATATGCTCGTTTTATATTTCTAAGATTGATCATGATGTCTTTGAATTTGCGTTCCATTTTAGATTCGAATAAATTGACTGGGTCGAACTTCTTGAACTGGCTTAGAAACTTGAGAATTGTTCTCAAGGTGGAAAAGCTTGCATATGTCCTTGAAGCGCCTCTTCCCGCCCATCTTAGTGACAATGCAACTCTGGACCAATTGTTGGCCTATCAGAAACATGTGACTGATTCTGAAATGACGAGTTGCATTATGCTAGCCGCGATGGTACCCGAGCTGCGGAAGCAACATGAGCATATGGATGCTCATACCATAATCCTTCATCTTTATGAGTTGTTTGATGAGCAAGAGAGATTCGAAAGGTTCGAAGTCTCCAAGCTCCTCTTCACCTCTGAGATTCAAGAAGGTTCATCTGTGGTACTGCTCAACATGCTGAAGACTGTGGAGCCTTCTGAGAAGCATGAGCAGGGGACGGTGTTGTTAGTTGATTCCTCGAAGAAAGGTTCTAAGAGGGAGTCAAAGGAACAGCAGAAGGGGAAGAAGAAAAAGGCTAAAAAGGCAGAACCAGCTAAAAAGGGCACTTGCCATCATTATGACAAGGAGGGTCATTGGCGAAAAAATTGCAAGATTTATCTTGAGTCTGTGAAGAAGAATAAGACATCGGATGCCCCGTCCTCTTCAGGTATCTTCGTTATTAATTATCATTCTATTTCCTTAGACACTTGGGTATTGGATACTGGGTGTGGCTCACATATATGTAATGACATACATGGGCTAAGGAATAGAAGAAGACTCGTCAAGGGAGAGTCAAATTTACGTGTTGGGAATAGAGCAAAGGTTGCTGCACTCGCCATCGGAACGTATTTGTTGAAACTCCCTGCAGGACTTGTCTTAAAACTGGACAATTGCTTTTATGTTCCTTCGTTGATAAAGAACATCATTTCTATTTCTTGTTTAAATAGAAATGGTTACCATTTGATTTTTAGTAACAATTGTTGTTACATAACTTTGAATGGAGTTCTTTATGGGACTGGAACTTTAAGCAATGATATTTATACGTTGGACGTATCTAGTGACATTTTCAATATCGAAGCGAGCAACAAGCATGCTCGAAAGGATAATCAATTAGACTCCTATATGTGGCATTGTCGTCTTGGCCATGTAAGCAAGAAATGCATGTCCGAATTACACCGATGTGGAATTCTGGAATCGTTTGAATTGGATTCATACGATACATGCGAATCATGCTTAAAAGGCAAGATGACTAAGTTACCTTTTACAGGAAAAGGTGAACGAGTGGGAGAGTTACTATGTCAACTCAAGCTTTAGGAGGCTATAGCTACTTCATTACCTTCACCGATGATCACTCACGGTTTGGGTATGTATTCTTGATGAAACACAAGTCTGAAGCCTTTGAAAAGTTCCAAGAATTCAGAAATGAAGTAGAGAAACAACATGACAAAAGTATTAAAATACTTCGATCGGATCGAGGTGGTGAATACTTGAGTCAGGAGTTTCTTGATTATCTAAGAGACAATGACATATTGTCTCAATGGACTCCGCCATATACACCACAACATAATGGTGTATCTGAGAGGCGTAACCGGACCTTGTTGGACATGGTCAGGTCAATGATGAATCATGCGAATCTTCCCAAGTCCTTTTGGGGCTATGCACTTCAGACAGTTGTTTACTTGTTAAACAGAATGCCAACCAAGGTAGTCTCTACTACTCCATATGAGATATGGAATAGTAAGAAACCTCATGTATCTTACTTGAAGATATGAGGTTGTCCTGCTTATGTGAAGCAGACTGTATCAGACAAATTGGATGCTAAGTCTGATAAATGTCTATTTATTGGATACCCTAAGGAAACAAGGGGTTACCAATTCTATCATCCTGTGGAACAAAATGTGTTTGTTTCAAGGCATGCTGTGTTTCTAGAGAAAGAGTTTCTCTTGTAAGAAAACAGTGGGAGTGTCGTCGAGCTTGAGGAGGCTCGAGAGACTCAAATAAACATTGATGAGATACCTGGTGAAGCACAACAGCCAACAACTCATAGTGATAGGCAATCAGCTGGACCTATTGTAACACCACATCTTCATAGATCTGGTAGAACACGTAATATTCCTGAGAGATATGGATTTCTCATAAGTGAATCGAACGACGTGTTGCTCATTGATGATGAGGAGCCTACCAGTTATGAAGAAGTGCTGACAAGTTCAGAAAGGGATAAGTGGCTTGAAGCCATGAAGTCGAAAATGGATTCCATGTATGAAAACCAAGTTTGAAATTTGGTTGACCCACCTAAAGGCATAAAGCCTATAGGGTGCAAGTGGGTTTTCAAGAAGAAAATCGACATGGATGGTAATGTGATTACCTATAAGGCTAGATTGGTGGCGAAAGGATATCGTCAAAAGCAAGGTGTTGATTATGACGAAACCTATTCGCCTGTAGCTATGCTTAAATCCATTCGGATGCTCCTGGCCATAGCGGCTCATTATGATTATGAGATATGACAGATGGATGTGAAAACATCTTTCCTTAATGGAAACCTGCTCGAGGACTTGTATATGATACAGCCTGAGGGTTTCACATCGGTTGATAAAACCAAGGTATGCAAATTGCGACGGTCCAATTATGAATTGAAACAAGCATCCATGAGCTGGAATATCCGTTTTGATGAGACAATCAAAAGGTTTGATTTCTCACAAAATCCAGACGAACCTTGTGTGTACAAGAAGGTTAGTGGGAGTGCAGTCGTGTTCATAGTATTATATGTCGATGACATATTACTTATAGGAAATGATGTTTCAATCTTACAGTCAGTTAAGATTTGGTTATCCAAGATATTCTCCATGAAAGACCTGGGAGAAGCAACCTACATCCTCGGGATTAAGATATATAGAGATAGATCAAAACGGTTGTTTGGTCTTTCGCAGTCTACATATATAGACCGAGTGCTAAAGAGGTTTAGCATGTCGGAATCCAAGAAAGGTTTCCTACCCATCAGGCATGAGATACACCTTTCGAAGTCTATGTGTCCGCGCACAGAAGACGAAAGGATTTGCATGAGTAAGATTCCCTATGCATCCACAATAGGATCTTTCATGTATGCTATGTTATGTACGAGGCCCGATGTATCATATGCTCTGAGTGTCACGAGCAGATACTAGTATGATTCAAGAATGGATCATTAGGTGACTGTTAAGACGATCCTTAAGTACTTAAGAAGAACTAAGGATATATTCCTAATATATGGAGAAGGGTATATGGTGATACGTGGGTATACGGATGTCAGCTCCAGACAGACAAGGATGATTTCATGTCTCAGTCTGGGTATGTATTCACCTAGAATGGAGGCGCAATAAGTTGGAAAGGTTCCAAGCTTGACACTATAGCGGATTCTGCCACTAAGGCAGAATACATTGCAGCTTTGGAAGTAGCAAAGGAAGCGGTTTGGATCAAGAAGTTCATATCTGAACTTGATGTGGTCTCATCAATGATCCAAACATGTGCTTCGCCGCTATCATCTTATCAGAGAGATCATTAGTAGGAAGAAAATACAAATCGAGAAAAATCCCACTGAAAGGAACTTAGCGGATCCTTTGACTAAGGCATTACCTCAAAGTAAGTTTGAGGGTCATGTTATAGCCTATGGTATTGGATACCGTAGCGATTGACATTAGGCCAAGTGGGAGTTTGTTAGTAATATATGAGAGGTGTCCTAAGACAATCGCCTTATGGTCATACCATTTATTTAATAAATGAAGATTCACTATTTGAGTATACATGTTTTCATGTATTTGATTGAATCTTAAACTCATTTACTAAATGTCCACGATACAATTCACAGCATGAGAGAATTTGTGATTGGATCACAACTAGTGAGTATCTCTACATGTGTAATTGTGAAGTATCGGAATTATCCCTAGTCGATGAATTGATGGATTTGGACACCATCAATTCTGTCGAGACTAGCACGAGGTATACTCCTTGGTGTATCCAAGCAGCTGATTCTCATTGGCTGGAGACATTGTGATGTCCGGAGATAATCGTGGATGCTAGTTATGGTAACTAGTTCATTGGAGTGACCAGCCGTAAGACTTCATATGGTTCTCTACATATATAGATATGTCAATGAAGTTCTTACTGTAGCTTAAGTGCGATGTTCCTTTGACTTGCGGTATTCAAGTCATCTTGATCATGGAGACTTATGCTTTGACATCTTAAGCAAACATCTCTAAGGAGATGTGGACCCGGATGATTGGGTATAAGTCGAAATGATCGAAGGTATTTGAATAGCCTATAAAGGATTCACCACTCCTTGCGAGGAGATGTATACCCATGGCCTCTCGTCGGATTGTTACTAAAGTCTTTGGCCAAAACATTACATGTTTAGAGTAAGGTACTCTTCGATACATGTGCAGTAACTAGAATCCGTAGGATGAGGAAATGATACTTGGGCTAGGTGTGACGTAGTCAGCCTAGTGGGGACTGACACTATAAACCATGTCCTGAACCAAGTGGGTATAAAATGAGTGAAGGGAATGGGGCACGATTCATTCGAGCTGCTGAAGGGTTTCAGAAATAGTTCTGGATCAACCGTTGATCTTTTCGGTTAATTGGGGATCATGATGTACTACTAGGTGCCACTCATGATCGTTCTATAATTAATGGTTAATTATAGACGGCCAACATAAATCGAGAACCTATTTGGTCACACGCACAACGAGCGTAATCCGAAGGATTTAAAACGAGCTTGAGAATGAGATTCTCAGACCGAGAGAAACTAGGTTTGGTTGGACCAAACAAGAAGCGAGCATGAAATCATTTCAGTCGCAATGGAAGCGTGGATAAGCCGTGTCTTATGAAGACATAATGGATGAACTAAAATGGTTTGATTCTAATCCAATGGAGGAGAATAAACCAAAGGGTTTGGTTTATTTTAAACGAATGAACCAAAAGTTGGTTCGGTTCGTTTTAACTTAAAATAAACCATCATGGTTTGGTTTATTTTAACTTATATTAATGGAGCGGGTTAACGGGCCTCATGGTTATGATCCAATAACCATTAAGAGAATTAGTTCTCTATAAAAGAGGGCTTAAGGGATTGTTAAGCCCTAATCCAAAACCCTAGCTTGTGGTTGCCGCCCACCTCTCCATCCTCTCCTTGGATTTTTGGCGCCAACCCGAGGTTGCCGCCTTGACCCCTTGTGCGCCGTCCAACTCCTTGTCGGCGTCAAGCTTGGCCGGTCATCCTCGGCGACCCTCGATGATCTTCCTAGGCTTGGCGATAAGGTGAGCACTTGGCTTCCCTTGGTTGGCGGCGCCTACTCCTCCACCAAAGTTGTCGAGTTTTACGGACAGCTTCTTCTCTCATCGGGCGTCGTTTGGGCGGCGATTAGAGCTCGAGGCGCCTAACTACGGGATTGATCTGGTAATCCTCTGAGGTGGAGGACGAAGGATTCGTCAAACGGTTGACGAATACCTCTCCGGAGAAGCGAGTTTTGAGGACTCGGTTTTGGATCCGAATTTGGATTCAGATCGTGATCATCTCTCGATCACGTCGTCTTCAACACAAGGCTAGTAACCCGTACGAAGACGAAGCTCGTGGCTTAGCGAAGTCATCCTAAGGATACTCGGCATGGATATGGATAGAGACGATTCTAGCGAGGATTGTTCCGATTGATGCCGTTCTCGCTACACGTGATACGAAAGGTATACGTAGTTAAATTTCCTTTATTGAAAAATTTAAATTTACGGTTATGTCTACACATGTTGTACTATGCATGCGTGTGATGTGTGTGTTGTAATAAATGTAGATTTATTATTTTTATTTCTTCCGCTGTGCACATGTTTACGAAACATGTTCGAACACACACTCGCCGCGGTGCCGGAAACCCAACAGGCTCCTCCAATTGCATTAGAGATGTTATGGGAATATCTTGGTTCACTACGCTCACTGGATGTGCAATATTCATAATGTGTGGTATGATAACCATACCACTACTGATCGCACTAGTAGTGACTATAAGAGGATCGCCAACGCTTTCCTCAAAAGATACCTCTTTGATTTTATCGCTCCCACTGTCCTCAATAAATTTGACATTTCTCGTTTCAAAGAAGGATCTATTAGAGGGATCATAAAATTTATACCCCTTTGATCTCTCAGAGTAACCTACAAAACTGCAACTAGCAGTTCTTGAGTCCAATTTCTTTTTATTAGGCTTGTAAGGCTTAGCCTCAGTTGGACAACCCCAGATGTGTAAATGCCTAATACTAGGCTTCCTACCCGTCCACATCTCGAATGGAATTTTAGTTACTATCTTACTAGGTACTCTATTGAGTAGGTAGACTGCAGTCTTGAGTGTCTCACCCCACAAAGACTCTGGTAGAGAAGTGAAAGTCATCATACTTCTCACCATATCTTTTAGGGTTCGATTGCGATGCTCAGCTACACCATTCTGACTGGGTGTACCATGCATGGTATACTGAGACACAATCTCACACTCAGCAAGGTAATTTGCAAAAGGTCCTGGATGTTATTCACCTGATCCATCATATCGACCGTAATATTCTCCTTCACAGTAAGATCAGACGACTTTAATTTTCTTACCTAGTTGAAGTTCAATTTCGCCTTTGAAAATTTTAAACATGTCTAAAGATTGCGACTTCTCATGAATAAGGTATGCATAGCCAAATCTGGAATAGTCGTATATGAAGCTAATAAAATATGTGTGTCCATTCCAAGATGCCTTAGGGAATGGTCTATAAATGTCCGTATGTATTAGCTCTAAAACGTCACTACAACAGCTAGTCCCTTTGTTAGTTATCTTCCCCTTAATACACTCTATATAGACATCAAAGTCTGACATGTCAAAGAAATCAAGAATTTCATGTGACATTAACCTTTCTAGGCGTTGTTTGGATATATGTCCTAAACGCCCTTGTTGGTCAATTTACGTTTCGTACCTATACTATGCATTATTACGTTGTCAATCGTAGGAGTAAAGATATTCAATTTATAAAACTTATCAACCAAGGAACCATTGCCAATCAAAATTGAATTATAAAAAATACTAAACATTTCATTTTCAAATAAACAAGAATAACCTGATTTGTCCAAACAAGAAATTGAAATTAAGTTCCGTCTGAAAGACGGTACAATGAATGTATTCTCTAAATCCAAATAGACATTAGTTCCTAAATAAATCCTAAAAACATCAATAGACTCGACTACAACCTTCTTTCTATTTCCCGTATAGATGTATCTTTCACCATCAAACGGAAGTCGGCTCCTGAGACAGTCCTGCATAGTGACACTTATGTGAGTAGCAGCACTAGTATCTATCCATCAAGTGTCAGTGGGTACAATAGCTAAATTGACTTCTGAACTAACAAAGTTGAGAAATTTATCTTTCTTAACACGCCAGTTGGCGTACTTGAGACAGTCTTTTTTCATATGACCTTTCTTCTTGCAAAAGAAACAAGTGGATTCCTTATCCTGCTTCTTGTGCTCCTTATGGTCATTGCCTCCAGAATCTGTAGTTTGCTTTCCTTTTTCCTTTGTTATTGATCTTCTTTCGCTTCTTGCTCATACTTTGAGAACCAAATGCTAAGTGAGCACTTTCAAATGTCTCAATCTTCAGTCTCCCCTCCTTTTGCACGCATTGAGCAATAAGCTCATTCAATGTCCACTTTTCCTTTTGAGTATTATAGGATATCTTAAAAGGAGTGAACCGTGCAGGCAGAGATATCAAGACGAAATGCACTAACATACTCTCAGACATATCAAGTTTTAGTGCTTTCAAACTTGTCGCTATATTAGACGTCTCCATAATGTACTCCATTATGTTTCCTTTACTAATGTACCACGTGGTCACCAACTTCGTAAGAAGTATAATAGTCTCAACCTTTTCATTTGAAGTGAATCGGTTTGCCAGCTGGTTAAGGAAACTCCTAGCATCTTCTCTCTTTGTGATTAAGCCCTTTTTATAAAACTTTATATGAGTTATATATTTTCGTCTATAGCATACAATAACTTTAATCTGCCACACAATATGTCTTCCTTTGGGCCGACATATTTTATGCATGATCAGAACAAAAAATAATAATAAATTTGGTTCAACAGTTGTAAGCTATCTTGAACATATATCTGGCATAAAAGTAACCTTCCTTTGAGCCGATTACTTTTAGCATAAATATACATCTATCAATACAAAATACACTAAATCTACCTAAGGTGTCTTCCTTTGGGCCGATATAATAGTTCAATTTAGTAGCACGTTGTTTAGATACACCTAAGAAAATTTTAGATATTTTAACTGAATAAATAATTTCTTTATCAGCCTTAATAATTCTAAAAGTAGACTTATAAATCGATTGATACCATATAACAATTAATTAGTTTTACCAATTAATTATCACAATCAATTTTGAAAGTTTACTATACATAATTACATATGATGTACAGAATCCACTAAAAAAAAATTACATGATGGTTCTTCCGTCGTATTTTTCATAAAATTAAGAAAAATTTGGAAAAAAAACAAGTCTATCCTAGAATTTTTTTATATGATTTTCGCCGATCAAAAAATTATATTATGTTAGGAAAACTTAATCTAGCATACAAATAATAAATCGACGAAAAAGTTAAACTTTATTGTAAAAAAAATGATGAAACAAAGTCAAGACTTTGATATCAATTGATATAACATTGCGTTTTCTCCTAATCGTATGAATTCTAGAAATAAAATAAGAATTCGAAGAGAAAACATAATCTATGCGAGCATAAATCTATTGTTTTATCGAATTATAACATAATAAGAATAAAATAAACTGAATGACAAAGAACCTGATTGAAGAGTCATCGTCTTTGTCGTAGCATCGTCGGTTTGATCTCTGTGGAAGAAGATGTAGCGGAAAGAAGAAGGAGGATCTTCCAAGGGCTTAGGGTTGACGGCATCGTAAAATTTCTTATTAATGGGAAACAAGAAACTAGATCAAGATAGATCATCTAAATTCTTAGGGATCTCCCATTTATATAGAAATCCAATCTGTTATCGGTCCATAAATAATAACAGATTGATCTAAAGAGTTTTAAATATTGAACCCGCATCTAATAATTTGAAGCTCAATAAACATAAATTAGATCACTTTAAAGGTTCGTATGGTATTTACACGTACAACTTATATATAAACCCACGGGGATAATATCCAACAGACTATACTCCGGAGGCCTCGACAGCTTCCTGCCGCCTCCAAGCGCTTCCTTCTAAGGCAGCCGCGTCTCTCCCGAGGAGCTCAAAGCGGAGGAGAAACTCTCTGCCGCTGACATGCCTTCTCACCTCCTCTCAAACCCTCTCTCCTCCGAGGAGCACAAGAGATCGAAAAAGGCAAAGGAGCAGAGCTCTCCCCTAGAGGAGGAGAACAGCGGCGGCAAAAAAGTAGATCAAGAATAACAACAAGAGGAAATCCGACGAATCGGAGGATAAGAGCGACACCACGTCCGATTCCTTGCTGGAGGTTCCTGAGAAGAAGAAGAAAAAGCCGGAAGTTAATGGTGCGGCAGCTGAAGGGCGACGAGACGGATGAACCTGAGAGCGGTAGAGACGTGGATGAACCGATCGCCTTGTCCAATTTCAGGATCTCGAAGGCCTTGTTGGAGACCTTAAATTGGAAGGGCATAAGGCCCCGTTTTCCCTTCCAGGCCATGACTTTCGATCTCATATTCGACGAGCTCGGTTAGTCGGTGTTGCCTTACTTCTTATTTTTTGCATTGCCTGCTATTTAGCTGTTCTAGTTCATGCTAGTAATAGTGCCAACCAGGTGCCATCGACCTTTATGTTTCTCTCATTGCGCTCTCAATTGTTGTTCTTCCTGACATTTATGGGCTGTACTGGTTATGGTAGTAATTCTTTTGTGTGTCCATAATTACAGGGCAAAACATTGGCTTTTGTTTTGCCTATGTTGAAGTCATTGATAAATGGGAGAATCAAGCTCTAGGGCTTCAAATTCAGGTATTCCAAATTTGAACTTTATTCAATATCTTTACCATGCAACTTTTCCATGATTCTTTATAGTTTAGATTGCTTTTAGGTTGTGTTTTGTAGAACGTAATATAATCCAAATTGTAATGTAAATCAAATTGTAATGGAATGTAATATAATTTTAATTACATTATTATATTTGGATAAAAATTATATGTAATCTTGAATTACAAAGGTCATTATGTTCTTTTGTTTGATGTCCATTACAAAGATTATAGGAATGGATTGACGGTGATACGAGATGTAATTTTAATTATATTATTATATTTGAATAAAAATTATATGTAATTTTGAATTACAAAGGTCATTATATTCTTTTATTTGATTCCATTACAGATGATCGGCATAATGATCGACGGCCGATGGCCACCATCCGCCGCGCGATCGGCCGACAAACCGCCGTCACGGCCACGCCGTGGCGGCTCGGTGACGTAATCGCGACCGATCGCCGACGACGCGGCGATAACGACGATTTACAACGATGAACTTCGATTGTGGAGCATTTAATACTTTTCAAATTACGACTTGTAATGTAATCTGGATTGCATAGGTTTTGCTTTATAATTCAGATTATAAAACTTTAGTGTTTTTTGTAATCTAGATTACATTATATTACAATTTGAACACAGTAACAAATAAAGAAACATAACTTGTAATGTAATATGGATTACATTATAAGACAGATTACGACATATCAAACACAATCTTACAGCCATACCAAGAGAGAGGAACTCGGGACTCGAGAGCTTTAAACTTCCGTGTCCTCGATGAAGCAGATCAAGGTTTTGTGGAAGATGCTGAACTAATTCTCGGTACGAAATCATTTTTGGTTTTGGTACGTGGGTTTGACATCGATGATGTGCAGGTGATGTTGAAGCTCACATCCATCGGTCTGGGCGAACTAAATCTGCGTGGGGAGGCATGGCCACGTGGCGACTTGATATTGGAGCATCGTAGCGTGGGGAAACATGGCCACGTAGCTGAAGCGGAAACCGAAGCGCTCCGTAACGAACTCAACCGCCCACTTCCCCCCCTTCGCTCGCCTTTTTAAATTTCGAACCGTCTCGGCGAATTCTGATCGCGCTGGAGACGACGAAGGAGACTCCGACTCCGACGACTTCAACTCCGCCATGGCAGATCTCGCTCACTTCTCCTTCCTCCTCCTACTCTCGATTTCCTCCCTTCTTTCAGTCGCCGGCCTCGAGTTCCACGTTGGGGGCCCCCGCGGCTGGGTCGCCCCTGCCGCCGTCGATGATCCTGAGTACTACAATCGCTGGGCGATGCGAGAGCGCTTCCACGTCGGAGATTCCCTCTGTGAGTTTATTCATTTCTAGTTCCAAGGTGTTCCGATCGTTCTCGGAGATTTTGTGATTAGATAGTTTGATGTCTTCTATTGTATTTCCAAATGCGATGGTTTTCGTAAGAACTTCGATTGTTTGATCCGAAATTTTTAGTTCCAATCTCGGTTTATCACCAATTGGGATACGATTTGAGAGCAAGGGATGATCTCCTGATTCATCTCAGAGATCCAAATGATCTCTGTAGTTTGATTTTTTTTTAGATACTTTATAGATTTCAAACACGACGATTCGTGTAAATAACTGAAATGTTTGAATCCCAATTTTTCTTTTTATTTTTACTTCCCTCTCTATTAATCATCAAATTGCATAGATTTTGAGCGGAAAAATGAAGAAAACTGTCGATTCAAATTTGAGATCCAAATGATTCGATTGTCCGATCTGTTTTTCTTTCCCTTTCCAGATTTCGAGTACGATGAGTTCTGTAGGAACTCAATTTTTTTTATCCTGATATGTTTTTGTTCTATCCCACTTTATTACCGATTGCAATACTATTTCATTATAAAGGAGAAGACATCGGCTGCTTCATCTCAGAGATCCAAACGATTCAAAACGTAATCTGTTTTTTTTTTCTTTCCTTCTTTGTTGTTCTAGATTTCAAATACAAGAACGATTCTGTGGCGGTGGTCGACCGGGAGGCCTACAGCGAGTGCAGCTCGGCAGATCCCGAAATCCTCTTTGATAACGGAAACACCACCTTCCGCTTCGACCGCTACGGCTTCTTCTACTTCATCAGCGGCGCGCCGGGGCACTGCGAGGCTGGGCAACGCCTCATTGTGCGAGTCATGGTGCACCCTGCCTCCTCCGGTGCGTCCGGCAGCCCGGCGCCCGCGCCGGTCACTGGAGGATCGTCCGGCTCAGGCTCAGGATCAGTCCCAGCCAAGTCCGATTCGCCTCGGACGATTTGTGCAGCTTTAGGTATGCTGATCGGAACTCTGCTCGCTGTTTTTCTGTTAATTTAATTAAATAGATGTAGTCAGTAATTCTAATTCTTCATCAAATTATGTTCGACATGATCGGCTGACATCTCTTCGTTAGGTCTAGAAGATAGTGTTCCATCAAGTTCCTCTTATTTGCTGTTTTTTTTTCTGTAATCCTAAATTTATGGACTATCAATGGATTGCTTGCTTGCTTGCTTGCTGCTATTTTCCATTTGGGCAACAGAAATTTTCTGTTTAGCCTCTTGTACTCCTGCACTTCTTCTATCGTTCAAAACCAAACTAATTAAGTTTTAAGTCAAATCCTAAATTTGTGTGTCGTCTATTAAGGACTGCTTCACGCTAGGTTTATCCTACATTATCCTATCCTGAACCAAAGAACTGCGAGTTACAGTGCTAGCCTGTGTTTAAAAGCTTCAAACCTGCAACCGTCACAATTTCTCCATTTATGTTCTTGATGAGACTAATACCAGTTAGAAGGCAATTTACACTCCCTGGCATTACTTTCCTCGGCCCTGTCTCCCCACTTGTCAACTGCAGTGCTCTTCTGAGCTTCATAGCGGAGACAAGGGACTGTAATTAAGTTCATAAAAGCCTTTTTCAATCTCACAGTCGAACACATTCTGTTCGATCCACAATTTAAGTATGGCGAGATTATTAGCTAGTCGAGTCGAAGGGTGACTTGAAAACATTGTAAATATGAAGGAGAGTAGTTGATTAGGTACTTAAGCGGAAGGGAGTTCATTAAATGTTTTTATCGATTTCGCTCCATGTATTCATAAGCCATTTATTAGTAGTTAGAATAAACATGATCATCGCCGGGCCATATTAATTCTAACTATTTTGAGTCAAGTGTAGTCGACGCGCTACATTTGAGATTCAAAAATAACTAGATAAACAAAATATTCTTCTAAAAGTACTCATCTTCCCTCTATTCCGGATCATCTTCACCAATATTATCATTCTCCTCTACCTTCTCCACTAGTCAACTTCCTTGTAGTCAGTCATCTTCGCCCACTGTTAAAAAAAAACAAGATTTTTTATGTTAATAAGAAATTGTCATAGTGAATGAGGAATTTTTTTCCCCATCGCAAATAACCTACCATACGTATGCCATTTACTCGTCGTGTCTACTGTAATACTCGACTCTCTCTCCTCGTATTATTACAGCCCCTATGGATTTTTTTTAAAAGAAAGAGAAGAGCCACATCTATTTTTTTTTTCCAAAAAAAAAAATCTGTATTTATTTTCTAATTATAAAAATCATATTTCCAAAACCTAATTGCGAGAATAATCAAGTCGAGAAGAGCAAGATGCCTTCCAGATTATTTATTTGTCACTGGATTCGATCGCAGAAGAGAATGAACAGGAGCATTGGGTAGCGTTAAAAACTGCGTATCCAGCCCAACGGTCAAGGCTACGTGCCTTAATAACTTGCTAATAAATTATTCAAACACACACTCGACTTCTACATGCAAAATATGAGCGCCCAAAACCCATGCCTGATTAAAATGAACTATATACACCCATGAATGCCTAACTTCGAAAACCCATTACCATTCCAAAACATGAGATTCTTCCGTGCTTTTTTACATGTTAATATAATGTTTGAAGTTGGGAGATTTCTGCGATTTAACCAAATCAAAAATTGCTAATTCAACGAGACTAGGAACTAAAACGCAAGTCATTCCAATGCATTTTTTGCGCTATAAATAAGAACACAATTGTTGAGATCCAGCTTCTCCATTTAACTTATACGTGGCTTCCAAGAATCTCCACTCCGAAGATCAGACCGTGAGTTCACCATATCAACTGTGGAGGATTACCAAACCATTATTCTACCCATTTGAATGGTGATCTTGCGCAAACCCTGGCAAACAAAAGGCAAAACATTATCCAGGTCTTACATGATGAAGTAAATGGCAACAGATGCATCAGCTCATTCACTTACTCTTTCCATTCGGCAATCAATGGTCGGCACACAAAGTTCGACCTAGTTTATCGTATTTCGGATTGATTTCGTGAAGGTGCAGCAACCACCGTGTGGCCGTCTTGAACCAGGAAGGCACCTCCATCAGTGGGCAACAAGGTTGAGGTAGCTAAACTTTTGCAATTAAGTTGTGCAAGTTAACAAAGTCTTCCATAGTTAACTCTCCAGGTCTGGCCTGCATTTTTACTCAAGAGAGAGTGCCACGAGGGTTTATGCAAAACATTAGCAGAAGTTAAATATGAGAAAACAAAAAGGCGCAAGAGGTAGCATGTGTAGTTACATACTGTGACTGGGTGACCGATGCGGCGTAAAGCAGCCTCGATTTGATCAGACGGAGATATGTGTTGCAGTGAATTCTGCAGCATTTTGCGCTTGCCGTTGAAAGCAGAACTTATCTAGGAAAACAGATGAAAGGTCACAGGAATTATTTATGTTCCTTTTGGCAATATATTTGGCTTGTGGGAATAGTTGTTCAATTCCTTATAAATTCAAATGGAATAAGCATTCCTATGTTTAATTGCAGAAACAAATTTAGATTATACTGATTCTATGGGAATTGTAATTTCCTATTATTTATTAGTAATAAATATTCAACTCGTCATTTTTTTTCCCTATTTCATTCTTCAAAAAATACATATTTTACTCTATTCAGCTATCCAAATCACAAACCCAACCAGGCTTGTCAAACAGATCGATCTAGGTGGGTCATACAATTCAATGGTTCAGTTGAACGGGTGGGGCGATCAAGCCAGATGGGCCAAACAAACCCAACGAGGTAGATGGATTCATGGGCCCAACGGACCAATCAGACCCAGGGAGCTCGATGGAATGATTAGAATGGTCGACCTGTTTGAGACAAGACAGGTCTTGACCAGGAAGGCAGACTAACCGGACAATGTGTCAATTGAGTTGAGTAGGTCGATTAGGCAAGGTAAGTCGCACAAAATATTTTATCATTGTGAAAACCATTTATTGTCTATCCTTCATAAAATTCTATAGATCGAACGTACGAATAGTTATTCTATATCTATTCTTCTACAAACCAAACTAAGGAACATTTATTCTTATTCTATTTCTTGTTTATACTATTCCATTTTTTTTTTTTCTATTTCAATTGGTGAGCCAAATGCACTATAATGGGAAAAAAAATCTATCAAGGAGAACAAACTAGTAGAATTTTTTATGAAAGGATCATAAGCCGCATCAATAAAATCATACCCTCAGAACGAGGAAACAAATAAAAAAGTAGATTATTCATGGAATCATAAAATCAATTCAGCTTTCTTTTCTTTCCCCAGTTCTACTAATGCTCAAACAAAATTCAACAGTGGAGATCGGAAATCTTGGAGCTCAACCATCTTGGAAAAAATGATTTGGAAAGAAAGGAAACTAAAAAGGTAGAAGTATGCAAACGAACCATTGAAAAGAAGCTTTTGCGTGAAGTAACCAAGGGATATTCTGCACTTTGCTTTAGTCTAAATTTAATAATGGCAGCATCAACCTGCAAAGCATCAACTAGCAAAGGAGTAAGAAATATGTCATAACGCTAGTGAAGAGACTCATTTTTCTACAGAATTTAGAAGAAACAAAATCAAGTTTTCCTAGTGTTTCAATGAAAATATTTAGGAGAAACCTGCAAGAATCATCATTACAAGCTCAAAGCATTAGGCATTTCAAGTTGTGCACCAGTTTCTCAATGTATATTAACACGACACAATCTGATTCGATCAAAAGCATGATTCAAAAATGATACAAGATCACCCAAACATATACGGATTACCAACTTAAATTTATTTTAATAATTTAAATAATATTTTTGTATTACGTGACATAACTTTTAAGAAGGATTAATTGATCTTAAATATGTAAAATTATTTCTAGAAAATATATAATAAAATTTTATATTATTTTGTATAGTTTTATATTAACATAAATGAGAAGGCCCACTTATGATATCTGATCCAGTCTAAGAATTAAAATGTAATGAATTTGGATGTCGAGTCGGATATGAATATCTAGTTTAAAATATCAATTAATCCCGACCCAACCAAACTGTGGTTATACATTATTTACCTGAATTCAATTATATACAATATCAATCAGCCATTACGGATCCCCATAGTAACTAGTAGGAGTATATACTCCAAGAAATTTTATGTAGCAATAAATTATAATGGCACAATTAATATAAAAAAAGTACCATTAAAAAATTAAGAATTATATGGTTTTTACCCTTCAAGACTATATTACATCGAATGACTATTATGTTTGGATTTTATATATTTGTGCATTAAGTATGTCTTATAATATTTTTACACATTTTTTTATTCATAATATTATAATTTAACTTTTCTTGCATTAGCAATTCACTTTTTGCATTGACATTATTAAGTGCTTTAATGATGATCTAAAGAAGGCTCCAACATAGGTTCAGTTGAATGTACTATAGAATCACTGATCAAAATGGCAGAAGTAAGCTTGTCTGATATTGAGATAAGGAACTTACATTAGGTCGAGGAAAAAAATTTGTTCTTTCAACTTTGAATTTGTACTCTGGATCTGTACCAAAATGGCAGTACTCTTTTGTCAGAAACTAACTATTGATGAACTAATTATAAAATATGAACACAATTCAAGGCAAGATAAGTTTTTAGGGATGTCATAGAACCATCAAGTTCAGTGGTAATCTGACATGGAGTAACAGCAATGCGGAGTGAAGTCATGAAATTACTCTAATTTGAGCCCAAATTTGATTAACATTAACATTCCTACCAAATTCCAACCAAATCTTAATTAAGAGGTACCTTAACCAAAGGCATTGGTAGATCACCAAGTGAACCTAAAGCATTGAGTTGGTAGTCCACACAATCTTCTAAAACCCGAACTGGTGCTTAATTTATTAGCAAAACACAACCATTTCTCAGTTAAAATGTACTTGAACCCACCTCAAGCCTGTTAGCTCGATAGAAATACCCAAAACCAAAACCCATTCCAGTCACTTTTTCAGATTTTCTTTCTTTCTTTTTTACTAGCTTGCATGCCTAAGGAAGTGCATAGCTTCAATATCTCAACATAAAAACACATTGCTTTCATAAACACCAACTTTCTGTATTCACTTTGGAAGAAAAAAAAAAGGAGAAAACATACCTGAATAAAATTGCACAAAAATGTTAATAGGCCGGTATTCTGGTGTCCTCAAGGAACAATCTGCCAGTCGAGATGCAGTTTCATCCTACAAATCATGTAACTAATTAATTAGTTCAAAACAACAAAGTAGTCACAGTACTAAGAAAAAAAGGTGTAGATAAGTTTTCTTAAAGAGTAAATAAAAAATTTTGCACGTGTTTTGCCTTAGCTTCAGGCAGTTAGAGATTGTTTACTACAGTATCCAAGATGGATTGGTTGAAAATCACAAAGTTTCTGATGAAGATGGGAAGCAGAGGCAGTAGAAATATATGAAACACAACCCATAGTTTGCTTTTGCAGTATTATTAGCATTTTAAAGATCATTCATCAACCTAAGAAATAAATTGAAGAGCAAAAAAAGTTGGTAATTTATATGGGAGATACATTTTTGGGTTCCCATTTTTGGGTAATTTATATGCAAATAGGCTCAGAACTTACCTGAAGCAAAAGGACAACATCAGAAAAGATATCACCCATTGGAAGAAGTTGCTTTACAACTTCAGTACTTATATTAAAAGGCAAGTTTGAAACCACCTGCAAAGAGAAAAGAAAATGACAAGAATGACTTTCGAATCTCTTATTGGAGATTTTCATTATATACATTGTCAAAAAACAAAGGATCATCAGAAGTGTTTTAAATATCATAACCTTTGCGGATGCAGGTCTTGGTTTCATATGATTCTTCTCCAAGAATGAAGTTAAATGTGAACATATATGACATCTTGTGAAGTCTTCTTGCAGAACCTACATTCCCAATAGAAGTTTGATAAGATATATTATTCTCTGACTTTTAGAACTCTACATTCATCAATTAAATGTAATCAACTTTTTAACCAAAAAGAAATTCAGCCCATTATAGAATTTTTAGAGAATCACTATGGAATCATGTTTCTCATTGAGGAAATTGATTAGGCCATTATCAAATATATTGATAGCTACATCAAGAGTACTTTGTGGTTTCATTTCCTTCTCATAGGCATTCAGTTTGAATAATTAAATTAAAACCTTTGGGCATAATGACATACGGAAAACTGAACTGAATTATTCCTAATTAGGAGTCTATTTTAGTTCCAAGTTGAAAACCATGTACAAGGATCTATTTTAACAACTAGAAACTTGAATTCCATCGATGGCCTATCTAAAAGAGCGGTAATAACTAAATAGTCAGAAAATCAATTTTTAAGCAAGTCATGAATCCTGAATGTTCATCATCTTGTAAAAGCAAGACTTTAAAAGACTCAGAGTAACATGATATCTCCAAGTGTTCATCTAAGTTAAAAAGGTTCCAACCTATGTGGCTATGCATAAGTAAGCCAACAAAATCTTTCTAGCAGATCTGGTGAGCAAACAATAAAGGTAAATATTCATCTCACTTGATAAAAGATATCCAGAAACAGATGCAACATTGGATCAAGTTTTGACAAATGTTTGGGTCACTATAGGAAGACTTCAAAGAAATAACTACGAAAAGAATAATAAGACAGAACAACTTTCAAGAGATATATTCTAAAAAGTGTAAAGTAAATCAGAATTACCAATAATTGCTCAGTAGAACTAAACCTTTCTTGAACGAGAAGGGCCATATGTGGATCCTGAAACAGAACAGTAATGGTAGTATTGTCACCAAAAAAAAAAAAAAAGCAATAATATGATTATCAACACCACAAAGTAGTCTAAGATTCTGATTTAAGATATTGAAAAAAGGGTTAGAAGATGATAGCAAACAAACAAAGCATTCTAACAGGGTAACTTCGAATTCAAAATACGGATGCATAGCATACATGTACAAAGATACGTGCATGCATATAGCAAATACAATAGGGTTGCAATTGAAAGGAGCAGCTTGTTTAGATGCATGTACACAACTTGTGTAGAGCATGATCATTATTGCTTGTGAACAACCTCTGTTATGATCTTGCCAATATGCTCGTCCTTATGCTCCGAAGAAGCTAGTTTACAAGCTCAATGAATTCATGGGTTACGTTACGTGTGATAATCACATATATAACTGATGAATTGTAAATTTGAGGTTTAGATTATTAGAGAAAGACTCAGCTGAATCCCAGTTCAATTGAGTGAGGATTTACATATGAGATTAAGTGAAGATGAACGATGAAATTCTCCTTTATATACAGAAACGACGATGAGAAAATCGTGTGGGTTAATCATATTCACTGAATGCTGATACCAGAGCATTATAAGCCCCAATAAGCGAAGAGCCAACATGTATAGATTTGACTAAAGTCACAAGAAGCGAAGAGTTCCCAACCTTTTCGACAGCGACCACCATTGCTCCGGCATTTATCAGAACGTTGGTCAAAGAACCAGTTCCTGGACCGATCTCGAGCACCACATCTCCTTCTCCAACCCCAGCGACATTAACAAGCTCCTCATTTATACTCGAGTTCAACATATAATGCTAAAAAATAAGACAAAACAACTTCGAATCAATCCCTAGAAGATCTAAGAGTGCAACCTTCTCGCCTTCCTTTTTGGTGGAACACACCACTACCTGGCCGAGAGATTTTCTAGGTTTGTGGCGACCACGGGAATTGAGTGATCGAACGGTGGAGTGGTAATCATCTTCATCGATCCGTCGCATTTCACGCTGGCCAGCAGCGGCGACGGCGAAGGGGAGGCGACGCCGATGTGGGGTGGGGACGAGGGAGGAAGGCAGAGTTCTCCGGGGCCGAGAACACAAGACCGAGTAGGGCGGGGGAGAGGGAATCGGACGAAACGAGAGCATCTTATTCGTCGTCGCCGGGCTTATTCTCGCCCGACCGGCCGATGGGGTGAGATAAATATGGTAGCGGAACAGGCACGTGCATTGCACATGCAATTTGTGATATTTTCGAAATGTCATATTATCATCAATTTAAGAAATTTTTTTATTGACATCGGAATATTTCAATCTCCAATTCGATTAATCCTTAAGAATAATCAATCATGTTCCACAGATTTTCAAAATATCTAACCGACAATTGAATTGAATAAGATCGAAACTCAAATGACCTCTCTAGTCGTCAAGAATAAAATTAGAGAAGCACTTACAATTTTTTCACAATTCAATTCGAATTTCATAATCATATTATTCCTGAAAGATGATACAACATCGAAATCGTATTCCGTCCACCGAACAAACTCTTGAATCCAAAACTGTCCGAATAATTTTTTTTTAAATTAATCATCGAACAATATCGCAACAGAAAATCGATCTAGATTCTCCAAGAAAATGCCTCTCCTGTCTCTATAATTTTACTAATTTTTTAACTTAATAAACCGATGTCACATATTTACATAATTATTCATTTAATAATTTAACAGTATTAATAATTAAGAATGAAATAATAAAAGCTTTTTTATTCTAAGACGATTTTAAAATTTCATTTAAAAAAACTATTTTCAAATAGGGTAATAATTCGAGATCACACAAAAAAAAAATCTACATCCGATCGTAGTCAGTTGAATTGCATTTAATAACACCTGAAATCTCTATTGAGAAATACTTCAGAAAAGAGAGTTTCGATGTTTACAAATCTAGAAAGAAAAAAAAAAAGGAAAAAAATAAGAGTTTAATCTTATGAAAGGCAGCAGTCACAGTATTGCAGCATTTCTGTCACGTGAGGCCGTGCTTGCGAGTTATGACTGTTCAGCTGCACACAACTCCAGAGCTTGTTCAGCTTCTCTCAGAAAGAGGCGTGTGAGATGCTTCTGCCCTCTTCTATACACCACGCAAGACCGCCGTGTTCTGTTCGTCATCGTCGCGGACTTCTCCTGCGTCGCGCTCGGTTTGGTCCTGTGATGTCTCAATAGAATAGGTTGTGAGGTTTGGCGGAAGAATATCATCTACAAGCCAATAATTTCTCTCTCCTAAGTGCTAAAAGAAAGAACTCTCTTTTATTTATTTAAAAAAAAGTGCAATTTCAGAGGCAATTCATACTCTAACCTAGTGATCCCTATCGATTTATTCCACGATCGTTATAAAAGATATAAATCACGAAGAATCCTATGAATCTATGAATCTTGACATGATAGTTAAAATACGTAAAGATCATTTAAATTTAAAAAATAACTTTAGACCTTCTCCAAAATCGATCCTTATTTTATCCGTAAAATCTTAGTCGCCACATTATCCCGTAGAGACCAGAGGCAATTCATACTCAAACTGATGAATGATAGATAATTGAATGAGCTTGTATTTGATGATTAATACTCGTGGTGAATCGCTATGCGACTAGAAATAAGGTCACAGCATACCTCTCGACATCTTGAAGCTCCGTGACTGAGTTTGCGAGGATTTCATCATCGTAGTCTTCTGTTCCGGATCCCTCCTCGAGTTCTGTCATTCTAGTAAACACAAAAGGAGAACAAATATAAGAAGAAAATTTAGGCCCAAATTTGAGAATTTACAACTGCTATTTGTATTCATACTTGAAAATTACATAAGATGACAGTGTGCTACTAAGAAAATCAAGGAAAAAACTTGAATTTTTTTTAACTATGATCGGACAACTATGATTTAAACCGTGGTTCAAGCTACAAAAATGTAGAGTAAGACAAAGAGTACTTGGTGCGGAGAAGTTCAACGAGCAGCTCCAACGCTCCATAATCCCCACATACTTCCCATACAGCTGCTTCGACATCTTTATCAGATGGTTGTCTCTCCTCTCCAGCCATGCCAAGCTGCCAACAGAAAAGAGGAAAGGGAATCAAAGGGTAATAGAAACCAATGATTTTTTTTTTTTTCAAATCTATTTTTGTCTTTTTAAGTTAGACTAAGGAATACTTTCCTTATCCTTTTTCTACAGATTTTTTCCTCTACCTCTACGCCCTTACTGTCCTTAGTTATCTGCACGACACCAAGAAACCAAAGAGTTTCCACCATTATGGTATTACCTCTCCTAGCAACGAAGTCACTTGCCTAAGCTCATGCTCTTGCATTGCAATCGTCCGCAAAGCCACGAGAAACTCTTGAGGAAAAACTAACTTGCTCAAATATGAAGGAACTTTACGCTCTCCGCTCCAACTATAGTTATAGGTATGACCAGCCACACTTTTTGTACTGTCTTGACATTTTTCGCTGAAGAAACCGTGATCGAGTGAACTTTTAGGTAGGAGACATCTAAGTTCAGCTTTCTGCAGGTAAGAACAAAATCGTAAGCAAATAGGAAGATATACCAGACAACAAGGGAATAAAATTTGCTACGTTTTCTTGATTTTGTAGCGAATTCAATAATTTGTCAACTTTTAGATGGAAAATGATATTATAAAGATACTGAGCGTCCATTTATTTATTTTTTTTTCCAAAAACAAAACATATTTTTATTAAAATCCTAATAACAACTGGCATGACTCGAGCTAGGAGCCAGTAACAATTGCATAACATGAAGACTATGGTTCCTCCAAGATACAGTATGAAGAATCACAAGCAGTAGAGATTATATAATCATGATTTGTAACTAATGAAGGGGAATAAGGCAGTTTAAACTAAGAGCAGTTTCCTAGTTAAGTCATTCATAAGAAAGCTATTAGAAATTTATATCGGATCTCGAATACCTGAGCTTCTAGAAGCCCTGCTTTGCTACTTGACAATGGAACATTATGTAATGCTTCTATGGGATAATGGACCTGAAAGCATAAATGAGCAAAAATGATTTGTCTATGGTAAAGTATATTAAAATGCGACAGCATTATTGAATAAAGAAAGTAAACGACATGGAGGAGTTTGACAAGAGAATAAGTAACTTGGATAAAATTTAGCTGCATAATATATTAATAAATATTTCTATACCATGAGATAGTCATCTGGGTTGTTGTCAAGAACAAATCCATAAAGATACAACAGTTCCTGCAAGTAACCAATAATGCATATAAAAGGAAAGAAATTGATTCGGTAAAGTGAGAACAGAAGATTGTTCCATCTGATCCAAACGCCATTGTATTCTAACTTCTAACATTTTCTTTCAAGATAAAGTTTCAACTCATAGACAGCATCTGAGACACATGACTGAACATGTTCAAAAACAAGTGGAACAGATAAGGTTGAGGTGTAAGATATAAAAGGAGACCAAAAATGTCTAGCTACGATAATTGAAAACGATTTAAGAGAATAGTAATCATGGTATTGACAATTTCACATAGTTGTATCTAACATGGCAGCAAACAGATAAAGCATTACCTTGTTGCCTAACAGAAACTATTTACCTCATTGCCTTTGTTACCATAGCTGATGCATATCTCTTTCCCATCTTCAAAGTTCTGCTGATCAGCTTTTGCAAAGACAGAGAAAATTAAATAACGATCAGATGTCAATGTGCATGTCAAAGAGATAAATAATGGGCCACTTATTAGTTATTATCAACTTGCCAAATAAATATAAAATTTTCTAATGCATTATGGTTTGCTTACCCAGATTGCGATTTTTTTTTTTTCCAAGTTAGTAAGCAAGGAGAAAGAGAACAAATTAACTTTAAATATTACAAAATTACTAAGACAAATTTCACAAAACTTTAATAGCTATATTATCATATAAATGACGCTTTACCAAGTATGAGATACATTGAGGCAGGAATTCCAGTCACATCTCCAGTGGAATCGACCTCCCAGGTTGCACCTGCCTTCAAACCTGAAAGGAGATAATATTCACATGTGAAACAATTAAGTAGAAAAATGTGCAAAGGTTCCCATCATACTAATTTTGCAGCATTGAACACGAGTATGTAATAATAAAAGTGTGTGAATAAAGTTAAAAGCCCGCCGCAACAAAGAATCTGCCGACGTTTTGGTAGTCTGGTGCAGTTCATAGTTTATACTATGCAGCCATTTGAAAAATAATTAAGATTAATAAACAAGAAAGTAAACTCCAGTATATCTTGTCAACAGTGAATGCAGAAAAGTGTTTCTAAAATCTGTTCACAGAAATCATTATGCTTGACTTCTGAACGCTGATAGAATTTGACGATAGCTATGGGATTTTTACATACCATGGTTACAAAAATCAATTCCAGGGATAAGCCCCTCTACCCAGACAGTCTCTGAACCTTTATTTTTTGAAGTTTCATCAGCCTTGTCATTATCCTTAACACCAACTAACATAGGCACCCCCTGCAGTGAAATACAATATTAAAAAAAACTACATATTAACTGCACATTCTTTTCCTAGAGCATAAAATGGATTAGAAGCAACTTACACACCTCAGTTTTCCCATCCTGCTCATGGACAGATGTTTTACCAGGAATTTCAGTACCCACTTCACTGCTATTAAGTGAAAAATTATTGCCTAGCACCTTGACTGGCTCAGGAAATACATAAGAATGAGGAAATGGAATGTTCAGAGCCCTAGTCCAGAATATGGAATTTGCCCTGTACTTTAGCGACAACATAAAAACGTTTTAAGTCTGAGTATTAAAAAAAATAGTGACATCATATAAGAATCTTAAAATGCATACCAAAGGAAGTCTTCAAATCGCACTTCGGTAGCTCTGCCAAGAAGTTGAAAGGATACTGAACATTAGAACTATGCAATGTTAAATCACAGAATGAAAAAGAACAAAGCCAAAAGAAAGAAAAACTAACATTTTGACACAGGTTTTAGGCATCCCTACTTCATATGGCCAAAACATGAACCACAATTTTGCGTGGATACTTTAGTAAAAAGCATATATGTTCATTAGAAAGAAACTACTATTAGTGGCCAATTAAATATTATTATTATGGTATGAAAAATTCATATAACAAATATTTTCCTGAAAGAAGAATAAGAGATGGAAACAAGTAGTAAACAAGAAGAAACAAACATCCTATTTACTACATTTAACCATATGAGCATTTTATCCATGAAACTTATAGAAGTTTAAGACTCCAAAGTCAAATCAATGCAATAGTCAAAATAATTTATGTATTTTCAAGATTCACCTAAAATTATTGCCATAGCGAAGCAAACAGAGAAGATTTAGGAAGAAGAGAGGCATCTAATAGCTACCAAGTTGAGCTTTGAACTATGAATAAAATTGAGGACCTTTATAATAAGTATAAGGATGCACCATATATGTATGTATTTGGTTGAGTAAATCTCAAGTCTTGATTACTATATACAAGAACTATATAAATATTGCATGCTTCAAATATCTATTGAAGAAAAGTCAACTTTTTTCCAATTCAGATCATCTAACCCACCTATCAAAACCTTCATCACAGTGCAAAAGCTCTTCAACTAGGATTCGGACCTTGTCATTAAATAATGCTAGCAATTGTTTCCTCTGCAGCCAAAGAAACAGTCCAATAAACCAACAGATCTAGATTATAATTGTAATAAGATACAGTTGCGGCTTTTAAGATGGCACCGTATCATTCAAGTACCTGGACCAATGTGGCTCGGTGCAAGGTTGTCCCTCTCAATTCAGCGATCTCATCTTCTGAGAACCATAGAGTGCTCCCAAAGGTGCTCGGAAGCAAGTCAAAATACCTGCAATGGAACCTGAATCAGGCAACAAAAGCCACATACACACTGAGAAAACACATGCTAATTGATCTCGTGTCTTATGAAGAAATTCACCACGAACATGTTTTTCCAAATAGGAAAAGAATATCAATAACAGAAAAGTGGATTTTTTTTAAAACTGAAAAAGTCAATTTGTTAATGATAGATTGAATCCTCACGGCTTCCAAACCGAGTTCGGACGCAGTCGCTCCACCACCAAAAACACCATCACCAGAAAACGGTCATCAACGTCGCCTTCCTCGAACAAGGCCCTACATCTAGGACCCACGAACTGGTCCTGGAGTACTCTCATGGGCGTGATGGCCAAATCAAGTGGAACGGCCATGACGATACCTGCCAATTCGTTTCAGATCAGAATCCCTACAACAGTTCGCTTAAAACCTAGATGAGAACTCGAGATCATTACCATCGCCATTATTGCCAGAGGTGGAGTATACGCCGAAGCCCTTCTCGGGTCCGCAGTAACGGATACTACAGCCTCGCAGCTCTCCTCCGTTAGCCTACCATCCAATTGCAAATCGAGATCTTTCACCAAACTAAAATCTAGCGAAAGAGAGAAAGAGAGGGGGGAGGGACAGACCTGCAGCCATTGGGGGAAGTAGCCGAGCTTAACTTCTTGTTCTTGGGGACCAGAAGAAGCGATGATGGTTCCATTTCCACCCATGGAGCTTTGGCGGCTAAAAAGGTTTTTCCCCCTGGTATTTAGCAGATAAGTGTCGGAACACGATAAACGAAGCGATTCGTGCAGGGACACAGCACGCACAAATCACTAGGTGCGTAGAAACCCCCAACCCGACCAAATAAACTTTTTTTAATTCGTAAGAACTTTGAATATAGCGACGGTTCTAACTTTGAATCGCGCTAACCAGATTTGATGCAACATCACAGAAGAACTCTTATCAGATCAACAACACAAAATGCACTAAAACCGAACAATCTCCCAACATCTAGAGGTTGAACATCACCGCGAGCACTGACTTCGAATGCTTCTAGCACCTCCTGCGAACATCCAAATCTGTGAGTTTATCAGAGGCTTGGCATCGACTTTCCCCCTTCCGAGGAACTCGATGCATACTGGACAAAGTAGTATCTTTGTAGAGATTAAAAGGGCACAGAGATGAGAGAAAAGGGCATGACTTGAATCAGAATTAAAAGTAGTATCGAGTGCGGCGTCTAATGATTACGAACTAAATTTAACGTGCAAAATCCCAAACATATAGACAAGTTAAATCAGAATTAGAAAAATTAATAAATGTTTGGAGTATCCAAATACAATATAAAAGCGATTATAAGTCCCAGCTACATAATGGGGTTTGAAACAACTATCTATCTTTCAATTCCTCTAAAAAAATAAAAATAAAAATTATTCCTGCCTTCCCCACCTCCGCCTAGAAATCCCACCAACAAAATTGGGGTTACAATTGTATCTTTCGATTCCTCTGGAAGAAACTATTCCTGCCTCCACCGCCCCCGCGACCTCTTCCGCCGCGATCGCCGCCGCCAAAGAATCGGTTACCGCCACCTCTACCACTGGAGAATTCACCGCGACCGCCTCCGCGGGTGAACCTTCCTCTACCTGAGTTGGGGCCTTTGTGATATCTATCTTGCAGCGGAGGCAATGTTTCCAGGACCTCGATAGTGAAAGTGCCAGCCTTGTCTTGAACTGCATGGAAAAGAGAACAATCGTAGAGAATAAGCATTGGAAGACTAATTTTGTCACCAGATGCATTCCGGCAAGGTTTTCATTGCCTCATCTAATGGCAGGGTACAAAAACCTCTACCTTCGAGAAATTCATCGACATCATCAGCAGGCACATCAAACACAACACCGTCACCATCGGCAGTGATGGAGACGCTTTCGAGATTTTGGATCTTCTCTTCCGGCAAATATCTTCCTAAGACGCTGAAAACGAATCTGACCAAACCCATGAAAACAAGAAGGTTAGAAATGTATGTAACGAATCTGCCGCAAACCTCCCACGTTTCAGTAATCAAACTTTTGGCTATCGAATTCAAAAGGGCAAAAAAAACAAACATAAACAAAGGTTCAACACTCACGATGGTGAATAGATAGTGTTTCCAGTCTGAAGAAGCAAAGTCACGTAGTTCTCCAAAGACGAAAGCAATGATCTCTTTTTTATATCCAAAAACCCCTGCAATAGATACAAACATTACGGCAAAGATTCTATCACTTCCACAGGCAAGATGTGCAAACTCACAGCAGCCTTAGCAAGTGCTTTTGCTAGCAAATCTACAGCCGGCAATCCTGAAGAGCTCAAGAGTTGTTCAGCTTGCGATCGAAAAACTGGAATAACACTGCATTATAAGCATCGTCGGAGTTAGATGATGAGGCTTAATATTACCGGCCAAAAAAAACCATTGAAAAAACTTACCTGTTTGAGACACTTGAAATGGCATTGGCTGCTTCAGATCCAACTGATTCGGCAATGTCAGCAGGCTGAGGGGCAGATACATGCTCAAACTTTACACCCGACTCTCTTTCAATTCTGGAAACGCTAAACTTATATTTCGGTTCATAAAGCAGAATTGCAACACCAGTATTGCCTGAAAGAGACATTTCTTAGCATGCTGGTCACAAAAAAAAGGCCTCAAACAATCAACATGGTGAAGCTTTGAAAAAGATTACCAGCCCTTCCAGTTCGTCCAGACCGATGGATGTAAGCTTCAACATCGCGTGGGGGCTCGCACTGAAAATGTAATTAATTTCAAAAAAAAAAGTATTTCTATTAATAAAGACAGATATACTAAATGGCAAGTGGTTTCAGGAGATGATCAATTGCAACTGCACCTGTATAATTAATTGCACGTCATTGATGTCGAGCCCTCGCGCTGCAACATTTGTTGCAACCAAAACCAAAAATTTGCCTGACCTAAATCCAGTTAGAATGACCTGCATGACACTCAAATTCCAGATATTAATGGATGACTTTCATGTGATATGTTATCATAAAGTGCATACTTCTCGCTGCTGTTGCATCACATCTCCATGCAATGCTCTTGACCCAGGTAATAATCCAGCAAGCTCAGATGCAGATTCTTTTGTCTCAGTGAAAATAATGGTTCGCCCACCCCTGTGAATAGATAAACAATGTCCTTTAGGAACCAGATCATGACAAAGAAAATGAATTAAGCAATAAGGTGAAGCCCCATAGAATTACTGACCTGCTATAGCAACGGATAATATCAGGAAGAAGTTGGTGTCTTGTAGATTTTAAACAAGGAAGAGCAAGATGTCGAACAGTGGCACTAGCCTTCAGTTTCTCATTGCAAACAAGATCGGCTGTTTTCTTATCTTCCTTTAGAAATCTTGCTGAAATCTGGAAGCATAGGAAAAGGTATCGAGCCGAAGAATATGGAAAGTTAAAGAAGAATTTACAACCAAGTAATAAACATAAACATTAGGCAAGAAAATTAGGCACTAATTTCTAACAGTGACAGTGAGCTGATAAGATGGTTCGCGATTATAGAAATGCAAACGTGCAGCAAGGAATGCCACAATATTTGCAAAATTGTTTACGTTCCTGTGCAAAATTTCACAGAACAGAGAAATCCATGATTAAGAATCTATACCTCCTTCACCCAATCAGGCAAGGTTGCACTGAAGAGAAGTGTTTGAACTTTGCTAGCATCCTCAACTTTACCTGCAAAAAATGAAAGGAAAACCTTCAGTAAATATTATGTGAAGCATACTTCAGAAATGAAAACAACATATATTGCAATTGGACCAGACTAAACTATATTTAGGGAAGGTCTAACACAGAACATCAACTGTTAAATGTATCTCTGGGATCCTTTTGCCACATATAAAAGAAAGAGAATTGTTGAAAAGCAGTGAAGGCTAGTCATACCAAGAATTAGTTCGACATCCTCCACAAAACCCATTCTCAACATTTCATCTGCTTCATCGAGGACACGGAAGTTTAAAGCTCTCAAGTCAAGAGTTCCTCTCTCTAGATGATCCTGTCAAAAAGACAGAAGATAAAGAACTTACTTCGCTGAGCAGAAGGATTTATGAACATATAGTAAAAAGGCCTACTTTCACACGTCCTGGAGTTCCAACGACAATATCAACCCCTCTCTTTATGGACAATTCTTGAGCACGGAAAGGAGCTCCACCATACACACAACATGAAGATAACCCCACTGCCCCACCATAGACTTCAAAGTCTGAGTGTACCTGGATTTATTGTAAGGACAATCAAAATCAATCGAGTTATAGGATAAAGAATCATGGAAAGTTGCGTGGTAATGATATTAAATAAAGCTCAAATTTGGAATACCTGAATTGCAAGCTCTCGGGTTGGAAGTAGTACCAAAACACTTGGAGGTCTTCCATAGCCAGTCTTCCTTGAAGCCTTGATCCTTCCATTTATCAAGGACTCCAATATAGGCAAAACAAAAGCCAACGTCTTGCCCTATAATTATGGACAATCAAAAGAACAACAATTGAGAGCTCAATAACAGATATGATCAGAGAAACATAAAGATTGATGGAAGTAACAAAAACTATATGGTATTGCCACCTGGTTGGCACTTATGATTAGCAAGAACTAGAACAGCTAGATAGCCGGCAACGCAAAGAACAAAAAGTAAAATAACACCAACCTGGCCTGTCCGCGCCCGACCTACTAAGTCAAACCCATCGAGTATGAGATCGAAAGTCATGGCCTGGATGGGAAACAGGGCTTTTATGCCCCTCGAATTCAAGGTCTCTACCAAGGTCTTCGAGATCCTGAAATTGGACAAGGCATTCGGGTCATCCACAGCGCTACCGCTCTCAGGCTCACCCGTCTCCTCGCCCTTAAGCTTCTTGACCGCCGGACCATTAGCTTCCGGTTTTTTCTTCTCCTTTATAGGAACCTCCGGCGAGGAATTGGACGCGATGTCGCTCTTATCCGCCTCGTCGGATTTCCTCTTCTTGCTCTTCTTGTTACCGCTGTTCTCCTGCTCTGAAGGGGAGCTTTGCTCCTTCGCCTTCTTATGCTTCGATCTCTTGAGCTCCTTGGAGGAAAAAGGGTCGGAGAGGAGACAAGGCATGTCGGCGGCAGATAGTTTCTCTTCCTGGGAGAAAGGCGACGCTCTAGAGGGGAGAGAGGCTGCGTAAGCTCAGCTGGAGAGAGGCAGCGCGAGCTCCGCAGCAAAGGAAGCGCTCGGAGGTCTCAGCAACCTCTGGAATTTATAGTGCTCGGTTGCCAGAGAAAACCCTAACGGACCGGAGCCGAATCTGAGTAGAATTCTTTAAAAAGAAACGGGAAAAAAAAAAAGACATGTTAACTAAGAGTTGACCCTATTATTAATTTAAAGATTAACTAAAACTAATCTAACATTGCTTTAAGTTACTAATTTTTATTGTTTATTAGAACTTATTCTAAAATTGAATATAGATTTTAAAATGATAATAGTCATTAGAAACAAAATGTATGAATTGTCTGTTTGGTGATTTATTTATCTTATTGGAAGAAATTTAGCATTCATTTCTTTGTGTCACATTTCACATTTCTTTTTAACATCCTATAGATAATATATCATATATTATGATTTTTTATCAATTTTTTTTTAATAATTGAAGTGGTACATTTATCACTGTTTATTATTTTTCTACAGGTAAAATCGATTAGTTAGTATATTATAAATTTATATCAAGTGAACAAAGATCAATTTTTCATATTCACAATAGTATATGTTTTCCACTGCGATAATAATTTTTCTCTCTTTATTTAGTTGTAGGATCGATGATGAAGAATATCTGGAGTGAACACATTGTCTTTTTGCACCAAGTGAGGACTATTTTTTCAAAACCAGATTACATGAGATTTAAACTGAGATTTTTTTCTTTACAACAAACATAAACTCAAATTCACGCTAACTACTTGACAAGTTGCCTTAGGTTTGTAATATAGGAATGACAGATAAGAGTAAAATATATACTATTTAAAAATGTTTTTGGAGTGATGATGACGTATCTAATAATTTGATTAAATTTTATTTCTTTCTAAACCATGACGAATAACAATTGAGGCATCCAATAAGAATCTCAATGCACTCATGATCCTCTGACATGAGTATGCTTCATTCTACGATCGAAACGAAGTGTAATTGAACTCTTAGAGACTACCACGACTTACTCATGACCATCGCTATAAACGTGGACTATTATGTGGCTCAATAATGGCCATCCAACAAAGACTATGATCAATCCGTGGTTTCCACTACGACCATAGTCAGTCAACGATCATGATCCCCACCACGGCTAGATAGTGGACCTAGTCACGGTCGTAGTGAGTCATTGCCAAATTATTTTTCATATATTAATTAATTGATTGATTATTGATTTTAATTAATAAAGTTGATTTCATTTGTTTCGTTTTAAACTTAGAGACAGATCCTCTTCGTTTGTAAAGTTTCTCCTCCTTTGATTCTTCTGCCCTCCTCTACTCTAACACTGTGCGTGGAAAGGATCACTCATCCTGCTATTCTGCCTGCGTCAGTTGATATCAGAGCTCGTCCATGGAAAGTCAACATGGTCATGGTCGTGATATGCAAGTTCTGACTAAAGAAATCGCACCTCAGGATCGAAGTTCTTAAGAGATCATTAAGGATTTATAGAGAACAATCATGGAGTTATCTCGACGATTCATAGATGGTGGTCATGGTCATGGTTATGGTCATGATAGGTTGATTCTAACTGAGAAAGTCTCACACTATGATCGAAGACACTACGAGCGCATCAAAGATCTATAAAGACAAGTCACAGAATTATCTCGGCGTCTAATAACGCGAGATTTAGAAGATCATGAGGTATTTGATCGACACTCTATCTTAAGTTTTGAAAACTCACTTCATCATGAACACCGTGGTCGCAAAGAATGATATGGAGACCCCATCTACGACAATGACATTGACATTAATGTTGACGAGGTCATGTACGAAGATTGATACGAGAGCATCGAATATAATATTCTGTTAATTAGCTAGAGAAGATATGGATGACCCCATCTATGACGAGTACGACGATGACGAGGAACTTTACGGAAACTGACATACAAAAATAAAGGAGCAGTCTTGCGTGGTTGAAGAAAACATGGGTGACCTTATTTACGATGAGGGCGACAATGATGAGCTTTACAGAAATGACCACGAGACATTGGTTGTTCGTAAAGATCGTCTTACTCGAAAAAAAGACGAAATGATGGATACATGCTTACATATTATTGGAACCATCTTGGCAGTATGATCATATAACTATTCACAATAGATGGAAAAACACCTATGTCGGAGGTTAGACGATCGTACTAGTACCCCCGATGAGAGAATTCCACTCCTATTTTCATATCGTCTAGCTCTATCTTTTTTTTTTATGTCCAGATATTTAGAGGTGGTTGCACAAGAAAAAGTCACTTATATCCTACTACTTCGCCCAAGCAACATCTTAGATTCAAGTCCAAACTTACAGATAAAGTAACAAATGATGAAGCTAGTGGACTGAGTATACATCCAATAGAACATGATTCCTTATGTCAAAGAAGGTGATGGTACTGGTTCGAACTCGTGGTTGAGTTATTTTCAACCCCGAGTATCTAATGTAGGCACATCCAGTAATTTGATTAACTTTTTTCTTATGACACGACCTTGCCTTCTTTCAAGCCATGACGAAAAATAATTGAGGCCTCCAACAAGGATCTCGACACCCCCATGACCCCTTGACATGAGTGTGTTTCATTCAATTCTATAATTGAAACGACACGTAATGGAACTCTCAGAAGCTACCAGAATCTATCTATAACCACCTCCACGGGCATGGGCTATTTTTTGTGACTTGACAGGGCAATCCAATAAGGATCACGATTTGCCCATCATTCTCATCACGGTTGTGGTTTAAACCACAACTTGACAATGGATCAGTCCATGATCATGATCTGTACCACGATCGTAGTACGTCCGACGATTTACCAAACAACGTTCCTGAAATTTGAAATTGCCCAAAAAGTGCTCCATACTTTCATATTTACCAAATAGCACACTTAATTCTCTTTTTATCCCTCCCGCCAAAAAAATCTGCACAATTGTGGTGCTGGAATTACAAATCCCAGCACCACTGTGATGCTGGAATTTGAATTCTCAGCACCATTTGGTGGTAATTCGATCTTGTGGTCTTTGGAATTGCAAATCTCGATACCACTATGAGATTTGAATTTTCAATCTTGGGATTTGAATTTCCAATACTACTACGTATTGTGAAATTCTGAAGCGTGGTGGTGCAATTATTCACCACCAGCTGTGTGAATTTAAATCCCTGATGAAGACCACAGATGGTCTTTGAGATTTAAATTTTCAAAGCGTATTCGAAAATTAAGTGCATTTGATAAATACAAAGTATTGGGCGTTTTTTGACAATTAAATGTAGGATTTCATTATTTTTAATTGGTTATGAACTTTTTTTATTTTGTTTCGATTTATTTTTTTATTTGTATTTTTTTTCTTTCTAATATATTTAAATACGGATTAAGGCTCATGTAATAATTAATTGATTATTGATTAATACAATTTATTTCGTTTGTCCTCTGTCCTCGTTTATTCTAACAACCTGGGTAGTGTAAAAAGGATCACATTTTGCTACCATATTTAGTGAGTATAATCGCCATGGAATCAGTATAATTCGAAATGCATTTCTGAAACTAAACGTAGGAATGCTTATTCCATTGGAATGCACAAGGAATACAACAACTATTCATACGAATCAAATGCGCCATTATTATATTCTCGGAAGGAACACACACACGCAAAGACAAACTGTAACCTTTTGATCTATTTTCATATGAATAAATAAATTGAAGCTGCTTTTAGGCAGCAGCATCGGTCGCCAAGTCACTGCACGCAACTACACATGTTACATCTTGCACCCTTTTTTGTCTCCTATAATTATATTTATCTTCTGCTAAAGTTTTGCATAAACCCTCTCTTTTGAATAAAAATGCAAGCAGACCCGGAGAATTATCTCTATGGAAGACTCTGTGAACTCGCCATGGAATCAGTATAATTCGAAATGCAGGACTTGGAATCATGAGCTGACTTAGAACTTGCACAGCACAGTTTATAAAAATCATTTTTTTTATAATAATAATAGCAAGCAGTCCATTGATAGTAGATAAATTTAGGAGCACAATGCAACAAACAGCGAGCAAGAGGAAATTAGACTAATTAACAGCATTTAGCTAGACCTAATGAAGGGATGTCAGCGGATCATGTGAGACATAATTTGATGAAGAATTTGGATTACCAACTACATCTACTAATTAAACTAACAGCGCAGCAGTGAGAAGTGTTCCCGTCACCGTACCTAAACCGGCATGAATCGCCGGAGGCGAACCGGACTTGGCCGGACCTGAATCGAATCCGGAATCCGAACCTGAGCGTGAGCTGGACGACCCTCCAGTGGCCGGCGCAGGCGCCGGGCTACCGGATGCTCCGGAGGTGGCCGGGTGCACCATGACTCGCACGATGAGGCGCTGCCCGGCCTCGCAGTGCCCCTGCGAGCCGCTGATGAAGTAGAAGAAGCCGTAGCGGTCGAAGCGGAAGGTGGTGTTTCCGTTATCGAAGAAGACAAGCGGATCTGCTGCGCTGCACTTGCCGTAGGCCTCCCGGTCGACCACTGCCACCGAGTCGATCTGGTATTTGAAATCTAGAGCAACAAAAAGGAAAATGCAGATTAAGCTACCGAATCGTTTGGTTCGAAGCAGGGGATGCAAAGCCTTTTCCAATCAAATAGAATTCAAATTGGATAAATTAATTGGGATATGGAAAAAAAAAATCTGGATCAAAAAAATCGTGTCCTACAGAACTTATCGTACTCGCTATCTGGAAAGAGAAAGAAAAACAGATAAAACAATCGAATTATTTGGATTTAAGAGATGAATCGGGAGTTTTCTTCACCTTTTTCGCTCAAATTTTATACAAATTGGTGATTTATCGAGAGGGAATATAATTAAAAGTTTCCCGATTCAAATACTTCTGTCATTACAGGAAACATCATGTCTGTAACCTATAAGATCATCTTAAAACATCAAACCACAGAGATCATTTGGATCTCCGAGATGAATCAGGAGATCCCTTTCTCTCAAATCGTATCCCAATCGGTGATAAACCGAGATTGGAACTAAAAATTTTGGATCGAACAATCGAAGCTATTACGAAAACCAACGCATTTGGAACTGCAATAAAAGATATCCAATCACAAAATCTCTGAGAAGGATCGGGACGCCTTGGAACTAGAAATGAATAAACTCACAGAGGGAATCTCCGACGTGGAAGCGCTCTCGCATCGCCCAGCGATTGTAGTACTCAGGATCATCGACGGCGGCAGGGACGACCCAGCCGCGGGGGCCGCCAACGTGGAACTCGAGGCCAGCGACTGAGAGAAGGGAGGAAATCGAGAGTAGGAGGAAGAAGGAGAGGCGACGGAGATCTGCCATGGAGGAGTTGGAGTCGTCTTCTTCGGAGTCCCAAGCGAGATCGGAATTCGCCGAGACGGTTCGAAATTTAAAAAGGCGAGGGAAGGAAGGGAAGTGGGCGGTTGAGTTCGTTACGGGCCGCTTCGGCTTCCGCTCTCGCTTCAGCTACGTAGCCACGTGGCGGCTTGATATTGGGCAGTCGTCGAGATCGTGTTTTGAATTTTATGTTAGAGCCCTTAATTTATGTGAAATTACTTTTTCGAAAGTGTCAAATGAAGATCGAAATCCTACGGTGTCGATCTGTAACATGCGTTTACTTAGCCAGATAGAAGGGAAGAGCGACAATTTCGAAGTTCGATGTGCTTTTTGCTTGTTTAGTTCATTTTCCATCTTAATTCTAGCAAAATGTGATATGTTCATCTCGAACATTGTCAATCAAATTTATTAGTCACCGTAAAAAGAAAGAAATAAATTATAGAAAACTTTTTATGGCCCAATCGAGTATTAACACAACGTTTTTGAAAAATTCTAAAGTGTTAGGGATTGACTCTTCCTCATTATAACAAGTTTATTGCTATGCTAGTCGTCCGATCCTCTCGTAGAATTTATTCATTTTTCATGTTCGTGAAACATGTAGATGGATACTAAATAATTGGCGAGGGAAAAAAACACTTCTCCATTGATAAGATTGATCTCAAGTGTCCCTCCATCGTTCCAAAATCTAATATCGAATGCTCTCTTAAATGAAAGAATAAATTATTCCTAAAAAAACAAATTTTAGAGAAATTGATTTTTATTTTATACTATAAATTTATCATTCGAATATTAATTTATATCTGTATGTAGCAACAAAAAAATAAGTACATTCGTCCTCAACGTTCTTCACTGTAGATCCTTCGGTGATAATGAAGGGAGATAAATCACATGAACTATGTCCCTTAACCCATGGACCAAAACAAAAAGATTTTTGAATCTGGATGAGAATTTTAGATTTCACATCAATAATCGATCCATGTCCATATGTAACAGTATTTATATTGCTCTAGTCAATGAGACATTCCGAGAGGATGAATACTAATTTACACTGCAGTGAAAGATGATTCGCTCCTGTGCTCTGTTAATCAATTCCATAGTCAATACAAAGGAGGAATGACTATGTCTCTCGAGTCATTGACCAAAACACCAAAAAAAATTTTAAATTCGAATACAAATTTTAGATCTACATTATGCACTGCTCCCTAACCAAGATGCGCAAATCAAACCAGTCATTAGATTGTTTTCACTTTGCTGTTAAAATAATTTGTTATATTTATTACTGATTTCCTGTTAAAAAAAGCACCTTTATACGTCTCAACAAAGATTCAACACTAACACTCCTCAACATAAAAAATTTGCCAAACTCAATAAAGATTCATAAAAGTTTATTTTCCTATCGTTTCTTCATAAGAAGAAAATCTCAATTGATGCATAATAAGAAAGTCATTATATGTAAACCATCAAAAGGACGAAAAAAAAAAGAAGATCAATCTTGAAAACAAAATTATTTTGAAGGACAGTCAAATCATACCATCATTAAATAAAAATATTCAAGCAATCCTCTTCAAAATATTACCTTTTTATTTATTTATTTATTTTTCTCTTTATTTTTGTAATAGACTTATATTTTTCTTTTAAGTCATTAGATTTTTTTTTCCCTGTTAGAATTGCTTATTAAATATATTAGTAATTCTATTTAAAAAGCACCCTTATAAACTATCCATTCAGTCTTATTATCCCATTCCTTAATCTCATCCTTCTCTAATTTCTTACCTGATAGGACATGGTTCCTATAATATTACTGAAGATACACAAGTCACAGTGCTCTGGCAAGTGGGAGGAAGTTATTTACTCAAATATTAATAGATTTTGCAATTTTGCATCAGACACAAGATTTAAAAAAAGAGAGAGAGGGAGATTAAGATAGTTCAGATAGCAGATGGTCACATTTCTCTTCCAAGATTTTCACAGCTTCGATGAATAACTCTTCTGGTGACAAAGCTCCAGTAGATTCGATAGTAACTGCCGGAAGTAAGACATGATAAGTTGGATGAAAACACTGATAAACAGTTTGGTCAGAAAATAGTGCATTCATGGAAAAATAGTGTAGTGTGTGACTTACAAAGCTTGTTAGTTATAACATAATTTACAGCAAACTGGAGTTGCTATGCGAAAGACTTACAGATAAAGTGATCTCTAACGCGTCTCAGCTCCACCAGTTCTTCGTTTACCCCGCGAATACATTCTCTGCATAATGTGCAAGCTCGAGGGTTGGCTACCACTGCCTTCTTGTCACCTGCACACCAGTACAGTGATATGAAATGAATTGAGACCTACTCAAACCTTCTTCTATGAGCAATAATTCGAAGCATAATTAAAACAAAAGAAATTAGAAGGTTATGTTACCCTATTAAGTGAAGAGAACAGGGAACAATTCCGCAAAGAATTAGATTTTTTTTTTAAAAAAAACGAGATTGAAACAAGACAACACAAGCAACATATACTATTCGAACTAGAAAAGTTAACAATTTTGGGGTTTGGCAATAAATTTGCTGAAGGCAAGAGTCATTTGAAAACTGTTATTGGATAACAATTTGAAAGGGGCCAATGACCTTGACAGTGTTATGGTCCACTAGAGATGCCAGCGCAATCCATCTTAGCCTTACTTGCTAAGAAGATAACTGATTACCAAATAAATAAATCCCTAGGTAGTAGATGGCTTTGATGAGTGAGTAAATTTAATGCTGCAGTAGTAAATTAAAAAAAAAATAACAACAAAAGATTATCTGCAGCTGAAAAAACCAAGGAGATGAGAAAAACAAGAGTTCTCTTTGAGTATTCAAGATTGAGGTGCCTATGCATGTCCTGGATTTTAGCCTTTTCTATAGTTTCTTCTTATGCAACAATTCTAGCACTGCTTAGCGGCGAATGAAAATAACTAAAATCTTCTTGAGCATTCTTTGAGGTGATAAACTAAAACCAACAAAACAATCCATATAGACAAGAGGTGAACTAACTAAAATGCCAGTCATATCAACATATTGGAGTGCAACATGTAGAAGAAAAGGAGGGAAAAAATCTTACTAACCATGTCCAAGGTCTTCAATATCAAAAACATTGACAGGGCATTTTTTTACAAGCTTTTCAGCATCATGGCCTTTTACTTCTGTCAATAGTACAACCTAATAGGAAAAATTCCTTGATAAGCATGACCTTACCACCAATGCAAGTTCAAAACAACAGACTTCAAAATATCACCTCGGGAAGCATCCGATACCATGCTGTAGCCACTGGAGACCACTTAGCATGAACTTTGCCAATGCCTTTGACAGCATGTGCTTCAAGCTCAATCGCCTGACAGCAAAGTATCATTAGAAATGAGGAAAAATTGGTTATATAAAGCAATGCAATTGCTGCTTATTTGTTACTTTGCCGTTTCACCCAACTATTTGCTCACCATTTATGAATGTTATCCAATAGACTAATGTCCACAACATTTGTACTCCATTCATAAATAGAGTTCTCTTTTTGTTTCTCCTTACCATTCACAAATTTAATTATTATTAATCCATCCAACTTGTTTAACTATATAACACAATTGTTGAATTGAAACATACAATTCATAAAATTTTGAAACATATAATATATCCTATTCATAAAATTTCTCTTATACTAAATGCAACTGTAAAAAGAGATGGAAGCAATTATTGGTTCCACAATCAGGCAATTTTAGAAGACAAAATCGAATCATGATATTATAATGAGTGTTAAAAGTATCAAATTTTCATGTAATTCCTTTTACAGTACCATGATATAGTAGGTGTAAATAAATAAATTTTTACTGCAAACTAGAAGGCTGTCTGCCATCCCACAAAATGGAAATAGTACCTGTCCTGGCCCTAGTTTAGCAATAATGATATCATCGTGCTTTATTCCTAGTGGTTTCTTTGATATTTCCGGCAAAGAATCTTGACTGCAACTGAATGAGGTATAACTTTTCACTTTTGCAGATTTGTCAAGAGTAGCCATTTCAAGCTCACTGCCATTTGGTAGCCATTTCAATTGATCTGTCTTAACTGGTAAATCAAGAAAAAGAATGTAGGGTTACCAAAAAAGTTAAAGATAACCATCAAGATAAGTAAAGCACCTAAGCAGCCAAACACAAACAGTTGTGAAAGTATAAGAGCACAGTGCAAAAAGAAAGATAACAAGTAAACAAACATTGAAATCCAAAGAAAAAGATCGACGGCAGAATGTGACAGCATAATGAACTTAATCTGTGAAAATAGAATGTGCAAGCAAGGATTCAGTAGCAAGTATCCACGAAATGCTTGATTATGAGCATTTATTGCAACGTAATGCAAACTCATATGAAAAAAAAAAATCCGTCAACTACAATTTGATTAACGGTATGAGAAAACTTTACCTGTAATGCGCGGATTATCCTTTTTGCATGATACTTCGAGCTTATAGACAATAGTATTCCGTTCATTTGGCACATCATTTTCTGCAAATATAATGCATCCAAAAGCATTAAGCAAGTTTATAATCACTGAAAAATTAAAATAAAAAACTACAGACCTGACAAGTACTCAAATAACCTTGGGTCAGCATCAAGTGGAATAAGGCCAAGCCTGTGGGATAGCACCTCATCTGCTATTACAGATGTGTTATTTACCATGAGTATCTTCTCAATAGCCATAGTAGGAACCTGAAAAAAAAAAATTGGGAACGACCATTAAACTTTCAAGAAGAACATTACTTTTAATACAATCATAAAATATAGAACAAAAAGCAAATAACACATGGTTGAATGTCTATAGTTTCATCATAAATTTGCAAGTGTCAACAGCATTGGGATCAAGATATCACTATACCTCAGCAATGAGAATCCTCCGGAATGCATTTGCCAATGAAGCGTCAATGCCAATCATATCAAATTCAATCTCGTCCTCACTCAGCCTGATAATTTCAATCTTAAAGTTCTTGGAGAATTTTTCTAGACCCATACTGTTGTCCACTCCCGTCGATGCATACGCACCAGAGTACTGAATACCTTCAGTCTTCAGATACAAGTGCGATGATTCACAAAAAAAAAAAAAGGAAGTCAACGGTACAGCCATAATAAATCACTAAAAAAATGCATAAAGGAAAAAAAAATCCCAATTTTGTCTCCTGAGCAAAATAATAACTATCTAGTCAGTAAATTTATTTCTTAAAGGATGAATCAGGTGCGAGGATTACATAATTATCGTTTTCTTAAGCGTTCAAATATACGTACAAGGCAGGAAAAACACAGGGAATAAAAGTGGACGCTAAGGGAAGCCTTACATGGATCGGGGCATCAGCCTTGCAAACGACGCGGGTCCGCTGGAGATTAAGGTGCTCCGGGAGCTGCCCCATCGGGACGTCCGGCATGTCCAGAGCCGACACCTTCTTCGACATCTCTCCGACCAGACCACCACGACGCAGAGAGACGGCGAAGAACGGGGAATCAAATGGCGGAGAGGCGGTGAACTTGTTAGGGTTTTAGTAGGTTCCCGACAGGCTAAGAGGGTTTTAGATTTCGTCTATTTCGCCGTCGGATCGAGTAAACGAGGAGGAAAAAACAGATATCGGGTTCGATTAAAACTCGATCCGCCCCGTTAAGATCATTGGGCCTCGCAAGTAAAGTTGTCTATGGAGCCCGCGATTTCTACAGCCCAGTAATATTAGTTAGGCCTGAGTTGGGCCGGGCCTAGTCTGGCGCCTTCATGACTATATTAAGGGCCACTTGGTTGTTAAAGATTGCACGTTAACACAGTATAAATATTACATAATAGAGTTTTTCATCTTTAATAAAAAGACAAATTAATCAGATTTAAAATTTGAATACAAATTTACTACTTTAAAAATAGAGTTTTTCTACAGTAAAAGTTTCAAAGCGAAAAGTAAAAGTGGCGTGTAAAATTAAATTAAAGATTCTATTTGTCAAACAAAATGAATGCATCAATGATATCAATTCCTCAATAAATTATTCACAATTACCAGTGCTAAAGTCCACTTCACAAGATTAATTAATTAATTATCTATTTATTTATATATAAAAAATACCTTTTCCATCTTTCAATGACTCAACTTGAACTAATGAGCCTTGTCTTTCCGTAAAAGGCCTATTTATTTAAATTAGCTGCAAGGTGTGATGTGAGTTATGACCTCTCCAATTCTATCCATTGCCGTCGATCTTATGATTTATACACGCGTCGACGTTCCACTGGAACTGCAACATTCCTTTTTTATTTGATTGTTGGTCATTGTATCCAATCCGCTTCGTGGCGCTCTCTTCTTCCCCCTGGAGTTCTCCGCTTCTTCGACTTCCTGAGGTTACCAGAGTCCGTCGGAGCCAGTCGTCGCTCCGATTCCATGCCAATGCCGGTTGAATCCATCCAGTCGCAGTAAAGATCGGAGCTTTGGAGGAAATGGAAGCTCTCCATTGGGCGAAGATCCTGCTTTGGGGATTTCTTCTCCGCAGTTGGCTACTTTGTGTGGATTCGGCCGTCGGTGTCAACTGGGGGACGGTGTCCTCCCATAAGCTTCCGCCGGGCGTGGTGGTGGATCTGATGAAGGAGAACAGGATCGGGAAGGTGAAGCTGTTCGACGCCGACCCCGACGTCCTCCGGGCGCTAAGGGGGAGCGGCATCGAGGTGATGGTGGGGATCCCTAACGAGTTGCTGGCCGTCTTGGCGTCTTCCGCCGCTGCTTCTGACCTGTGGGTGAGTCAGAATGTGACGAGGTACATGGCTAGAGGCGGGGTTGATATCAGGTATGTTGCTGGCACTTGGCAGTGCGAGGATGAGGATGAACATGTATAATTTTAGAACTGCTGAATGAAGCTTTTTATTGTTTTAGCATATGTCAGCACGTCCGCCAGTTGTTTGTTTTTATGCTTGGCTGACATGTTGTCAAGGGAAAAAATTTAGTGAACGGGAGTATGAAATTCTAAATAAGTTTAATGGAGAAAATTATTTGTTTGCTAAATCCACATATAAGGAGTGTGTCTAGTCGAGTGTATCATAATAGTTCGACCTTGGATATTTCTTCACCATGTGTTTATGCATATATATATATATATATATAAACATATCTTCAACTTTTATCTTTGAGCAACATGAGAGTGAGTGTTTATTTCGAGTTTGTTGGGGACCATTTGGTGCGCCAGAGGGGAGTGAATAACGTCGATCAAATTTTCTCTTCGATCTCACTCGATCGTGTTTGTGTTTATTTACACCAATGTTAGTGCGTAACGGAATATATAAAAACAAATACAAATACTAAACACAAAAACAGAAGCACAACAGAAAGGATTTTTACGTGGTTCGGAACCCTATTTCTTACTCCACGGTCGAGCTCTAGTGATGCACACCATGACTATGAATTTCTCTTTTTCGCAAATACTCCTGAGGTGGAGAAACCTTTTATAATGAGCTTACAACAAAACAAGCAAATACAAATGTAAAGAAAGAATGAAATACAAGGAACACTTTACAAAGAATGTTTAATCGTTGTCGTTTAGCTGTTTTGGATGAGCTTGGAAGATCTGGAAAGCATCAACTTATCCTCTTCAAATCGCCCCAAGAACTGCTACCAAAATCCTCTATGGCGAGCTCCTTTTATAATTTGTGTCTGGCTGGATTTTTATTTGGCAGTCAATTGTCAAAAGCTCTAGTCGACTGCCCGCTTATTCGTTGTCTCACAATGGATTAATCCACATAATATTTCGTCAAATGGACACTTGAGTAGTTGACTATCATTACCCATCAATCGATTGTCAAGCTATCAATCGACTTTCCAATCGACTACGAGACATTATGTGTCGTGTCTATTAACGTCAGTCGACTGCTCTATCCAACAATCGACTGCCAGTGACCAGTTGACTAGTCTAACTCACCAGTCGACAATCAGAGCTATAGTCAGCAGTCGAGCCTCAGTTGACTGAGTCATAATCCCAGTCGATTGCTCGAGTCAATTAGGTCTCCCGAGTGTCGTGCACTCGACCAATCGACTGGCCAAAGCCACTAGTTGATTGATAAACCTCAAAGCTGAGGTTTAACCTAAGTATGATCCTCTCATACTTGATACTCACTCTAGGCATAGACCTAAGCTTTCTAGTCACTTCCATCAGCTTCATGCCCTCAGGGTCCATCCGAGTCCTCCACGACTCCTTTACCCTTCGCGCTAGCTTTCAAATGCTTCCATCTGCTTCATCATGTCATCGGGTACCCTTAGCTTAGACCTAAGTCTTATAGTCACTTCCATTAGCCTCAAGCCCTTGATTCAAGTCCACGACTCCTCACCCTTGGCCCTAGCCTTCAAATGTTTTCATCGGTTATGTCATGCTAACGGATCTACTTTGTCAAGTCTTCAAACTAGACTTTCATCTCCAAGACTACACCCTTGGACTTACATGACTAAGACTATACCCTTGGACTTTTCCTTTGCCAAATATTCATATTTGGACTTTCGCCACCAAGACTATACACTTGAACTTACACGACCAAGATTACACCCTTAGACTTTTCCTTTTTTAAGTATCCATACTTGGACTTCTCCATTGCCAATAATCCATTCTTAGACTTTTCTTTGTCAAGTATTCATACTTGGACTTCTGCATTGCCAAGTATCCATACTTGGACTTTTCCTTGTCAAGTCTCCAAACTTAGACTTCTCCATTGCCAAGTACCCATACTTGGACTTTCACTCGAGTCTCACTCGAGCTTGGTCAACCTTTGACCTGAGGTCGATTGCTCCAACAATCTCTCCCATATGAACTTGGATATCCCAATTATCCACTAGTCATATGATCAATATATGGTCAAACCATATTGGCAAACATAAAAATACTACTCGAGTCCCACTCGATTCTGGTCAATCGTGACCTGAACCGATTGCACCAATAGAGTTAGCATGACCTATTCCCTGTGTTCTTTAACTAGAAAAATGCATGATTCATGTGTATAATTATAAATTTCGTCTAGTTTGGTTTAAGAAAACAACATGGGGAGTGAGTTTGCGTATCAATTGTGTTGCCTATGTGATAGCAAAATAAACAAGGTTGAGCATTAGCGAGCTTGACCCAATAGTGTTCGATCATAAAGCTCATGAATAACCTTATTTACAAACTTATTGATGTTTCTTTTGATTTTTATTCAAATATATAAAGAATATGCAGTACATTTGCATTTGTGATTATTTTATGTCTCTTATTTTAGACATTTTACAAATTGTATAGGTAATAAAATTGTATAAGTTCAAAGTGTCGATAATATGTTGAATATGTTTCATTTTCTAGGTCAACATTTGAAGTTTTAACCGAATTATAAGAACAATCTTGCCTCTAGCTGAACTTGATAAATTTTATAATAAATAAGGTTGAAATTTTGCTTTAAGCTCAATAAAATAAACAAACTTACATTACCATAGTCAAACAATTGGCTTGGCTCCTTCACAACCCTACTGCCATTTATATGCAAAATAAACTAGCTCTACAATAACTGTTATTTACTTTGATGTCCTGGGCATGTTTTTATGAGATGATGGTTGGTTTCATCTTCTAAACACATAAGCAACAATATATCATCTGAGTCTACAAATAAGACGATGTATTGAAGCTTAACATTAATTACATACCAACAGTACACAGCAGTAGAAAGTAAGGATTAGCCAACTTTGCTAGATCTTCCTCTAGTTCTTCTCAGTTAAAAGTAGTGTTCCATAATGTTCTGTAACTACAATCACAATTACTATAATTTTCTTCTCACAATATAGTCAAATTTTCTCCACCAAGAAAGAAAATTAGACATTTGCTGACCGTGCCGATGGCAATGATGAAACCTAGATGATGTATAGCTTGGATTAAAATTAAGAATTGTGATGTATTTCTTCCCTTCCCAGTTTTAGCCTATAATTGCACTGTTGGATTAGCTAGGCATTTGTTTAACATGATGCATTTCTATGCTCAATCAATAGCTATTATTATGATTCTGAACATGAATAATTTTGTTTTGGGGATGTGATTTGGTAAAATTTAAGTGATACAAGAGGGCATGGTATATGGTAAATTGCCTAATTTTTTTCACATTCGTTATGAAATTTTATTGCATTGATTCTTAACTTCCATCAAGTTGTTCCATTTACATTTGCAAATGAAATAGGTTGCCACAAAGTTTTCTCGACATGATCATGCAATGTCATTCTGGACTAAGATTGTTCTACTTTCAGATACATTGCAGTAGGAAATGAGCCTTTCCTCACAAGCTACCAAGGACAATATCAATCATTCGTCCTTCCTGCAGTGCTCAATTTACAGCAATCACTAATCAAAGTAAATCTTGCTGACTATGTTAAACTGGTAGTTCCTTGCAATGCCGATGCTTATCAATCAGCATCAGTTCCTTCTCAAGGAACATTTCGACCGGAGCTTACACAGATAATGACACAACTCGTCTCATTTCTTAGCTTGAATGGTTCTCCTTTTGTCGTCAACATCTATCCTTTTCTGAGTCTATACCAAAGTGCAGATTTCCCACAAGATTATGCTTTTTTCGAGGGTTCTTCTCATCCTGTTGTTGATGGACAGAATGTTTACTACAATGCCTTCGATGGTAATTACGATACCTTAGTTGCCGCGCTAAACAGAATTGGCTATGGACAAATTCCCATTGCGATCGGAGAGGTGGGTTGGCCAACGGAAGGAGCACCCAGCGCAACTGTAACTGCTGCAGAGGCTTTTAACCAAGGTCTTATCGTTCATATTATGAGCAACAAAGGGACGCCTTTGAGGCCAGGGGTTCCTCCAGTTGTTGTATATCTCTTCAGTCTTCTCGACGAAGAACAAAAGAGCATCTTACCAGGGAACTTCGAGCGCCACTGGGGGATTTACTCCTTTGACGGCCAGGCTAAGTACCCCTTGAACCTTGGCAATGGTCGGCTTGAGAATGCTAAAAATGTTCCATACCTTCCACCAAGGTGGTGCATCATGAGTCCGACTCAGGATCCTGCTGTAGTCACCAACCATATGAAGCTTGCCTGCAATGTCGCTGATTGTACGACATTGTACTACGGAGGATCCTGCAATGCAATTGGCGACAAGGGGAACATTTCTTATGCCTTCAACAGCTACTATCAGATGCAGAAGCAGGACGCCAGAAGCTGTGATTTTGATGGCCTTGGAATGATTACATTTCTCAATCCAACGGTCGGTAACTGCCGCTTTCTTGTTGGAATCAGTGACGGTAACTGTTCATGTATCGGATGTGGAATCTTTTGCAGCTTGTGGATCATGGCATTGTGGGTAGTCATGTATCTTAGATCAATGAATTCCTTGTAATGCTTTTTGTGTAGAACAATATGAAGGTAGTCATTAATATAACACACAAGTGTTACAACAAACAAGCATTTTTATTCCTTTGCGACATACATTTTAGTACACAATGAAGAAAGGGTCTTCAACTGTTGCCATCTTCAAGGTGAGATTACTAATCTGGCTACTTTTTTGATAGAATAAACAGAAGAAAACTATATTCTTCAGTTGGTTGTTGCCTTCTAGTTATATTATCTTCGATTTTGTATCTGAACATTGCGAATATTGATCAGGGAGATGGCTTTGCAACTGGAGTAGGGACTTGTTTGCAGCAATTTTCTCCACAGCAAGCATGGCCACAGGTTGGTTTAGGGCGTTGGGTGAGCCAGCAGCAACTGCAAGCTAGATTAATGGAAGAACACTATGGTTGTAAGTGAATCAGTATCTATTCAGTGGATATGCAAACTCGAAATCGGCATGAAAGGAAACATGGTAGCTATGTTTATATGCATGTACAAATTACTGAAAAAATGACATAAATTTTGTTGGTTGGAGAGTAGAATCTCACGAAGTGAATGTAGCTGATACTTTGATTGTGCCACTCTCATGGTTGCAGTTGCAGAGTATGCAAACAACCCTGTCATCATAAACCAAGCAAGAAGAGCAAGAAGAAGATGAATCTTCTTCATGATTTCCTACTTGCTAAACTCAAGTGGATCAGGTAGAGTTGCGAAAACAAGTTATTTATACAAAAATTAGATAAGCTTCAATTGTTGACAGATCAACTACTTTGAGGCTTTCAGTCAAACTGTTCATGTGACTTAAACTTGGGTTTTTGTGAAGAAGTCTGATTCTCTCATCACCTCTGTGATGAACTCATCTGATTTTGCAGAAATGTTTGACTTGTGAGAAAAGTGACAAATTCTTTTCGAGTTGGCACTTAATTTTTCATAGGGAGTGTCCTCTCATTAAAGAGGTCGTTTGGTATAATTTGATACAGACATAGTGCACTCAGAGTGAACGAAATCACTTCATTTACTGTTTATCCTCAAGAAACAAAGTGGCCGAACTCTGCAGAAACCAAATGCCAATTTCCATCTCCCTTTAAGGATGAGCTGTTGGCACTATTAATTATTTTTTGAGTCAACAAATCCTCACTCAGCCTTTTAATGTTGCATTTTTTTCTTTTTTCTTTAGCAAAAACAAGATCAATGGAATTCAGTCAATAAAGTTGTTTGTTAAAGAAACTTAATTAAATCTATTTTAATATAATTGTTATTTGTCTTTTCTAAAAAAAAATAATTTTTAAATTTCAGCTCCTCAAAGTGTTGGCATTTGCTAGCATGAAATATTTCTAGTCATAATTTTTTAATTTATAATATCAAAACAAGTGGTTCTTTTCAAATAGAAGCAATCGATGTTGATATTGATAGAAGCCTCAAGGGTAACTTACACATAAATAATTGATAGAATGTGACTTAGGCTATAGATGGAACCTCATATTTAATTTTAAATGTGATATCGGGTATTTTTTTCTACTCATAAACATCGATCGAAAGAGATTCGACTCATGTCCACTTATAATTCCACCAAGTTGCATTATTTCCATGAAAAATGTGTTTATCATTACAAATATGCAACACCTTTGTTCTTCCTCCATTCTCATTTAACACAACCAATTTGTCACAACACAACTACATCTTCCACACCCAATTCAACATCAGTCCACAATTTGGAATCATTTTATCATCAATAAAACGAGACAAACAGGAAAAGAAACAATAGATTTTGCAATAATTTTCCATGGAAAAGCTTTAACACAAGAATATAATGCCATAAGCTTAAAACAAAAGGGATAAATAAATAAGTAAATCCTACATGTACAGTAGACCTGCTTAGTGCCGATAATTAGTGCACCATGAGAATAAGAAACTACAAGCTACAAATGAATTAGAGGTTGTCGAAAAAACTGGCCAAAATTAGCTGAAGAGCTTACTTCAATCTTGCTAAGGAAGAACACATTTAAGCATGAAGGGCAATGTTTAAGGATTGATGTTGCAGTCCCGTAGGATGGGATGATCATAGTCTAAGTACTTGGACCAATAACGACGATATTGAGAGATGCCAATATCCAACCAAGGCTTCATGTTTCCATTGTAGTGGATGACTGCCGCCTTCTCGATCTCATTCTGGTCGATCTGAGGGTTGTAGCCGAGGCCCAAAATGTGCCACCGGCGATCGATAGGGAGTGTGCGGTTGTAGAAGGTTAACAAACCGGGAGGAAGACTTCCCAATTTCCATAGCTGCCTATCTACATTCTGCAGAAAAGAAAAATAGAATATGAAACTGGAGATGTAGACAGCCAACCTAATCGACACACATCAGTAGTACTTATTCGATGCGAAACAGCCTCAGTAACTTGGCATCGAGGCTCAAAAGGGTGATCTACCTTTTCGAAGATTATTATACTCGGAAACTCTTTTTCTTTCTTTATGAAGATCGAATATAAAATGGGACTCATGATGATGATAATATTATAAGAAAAATTTTGACTATAAATTTGCAGAAAATGTACTGAATCTAAAAAAACAGGAGGTGCATGGCCCAATCAACCAATGATTTAAAAAGATAATGTGATCATATCTAACCATATTTTGCCAATAGTGATAGACTTCAGTGATCTGCTGCTTCCTCCATTCATCCAAATCAAACACATTCATTCCATATGCCCAACCACAGGCATGAGGGCTGAAGTTCTTGGCGATAAGCGGGTTTGAGAAATTGAGATATCTATCATAGCGGTGAAAGCTTTCGCCACAAGTTTCAATAGCACCATTGACCTTCCCATTCATATTGATCTTCCAAAGGCCAGTGAGGTCCTTCTGTACAACCACATCATCATCCAGAAACACCACTTTGCTGAGCTTTGGAAAGATCTCAGGAAGGTAAAACCTCAGATGATTCAAGATGGATAGGTACTTTGGATTTCTATACTTCAGATTTGCATCAGAGTTTGCAGATCCATGATGACTCCTAAAGTAAAAGTCAATCATGGACCGAGATCTAAGTTGCTTCAGTACCGGACTATAGCTCTCGTTTAGCCATGTAAACTCCTCAATGTACTGGACTTGAATAGTGGCTTTTCCTGGTGGATTAGCTAAAAACCACATCCTCACTGCTGCATAGTTCAGTCTGTCGGTCACAATGTGGAAAACATGATCTGCAGGGTTCTACAAGAGAGATTTGTATTAAACTCCTGCAAGCATATAAATATCCAACTGGCTAGATAGAAAGGCGGTAGTGGAGGTAGTCAACCACTGACCTTAGCATTCGATACCGTGGAGTTCACCACCACTGCAGTAGCCAACACGTTGTCTGAAAATACAGCATAGTGATGGAGACCAGGATCATCAAGCTTTTCTTGGTTTGCAAATTGCTGCTGACTGGAGTTCAAATAGAAGTATTCATTGGAAAGCCTTAGGGGAAGACAGTGTAGACCTTTGGGGATGGTTTTAGCAGCAAGTTGTGTAAGAAACAATGCTTGTTTCTTATGAACTCGCAACTGTTCCTCACTGGAATGAATCATGGCACGGAGTTTTTTTACAATAGAAGAACAATCATCTAGAATTTGATTGCCCTTTGCCAAAGTTAGCTCCATTGCTTTAAGTCTATCATATGCACTAAATTGGTCAAAAAAGAGGAAATGTCAAGATTGTGGTTGAAGCAAGAACAAGGTTTATATATCAAAAATAACAGGAACAGGTAAGTAATTGAATGAAATCCTTTTATGTAGAAGTAATTGGTAAAAGACAATCACTTACTGCTTCGGTAAATGTGAATCCTTTGTTGCTTCTCCAAGTGTACGCTGAATTTCCTTTATTCGCAGGCGCAACTCTCTTACATAGTGAGGATTGGATCGAATTGGCCCAATTCCAAGATAGACCTTTGCACGAATCAATTGATCTTTGAGTTGCCTAACCCTAGCATCAGGAATTGGTGTGCTGATGCTCTTTTGCTCACTAGGAACCGTCTGGTGTTCTGGTACATTGATCCTGTCAGGTGTCTGCTGACCATTGCTTTCAGATTTCCTTTGCTGACATGAGAACAAATGCATGAAAATTGGGATCTCTTTCAAACAATACAAGTTTGCAAGTGAGGCAGTTAGAATGAAAGAATAACAAAAAAGGTAAAGAGGCAAATAAAAGAAAAAAATAAGGAAATAATTGACTTAAAATGGAGGAGGATTCCGAGTGAAAATTCAAAAACCCATCCCAACATCCCTCTTATAGTGGACATAGTCCAACTTTTCTTAGTGATGATTGACAGGTGAAACCATACGGTCTAGTGTGATTCTAATAATATTTCACAATTAGATTATGTGAACTGCTAAAAATTTAAGTGATTTCATTCCAACATTTTTAATCAACAAAATGTTTTCTGATTCCACCAACAAGGCATATGGTCCTCTTCTCTCCAGTGACTAGAGCAAGTCAATCTAAATTTTTCAGACATCATACTCTTAAACTAAATGAAAACAACGAAGAATAATTATGATATCCTCAACATTGTCAAAACACAGTGTTTATCCTAACTATTCAGGGTCAGACACAAATCTTATCAGCCCATGTGATAAAATAGAAAGAAAAAAAAACAAAGTGTCATGGGTTGTCATCCAAGAAGGATGAACACTAGAAGCAAAAACTTCTAAGTAGTTCCACATTAGTTCCAGAAAAAACAATTACAAATTAGTACAGAACAAGACTACACAAATCAACATTGCAAGTTTTGCCTAACTTTATCCACAACTTAGGAAAGATATGTACCTCTATCTGTGAAATGGAAGTAGGCATGATACCCGAATCATTGCTCTTGTTAACCTTGCTGTCTTCCACTGATTCAGGTTTCTCAGCGTCAACTTTTCCAAAAGCATCTACTTTCTCAATTGCCCCATCAGTAACTTCCTTGATCACAGGCTCTGTCTCTGGTAAACTCCCATCAACAGCGGCTGACAGAACTCTGCTCTTGTGCTCCTCAGACTTCCTCGATGGCATTTCTGTTGATTGTGAAAACAGCTGTCACCATCAGCAAACCATTCTTGAGGATAAGAAACACAAAATCAGGGGTTTAGATTCTCCATCTAATTAATATCCATAAAGTGAAGAATTCCACTGATTGAAAGGAAAAAAACACTTAATTTTCCCACGTATCAAGGAAGATCTACCTTCAACCTTCGGTGAAATCAATCCATCTTCTAGAGTTCCTGAAACCTGATTAGAACTGTTTGAATTATCAAAATATACAACTCCTATTGGCTCTTTTACAGGATCCGTCAACTCCTGCATCAAAAAGAGTTTTTTTTTTATGACCAAAATCAAGATACGTGAAAGAACAAATCTTTCCTTAAAATATTAAATCAAAACGAGTAAATTACAGAAAGTTAAGCTGCAATTTGTTTAGTAGTTACTACCTGCGAAAGTGCATGTAGTAGTTCCCCAGGTTCAGCCTCGCTCGTCTCAAATCTCTGCCGAAACCACGGATGTTATTCAAGTTAAAAGGGGGAAAGGAAACAAAAAAAAAAAACAGCCAAAAAGACGAAGAATTTCAGGCCGGCAAATTTAGTAAAAATAGGGATGAACAAGGGAAGTTCTTCTAAAGATGCGAAAAATTACCGGATTAGAACCCTCGTGACCGACATCGATATTAGCTGTAAAAGAGAGAAGAAAAACAATGAAGCAATGAGAACGACAATACCATAAAAATGACGAAACTTTCTAAGAAATATTTCATTAGAGCCACATATCCTTCCTAAAAACTCGATCTTCCCCCTTCTCCTAAATCCACGGCACTCACAGCTAGGATTCGAGACCGAAGAGAGCCGATCCGTGTAGAGAATAATAGGAGAGAGAACTGTGACGCAGAGCAAGGCCAGAACAAGCTTCCTCTTCCTCGTCATCTTCTGCTGTCGCACATTCTACGACGGAAATCCTCCCGCAAGAAGCAACGCCCTCCCCACCAGTCTCCCCGCGCCGAGTCTACAGAAAGCGAAGCACAGTCAACTCCAGCATCCACTGCGCCTTGAGGTGGTATCCCAGGAGAAGATCCACGAAATCGCCGTCGATCGCCGGAAAACCGCACCGAAACCGAAGGCGTCTCCTTCGTGAGGAAGCAGTCACGGAGCGAAAATAGCAATCACAAGATAAACACACCCTTCAATTTTTATATTCCACGCTCACTTCAGGAGCGGACGGGCCTAACCTAACCTATATAGACAGTGAAAACAGACGCGTAGTTTATAGTAAACAATGGAGTGTATTTATCGTTCATGGATCGGAGATCCCAGCCGTTCATTATATATCCGCCTCTTTTGTGAATTTTAGCGTTATAATTTTGTAATTTTCTATAATTAAATTAAAATCCCACCGACAAATATTAAAAAAATAATTTTTTTTAAATAAAAAAGGATAAAAAATTAAGGAGATCGATTTCGTTTCCACCACTCAAAAGGAAAGTTGTATTTGTTTTTCACTAATCTCGATTTTTTTTTAATTTTATAAAAACAATCTTATTTTTCACTTAAATCAAATATGTTTTGTGAAATAAATAATTTTTTATAGTATTTTTTTTTAAATGAATTTTATTTTGGATTTGACGAATTAACAAAAGGGAAAATAATTAGAAACTTTTATCTATAAAGTTGCTGGTCAATGCCCTTATTGACCAAGTTTTAAAAATAATATAATATTTTTTTTGGAATTAAGTAAAAAACAAATTCATGCAGAAGTTTATTTGAGAAATTTTTATTTATTATTATTATTATTATTATTATTATTTAATAATTAGAAGTGGTGGTCCCGTCCCAATTTCATTGTAGCGGGGGCCACCCTCCGCGTGATCAAGCTCCATGCCGCTATGGCATTGTAATTTCTATCCAAATGCGTGGAAGAGCCAGCTCATTAAAATAAATGAAACCCAAATTTGAAAAAAGAAAAAAAAAAGAAGAAAGAAAAAAGAAAATATTGACGCCTTAATTGAAGAAGACGATAACATTTATGGCAAAGTAATTTAGCCAAATGTGAAACGAATCTATAAGAATTAATTCAACATGAGCTCAATTGAGAATGAGTATCTGTAATTAGGGATTAATTAATAGACGATAAGAACATTCAAAATAATTTTACAATTTAAATTTTTATTTAAAAAAAAATAATAAAAAATGTACTAAATTGATTCTTAACAATAGTATATTTATAATTTTTTTTTCAAATAAAAATCAGTCTCTTTGATAAGAGCAGTTGAGGGATCATTAGTAAGGCGATTTTATATTTTTTTTTAGAATTTCTAAGTGGATGTCGTGGAAACGAAAGGAAGCTCTCTCCTTTGATAGAACGATTGAGAGCAGCTAGTGTTTTTTTTTTTTTTTTACTCTCACGGGAAGGAATTAGTGGCTAGCATATACAGAAAGTTGTACAAATGGGCAACGGATCAATCCCTCGTAAAAATAAGAGTTCTATCCCTCCATGCACTGGTTACTAGTCTCAAGGTCAAAGGTTCACCGTAATTTACCTCTCTTACGATAAGGCAGAACCGACAGAGTCAGGGTTAAGATGGATCCAACCTTTTCAGACAAAAAGAGCGGCTAAGTTTTTTTAATAATAATAAATTTATAATTTTTTACTTTTGTTTGTGGAAAAAAAAATCAAAATGATTAAAAAATAAAAATTATTGTCGAATCGTAAAAAATTATTAATGTCATTGTTATAAAATAATCATTATAAAATAATAATAATAATAATAATATATAATGTAAAATATAAATAAAAAATATCACTCGTATAAAAATTATTGAGAGATTTAAAAAAAAACAGAGAGATTGAGTATTTTTTTTTAATTTTTTGATATGACATCATCGCAAAAGGAATACAAAGAAACTTTCCAATAATTATCACAATTGGAGATGCTCTAATTGCATCATTATTTTCCTATCGAGTTAGTTAAATATATCCGGACAAACTACTTTATGATTAGTGAAAAAATAATTTTATATTATATTTCATGAATAATTTGTAATAAAAAGTGAGATTCAAAAAAAAAAAAGTTATTGGAAAGTTTATTAATAGTGGAGAAACCATATATGATTTTTTTTTATCACAAATAGATTCTTCCCTTGTTTATTTATACTGTTAAAGATGCTCTAAGAGAGTAATAAACATTATTATATTCAAAATTACCCACGGCTAAAATATAATATAAATGTAATTAAAAAATTGTCTTTTCAAAGTTAGCAAAATATCTCTTCGAGGATAGCGATCATGAAGCTCATATATAAGATATTTTTTAATGTGTTTGTGACAAGTATATGAGACTTATTTATTAATAGTCATAAGATTTGAAGATGTTTTACATTAATTATTGAGCATTGAATATAAAACAGTCATTTTTAATTGTGGACTATCAAAATCAATAAATACATAAAAATTATAATTATGGAAAACGATAATTTTATATTTTAAATGGAACACTCACATAATCTGAGTATATCTTCCATTTAAGAAATTTATCATACAAAAGCTTTTAACTTTATATGACTTTAATTTAAGCTGCGAATGTTATTTTAGAAAGAAAAAAAAATATTAATGGTGATATTCTAGTATTGAATAGGTCGGCAAGTAAGAATATTTATGTATTTGTAATGACATTTATTATAAAAAATAAATAAATTAAAATATCTCCGCTTTTATGTAGGTTAAATCGCCAAATTAATGTCATTAAATCTCTCCCTTTCTTATTCATTCATTATAAAAATGATTTGGATATATGGAGTGATTAGAGAAGTGCAAATCCTCTTGGGTTGGAGAGGCCCTCACATTGCCTTCTTGTGTCGGGCATCGTCTCTCGTGATTTACCTTCCTCTCGCTTGATAGCCTCGGGACGGTGACATGTAGTTGTGATTACCAACTTTTAGGATTATAAAAATGGGAGTCTCCACGGAAATGATACATTAATAAGATCGTATAATAATTTACAAATGAGACACGGATCGAATCTCGGGATGAAATCTAAAATCCTCTCTCAGGTTCAAAATGATCCTCCACGATCTTGCCTATTGCATTACGTTCCAAAGGATCCCCGTGATTTACCTCTATCGCAATGATCTTAGAACGGATCAATGGAAATCGCTAGATTGACGGATCCAACATTTTATGGATTCATTATAAAAATTAGTCTCATTGGAACGACTCATTAGCTAGAACAACATAAATACTATTATAAATAAATAGAGAGCGAATCTCGATTTAGAATCTAAAATTCTCACTCAGACTCATAAATCCTCCGATGTTTTTTATCAATGGATCAAGAGATATAATTCTCTGTGATTTTTTTTTTTCATCAATCATCTAGATTATTTATCTTTAGATGTAGTCCTCGCCGTCAATTTTCTGTCGAAGCAAACAGTCCTGAATTTGTCTTCAAGTCATAATGAGGAAATATTTTGCCCGCTGAAATGGGCCCACTTTTTTATTTGCCGACAATCTAATTGTTCTATTTAATTCCCTTTCTCTCCATAATTAACTCGTTTTTTTAAAGGAAGAAAATTGTTCTCTTTTTTTTTGTCTCCAAACGAAAAAGATTAAAACAACAAATTTATACCTTTATTTTCTTTTTTGGTTTGAATTCTGCGACATTTTTCATATTTTTGAAGAAAATCAAACGCCATTTACGTAATGATAGCAATTTGATTTTTTTTTCATTTTTATTTTTATTTAAAAAAAAAAGCATGAATAGAAAGAGATGGGCTTTTGTTCAAGGTGCATTAGGCTATTTAGGCCCCCAAATAAAGCCCATTATGGCCTTCATGACCAGGCCCAATTAAATAAATCTACTCATTCAGTTGGTAGATTTGTTTCTAAATTATAAAAATAAATAATAAGTTATAGTGAATCAGAACGTAACACGAGAAGTATAAATCAAATAAATCATATTTTAATTTAAAAAAAAATTAAAAAGGTTATATAACAAATTTTCTTCAATATTTTTCCAGAATAATTAGAAGCGAATGGAGTTGATGATTTTCTTTTTTATTTTCTAAAAAAAAAATAATTGCTAAAACTTAAAAAAAAAAGAAAAGAAAAAGAGAATTTTCCTGGATTCGATTCGATCTGATACACGACGTTCAACATAATAAGCTCGCCCCCTCTCCCTCTCTTCAATCCTAAAACTCTTAGAGAGCATTTGGTTTAATCATTTTTCATTTTTATTTTTTTTAAAATAGAAAATATTGTTTGGTGCGTATTTTTCACTTTTATTTTCTAAAAAAATATATTATTTTCTAAGAAAATAAAAAATATCTAAAAGTCATTTTCTAGGAAAAGAAAAAAATGCATTTCTAAGAAAAGAAAAAAATGTGGAGTACATTTTCCAATTTTCTTCTCATAACAAACACTTTTTTCAATCATATTAAACACATTTTCTATTGTCTAGAAAATTATATTAGAAAATACAAAAACAAATGAAAAAAAAATTACGAACCAAATACTCCCTTAAGGGGCATTTGATAGACGTTTTTTTCTCCGTTTTTTATTTTTATTTTCTGCGAAAATGAAAAAACATATTTAGTTTGTATTTTTCATCTCTATTTTTCAGAAAATAAAGAAACGTTTTCTAGAAAACTAAAAAACGAAAAATAATCATTTTCTGTTTTCATTTTCGTTTTTCAAAAAATAAAAAAGTATTTTCTAGAAAATTGGAAAATAAAAAAAATTTGTTTTCTATTTTCTAAAAAAGAAAAAATAAAAATAAAAAATAGAAAATTCTCTACGAACTAAACGCTCTTTGATTTCTTACATTCCCGTTAAAAAAGGTGGGGTCTCGATGAGCTTCCCATTCAAAAGATCACATCTTTGACTTATTTTTTGATCGCCATTATAATTTTTGCTAATAAATATAAATCAATAAAAAAATGATAATGCTCATATCCTTCCATCGTCTACCCTAAGATATGTAAAAGATAGATAAATTATAATATCGAACGATTTTCTAGGTGGAAGAGTCAGTTGTTTCTAAGATAATGAATTCTAACGGACTCCACTCTTGCTCTACATTATAAATTTATTATCCGTGTATCAACTCAATTATATCCATCGGAGCAAAAAATCATGACAATAGAATCTTGGTAAGGTATTATAAAGTCATGATTTTGAGCTATCGATCGACTCTCTCTTATGTATTTATCATTTAGGTTCTGATTTATTTTCTCTATCGGTGAAAATAGTCGGAGGGATTCGGGATCTGTTGATGTGACGATTTCATATTTTTATTTTTTTAGTAAGGTGTTGTAGTAAAACACTCAAGAGAAGAGTCAAGAAAATCCCAATTCAATTTCACTACAGATGAATATTTTACATATTCATTTCTAAATTTGCATAAGCTATACTTCAAATTTATTCGATGGATATACCAAGAAATGATCATGAATTATCAAATGAAAACCAGATAGTGTTCACAAAGTTCACCCTGTGAGCTTTTGATGATTCATGAAAAGATCCATACAAATGTGTTTGGTGAAACTCATTCAAGTGTAGCTTGAAAATGTTAGATAATGTGAATAGAAAAATACATAGTAAATAAAATTAATTTCATATTTAAATGGAATGATAGTGGATAAATAGTGCAGAAAAAGGGGTATTAATCCAGGACAAGAATTGTAAGAATCCAAATGATTTTTGTATTGTACATATCAGACCAATCAAAGGATGATATAGTCATGAAGAGAAGCTAGAATTTGTCATAATATGTCTTTCTTGCTCACTCCATGTACATGTGAAAAATTAAATCACATGCATGATCAAAGTCAAAATGATTATGTATAAAAGGCTAAAGTCCGAAGCCCATCATGAAAGACTAAATCCCATCATAAAGGCCAAAGCCCATCATGATGAGGTATCATCTCATACTCCACATGTTTCTTCTGTTTTGGGCATGTGGCATGGTCAAGTTACATGACCATCCATGTGTCTTACATGCTTAAGAGAGAATGTCACCACGAGCCATATGGAGATGGAGGTGGGAAGTTCTCCATTCATTAGATTCTCTTTATAAGGAAAAGAGAATGAAATGTTACAACACAAGCAATTTCTTCATTGTTGAAGAAAAGAAAGAAGAGAGTGAAGAAAGAGAGAGGAAAGGGGAAAAAATAGACTTTCTTCTTCCTTTAAGGACTTTCTTCATCCGAGAAGAAAGAAAGAGAGTGAATCCCCATCAATCATTCCTTCATTTTGCTGAGTAATCCTTCGTTCAGCAAACCCTGTGATAATGTTCAGATACTTGGTCAAGTCACCACTACAATCTGTGCTAGGTTGTGCTAGTGGTTCTGTCATTTTATCCTAAGAGATAGATGTCCTGCGTCACCTCGTAGTACCACCGGAGGGGACGAATCTATCTTAAGGAAATTGCTTCTTCGCAGGACTCGACGTCTTCATTCCTACACGGGTGGCGGATACCATCTCGACAGATAAGTCCGAGTTGTGTTCTTATAATTTTAAATTCTGGCTACTCCCTGTATTTTCGGTTTGATTGTGAAATAAGATTTCCATCAATCTTAAGACAAATTCGTTCTGTTGAGATGACCACTGATGATTTTGAGATGCAACAAGCTCAACACGTAACAACCCCTTCCGCCCGATTGGAAATATGTCAATCAATCATGGGAAAAAGCCAAAGAAGTTCACTGGGTTTAACTTCAAGAGATGGCAATAAAAGATGTTTTTCTACCTCACCACGTTAAATCTGACTAAAGTCTTGACAGAGGAACCTCCCAAGTATTCAGAGGGTACAAGTACTCAAACCATCACTGCAGTAGACACATGGAATCATTCTAATTTCATGTGTCATAACTATAAACTCAACTGTCTTGGTGATTTATTGTATATTGTGTATGCTACAAAGGATATGACAAAAGATTTATGGGAGTCTTTGAACAAGAAATATAAGTCAGAGGATGTCGGAGCTAAGAAGTCTATTGTTGACAGATTCTTGAATTATAAAATGGTTGATTCCAAGATAGCGATCAGCCAAGTTCAGGAACTTCAGGTAATTCTGCACGTGATACACTCAGAATGTATGATTCCAAATGAAATCTTCGAAGTAGCAATAAACATTGAAAAACTGTCTCCTGGTTGGAAGGACTTCAAGAATTATCTGAAACATAAGCAGAAGGAAATATCGGTAGAAGAGTTCAAAGAGAAAGTTGTTCCTGTTGGGGATCTTTGGAAGGCTAGAGGGAGGTGAATAGTCTCTTTTTGTTTCTACACAAATAGTTAGCGGAAGCAATAATAATAATACTAGAGAAACAAAAACAAGCACTAACAAAGACAATTTACGTGGTTCGGAGATTAAACTCCTACTCCACGGCAATCCGTAAGGTGGATCAACCCAAGCCAATCTTCACTAAGAACTCCTTTGAGGTGGAGAAGCCTTCTTTACAAATGAACATCTCTTCTTACAAATGACAGAAATGAAGTTAGAGAAGAAGAGGTTAGAAATCACTTAGAAAGTTTTAGAACACTTAGGGAGCTTGAGAGTATGAGTATGAATGTAAGCACTAGCCTCATCAAGCACCCCATGACCTCTTTTTATAGAGAAGAGGTTGATTTTTTCCATTGATCCACGATCAATCGACTGATGCTATAGCCGATGCGATCCAACGACTTCTAACAAGTCGGATATGCGATCGTCATTGTTCAACAGGAAGATGATCAGTCGACTGATCATAGCATCAGTCGACTGATTAGGCGACCAATCGAGTGTTCCAAGCAATCACTCGAATGATGACCTTTCTGTGCCGAAGTCAACTTATAGCAATCAACTGCTAGATATAGCAGTCAACTGATGGGTGGATCAGTCGACTGTCAAACCCTAACAGTCGACTGTTCTACCCCAGAATCAGTCGTCTTCAATCGAGTGAACGATCAGTCAACTGAGATAAGGCTCCAGTCGACTGATACTTCAAAATTTTTCAAACATTTTCAGAAACTCCCCCTGAAAAATTTAATATTTTAAAAAATATTTCAAAATATTCACAAGTCCCCATGAAAAAATCAAAATTTTCAAACATTTTTTTTTAAGTTGTAAATTTGTTAAGTAAGTAAATTATAGTTGAGTATATTAGGTTGAGTTAAGTTTTGTTAATATAAATTTAATAAGTTAGATTTAGTCAAGCTTAAGTATAGTAAATTAGATTGTGTTGAATTAAATTAAGTCAAGATAATTTGTTTTAGTTAGGTATATTTGTTTAGTTTGAGCTAATTAAGGTAGATTAACTAAAGTATGTTGTTAAAAAAATTTGGTTAAAGTGTGTTTTAATCCTAAATCATCTCACCCAAGCTAGGTTTTAAATACACTTATCCTTATGAGTTTTGTGATATGAGGATTTCTTTTATCATTATTAAATTAAATGAGCAATTTCAAAGTGTTTAAACTTGTGTTAGATTAAGACTTGGTTTGAGCTAGTCAAGTAGGTTTTTCCAGTATTGACTTCTAGGTCGTGGCGAGACACATGACCTTCTTTATTATCGGAGCAACGACCACTTCCTAGACAAAGTCAATAAAGGAATCAAGTACTTAATTTACTTTAGATTAAGCCTTGGTCTAACTAGTTAAAGACTTAGTGAGTTAGCTTCGGTCAGTTCCACTCGACTTAGTGCACCAGGTCATGGCGAGGCACATGACCTTCTTGATTATCGGAGCAACGACCACTTCCTAGACATGCACTTCGAAGAGCTTCTCCAACTTACTATCAGTTCACTTGTTTTAGTACTAGATTGTTCAAGTTTAAGCTACTTTGTTTCCTATATAGTCTATTCTATATTAAGCAAGTAAACTAAACTAAAACATTCAAGTGTTTAACTAAAACAAGGAAGGTACACTAAAGCAACCAAGTGTTAAACTAAAACATGCAAGTGTTCAACTAAACAAGGAAACAAGCAAGGTGTTAGCTCCCCCTAAATGGTAGCTAGTTTGAGTTTTGTTCACTAAGTGAACTTGACTCTTGGAAACTCAAAATTAATTTGGTCCAACTTGATTGACTAAGCTAGACTTAGGAACCCATGCTTGGACTCGATTCTTAGCATTTCGGCTAAGTAATGATATGAAAGATTTATAGGTGGACTTAACCTTATACTCGAGTCCGGATCTGTTGTACACAGCTCGCTAAGATCCAAGCATCATGTTGAGATACTTGGAACCCGAAGTGAACTTTTCCAAAGATCCAATTAGATCTTCTACTTGCCTTTTTAGGACTGAGTTCTCTTTCTTAAGCTTTCCAACTTGAGTTGAGTCTCTATCTTTAAATTGGCAAGTCGAAGTCTTCGAGTGGACTTGCTTCTTAAGTACTTGGACTTCCTTAAGTAGCGAGTCAACTCGATTTTCGGACTTAACTAACTTCCTACCTAAGCATGCAATGATATTATATAATTTATCTTCTAATGGAGAAGTTACCTCATTTGAACCTTTGGAAACGGATACGAATCCGTGGCTTCTCTCAGATTCAGAATCGGACTCATATCGGAACTCGACTCGGCTCCGGATCTTGATTCGGCCATAAACGCGACGAAGCTTCTCTTCGTCTCTTCCGCATCCGACTCCTCAGATGACGACTCATCCCATGTTGCCTTAAGAGCCTTCTTCTTCTTTTCCTTTTTTGGTTTTTCTTTCTTTTTTAAATTTGCGCACTCTGACTTGTAATGTCCTTTTCTGTTGCATTCGTAGCAGGTTACTTCCGATCGAGGTCTCGGCTTGTTGTCGGCTACCTTTTTGGCGTCTTTCTTTGTAAATCTTTTCTTTTGGTTGAACATTTTTCTTACTATGTTTACAATCTCCTCTTCTCCGTTTGTTTTCGACTCTGACTCGTCTTCGGACTCAACCTTCACTTTTCTTTCCTTTTTAGTTGAACCTGCCATCAAAGTTATACCATTCTCGATTTGACCCGAGTTAGCTTGTTCGTGCAGTTCAAGTTCACAAAATAGTTCATCTAACCTAATTATGGAGAGATTCCTAGATACCTTATAGGCATCGACAATCGATGTCCACAAGACATTTCTCGGGAATGCCTTAAGGGTGTACCTAATTAAATCCCTATTCTCTATTTGGTGTCTTATTAAATGTAATCCATTTAATATATCTTTAATCCTAGTATAAAGTTGACTAGCATTTTCATTTTCGTTCATTTTACAATTAAATAATTTATTTAAAAGCATGTCCCTTTTGGCTATCCTAGTGTCATTTGTACCCTTATGCAATTCAATTAACTTCTCCCATAATTCTTTAGAATTTTCAAATGGACCTACCCTATTTAGCTCTTCTTTAGTAAGTCCGCATTGTAAGGTATTAAGTGTCTTGTAATCAACTTGAGCTCTCTTCCTAATATTCGAGGTCTATTTCTTCAGTTCTAACAACTTCCTCGAGTCGTCTACCGGAGCTATAAACTCTTTCCTAATTGAAAATCAGACCTCTAGGTCGGTCTTCAGATAACACTCAATTCGCCTTTTCCAGTAGGAAAAATCCTCTCCGTTAAAGAGATGAGGGTGAACGGTACTGTATCCCTCTAAGTGTGATATTTTTAATTAAATATTTTCTAAGGACAAAAATTGAATAAAAAAAACCTAATATGTAGAAAACTATTTTACTTAATTTAAATATGCTGAAAATGAATTTAAAATACAGAAAATTGTTTTAACGAATTTTAAAATGTAAAAAATTATTTTAACAAATTTTAAAATACAGAAAATTAATTTAATATGCAGAAAATTATTTTAACGAATTTTAAAATGCATAAAATTAATTTAATATGCATAAAATTATTTTAATGAATTTTAAAATGCAAAAAATTAAATTAATATGCATAAAATTATTTTAACGAATTTTAAAATGCAGAAAATTAATTTAATATGTAGAAAATTATTTTAACGAATTTTAAAATACAAAAAATTAATTTAATATGCAGAAAATTAGTTTAATGAATTTTAAAATGCAGAAAATTAATTTAATATACAGAAAATTAGTTTAACGAATTTTAAAATGCAAAAAATTAATTTAATATGTAGAAAATTATTTTAAAGTAATAAAAATTATTCTAATGCAATAAAAATTATTCTAATGCAATAAAAAATATTCTAAAACAATAAAAATTATTTTAATGCAATAAAAATTATTCTAAAGAAACTTAAAGCTCACGATGGTGGTTTCACCAACTTAGAATGCCCCTGCTCTGATACCAATTGTAGGATAGAGTAAACCGAGAGAGGGGGGTGAATCTCGATGTTTAATAATTTTTTTTGGTTACTTTTAATATGAGTACGCAACGGAAATGAAATGCAATAAGAGACACAGTAATTTACTTGGTTCACAACCCAGACTGGGTTGCTACTCCAAGGCCCGTAGCTCTACCACGAACTACCTCGATGGGCAATATCTATAATGCCCTCCGATTCGAGAACTCTCGACTTCGGAGGGAGTTCGTTTTTTACAAATGTAAGAAAAGAGTAACAATCTACTCTCTCTTTAAATTGAATTTAAAAGCGAAAATAAAAAAAGTTAATGACTACTTTATACCGACACAAGATGTAGTAGTGGATGCAGCTTGAGGTGTCGGAAGAGAGTCCTTTTGAATGGTTGAAGCTCTTGTGATCGTGAGAAAATTTTGGCAGCACTTTGACGTATATGAATGTTGATACTGAGTTCTGGTCGAACACGATTTTTATAAACTCTTTTCAGTCGACTGGAATGCATTTCAGTCGACTCCACATCAGCCCGTCGATATGGAATTCGTGGTCTTCCATTTGACTGAATCCTCTTCAGTCGACTCCACGTCACTCGGCTCCGCATCGGGAAATTTCTCTCTTCAGTCGACTCAAACTCTTCAGTCGACTCAAGCCCTTTCCATCTGCATCGCACGATCTTTGATCGATCACCAGCTGATCCTGCCAAATAGGTATCCAATCGACTGATACATCTCCAGTCGACTGGACTTCAGTCAACTTGAATCCATTCAGTCGACTGATCCCTGCAAAATAAGATTAGCACAAAATAAATAATATGAAATGCGATAGCAGTAGTAATACTGCTCGATCTCGACTACTAAGTTCCACGTGGACTTTTCGTCGGATCGACGCCTAGCTTTGTCCCCCTACAGAGGACTCGACCTCACCTCTTCATTTGAGGCTTACCTGCCGGACTTACCATTTTTGACATCCGATCTGACCCACCAGGGCTTCCACCAGCTGTCCGGTCTGCCTAACCCAGCTGGATTTTTTGCCGATTGTCCGGTCTCCTGACCCAACCGGTCTTTATGCCAAATGTCCGGTCCACACGACCCATCTGGAATTCATGTCTGGTGTCCGATCCTCTTGATCTATCAAGATTCATGCCTAGTATCTGGTCAACATGACCTACTAGGACTTCCTGTTAAGCTTGCACACTTAACACTTATATTAGATCACACGTGAGTCCTAACTATTAACTGTAGTTCATACATCAAAACTAAGGAGTGATGTTTACTGCATCAACAAGGTTATGATGCATAAAACTTATGTTGAGCAAAACACAAAAGAAGAAATATGAACTATCTCCTAACATTTGCACCAACAATTTAGTTTTAGGGATGAAAAAGTTATATTATGAAGCTCCCCCTAAAACATTGTATCATTCAGTCCTAAAACCTTTTTTTACTGAAAATTGTCATACCATAGTTTTAGGACACTTAAGAGTACACTTAAGATCAAGAGATAGGGCTGATTTGCAGAAAAATTAGAGTATCAGTCGACTGCCAAGCCTGAAACGCCAATTTTAACTTTTTCAGCCCAACTTCAGAAATACGCCAAAAATTCTAGAAACATCAAAAAATCACGAAATTTTGTATACACATTTCTGAAATCATTATTTATCAAGGAAAAATAATTTGAAAAATATATATTTTCTAAATTTTGAAGATGATATAATTTTGAAAACTAGCAAAAGCTTTAAGTATTTTACAAACTTTGTATCACTTTTGCTTAACAATTGAAAATTATTTTTCAAAGTATGATAAATATAGTTTAAAATATATTTTGTTTGTCATTTACAATCATATTCGTAGAGCTATATACACATCAATTGTATATAAGTCTTCACAATGATTGGTCTAATGAAGGATTAATGTCTCTAGATGACATTTTGGTTCATAATAATGCATCATAACAAGCATGATGAACCAAATGCATCTTCCTAACATATCATATATCGTCTAAGTGGCTTAATACAAAAATCATGATTTCTTAGATCTTTTGTGAGATGCTTAGAGGTATAAATCCTAGGGTTTCTATAGGATCATGCAAACCTAGACATCTATTCTACTAAGCACATTCCAAGTTCTCTCCTAAGTGATAAAAATTTCACTTCGGGGAGAGCCTTGGTGAATATGTTAGCTAGGTTGGACTTAGATTCTATGTAATTAAGTTCAATGTCCCCCTTAGCTACATGATCTCTAATGAAGTGATGCTTCACTTCAATGTGTTTTGTCCTAGAGTGATGTATCGAATTTTTGGTCAAGTTTATGATACTCACATTATCACAATAAACTTTGACATTGGAGTAATGTAGCTCATAATCTTCTAAAGTGTGTCTCATCCATAGTAATTGAGCCACACAACCACCCATAGTCACATATTCGACCTCAGTGGTTGACAAAGCAATACAAGGTTGCTTTCTACTACTCCGACTCACTAGGGAGGATCCAAGAAATTGACATCCATCGCTAGTGCTCTTCCGATCCAACTTGCAACCCGCATAGTCGAAGTCGGTGTACCCAACCGAATCAAAAAACTTAGTCCTAGGGTACCAAAGTCCTACATTTAGTGTGCCTTTGATATATCTTAGAATTCTTTTAACGACCACTAAATGGGACTCTTTGGCATAAGATTGGTATCTTGCACATATACCTATCGCAAATAAAATGTTGGGTCTACTAGCTGTTAAGTATAAAAGACTACCAATCATGCTCCTATAAAGCTTAAGGTCAATTGATTTTCCTTCATGATCATTATCTATTTTTGCATTGGTTGCCATAGGAGTTGAAACTACCTTAGCATTTTCCAAACCAAATTTCTTGATCATTTCTTTGGCATATTTGGTTTGATATACATAGGTTTCTTCATTAGTTTGTTTGACTTGTAATCCTAAAAAAAAATTTAATTCTCCAACTAGACTCATTTCAAATTCATTGTTCATATTTTTGATGAAATCTTGAAGGAGTTCATCATTGATTGACCCAAAAATTATGTCATCTACATATACTTGGGCTACAAATATATCCTTTGATTTTGATTTTATGAAGAGAGTTTGATCTACTTGACCTCTTCTAAACCCCTTAGACACTAAGAAAGATGACAATCTTTCATACCAAGCCTAGGGAGCTTGTTTTAACTTGTATAAAGCTTTTCTAAGCTTGTATACATGGTTTGGATAATCTATATTTTCAAACCCGGGAGGTTGTTCTGCATATACCTCTTCCTTAATGAACTCATTTAGGAATGTCGATTTTACATCCATTTGATGGAGTTTAAAACCCATGTAAGAGACATATCTTAATAGAATTCTAATGGACTCTAACCTAGCAACCGGGGCATATGTTTCATCATAATCAAGTCCTTCAACTTGATTGAAGCTCCTTACAACTAACCTTGCCTTATTCATAGTTATATTGTCTTGATCATCTAGTTTGTTCCTAAAGACCCATTTTATAGTAATGATGGTACTATTATTAGGTCTAGGAACTAACTCCCACACTTGACTCCTTTCAAATTGAGCTAATTAATCTTGCATTGCTAAGATCCAATCCGGATCAAGTAATGCATTATTGATTGATTTGGACTCAATTTGAGAGATAAGAGATATTTGACTAGAGGAAGCTCTATGGAATGACCTAGTTCTAACACCTTGAGATAATTCTCCTACAACTTGATCAAGAGGATGATTTTGATTAATTTTTAATGTTCTAGGAGGTGTATTAAATTGATTTTGATCATAATTATCCTCAATCCTCCTTTCATCATCCGAATCTTCTCTTGCTCCCCCTTGATTATTACTCTCCAATCCTCCCCCTTGATTATTACCCCCTAAGGTCATGTTTTAAATTTTTTGGGTAATTTCTTGATTTTTGTCATTGATATTATCATCAATGGGGGATTTCCTAGGGTAAGTGGTAGATGTTTCATCAAATTGAACATTTGAAGACTCCTCAACTATTTGAGTTCTTTTATTATAAACTCTATACCCTCTACTAGTGGATGAATATCCAACTAGGATTCCCTCATCCGCTTTGAATTCAAATTTACCTAAATTATCTTTGTTGTTTAAGATGTAAGTTTTACATCCAAAGACTTTAAAATAATGAATTGTTGAAATTGTACCATTACATAATTCAAAGGGTGTTTTTCCTAAAAATCTATGTATGAAAATTTTATTTTGGATATAGCAAGCGGTATTAACCGCTTTCGCCCACAAGTAGCTAGGTAATGAATATGTATTAAGCATAGTCCTAGCGGCTTCTTGTAGGTCACGATTTCTCCTTTCCACCACCCCATTTTATTGAGGTATTCTAGGACAAGAGAACTCATGCTTGTACCCTTGTTCTAAGAAAAATTTAGAGAAATTAGAATTCTCAAATTCTCCACCGTGATCACTACGGATCTGGTTGATTTTGAGATTTCTCTCATTCTCTACTCTTTTGCTAAAGCCTATGATTATTTCTAGGGTATTGTTCTTATGTTTCGTGAAATACACCCAAGTATATCTAGAAAAATCATTTACTATAACTAAGTAATATTTGCTACCATTTAATGGAGTACTATGACAATCAAATAAATCTAAATGAATGAGCACTAAAGATAACGAAGTACTAATTAAATTTTTACCCTTGTGTAATGACCTTGATTGTTTCCCTTCTTGGCATGCATCACATATCTTATTCTTCATGTACTTCACTTTTGGCAATCCCTTCACTAGCTTCAATTTAGATACTTTGGCTATGTTCTTCATGTTGATATGCCCTAATCTCCTATGACATAGCCAACTCTCTTCTTCTTTTGCCATAAGATACTTAGGGGAAATGTTAGCGGCATATGATAAATCAACATAATAAATATTTGATTTCCTATATCCAACTAACATGCAATCATTTAATTTCTTATGTCCTATAAGACATTTAGAAGAGTCAAATTGAACATCAAAATTTGCATCACATAATTGACTTACACTAAGCAAGTTAAACTTCATGTTTTCAACCAATAGTACTTTATGAATGACAAGATTTGGGGATACCTCAATTGTATCTTTTCCTAGAATTTTAAGTTTTCCACTATTTCCAAAAGACACTTTCCCCTTGCTAATGTGGTTGATTGTTGAAAATTTGCTCTCATCATCGATTATGTGTTTTGAGCAACCACTATCAACAATCCACAAGCTTGGTCCTCCTACCTATACAACATGAAAAATACAAGTCTTAGGCACCCAAATCTTAGGACTGATAGCATTAACTACATAGCTCTTAGGAACCCATGCCTTTCTAACCTTGCTCTTAATGGTTGATTTTCTACTAACAAGGGAGGTAAAAACTACTTCCTTCTCCTTAGACCTATATCCTATTTCGGCCTTATTGTAAATAGCCCTTTGATCCTTAATTGTCATATCTAGGCCTTTTGTAAATTTTTCTAAGCATGCTCTTAGTTCACATATTTCTTTTCTTAGTTCATCATTTTTATTCCTAAGTGAACATGCATCATTACAAGAAGTTTCTACATCTCTAATTTTCCTAATTTCTACTTTTAAGTCCTTAATCCTAGATTTTAATCTATTTAAAGCATTTTGAAGATATACAATAGTTTTATAAAGTAATTCTATCCTAGGGGAGTCTTTTACCTCATTGTCACTAGAGGATGATTCATCACTTGAGGAGGATGATTACTCTTCACTTGAGCTTCCGGCTTCATCCTCCATGGCCATGAGTGCAAAGTTGCGGGTGACGTGGCAAAACTCATCCTCATCCGATGTATCTTCCAAGCTTTGTGAATCCCACGTTTGGGCGACCATGGCTTCCTTCTTCTTCTTTTCCTTCTTCTTCTTTTCTTTCTCCTCCTCCTTTTTTAGGTCCGGGCAATTCGGCTTGATGTGCCTTTTCTTGTTGCAACCATAACAAGTTACATTAGGTGTCGAAGTTAAAATACTAGAGGTTTTACCTTTGGAGGATTAGAACATCCTCCTCACATCCTTCTTGGTGAGTTTTCTTGACCTCCCACCAAACTTCTTTACGTAGTGAGCCACCTCACTAGCTGATAGCTCCTCATCACTACTTGAAGATTCCTCCTCCGACTCGGATGAAGAGGAAACCTCCTTCTTCTTGTCCTTCTTACCTACAACAAGAGCTATACCTTTTTCTTTCGAAGAAGTGTTAGCATGCTCATGTAGCTCAAATTCACAAAAAAGTTATTCTATCTCAACTAAAGAAAGATCCCTAGAGACCTTATAGACATCTACCATTGATGCCCATAAAGTTGTTCTAGGGAAAACTTGAAGTACATACCTCACAAGATCTTGGTTGTCGACCTTTTCACCTATTACATGTAGTCCGTTGACTACCTCCTTGAAGTGACCATGCATTTGGCTCACGGTCTCATTTGTCTTCATGTTGAAATTTTGGAGTTGACCTATCAAAAGGTCCCTCTTTGCTCTTCTTGTCTCCTTTGACCCTTCATTTAGTTCGATGAGCTTCTCCCAAAGCTCCTTTGTGGATTCGAAGGGTCCTACGTTGGATGGTTGCTCCTTTGATAGACCACATTAGAGTGTGGTCGTTGCTTTTGCATTTGCTTCCGCCTTCTTTGACATTTCTCTTGTCCAATCCTTGGGTGGTAGTGGCGCTCCAAACTCGTCGACCGACTTCTCGAACCCATCTACAACACTAAACCAATTGTTAATATCATTCATAAGGTAGTATTCCATCATACCTTTCCAATATCTAAAGTCATTGTCGTCGAAGAATGGAGGCCTCGCCGTACTATATCCCTCTTGAAATGTCATTGTGCTCCGGTTGATTGTTAGATCTTTCGATGCGATCCGGGCTCTGATACCACTTGTTGGAGATCTTTGGAAAGCTAGAGAGGGGTGAATAGACTCTTTTTGTTTCTACACAAATGGTTAGCGGAAGCAATAATAACAATGCTAGAGAAACAAAAACAAGCGCTAACAAAGATAATTTATGTGGTTCGGAGATTAAGCTCCTACTCCACGGCGATCCGTAAGGTGGATCAACCCAAGCCAATCTTCACTAAGAACTCCTTTGAGGTGGAGAAGCCTTCTTTACAAATGAACCTCTCTTCTTATAAATGATAGAAATGAAGTTAGAGAAGAAGAGATTAGAAATCACTTAGAAAGCTTTAGAACACTTAGGGAGCTTAAGAGTATGAGTATGAATGTAAGCACTAGCCTCATCAAACACCCCATAGCCTCTTTTTATAGAGAAGAGGCTGATTTTCCCGTTGAGCCTCAATTAGTCGACTGATGCTACAATCGATGCGATCCGACGACTTCTGACAATCCAGATCTGTGATCGTCATTGTTCAATGGGAAGATGATCAGTTGACTGATCATAGCATCAGTCGACTGATTAGGCGACCAGTCGAGTGTTCCAAGCGATCAATCGACTGATGACCTTTCTGTGCCGAAGTCGACTTATAGCAGTCGACTGATGGGTGGATCAGTCGACTGTCAAACCCTAGCAGTCGACTGTTCTACCCTAGAATCAGTCGTCTTCAGTCGAGTGAACGATCAGTCGACTGAGACAAAGCTCCAGTTGACTAATACTTCAAGTATGATGAAAATCATACTTGAAACAAACTCCTTAGACCTAGACTCAACCTTCTAGCTCTTCCTTTAGCCTTGCGCCTCCAGGATCCCTCCGAGTCCACGACTTATTCATCCTTTGCGCTTACTTTCAAGAGCTTTCTTCGGTTTCGTCATGTCTTGGGTTTCTTTTTGCCAAAGTACGCTTGGACTTTACGCCACCAAGACTACATGCTTGGACTTACACTGCCAAGACTTGCCTTTGGACTTCCTTTGCCAAGGTCCGCTTGGACTTTACCCCGCCAAGACTACATGCTTGGACTTATGCCGCCAAGATCTTTCCTTGGACTTCTCTTGCCAAGATCACACTTGGACTTTTCTTTACCAAGTCTTCATACTTGGATTTTTCTGTCACTTAAACATGTTCACAATTAGATCACAAATATTATTTAACTTAGATGATTATCCAAACATCAAAACATATAAATGCTTTGAGCATTGTTGCACCAACAGTTCTCTCAGGTTACTATAAAAGCCAACATAGTTGAGCACGATCAAAGCTTAAAACGAAAGAATCCCAAAGCTTCAAATATGTGACCCAGAGGAGGTGGCTTCAAGAAAAAGTTCTCGGGAAAGTGTTACAACTGTAACAAGGTTGGTCACAGATCTTTAGAATACAAGAAGTCGAAGAAGAAACAAGAAACTAATTTAAACGAGGGATTAGATATGAATCTTTGTGCAGTAATCTCCGAGGTGAACCTAATGGGTTTCAATCGACGACAATGGTTGATTGATACTAGCTCCAGCAGACATGTATGCTGTAATCAGAAGCTATTCCATAACTTTGAAGAAATCAAAAAGGGAGACAAGCTGTTCATGGGAAATTCGACAACTGTGGAGATTAAGGGCCAAGGAAAAGTGGTGTTAAAGATGACCTTGAAAGGTTTTGCCCGGAAGCTCTGATACCAATTGAAGGGATTTCCCTTGTCAAGTCCGTGAGAGGAAACTTCGCTTCCCCTTCGCCTCGGTTGCTTGACCATGGTGATCCCTTCGATGTCCCTGGATTAAAATCTAATCCCAGACAAAAGGAATTCCCAAATCAACCAAGTCATCGTCGTGCTATTCGTTTAGAGAGGTCACTTGAACAAACTAGTTGTTCAAGCGACCATCCTCTATTCTACGAGTAGCCGCGGAATAGACAATATCCGGATCGTCGGTTTTTGTGTTTATACTCGGGATCCAAGTATTATTTAGCCTATTTACAGAAATATAACATGCTTATATTTTGAAAAACAAACACAAGCAATGAATAAAAGAGATAGAAGAATAGTTATACCTCTTGGTCTTCTAATGTATGACCCTCCTCCTTTTGGACGTCGTGTGGGCGACGATCCACCAAAAGTCGAAGCTCCTAGATCGCAAAACTTCCTTCCTTGATTTTCCCAAGCAAGAGGAAGAAGAGAAACAATGTTTTTCTCCTTCAAAAACTCAACCAACAAAGAACTATAGAAGTTCTTGCCGCCGACCAACTAGAAGGAGAAGAAGATGATGGAAAACTACCAAGACACCAAGGGAAACCCTATATCTTGTTTCCACCACCTAAGGAGAAGAGAGGGGAGTGTTTTGGGCGCCGGCCAAGGGTTGGGAAGGGCTGGAATAGCTGCTGGACGTTGGCCACAAGGCAAGGAAGAAGAAGGAAAACTTGCCTTATTTGGTGCCACCTTTGCTTCCAAACCCTAACCCTAATTCCAATCCTATCTCAACTAGGATTGCCCTATTCTTGCCGCCCAAGCCTTGCTCCCTCTCCATCATGTTATCCATGACCACTTCCCATGCCCTCCTTTTATAGAGTTAGGGATAAGTCATGAATTAATCTCCTCCATTGGTTCTAGGGATTTAATCTCAACCGTCGAATCTAGAGATTTAATCTCAACCGTCGGATCTTAGAGATTTAATCTCTACCAATGGATCTTAGTGTTTTGTTTCTATCCATTGGATCTAAGCATCTTGAGGTGTTAATGGGCTACATTAGGGACCATGAGGAGGAATTGGGTCTTGGCCACCCATGGATCAAGCCCACATATAGTCCGATCCACTAATGATGGTCCAATCCACTAAAGGTCTATCATTGATCTACCTCACCAACCCCCATATGATAATATGAGCTCCATATATTATTTGTACATTTTCTCCCCGTGTTTAAGATCTCGAATGTCCATCGATTAATTAATTTACTAACCATTAATTAATCAACATCTAACTCCTTGAGTAGTACCACTCAACTTTTTCATCATGCCGGACCTAGTCCACCTGCAGGGTTTACATGATGAACCTTATGAGCTCCTCAAGGGGACATCATCATCCTAATATATAGGACACGGTTTCCTCCTATAATTAACGACACACCATATAAATAATATCATCTCCCAACTTACCGAGTCTATCGATTTAATCTATAAATCTCGCCCATTGGTAAATCAAAGAGATGAGTACCAAGTATATGTGCCCGTTATTATATCGGGATTAAGAGCATGTACTAAATAATATCTGAGGTCCGATTCGATTATGTAGTCAGCAATAAATCGAATCACCTCTGTGTCGGTCCTGCTCAATACACACAAAGTGCACTAGTGTGATTCTATGGTCAAGACAAACCAATACCAAATCACACTACAACCATTCCGATGGTTTGTCCAAAGTCATCTCGGTTGTGAGCCTTTACTTATACTTTACAAGGAGCCGATAACATGATCTCCGTGTGACACCACACACCATGTTATCTACAAATGTAACGATAGACAATATGCATAAATATATGCAAACAATGATCATGTGATTCTTATTTCAAAATAAAGATGTTCATACAAAAGAGCTAGGCTTTGATACATCCCAACAATCTCCCACTTATACTAAAAGACTATCTTGTCCTTATCTTGCCATACATCTGATTCCCTTCCTCCACATGCCTATCAAAGCTCTGCTAGAAGGGCCTTAGTGAAAGGGTCTACTGTGTCATCCTCGATGCAATCTAGGCGACAACAACTTCTACCTCCTTTACGATTTCTGATCGTGGTACTTGCGCTATGTGTTTACTAGCCTTATGGGCTCGTGGTTCCTTCGAGTTTGCAACGCACCACTATTATCACAATAAATTGTGATAGTTACGAGCAAACCAGAATCACATCCAAGTCCAGAGCCATACACTTCTTTGGTCGCCTCTAGTACGCCACATACTCGCCTTCCATGGTGGAGTCCGCCACGCATTTCACTGGGCACTCCTCCATACAATGGCTCCACCTCCCAAAGTAAACACAAACCCCGAGGTAGACTTACTATTATCCCTATCGATTGGAAATCGAATCCGTGTAACCCACAGGAGTGAGTAATTGGTGCCCGTAAACTAGCATATAACCCTAGTCCTTCTCGGGTACTACAATATATGCTTTACCGCGATTCAATGTCACATCTGGATTACTCGATATTTCGACCATGCCTACGAAAGCAGATATCTGGTCTCGTATAGAGCATCGCATACATGAGGCTTCCTACTGCCGAAGCATAAGGAACCACCTTCATCTCCTCTATCTCCTCAGATGATCTAGTACACATCTCCTTAGATAAAGGAACTCCATGCCTGAAAGGTAGAAAACCCTTCTTGGAGTTCTGCATGCTAAAACGATCCAAAATCGTGTCTATGTATGAAGCTTGGGATAAGCACAACATCCTTGATCCCAAGGTTGTGACCCACTTCTCTCAAGTCCTTCAAAATGCTTGGACAACCATACCCCTACGTCTCGATAACACTGATATTGTTGTCAACTACCAAAATGTCATCTACGATAGTACAAGAAATACCAATATGTTTCATACATCTATTGTATACACAAGACTCATCCGGACTTTGAATAAATCCATAAGTCCGGATTTACCTCATCAGCGGATGTTCCAAGACCTCAAAGCTTGCTTCACCCATCGTGGACCGATTAAGCTTACATACAATACACTCTTTGCCTTTAGCAATGAATCCTCGTCGCTTCATGTAGATGGATTCCTCAAGACTTCCACTAAGGAATCTTGTCTTGATATCCATCTCACACCTCATAATCCATATGAGTTGCTATGCATAAGAGCTCCTGCACTGCTTGAATCCATAGATTCAATCTCAGATTCATTGCACTTTGCAAAGATCTTTGATTTATATCTTGGATTGCCTTGTCGTATGTCTAGGATCAGTTCATATTTGCTAGGGACCAAATCGGAAGATTTGTCCAAAAACATGAATCTAAGAGGTTGTCTAACAACCCTCCCACTCTGACGAGGTATCTTCGTGTATCCTCGCGTGACACGCGATGCGATGACATGTGGTATGTCCTCTTGTACGGTGGTACTAAAGAAGTGACTTCCTTTTAACTCCTCCGAACAATTTTACCTTTGGGCTTGTGGCTTAACACATAGTCTTCCTCTAGAAATCGACATTCGTGTTAGCGATCACCCTCGATCTCTAGGACTATAAAACAAGTCAGAATAACTCATCATCGATCTAACCATCTCCATAAGAGTCGCTCGCTACACCGTTCTCACTTGGGTGTGCAGTACCAATTGGGATTGAATCCCAACCTCTCGATAAGTAGTTCCTAAACTCTCCCAAGAGGTTGTCACCACCATGATCGGATCGAGTGTCATCCACATCTTGAATAATCATCTACAAAAGAGACGAAATATTCAAGATTACCTCTTGCCTACTCTAGATAGCCATAGGACCACACAAATCGAATGAACCATTTCTAACACATCTTTGACTCTATATCCCTTGGCCTTGAAAGGCCTCTTGGTCATCTTACCCTCCAAGCAAGATTCGTAGGTTGGGAGATCCTCCACCACTAATGAACCCAAAGGTCCATCAGCTATCAACCTTTGAATTCTGCTTAGGTTAATGTGACCAAGCCTCAGAAGCCAAAGATATGTTTGGTTCATCTTCGAAGGTTCTTTTCTCTTATTGGAATTAGAAGATGAGTTATTAACTTCAATTTGCATCGTGGAGGTTTTGGTTCAAATTTCCTTTCAATGTACTGAATAGATATTCTCCTATTCCTTTTTATAACAACTCCATTAAAAGAAATAGAATATCCATCCATAATAATTTAGAAACTCAAACTAAATTCTTTCTAAATAAAGGTACATAAAGGAATTTTCCAGAACCAAAGTTTTATTATTTTCAAGAGATAAATAAAACTTCTCCCACTGCAATAGCCGCCATCATCATGGCATTGCCCAAGTAAATGGTAATCTCCCCTTCAACTAGTCATCGGGTTTCCTGGAACCCTTGCAAATTGTTGCAGACATGATTAGTGGCTCCTGTATCTACTCACCAGGTGCCGGTAGATATCACCACTAATCATGTTTTAATGGCTAGTCCAAAAGATATACCTATGTTCTGTTTTGGATTGGGACAGTCCTTCTTCCAATGTCCATCCTTGCAAGTGAAGTACTTGCCTTTCGGCTTTCTTCACTCTTCCCGAGATCCTCCCACCATCTTTGCTTCACCTTGTTTCTTCTTCTTGCCTTCGCTTAGAAGTAGAAACTCTTTTGAGCAATGATGGCTTGAGGACACTCTTCGAAGAGTGCATACTAGCAGATAAGACAATATTTGGATTCATTTCCAATCAATATAATTTGGGTACAATAAGTTTATTTCCTTCAATATCAAAATAAGTGGACTGAAAGTCAATTTTGAAAATCCTAAGAATCACATAGATCATTACTTTAGATTTCAAAAAATTATTGATTCCTCAAACAATAAAATTTCGAAATCAACCAACACCTCAAATCACCGAGAATATCGCATGCCACGATAGTGTGGACGTATACGAATTCTACATTTGTAAGAGGAGATTTTACCCATTAATTTTATTATCTTGTCAACCTTACTTTTTGACAAATAAAATTAATAGTTGGTTCCTCTTTGGCCCTACAAATAAAAGCAGTGACTCCGATGGGGAGGATACTTTTTATTTGCATCTAAGTGTGCACCATTACACGGTACTAAGGGAATTATTTCGGATTATGTGCCTTACCGATGGGGAAGTACACACGCTCCTAAATAATTTCCTATAACCATTATTTGACCTAGTGATCCACAAACAAACTCATCCGATGGGGAGGAAGGCACTCAGAGCCGACGCGCAAGTTTGTTGCATCACATGTCAAATTGTAATGGAGGCCGCGGGAATTAATTAAAATATCCCTCTCCCACTTAGTAAATTGAAAATGAGGAATTTTCAAGCACACAAAATCGGAAACCTTGGCTCTGATATAAATAATATCATCTCCCAACTTACCGAGTCTATCGATTTAATCTATAAATCTCGCCCATTGGTAAATCAAAGAGATGAGTACCAAGTATATGTGCCCATTATTATATCGGGATTAAGAGCATGTACTAAATAATATCTGAGGTGTCGGTCCTGCTCAATACACACAAAGTGCACTAGTGTGATTCTATGGTCAAGACAAACCAATACCAAATCACACTACAACCATTCCGATGGTTTGTCCAAAGCCATCTCGGTTGTGAGCCTTTACTTATACTTTACAAGGAGCCGATAACATGATCTCCCATGTGACACCACACACCATGTTATCTACAATGTAACATATTAGACAATATGCATAAATATATGCAAACAATGATCATGTGATTCTTATTTCAAAATAAAGATGTTCATACAAAAGAGCTAGGCTTTCAGTATACATCCCAACAGACCTCAGACAAGGATCTCACTTTGAATAAAGTGCTATTTGTTAGTATCCGAATTGCTGCTCTGTAAACATAACTTTTGTGTTGTTTTTGATACAGACAAAGTTATATTGTCTAAATGTGTAATGCTTGTAGGAAATGGCTATGTAAATGATGGGTTGTTTAAATATAGTGTAATGACCATTCGACCTAAAATAAATTAGAATGAAAGCTCTTTTATGTATATGCTTGAGTCTTCCACTTTATGACATGGTAGACTATGATATGTTAATTATGATATATTATGTATATTAATTAACATGCAAAGGATACCTACATTTCAACTTGATCTAAAACATAAATATGAGATATGTGTTGAAGCAAAATTGACAAGGTCATCCTTTCAACATATTGAGGAAATCAATGAAACACTTGGCCTAATCCACACCGATGTATGTGACCTGAAAGGCACACCGACGTGTGTGACCTGAAAGGCACACCAACATGTGGTGGGAATAAATACTTCATCATCTTTGTTGATGATCACGAAAAGTATTGTTACGTGTACCTTCTTCAAAGTAAGGATGAAGCAATAGAGAAATTTATTCTCTATAAGAATGAGATAGAAAATCAACTTAATAAGAAAATTATGGTGGTTCGAAGTGACAGAGGTGGTGAATATGTATCACCATTTACTGAGTTATGTGCTGACCACCATGAGATCAAACATGAAACAAACGCTTCTTATTCTCCTCAACAAAATGGTGTTGCTAAGCGGAAGAATCACACTCTAAAGGAGATAACAAATGCTCTTCTATTAAGCTCTGGACTACTAGAGTTTATATGGGGGAAGTTGTATTAACAATAAATTACCTTTTAAATAAGGTATCCCGAAAGAAAATATACAAGAGCCCTTATAAGTTATGGACTGAAAGACAACCTTTGTACAAATACTTGTGAGTGTGGGGGTCTCTTGCCAAAGTTTTGGTACATAATCAAAAAGGATTAAGATAGGACCAAAAATTGTTGATTGCATATTTATTGAATATGCAAATAACAGTAGTGCATATCGATTTCTTGTATATCAATCACATATATCGGAGATACACAATAACTCGATTCTTGAATCAAGAAATGTTTCATTCTTTGAATATGTGTTTCCATATAAGACCCGAAATGAAGCAATTTCCTCAAAACAAACATTAGAACCACAAGAAGAAGAAGAAACTGATAAATCAGTTGAGGCAGAGCTCAGATAAGGTAAAAGGGCTCGGATAATAAAATCCTTCAGAATAGATTTTATGATTTTATCACTTTCATATTGGAAAGTGAACCCTAAAGTTACTCAGAGACAGTAAGCTGCTCCGAATATCCTTACTGGAAAGCAGCAATTGCATCTAAAATTGATTCAATTTTACAAAATCACACTTAGAAAATTGTGAATCTTCCCTCGGAAAGTCAATCACTAGGTTGCAAGTGGATTTTTAAGAAGAAGAAGAAAGCAGATGACACGATCGATAAATACAAGGCACGATTGGTAATTAAAGGTTACCAACAATGTGAATGCTTTGATTACTTTGATACGTATTCTCCAGTATCGAGAATAACCTCCATCAGAGTATTATTGGCTATTACCGCTCTATGTGTTAAATACGGAAAATTTAAAATATAAATTTAATGGCCAAAATTTAGGAAAAATAATTCTGGGAATTATTTTGGGATTTTTGGAGAATTTTAGGAATTTTTCCAGAATTTTTTTGGATTTAAACGGGGCTTGTACATGGTAGTTACAGGGATAAGAAAAGCAAACTTTTAAAAGGCTTATTTGGATTATCTGACCTAAGGTTTTAAATAGAAAACCTAGGTTTTTCTATTTCCCCGATTTTTCTTTTTCTCCGCGCGCCGCAGGCGGTTTCTCCTTCTCCTCGCGTCTGCAGCCACACCGACGCCCTCTGCTGTCTCCTTCTCTGCGCGCACCCCCTCTCTGCTGCTGATCGCTCGAGTCGCACGCATCGGCGGTGCCATCGCCGCCACCTTCTCCCCACGCAGCGCGCCACGCCACTACCGTGCCCCCTTTCATCATCGCCGGTCCTCTTCATCGCCGCCGCTGCTGCGCAGATATGCAACCGACCGCTGCACCGCGGGTATGATTCGCCGCGGCTAGCCTCCCCCTCCCGCGACGACCTCCACCACACGAAAGCTTCGCCGTCGCTTGTCCTCGCCGCCGCTAGCAGCCGCCACCCGACGGTAGTCGCTTTAGGCTTGCCGACCTCACCGGACAATGTCGACCTCACCGTCGATTCTGTCGGAGTCGCGGGTCGCGCGAGTCTAGGTCGACCGCGATCACCGCGCTTCCATCAGCGTTTCCACCCCGACATCGCCGGCGCGCCAGAGGGTCACCTTCGCCCCGGCTATTTTCGACACTATCAGGAACCCTGCCATCGTCTTTCGCTCAGCTGGGACTAGAATCCGACGATCGCCGGTTGGAATTGGAAATAAGGGAAGGCTTTCGATTTTAGTTGATTAATCAAAGTATGTTAGTTAATTTAGTTGATAAATTAAAAGTCATAGGATTTTATTTGTGTGATTTAGGTTGTTAAAATGTGGATCAATCCAGATTTAATTGATTAATTAGCTTATGATTAATTAATCAAAATTTTGATCAAATGGTTAAGTGGGCTAGAATAATGGTATGGATATTTTTGGTAGGAAAAAATTAATAAGATAGTTAAAATATTGACAATTAAATTGGATAACTGATAGTTGAGTTAACGATGGTTTTATTTATAACAGAGTTAGGAGCTGGAGCACGTTCTCGGAGTTAGAGATAGCTAGAACACTCTGCAGTCAGAGGTTTTGGTGACGAGACAGGTTCACGAGCTTAGAGACCGTGGGTTTCTTCATAGCAGGCAGATATTTTGACTTATCTCTTAGATATAGTCATGTTGATATGCTAGTTAGGATATCTTGCAATAGTTTTCATGTTTATATGCCTAGTATGTTTTTGTGCCTACTTGATACATGCATTTGATCGATTATGGTTATACTTTCTCTGTTTTACTCGGATCATGGATATGCACTTATTGGTTGTGCATATTATTCGGTTATGCATTTTAGTTGGATTTACATGCTTTAGTATCATGCATTATCTTGCATGATTACATGCTGGCTGGACGGAATTCCTTTATAGTTGAGCCCGCAGCCAGTTACATGGCCTGCACACGCTGTCACTCATGGGTTAGTGGTACATCAGGAGGGTGTGTGCAGTTGCTCTGTCAGGCTCTGTTGGTCCGCTCATGGGTAGCGATGAGGCAGCGTAGTAGCGGACAGGGATCCCTCCTCTGGTCTATGACACCGGGAGATGAGAGCTTAGCTCCCCCACTATATTTGGGGAAGGAGGATAGGTGTACTCCGACAGCATCCTGTCCACTCGGTCACTCAGGAGCAGTGATGGCAGAGTGCACAGTTGTCATAGCCCTACCCACTCGGCTTCACCATCGTGTGTGAGGCGGCTGACTGGCGTCATGGGTGACCATGTCATTTGCACGACATGCATTTTGCATGGATAGCATTTCTATTGTGTTTGCTGCATTTTTATTGATGCCTTGGATGTTGCATATGATTGCCATGCATACAGGATACATATTTGTATATGGTGATGACTTTATTTCTTCTAGTAGGGCACATGCTCCTATATTAGGATAGGAGATTCAGGTAAGTACAATCCTTTTGTATTTCTTTCTTGCATACCCTATATATATGAGACTATACTGGCATGATTGTTATTGTTAGCTATTTCTTACTTTGTATATCGACTATATCCGTTGAGTTCTTTGAACTTACCCCGTTGATTTTTATCTATTTCAGGATGAAGCTGTCAGGAGAGTCCAGCTGCCAATCCCCCCACGTCGAAATGGATAGGTTTTATTGGTCTTATGGTTTTGGTTTTTTTAACTAGATGAAGTGTGTAGGATTTGTGTTTGTTTTGGTTATGTACTTGTGGAGGTTTGGAGATATTTGTTGTGTCCTTATGGACTATTCGACTGGTTTGGTTGTATATTCCTGCTCAGCTGACAGAAGGGGTAAGTCTAGATATAGTAGACTGTTGCTATTTACCTGGATTGATGGCCCGAGGCCAATTTATTATCTGCGTGTGTAGTTTTTGTTTTGGTCGTGTTGACCGACGTATAGTGGCTGTGTAGGCCTTGTATGAAAATGAGTATTGTCACCCGTACAGGGGAGATACGGTCGGATTTTTGTCTGGCGGGGACTCCCTCAGGGCGTGACAATTTATTTGTATCAGAGCGTAGGTTTCCGAGTTTCTTAGGGTCTTTGGGTTTTCGGAGTTTGTCACGTTTGACAGGTTAACTGGGGTATTTTCGGATTGGTACGGATTTCCGACGATTTTTATGTTTCGGAAATTCGAGGTATTATTGACGAGGTCAATATGGGGGATTTGGCGGCAACATAACATCTCCAGATGGCTAACAGGTGAATAAATTCTAGAAAATTTTCTAGATTTAGTAAATATTTGTATTGGTTATATTGGTTATGCGGTGGTATCATATTTTGTCTAGTATTGTTTTAACCTGATATCTGTTACACTGTTAGATTTTTTTAGGCTGCTGGTTTATCGTTCGCATATGGTTATTAATTGCTATTACTGCTATACGTAGCTAGTTATCATGGTGATATAAATGATTAGATATTATTGGTAGATGTTTATTGCTTACTTTTTAGACTAGTATTAAGATTGGACTAGTATTGAGATTAGACTAGTTGAATAATATGACTAAGATGGATAAATTCGTAGAAGGTATACATATAGGTTCTTTGACTCTCTAGATCCTAGTGCATGATGACATGATTACATTGCTTACGTAGTTTAGGGTATATATAGGCATCTGATGTTTTATTTAGGATTGCCTTGACTTTGTTCTGGCATGACCCTTTAGTTATACCCTAATTAATTTCAGCCATTGATTGCCATTAGTATGACTATGCTGTCGTCTATTAGACAGCATGTTATATGTTTATATGGTTGTGTTTTTGCGGTGAATACCATGATTAAGACTAGTAGAGATAGAATAACTTAGATGAAGTTATTTTGTAGGAGCGGATCTCAGGAATGAAACAACATTAGTAAAACCCTAGGTGTTGGAACCCTAGGCGTAATAACTCGGATGTGCTTAATGGTATATGGTTATCCATTTACTGTTTCAGTGATATGGTGATCGGACTAGTAGAGTTCGTATGGTAAGGATGCGATTAATCCTTACTATATCTCTCATTCTTGGTTGAGAGAGAGTCTGCAGTAGAGTCTATTTATGGTTGCTTTTGTATATTTGTGGTCAATCATGTCCCCCGAGTCAGACGGGGCTCTTCTACGGATTAACAACCGGGAGCTAAGGTGAAAGGCTAGAGGGTGAAGATGGAATTCCAAGACAAGCTTGGATGGGAAATCAACACTCCACCTCCATATGATCCAGAAGATTTTCCGGCATGGAGAGCAAGAATGGAAACATTATTGATGATGAACATAGAGGATTGGTTCATCCTCATTGAAGGTCTTGAACCCCCTAGGGATAAGAAGGGGAATGTCCTAAAATTGAAAAAGTGGACCCAAGAGCAACGCCAAAAGCTCAAGACCGAAGTTAAGGTAACGAAACTTTTGGAAGATTTAATCCCTAATGATGTTTTGTGCAAGTTAGGGGATTACATGTATGCCAAGGAGCTATAGAGAAAATTGGCAAGATACCATGAGGAGAGTTCATCCTCAAGTGAAAGTGAGGAATCGGAAGTTGAGATGGAGTCAACTTCCGAATCGGAGAAAGAAGAAGTAGAAGAGGTGGAAGAAGCATCTACTTCTAGGATTGAGGAGGAGAGACCATCCTCTACACCGAGCAACCTCAAGAAGAGCTCTCAACATCCGATCAAGATGAGGAAGCTCAAAATTCAACTCGCACCTACCACCACCCTAGGTAACTCAAACACTTTATTTTCAAATAAAAATCATATTATGTGCTTTGAGTGTAGGGAGTATGGGCATTACAAGAGCAAATGTCCAAAGAGGATCAAGAAAACTCCTCCGGTGCCTAAAAGTCAACAAAAGTCAATGACGCGGTTCTCCAAGACAAAAGAGCAAGGAGCATGTCATTTGCTTCAAATGTCGACTACCGGGTCATTAATGAGTCAATGCCCAAAGAAGAAAAAGAAGGGGCAAAGGGGAGCATCACAAGTAGGGGGAGCCACTAAGGCAAAACCCTAAGGTATATTTAAATAATGCTCCGTCTAATTTAAAGCATGCTAGAACTAATTTTACCAATTGTGGTATGTATCATAAAGAGCATGCTAGAAATAACAAACATATATGTTTAGGAGCTAAGAATGTTCACCTTAAGAATAAGGAGAAATTTGGGACTAATGTCCTTAGAAAAACAATACCTAAGAAATCTATTAAGAAAATCCAAGAACATCTAGGTTTTAATCCAAAATGGACTAGGCATTCGCCAAGAAAGTCCAATGCCCAAGAGTTAAATAAAAATTCTAAAATTGGGCAATTAGAATTAGAAAACCAAGCCTTGAGGTCAAGGCTTGAGAAATTGGAAAAGACCCTAAACAAAATACAAAATCAATCTCAAGGGTCAAATTGTCAAACTCTTAGGTCAAGAAGTCAAAATCAACTTCTAGGACCTAAGAGTCAAAAGTCAACCAAGGGCAAGAATGGTTTGGGTCACAAACCTAAGTCCAAGGTGACTTATCATAGTGTTCCGTTTGACTATGGGACACTAACTAGGTCTAGGAAGACCAAGGTCAATGGGGAAGTCATTCCTAGAGTTGACCAAGGTTTGTGCCTATTGGCCATGGTTTCAAAGAAACCTAGGATGGCCACTAAGAAGGTTGTTAGGGAGACAATCCTTAAGGTTAACCTAGGCAAGACCAAAATGACCAAGGCTAATAAGCCTAGGAGGGCCATTAGGAAGGTATCTAGGGAGGTTATCCCTAAGGAATACCTAATTAACCCTAGGAGCTCAAATCGGTTTTGGGTTCCTAAGAGCGTGATTGATTCACGCTAAGATGGGTTTAGGGTGTGCCAACCTTGATTGGATGGGTAGTTAACTCAACCATAATAAAGGTGGCACTTTAAGGTTACTTTCAAGGTTATGGTTACTTGGAAATATCCTTGAGTCTTAATCTCAAAGAATTTTAGGTTGTGTCAATATATATCTTGAAAACATGAAAATCAATAAAATTGACACGATCTAGATTTAGAGGTCATAGTGTATACCTTTGATTATTGGCACACTTGGTAGGTCATGTATCAAGAAATGTGTGGTTAAGATGTAAAGGTAATATCTAGAGTGATACTCAAGTGCCACACAACTTGATGTCTTGTATTCACCATGCTTCATATGTTTTACCATATGTTTGCATGGAAGGAATGTCTAGGATAGATTACATCTCACAAAACAAGTCTTTTACCTTGATTGTGTATTTCAACACTTAGAAAGGGTGAGATGTTAGGTTTTGGAAATCATTGAATGTTAATGTTTGCAAAAATGAAATAAAACATTAAAATACATTAACAAATACATAAATAAAAGTATAACATCAATACATTCAAATACAAGATCTAACGTGATAAAATGGAATAATTAAGATGATAAATCGAGATTTGATTTTCATCACGATCGATAGCTTATCACCGATCGATAACATCAGCGCGATACGATACGACCATCACGAAAGTGCACTCCATGACTCGATCGATCGAACATCACCGATCGATGATATCTCATCACCGATGCAAGGCTCACCAAGGCCGAGTGCTCGACGAACGTCCGAGTGATGTGCACATCACGATCCGATGGGCAACATCACCGATCGATGCTATCAGAGCACGCTACGTAAGGTTCGCAGTGATGACGAGCCGGATCGCCGATCACGGCCGATAAAATCGGTAAATCGCCATATCACGACCGATTCTCCACATCGGCCGACTGAATCGAGCTTTTAAACGCGAACCGCTAGGGTTCGGCGCTTCACGCGACGAAAAGCTTTCTTCTCCTTCGGTCTCCGATCGCCGCCTCTCCCTCCGACCAACTCTTCCGCGTGCCAACCTTCCAAAGTCCTAGGTTTGATAAGCATGTCTCTCCTCTTCCATTTTGACCTATCTGGAGCCCTAGTTCACGCGATTTAGGTTTATTCTCTTGTTCCGCTTAGGTTCCTCAAGCTTTCCGACTTTTCGATCCTCAAGAACATTTGAGTCTTCCTCCCACACACACACATGGCGCCTAAGTAACGATTTTTCTTTCCGAGCCCTAATTTTCATTTCCATTACAATGTAGGTTTATCTAATCGCGTATTGTTGCCATTGCATTGCATATCATCACATTACATTCATAATAGGAGAGCCCGTAGGAATGATCCATCCGAGAGTGAATCTCGATTGTACCAACCTATGTTGGTTAGGTACATCGATAGGAATTTTTAATAGGCATTGTAGTGACGCATGGAACTAATTGCATACTACAATTTGATGAAAATAGTCTTGTGCACGCATCCAATCAATGATGACCTTATTAAGGAATTCTATCAAAACCTTAAAAAGGTGGATGACGGCCCTACATACACTACTCGCGTTGCAAAACGCGAGTTAGAGTTCACTCCTGCGATACTGCAGGAGTTTCTCGAGCGTAGGCCTTCAGACGACACCTTTATCTTTTACCCTACCATGGACTTTCCTCTACCTGAGCCTTTTGCCCACATCTCTATGGAGTCCATGCATGAGCATATTTTTTGGTTATCCTCGTCCCATCGCCTGTAATCTATTTCCTATCACCGAAGTTATACAGACTGACAATGTCCTTTACAAGGTCATTGTTGGGTGTTTTCTCGCCATATGTCACTGGGTCCGCCAAGATTCGCCTCCTCATCTCTCTCTTCTATATGCCATGCGTCATCGCTAGACATAAACTTTGCATTGAACATTTTCCATGCATTGTGCTTCACTTCGCATAAGGGAAAGTGCATATGCCATTTGGTCATATCATCACAAAGCATGGCTCGACTCGTAGGCGCCAACATCCATAGGGCTCTCGCGGCTATCGAGGTGTACGATCAGATATCATTCAGAATTCTCATTAGCGAAGCTACGGATGGGCGGGCGAAGATGGAGTTGGCGCCACGACCACCACCGAAGCGCACAGACACCTCCGCCACCCGAGAGAGGTGAGAGGACCACGAGGATGCGAGTCCAGCGATGAGGATGACCAGATGGTGAGACACATCGGGCCGGTCCATCACCGTGGCTACCGAGTCCGATTTCAGATTATCGCCAGAATGGTGGACTCTAGGTCTGAGATATCGGCAGCCGTGCATCCTTCAGACGGCTCGATAGGATGGAGGAGTCCCAGGCGCATAGAGCAAGATCACCGATATGCTAGAGATGATGGCCTCGACTCGAGTCGCACCTCCTCCGCCCCCACCTCCTGCGGACGATTAGAGTATATAAGATTATTATGGTGTTTGTCATTTTTGTAGTGAGATTGAGCATAGCCAATCTCCATTTTGAATGTAAAAGACAAATTTTAAGTTAAATGAAATCTTTGTCTCTGAAAAATCTTGTGTGTATAAATGAATATTTATATAATTGTATTGCTATCATATACCATGTCATGACATTGTTTAGGATTAATGTAAATGTCATGTGTTCTTAGATTTCATATTATGCCATGACATCATGATTATGAGCATGTGTTTATCTATATCATCTCTAATGCCATAATCACTGCATTTAAGATATTTTGATTAAAATTGATTTAAGGACTATGACATGACTTGGAGTCCCATTTATAAGGGAATCAAGTAGAGTTGCTTAGAAAATGCATGAAACCCTAGATTTAGGGAGAACAAAACCCACATCTCACATCTAATTGACATGTATGTGTATGTATACACCCTAAATACATGTGAGATGCTAGGATAATAGGTTAGGTTCAAGGTGCATAGTGCATCTAGATGAACTTAAACTTATTTTAATTATCACCAAGAATCATAAGGAAAGCTAATATACAAGCTATGTATATTTAGCCAATACATTATGGTCCAAGATAAGGTTTTGAAAACATTTTTAAATCATTTTGAAAAACCTTGGTGAAGTCTATCTTGATAGTAATCACCATTGATGAAGTTGATACAAAGTAGGCCAAAACATTGAAAATTTCAATGTTTTGAACTTTGTACCAATGTCACTATTTAATGGGTAAAATAATTTTCAAACATTTTTCACCCATTGTATTAGTCATAAGTATTATACGATCTAATTTCGTGATTTTTTGATTATACGATAATTAGTTATGATTTTTCAAAACTCATTTCTGATTTAAAAATCAGGTTTTCAGTTATCACGATCGCTTCTACAGCAAATGATCGATGATAGCGTTGACTCGACTCATCGGTAGCGCTTTATCACTCGATCGTTGCTTCGCGTGCCGATCGATGGACACATCACCGATCGTAGCCGACAGAGTCGATCGATACCGATTTCGGTAACCAAAAGTTGTTTAACCCGATTTTAGCTACTTAAGGTCCCTAACCACTCCTAACCCTAGGATATGCTTTGGGAAGCATTATAAAGGGTGAAAATCTATTGGATATGGATTAGGAGAGTTGTTTAGGGTTTGTATCAATTCTAAGGTGTGGAAAGTTCAATGTTGAATTTCTAACCTTAATTTTGATGGTTTAGAGTTCCTATTGGCTTAGGGACTTCCCAAGGACATTGTTGGTGCAATGGTCAAGGGGGAGCAAGCCTTTAGGGGGAGATATCCATCTTGGGATGATGGATGTGTTTTTCTCCTTCAAGGAGAATGTTATCAATTTGGGAAAATGGGATTTTGAGATACCCAATTTGGAAATTGGGAGAGTGAATAGGATTGTCTCTCTTGAGTGATATAGGACTTATCACTAGGAAGATGGTAGGCATCCTAGTATTTTTGGATCAAGGGGGAGATTGTAAGATCTCATTGGGACATGAGACATTGACCTCCTTGGAGAGAACCTTTTTGATGTTAGTCAAAAAGGGGGAGAATGTTTTGGGGAGAACATTTGGGATAATTGGTAAAGGATTTGAGTTAGTATTCTAACTCAATTATTTGTTTAGTTTTGTCAAACATCAAAAAGGGGGAGATTGTTGGTGCAATCGGCCCAGGTCACGATTGACCAGGACTCGAGTTTGGCTCGAGTGATGTTTTGATGTGTTTTGATGTTTCGACAAAATCATATGACAATATAATTGTCATGGAAAGTCCAAGTCGGACACTTGGCAGGTGGGAAAGTACAAGCATGGGTCTTGGCAATGGACAGTCCAACATGTGTTGGCAAGGAACGTCCAAGCATGGTCTTGGCATGGAAAGTCCAACATGGGTTGGCAAGGAAAGTCCAAGCGTGGTCTTGGCATGGAAAGTCCAACATGGGTTAGCATTTGAAGTCCAAGGGTTTAATATTGGTGGCGTAAAGTCCAAGCGGAGTCTTGGCGGCGTAAGTCCAATGTGCCTTGGCTGTGTAGACACGTTTAGCATGACATAGCCGACGGAAGCACCTGAAGGATAGCGCGATGGATGAACTAGTCATGGATGACTTGGAGGGATCCGAGAGGCGTGAGGCTGATGGAGGTGGCTAGAAGGCTTAGGTCTAGGCTAAGGGTGGTCTAGCAAGTACGGGGAACCATACTTGAGTTAAAACCTCATGTTTGAGGTGCTACGATCGTGGTGTCATGGCGAATGACGACCGACCGAGTCAACTAGGGTTTGATTGCGGGTTATCTAGCAAATGATCGCCATAGGTCGGGGCCGATCGATGGCTCGAGCAATGATCGATCGTCGATCACCGACCGTGCTCGAGAATTCGCCACGTATCGGAGTCGAGACTCGATCCGTCGAGTGAAGACTCCATCACCCGATCGATGGTCACAATCCCGATCGATTATAGTTCCGTTGGACTTATCCAACGTGGAACTAGCCGTTGTCTCACGACAACAGTAGCATCAGTCGACTGATGGTCTCGATCAGTCGACTGATAGACTTTTTCCAGCACAGGTTGAAGCTATATATGGAGCTCATGATGGAGGAAAAAGTGACCGGTTCTTGAGGGCTATTGGGGCGATTTGTTGGTGCAAATCAGGTCTCCAAGTGCAAGCAAGCAACCAAGCATTCAAGCAATCAAAACAAGTGTTGTAAAGTCTTTTCTTTACTTGTATTTCATATTTACATTGTATATTGCTTGTATTTCGTTCTTATTGTTGTAAGATCTATTGTAAGGGGTTTCTCCACCTCCGACTTGTGTCGAGAAGGAGTGTTTATCATTAGTGAGTGCGTGTGCATCACTAGGGCTCTTTAGAGCTCGATCCGTGGAGTAGGAACCGTGCGATTCCGAACCACGTTATATCATTGTGTTAGCTTGTTGTCTATTTCGTTATCGCTTTTATTATTTCTATTTCCGCTGCGCACTAACGAAATTGTAGACACAAACGCGAGCGAATTTCATCTACGCTATTCACCCCCTCTAGCTATTCCAACGATTCCTAACACCCCATACATGGTTGAGATAATCTACTGTAAGGTTATACTCTTGCGTTATTCGTTTGGAGTTGGTGATAATCGGATTCGTATGATGCCTATAGCTAGATAGCTACTTTACAGGTTAAGTACCCACGAGATCTGTTCGTGGTAGCATGTTGTAGCATGCATGATTGAACTAGTAGAATGATATACTTTAGACTTAACCCTCTTGCCGTGCTTGTTAGTAGAGGGGTTGTCTTTATTGGCCTTGATAGATGTTTCCTGTTAGCTGAGACGAAACCTTATGAGCAATCGTCTCGACGTGTTTGTTAGTGGACTTGTGATTTTTATCGACTTTGATAACCGATCATGTTAGAAGGGTTGGAACCCTAGACTTAACCATCTCGACTTATTTATTAATAAGTCGATGATCTTAATGGGGTAAACATTTCAGTATGAGGTGTTGAAACCCGCGATCGAGTCAATGGGCTTAATTGTAGATCGATGATCCTTATCGATTTTGATAGACGTTCTATGCTAGATGTATTGGATAACCCTAGGCTTAACAACCTAGGATAATCGATCACACGACTATTGGTGGTAGTACACCAGTGCGCAATAATTAAATATCTATATGTCATCCACGAGTCTCATTCGTGGTAGCATATAGGCGCGAGACGCTATGATTTTACCAGAGTTATATTCATGTAGCTCATAGATAGTTTCCTTTGGTGCGAGAGCCACGAGACTTTATCGTGGTATCGGACGGCATCGCTTGCGCTGTATGTTGGTATATTATACTCATTGATCGATAGCGATGATATTGATACTGAGGGTCGGGTTACTCTAGTTGTTTCCTCGACTTCCATTATGTGCATTATGAGTATGCACTATTGTCTACATCCAAAAAGTGGTTTCACCCCTCCTCACTTATCCTCTAGGTTAATCAATGGAGGAGGCGTGAATGACCTACCTTGAGTCGCTCGAGAGTTCCTCTCAGCTTGTTCTCTGCATCGTGAGATGCCGCTTGTTTATTTTATGTGCATTTTGGTTATGCACTGGATTTCGTAATTTGTTTTGTCATAAAACTATTTTACTTTAATGGATATATGTTTAGTCGCATGCATGCGCTTAATAAAATGCTTATATTTCTATTATTATGAGGTTTTACGGATGTTCATGTATTAATATTGTCACTAATCCGTCACTGATGACGGATGCCAGACGTGACAATTTTATTGACGATTTTAGTGGGTTTGTGTTCGAGGATTTGATTTTCCTTGGATTTTTGGGAGTTCTCGTGATTTGGGACCAGGCAAGCCGAAGGATATCTCTGAGCTATAGGAAAAGTATTGTCTTTTGTGGTTAGGAAAAGTATTGACCTAGTAAAATTGCCCCTACTCATGGTCGAGGATGAGGTTGATGACGTATTGACCTTGTGGAACCTAACAATGATTTCAGAAATACCAGAGTGCATGATGTCGAAGCTATGGATTTGGCCTACTAGCCATCATTTGACAAGGAGTAAACCGTAAAAATATCACCCTACTAATAGTGATTTGATTATGGATAATGCGTATACCTACACCGTCAAGACGATGAAAGATTATTTTACCTTATTATAGGAGGATGGGATATTTATCGTCTTATTTCTTAAAAGATCCTAACTCTTAAAGGAGAGATGGACCTTTGAGGTTATGCATCGATTATCGATGATAGAATACGTAAGGAAATGAATATCCTTCATTGTGGAAAGATGATCTATTTAGATCAACTATAGGATACCTATGTATACTCTAGGATTGATCTATGGCTGGGTTGATATCAGAGTGACAGTTGTCATACAATTATCATTACGGATGATTATTATATCACCCCAGAGTAAAGAGAATGCATTGTATAGCATTTATAATTTCATATTTGGTATGAATTGTATGAGCTTGTGATTATCTTATTAGACTTATTGATGACTTAGTCCCTAGGATTTGGGGTCGGGTATTCGACACGATTGAAGGTCATGAGTCGCGTGAATTCGCCACCGCTGAGGTGGTAGTGAGTTACACTCGGCCACCATAGATGGTGGTTTCTGGTATTGATTTGATTACTATAGATATTGATAGGATGCTCGCGATTACATCGCTAACTGAAATGGAGGATGGAAGCAAACTAGTTTCGTGAAAAATACGCCAGTGTTGATTAATCATTCTGGTATGGATGGCAGGATGGTGTATATGGATGCATCATTTCGGAGATCGTAGATTCGATGCTATTGAATAAGACGATCCTAAGCATACAGTTGGGAGCGAGATGTCAATATAGACGGACTTAGCATTGTTATGTTGTTTTGTAGAGGTGAAGAGCGAAATGCTCATGGAGTTTGGCTAAGGATAGTTCCGGAGTAGATGGAACACAACGGTTGTAACAAGGAAGTTTGGTCGATAGCCTCCCATGCACTTATTGTGTGGTGGAGTGGATTTGATGGAGATGGACTACCGTCCGACTGAGGAGGATAATGGTTTTGAGTTGCATTAGTTTAAGGAGAATGCTGGAAATGATTAATGGAAGTGGAAGCATATTATAGATTCGGTGGGTTTGAAGAGGTCGATGCGATGGTAGTCGAGACCCACTAACCAAATTGCAGCTTTTAGAGTCAAGACCGACTCTGGATCGCCGCAGAGTTATATTGTTGGGAGATCATCAGATTTCATGGTGTTCCTTTGAAGCATTGTGTGGTAGGTAGTGTTGTACACCCACCCTCTAGGAGGAGGTTGGGGAGGCCAGTGGCTAGGACCCCAGAGAGCTCAGCATGAGACAGAGTTAGTCCGTACTATTAGACGAAGGATGGTAAAGGCGCAGGATCGTCAGAAGAGTTATGCAGATCGGAGACGGAGAACTCTGGAGTTCTCTATTGGTGACCAAGTAGTCCTGCGAGTCTCACCCATGAGAGGGGTGAAGAGATTTGGCCTCCGTGGTAGGTTAGCTCCAAGGTACATTGGGCCTTTTGAGATTTTTGAGAGGATCGGAGCAGTCGCTTATCGACTAGCGCTACTAGCGTCTTTGGCTGATATTTATGATGTGTTTCATGTGTCCATGCTGAGGAAGTATGTGCCAGACTTTACGCATATTCGCCGATGTCGATTCCATTCAACTCGATGCTACTTACGCAGGTTGCACGATTTTGATCAAGGAACGACAGCATAAACAAGATTTTGAACTTGTCAAGGTCGTGGAGTCACCACACGAGGAGGCTACTTGGAAGCTTGAGGAAAAGATCCGCTCAATACTTACTTAAGACGTGAGATATATTAAGATTGTGGTATCTCTTACTGAGATACATTTGAGTAAGAAATTCCAAATTTTATTAGTGGGGAGAATGTTAAATACAAAATTTAAAATATAAATTTAATGGACAAAATTTAGGAAAAATAAATTATTTTGGGATTTTAGAGAATTTTAGGAATTTTTCCAGAATTTTTCGATTTAACGGGCTTGTACATAGTTACAGGATAAGAAAAATTTTTAAAAGGTCTGTTTGGATTATCGACTGGTTTTAAATAGAAAACCTAGGTTTTTCTATTTCCCGATTTTTTCTCCAGCTTGCCTCCTTGCGTATACACACCGACGCACTGCCTCCTTCTCCAGCACCCTCTCCGCTGACGCCGAGCCGACGATGGCAGGCACCGGCCACCTTCTCCCCGCGGCGCCCCCTTTCCCTTTCATCGCCGCCGATCCTCTTCATCGTCGCCAAGCGCCGCAGACCTAAATCACCGCCGCTACTATGGTATGATTCGCTACCTTATTTCGCCGATCGACCTCCACCGCACGAAAGCTTCCATCGTATAGTCTCGCCCCGCCATCTACGGTGGCGCTTAGGCTTGCCGACCACCTCCGGACAATGTCGACCATCGTCGATTCGGAGTCGCGGAAGGAAGTCTAGGTCGACTCGATCTCCGCGCCATAAGTTTCCACCGACATTGTCGGGGTGCTCGAGGGTCACCTTGCCGGCTATTTTGACACTATCGTGAACCTGCCATCGCCTTCTTGCTCAGACTAGAATCACGATCGCACTGGAATTGGAAATAAGGGAAGGTTTTCGATTTTAGTTGATTAATCAAAGTATGTTAGTTAATTTAGTTGATAAATTAAAAGTCATAGGATTTTATTTGTGTGACTTAGGTTGTTAAAATGTGGATCAATCCAGATTTAATTGATTAATTAGCTTATGATTAATTAATCAAAATTTTGATCAAATGGTTAAGTGGGCTAGAATAATGGTATGGATATTTTTGGTAGGAAAAAATTAATAAGATAGTTAAAATATTGACGATTAAATTGGATAACTGATAGTTGAGTTAACGATGGTTTTATTTATAACAGAGTTAGGAGCTGGAGCACGTTCTCGGAGTTAGAGATAGCTAGAACACTCTGCAGTCAGAGGTTTTGGTGACGAGACAGGTTCACGAGCTTAGAGACCGTGGGTTTCTTTATAGCAGACGGGTATTTTGACTTATCTCTTAGATATAGTCATGTTGATATGCTAGTTAAGATAGCTTGCAATAGTTTTCATGTTTATATGCCTAGTATGTTTTCGTGCCTACTTGATACATGCATTTGATCGGTTATGGTTATACTTTCCCTGTTTTACTCGGATCATGAATATGCACTTATTGGTTGTGCATATTATTCGGTTATGCATTTTAGTTGGATTTACATGCTTTAGTATCATGCACCATCTTGCATGATTGCATGCTGGCTGGACGAGGTTCTTTTATAGTTGAGCCCGCAGCCAGTTACATAGCCTGCACACGCTGCCACTCATGGGTTAGTGGTACATCAGGAGGGTGTGTGCAGTTGCTCTGTCAGGCTCCGCTGGTCCGCTCATGGGTAGCGATGAGGAAGCGCGGTAGCGAGCAGGGATCCCTCCTCTGGTCTATGACACCAGAAGATGAGAGCTTTGCTCCCCCACTCTGTTTGGGGTAGGAGGATAGGTGTACTCCGACAGCATCCTATCCACTCGGTCACTCAGGAGCAGTGATGACAGAGTGCACAGTTGTCATATCCCTACCTACTCGGCTTCACCATCGCGTGTGAGGCGGCTGACTGACGTCAGGGGTGACCATGTCATTTGCACGACATACATTTTGCATGGATAACATTTGTATTGTGTTTGCTGCATTTTTATTGATGCCTTAGATGTTGCATATGATTGCCATGCATACAGGATACATATTTGTATATGGTGATGACTTTATTTCTTCTAGTAGGGCACATGCTCCTATATCAGGGTAGGAGATTCAGATAAGTACAGTCCTTTTGTATTTCTTTCTTGCATACCCTATATATATGAGACTGTACTGGCATGATTGTTATTGTTAGCTATTTCTTACCTTGCATATCGACTATATCCGCTGAGTTCTTTGAACTTACCCCGTTGATTTTTATCTATTTCAGGATGAAGATGTCAGGAGAGTTCAGCTGTTAATCCCCCCACGTCGAAATGGATAGGTTTTATTGGTCTTATGGTTTTGTTTTTTTTTAACTAGATGAAGTGTGTAGGATTTGTGTTTGTTTTGGTTATGTACTTGTGGAGGTTTGGAGATATTTGTTGTGTCCTTATGGACTATTCGACTGGTTTGGTTATATATTCCTGCTCAGATGGCAGAAGGGGTAAGTCTAGATATAGTAGATTGTTGCTATTTACCTGGATTGATGGCCTGAGGCCAATTTATTATCTGCGTGTGTAGTTTTTGTTCCGGTCGTGTTGACCGATGTATAGTGGCCATGTAGGCCTTGTATGAAAATGAGTATTGTCACCCGTACAGGGGAGATATTGTCGGATTTTTGTCTGGCGGGGACTCCCTCGGGGCGTGACACTATGGAATTTGGAAGTATGTCAAATGGATGTAAAGACAACTTTTCTAAATAGTGATTTAGAAGAGGAAATCTACATGGATCAACCTGTGAGATTTTCTGCACCAAGGCAAGAAAATAAAGTTTGTAAATTGGTAAAGTCTTTATATGGCTTAAAGCAAGCTCCAAAGCAGTGACATAAAACATTCGACGAAGCCATATATGAAGGAAAGTGGATTTACGATTAATGCATGCGATAAATATGTCTATGTGAAAAACATAGAAAATACTTATGTCATTTTATGTCTTTACGTAGATGACATACTTATTATTTGTTAGGGCAATCAACCTAAGTATGATTTGGTTTTGATGTGTGTGACAAAGAGTTTAAGTTAGGATATTTATGTGATTTAATTTAATGTGTGTGTTTAAGTTGTGGAGGACTTAGTAAATCACACATGTGTAGCTTGATGAAGCATTGGCAAGTTCATCATCTCATGGCTCGGGTCTTGAGTCGGTGAAGGATGACACAGGGAGAAACCGTGAGCTTAGTGCATCCGAGGGACTGCTGGACAATGAGCAAATAGAGTGAAGCTAAAGGAAGCAGACTCCAGGGCAAGACATGAAGGATGACACGGGAGAAGCCGCGAGCATAGTGCATTCGAGGGATGTAGGCCGGACAAAGAGAGCTTTGGTGAGGGACTCCATGAGAGATGAGAGTTGAGCGATTGTAACCTGGGTCGGGGTAGCTTAAGTTAGGTGAACTTAGCCGAATGGCTAAAGTCAAGTGTCGGACACTCAAACATGTAGTTTGAGATTTTACTCGACGGTCGGATGCTCAAATACTTTATTGTTTGAGGTTTTACCCGACAATAGTGGACTGATATAGATATCAGTCGATTAGTCCGAGTCGACTGCTAGTTAACCGGTGTCAACTAGGATTTTGTGGCCAAGAGTCGATTGCCAAGAGTTGGTAGTCGACTGCTCCATAATCAGTGGACTGCCATGGGATGACAGTCGACTGCTATAGGTGGAAACGACCACAGAAGCGAGGTAGCTCGACCAGTGGTTCGACTACACGGGCATCAATCGACTGTTAGGGTTTGACAGTCGATTGATTGACTATCCGTTGGTTGGGATGCCAACGTGGATGAAATCGTTGTGAGACAATGACTATAGCAGCAGTCGACTACCGACATGCAGCAGTCGACTGTCGACTGTTGCCTGCCCAACGGGAAGAATGACTTCCTCTCTATAAGAGGAGGCATTGGGAGTCTTGGAGAGGTTAATGCTTTAACTCCTAAGTATACTCCAAGTGCTCTCAACGGTTTTACTTCCTCTTCCTTGTTTCTATCTCTATTTTATTGTAAAAGGGAGAGATTATGTAAGAAGATTTCTTCTCCACCTTGGTTGAGCAAAGGAGAAGCTTAGTGCATTAGTTGAGGGAGTGATTCACCGAATGAATCGTCTGTGGATTAGCGGCAAGGGCCGTGAACCACATTACATCATTTGTTTTAGTGTTTGCTCTTTCTCTTTACTTTTGTTTAGCTTAATTGTCTTAATTAACATATTCTGCTGTGCTAATGATATTGTAGACGATTAAGACGAACGAATTCCATCGAGCACGATCATGGGCTATTCAACCCCCCTTCTAGCCGGGCCACGATCCTCCAACAAGTGATATCAGAACCAAGTTGCTTGCGAACAGACTCATTGCCACAACAAGAACAACAACAATGGTCGGCATGAACATCTACCCGCCTAAGTTCGAAGGAGACTTCTCATGGTGGAAAAAGCGGATGGATGTATTCTTCGAAACCGATTTTGATATTATGCTTATTATGGAAAATGGATTCGAAATACCTAGGGATGAAGAAAATAAGTCGACAGAAAAATCGAGATGGACTAAGAAGCAAATAAGGAATATCTAGCAAATTCAAAGGTCAAGCATCACCTTCTAAATCTTCTTCCTCAACAAGAGATAAACCAGATAGTGTTAGTAATATATGAGAGAGATGTCCTAAGGCAATTGCCTTATATATGAACCATTTATATGATAAATGAAGATTCACTATTTGAGTATACATGTTTTATGTATTTGATTGGATCTTAAACTCATTTACTGAATGCCCACGATACGATTCACAACATGAGAGAATTTGTGATTGGATCACAACTAGTGAGTATCTCTACATGTGTAATTGTGATGTATCGGAATTATCCCTAGTCGATGAATTGATGGATTTGGACACCATCAATTCTGTCGAGACTAGCACGAGGTATACTCCTTGGTGTATCCAAGCAGCTGATTCTCACTGGCTGGAGACATAGTGATGTCCGGAGTTAATCGTGGATGCTAGTTATGGTAACTAGTTCATTGGAGTGACCAGCCGTAAGACTTCATATGGTTCTCTGCATATATAGATATGTCAATGAAGTTCTTACTGTGACTTAAGTGCGATGTTCCTTTGACTTGCGGTATTCAAGTCATCTTGATCATGGAGACTTATGCTTTGACATCTTAAGCAAACATCTCTAAGGAGATGTGGACCCGAGATGATTGGGTATAAGTCGAAGTGATCGAAGGTGTTTGAATAGCCTATAAAGGATTCACCACTCCTTGCGAGGAGATGTATACCCATGGCCTCTCGTCGGATTGTTACTAAAGTCTTTGGCCAAAGCATTACATGTTTATAGTAAGGTACTCTTCGATACATGTGGAGTAACTAGAATCCGTAGGACGAGGAAATGATACTTGGGCTAGGTGTGACGTAGTCAGCCTAGTGGGGACTGACACCATAGACCATGTCCTGAACCAAGTGGGTATAAGATGAGTGAAGGGAATGGGGCACGAATCATTCGAGCTACTGAAGGGTTTCAGAAATAGTTCTGGATCAACCGTTGATCTTTTCGGTTAATTGGGGATCATGATGTACTACTAGGTGCCACTCATGATCGTTCTATAATTAATGGTTAATTATAGACGGCCAACATAAACCGAGAACCTATTTGGTCACACACACAACGAGCGTAATCCAAAGGATTTAAAACGAGCTTGAGAATGGGATTCTCAGACCGAGAGAAACTAGGTTTGGTTGGACCAAACATAAAGCGAGCATGAAATTGTTTCAGTCGCAATGGAAGCGTGGATGGGCCGTGTCTTATGAAGACATAATGGATGAACCAAACTGGTTTGGTTCTAATCCAATGGAGGAGAATAAACCAAAGGGTTTGGTTTATTTTAAACGAATGAACCAAAAGTTGGTTCGGTTCGTTTTAACTTAAAATAAACCATCATGGTTTGGTTTATTTTAACTTATCTTAATGGAGCGGGTTAACGGGCCTAATGGTTATGATCCAATAACCATTAAGAGAATTAGTTCTCTATAAAAGAGGGCTTAAGGGATAATTAAGCCCTAATCCAATCCAAAAACCCTAGCAAGGAGTTGCCGCCCACCCCATTGAGGGAGTTGCCGCCCAACCTCCTTTGCCGCCCAGCCCCTTGTGCCGCCGTCCAGCTCCTTGCCGGCGACCAAGCTTCAGCCGGTGATCCTCCGGCGACCCTCCGGTGATCTCCTATAGGTTTGGCATCAAGGTGAGCCTTTTCTTCCCTTGGTTGGCCGGCGCCTATCTCCTCCACCAAAGCTGTCCAGTTTTCTGGACAGCTTGTTCTCCTCTCGTCGGAGCGTCGTTTGGACGACGGTTAGAGCTCCGACAACGGCTAACTTACCGGGGATTCGATCTACGGTAATCTCCTGAGGTGGAGGACGAAGGATTCGTCAATTGGTTGATGAATACCTCTCCGGAGAAGCGAGTTTTGAGAACTCGTATTAGGATCCGAATTTGGATTCGGATCATGATCATCTCTCGATCACGTCGTCTTCAACACGATGCTAGTAACCCATACGAAGATGAAGCTCGTGGCTTAGCGAAGTCATCCCGAGGAACTCGGCGTGGATACGGATAGAGACGATTCTAGCGAGGATCGTTCCGGTTGATGTTGTTCCCGCTACACGTCATACGAAAGGTATAACGTAGATAAATTTCCTTTTATTGCAAATTTAAATTTACGGTTATGTCTACACTTGTTGTAATATGCATGCGTGTGTTGTGTGTGTTGTAATAAATGTAGATTTATTATTTTTATTGCTTCATTGTGTCATGTTTACTAAACGTGATCAACACACACACACGCCATGCGTTTAAAACCCAACAAAGGGTATCAGAGCCCAGGTTGTGTTTCGACATAATCGTAAAAATGGTTTTGCGATAGTCATAATGTATTTCTGGAAATTTTCTAATTTTGGAAATTTAGAAGTATTTATGGAAAATTTTCAATTTTGGAAAGTCTAGAAGTATTTATGGAAATTTTCCACTTTTGAAAAGTTGGAAGTATTATGGAAATTGATATTTTCCATAAATAAAATATTTGATTAGATTCTGGAAATTTATTTCCTAATTTAATCATGATTTAATTTGGGAAATCAAGTCTTAAAATATTTTATTTCCATAAGTAGTTTTAATGATTTAGGAAATTGGTTTCCTAAATAGATTTTTCTTAATCAAATAATTCCATGAATAAAATATGTGATTAGATTTGGAAATTTGTTTCCTAATTTAATTATGATTTGATTTGGAGAATCAAATCTTAAACATATTTTATTTCCATAAATAGTTATGACATATAAGGAAATATATACATGACATAATTGTATGCCATGTAATTGCATTAGATGCATAACATAATGCCATGCGTGTCGTGACATGTAGATGTATGTCATGTCATGTAGATAATAGTTATTTGCATGCAAAGAGGATGAGACATAAAAACCCTTAAACAATATTAAAGCCTACACCTTCCATTAATATGGTTAGAACCAGAGTTCCATTTCTTGTTTGGGTTGTTGGACTCTCTCCAAGCCCGGCTCGAACCCGAACATGTTCAAACCATGGAATAGTTTAATACTAATATGGTAAGAGTCAGAGGTCAATCGTTAGCTTTGGTTGTTGGACTCTCTCCAAGCTGGGCTAATTGGTTGAATGCGCTTTAACCATATTAAAACTATTTCCCGATTAATGGGTTGGCTTTAACCTGGAGCATCGGCTTGTTGGACTCTCTCCAAGGTCGATGTAAAGGGAGATGAAGTTGGGTGATATGCATATGATGCATACTTGTTAATGTGTTAACAACCCGATGTATGTGTGAACATTCAATTAGTTGATAGCACATTGTGATAGTTGCATATACGTGATATGCAATCGGTATAGTTGATACTGCACCCGTAGTTATGAATGGCTTGTTGGACTCTCTCCAAGGTTGTTCATAACTATGATGGATATCAGCCCATTCGGAGATGGACCTACGATCTCCCGAAGTGATTTTGGGGTTTTTGAAATTCGAAAAATGAATGAGATTTATAAATGTATATTGATGCATTTTAAAATCATCTTTCTCATATATGCTCGTTTTGTATTTATAAAATTGATCATGATGTCTTTGAATTTATGTTCCATTTTGGATTCGAATAAATTGACTGGGCTGAGCTTATTGGACTGGCTTAGAAGCTTGAGAATTATTCTCAAGATTGAAAAGCTTGCAAATGTCCTCGAAGCGCCTCTTCCCGCCCGTCCTAGTGACGATGCAACTCTGGACCAATTGTTGGCCTATCAGAAACATGTGAGTGATTCTGAACAAATGAGTTGCATCATGCTAGCCGCGATGGAACCCAAGCTATGAAAGCAGCATGAGCATATGGATGCTCATATCGTAGTCCTTCATCTTTGTGAGTTGGTTGATGAGCAAGTGAGATTCGAAAGGTTCGAAGTCTCAAAGCTCCTCTTCACCTCTGAGATGCTAGAAGGTTCATCTGCGGGTATCGCTCAATACGTCAAGACTGTGAGTCTTCTCGAGAAGCATGAGCAGGATTGAAGATAGTTGATTCCTCGAAGAAAGGTTCTAAGAGGAAGTCAAAGGAACAGCAGAAGGGAAGAAGAAAAAGGATTAAAAAGACAGAACCAGCTCAAAAGGGCACTTGCCATCATTATGGCAAGGAGGGCCATTGGCAAATAGATTGCAAGATTTATCTTGAGTCCGTGAAGAAGAATAAGGCATCGGATGCCCCATCTTCTTCAGATATCTTTGTTATTGATTGTCATTCTATTTCCTCAAACACTTGAGTATTGGATACTGGGTGTGGCTCACATATATGTAATGACATACATGGGCTAAGGAATAGAAGAAGACTCGTCAAGGGAGAGTCAAATTTACGTGTTGGGAATGGAGCAAAGGTTGTTGCGCTCGCCATCGGAACGTATTTGTTGAAACTCCCTGCAGGATTTGTCTTAGAACTGGACAATTGCTTTTATGTTTCTTCGTTGATAAAGAACATCATTTCTATTTCTTGTTTAAATAGAAATGGGTACCATTTGACTTTTAGTAATAATTGTTGTTACATAACTTTAAATGGAGTTTTTTATGGGACTGGAACTTTAAGCAATGGTGTTTATACGTTGAACGTATCCAGTGACATTTGCAATATCGAAGCGAGCAACAAGTGTGCTCGAAAGGATAATCAAATAGACTCCTATATGTGGCATTGTCATCTTGGCCATGTAAGCAAGAAACGCATGTCCGAATTACACCGATGTGGAATTCTGGAATCGTTTGAATTGGATTCATACGATACATGCGAATCATGCTTAAAAGGCAAGATGACTAAGTTACCTTTTACTGGAAAAGGTGAACGAGTGGGAGAGTTACTAGGTCTAATACATACTGATGTATGTGGACCTATGTCAACTCAAGCTTTAGAAGGCTATAGCTACTTCATTACCTTCACGGCTTCACCGATGATCACTCACGGTTTGGGTATGTGTTCTTGATGAAACACAAGTCTGAAGCCTTTGAAAGGTTAAAAGAATTCAGAAATGAAGTAGAGAAACAACATGACAAGAGTATTAAAATACTTCGATCAGATCGAGGTGGTGAATACTTAAGTCAAGAGTTTCTTGATTATCTAAGAGACAATGACATATTGTCTCAATGGACTCCGCTATATACACCACAGCATAATGGTGTATCTGAGAGGCGTAACCGGACCTTGTTGGACATGGTCAGGTCAATGATGAATCATGCGAATCTTCCCAAGTCCTTTTGGGGCTATGCACTTCATACAGCTATTTACTTGTTAAACAAAATGTCAACCAAGGTAGTCTCTACTACTCCATATGAGATATGGAATGGTAAGAAACTTCATGTATCTTACTTGAAGATATGGGATTGTCCTGCTTATGTGAAGTGGACTGTATCAGACAAATTGGATGCTAAGTCTGATAAATGTCTATTTATTGGATACCCTAAGGAAACAAGGGGTTACCAATTCTATCATCCTGTGGAACAAAAGGTGTTTGTTTCAAGGCATGTTGTGTTTCTAGAGAAAGAGTTTCTCTTGCAAGAAAACAGTGGGAGTGTCGTCGAGCTTGAGGAGGCTCGAGAGACTCAAATAGACATTGATGAGATACCTGGTGAAGCACAACAGCCGACAACTCATAGTGATGAGCAATTGGCTGGACCTATTGTAACACCACATCTTCGTAGATCTGGTAGAACACGCAATATTCCTGAGAGATATGGATTTCTCGTAAGTGAATCGAACGACGTGTTACTCATTGATGATGAGGAGCCTACCAGTTATGAAGAAGTGCTGACAAGTTCAGAAAGGGATAAGTGGCTTGGTGCCATGAAGTCGGAAATGGATTCCATGTATGAAAACCAAGTTTGGAACTTAGTTGACCCACCTGAAGGCATAAAGCCTATAGGGTGCAAGTGGGTTTTCAAGAAGAAAACCGACATGGATGGTAATGTGATTACCTATAAGGCTAGATTTGTGGCGAAAGGATATCGTCAAAAATAAGGTGTTGATTATGATGAAACCTATTCGCCTGTAGCTATGCTTAAATCCATTCGGATGCTCCTGGCCATAGCGGCTCATTATGATTATGAGATATGGCAGATGGATGTGATGACTTTCCTTAATGGAAACACCTTTCGAGGGCGTGTATATGATACGACTGAAGGTTTCACATCGGTTGATAAAACCAAGGTATGCAAATTGCGACGGTCCATTTATGGATTGAAGCAAGCATCCAGGAGCTGGAATATCCGTTTTGATGAGACAATCAAAAGTTTGATTTCTCACAAAATCCAGACGAACCTTGTGTGTACAAGAAGGTTAGTAGAGTGCGATCGTGTTCCTAGTATTGTATGTCGATGACATATTACTTATAGGAAGCGATGTTTCAATCTTCTGATTAGTTAAGGTTTGGTTATCAAGACATTCTCCATGAAAGACACAGGAGAAGCAACCTACATCCTCGGGATTAAGATCTATAGAGATAGATCGAAGCGGTTGTTTGGTCTTCATGATCTACATATATAGACCGAGTGTTAAAGAGGTTTAGCATGTCGGAATCCAAGAAAGGTTACCTACCCATCAGGCATGGGGTACACCTTTCGAAGTCTATGTGTCCGCGCACAGAAGACGAGAGGATTTTCATGAGTAAGATTCCCTATGCATCCGCAATAGGATCTATCATGTATGCTATGTTATGTACGAGGCCCGATGTATCGTATGCTCTGAGTGTCATGAGCAGATACCAGTCTGATCCAGGAATGGATCATTGGGTGACTGTTAAGATGATCCTTAAGTACTTGAGAAGAACTAAGGATACGTTTCTAATATATGGAGAATGGTACATGGTGATACGTGGGTATACGGATACCAGCTCCAGACAGACAAGGATGATTCCATGTCTCAGTCTGGGTAAGTATTCACCTAGAATGGAGGCGCAATAAGTTGGAAAGGTTCCAAGCTTGACACTATAGCGGATTCTGCCACTAAGGCAGAATACATTACAGCTTTGGAAGCAGCAAAGGAAGTGGTTTGGATCAAGAAGTTCATCTCTGAACTTGATGTGGTCTCATCAATGATCCAAACATGTGCTTCGCCGCTATCATCTTATCAGAGAAATCATCAGTAGGAACGAAATACAAATCGAGAAAATTCCCACTGAAAGGAACTTAGCGGATCCTTTGACTAAGGCATTACCTCAAAGTAAGTTTTGTTGGTGCAATCGGCCCAGGTCACGATTGACCAGGACTCGAGTTTGACTCGAGTGATGTTTTGATGTTTGACAAAGTATGTTTGACATAGGATTGGCATTGATGTTTGACATTAATGTCGGTTAATATGTTGGGGAGATTGTTTATACAATCGACCCAGGTTATAATTGACTTGATGGTTGACCAGGGTTGACCATGTGATTATGGGAAAGTCCAAGCATGGGTCTTGGCAAGGTAAAGTCCAAGTCATGGGTACTTGGCAATGGAAAGTCCAAGTCATGGGTACTTGGCATTGAAAGTCCAAGTGGGACACTTGGCATTTGGAAAAGTCCAACATGAGTTGGCAAGGGAAAGTCCAAGCATGGGTCTTGGCAATTGAGAAGTCCAACATGTGTTGGCAAGGGAAAGTCCAAGCATGGGTCTTGGCAATTGAAGTCCAAGGGGATTGATATTGGCGGCGTAAAGTCCAAGTGGAGTCTTGGCAGCGTAAGTCCAATGTGCCTTGGCGGTGAACACACCGTTAGCATGACAGAGCCGATGGAAGCACCGGGAAGCTAGCGCGATGGATGAACAAGTCATGGATGACTTGGAGGGATCCGAGAGGCGTGAGGCTGATGGAGGTTGCTAGAAGGCTTAGGTCTAGGCTAAGGGTGGTCTAGCAAGTATGGGGACACCATATTTGGGTTAAAACCTCATTCTTGAGGTTGGCAGTCGACTGGCATTATGGCCGGTTCGACTGCCGTGAGTCGACTTGAGTTCGACTGCCAGGTTAGAGCTGGGATGCTCGCGATCATCGCTCATCGGAAGCGATTGGTGATGGCGTCGGATCGCCATGGATGGCCGATGCGCCGATTATCTTCTGCAACGCTCCGTAGCCGTAGGCGTCGATTACGAGCGGCGATCGGCAATATTGGCGATCATTGCCAAGAGATCCGTTGGAGTTTTTCCAGCGTGGATCGACCCGTTGTCTCATGACAACAGTGGCATCAGTCGAACTGGGACTTATGGCAGTCGACTGATGGGCGAAAATCCAGCCCGACGCAGGTTATAAAAGCAGCTCGGAAGGAGGGATTTAGCGGCGATTTTCTTGGGCGAAATTGAAGGGGGAAGTTGGTGCTTTCCAGTCCTTCAAAGCTAGTTCAAGGCAATCAAAGATCAAGCAATCCAAAGTTCTTGTAAAGTTGTTTTTCCTTTACTTGCATTGTATTTCTTACTTGTATTTGCTTGCATCTTGTAGATTATTGTTGTAATCTTTATTCGAGGTTTCTCCACCTCCGACTTGTGTCGAGAAGGAGTATTTGTGATTAGTGAGTGCGTGTGCATCACTAGGGCTCTTTAGAGCTCGACCCGTGGAGTAGGAACCATTCGGTTCCGAACCACGTTATATGTTTGTGTTCGTGTGATTGCTTTTCGTTATTGCTTTTATTATATATATTCCGCTGCGCACTAACGTAATTGTAGACACGAACGCGATCGATTTCCATCTTCGTACGATCGACGCTATTCACCCCCCCTCTAGCGGCCTCAAATCTCCAACAAGTGGTATCAGAGCCCGGGGCTCTTCTACGGACTAACCGCCGGGAGCTAAAAGGCTAGAGGGAAGATGGAACTCCAAGACAAGCTTGGATGGGATATCAACACACCTATCCCCTATACCTTCTATGGACAAGAAGGGTTTAAACAATGGAAGTCAAGAATTGAAGACTTCCTAATGATGAGGACATTGAGAATGGGCTATCTTAATGGAAGGCTTTGAATTGCCAAGAGGACCAAAAGGTGGTTTCCTCAAAAGAAGAGATGGACCAAGAGCAAGTCCAAGCCTTCGAGAAAAACACCAAGGTAATAAAGTTTTTGGTTGAGTTAATACCTAACAATATCTTGTGTATGTTAGGTAATTATATAGATGCCAAGGAGCTATGGAGCCAAGTGGCAAAGCTCCATGAAAACTCATCATCAATCCAACAAGAAGAAGAAGAAGAAGAGTGCACACCCTCTCAAGCTCAAGCAAGCACATCTCCATCTAAAGAGCTTGAGGAGTCCGGTTGATAGGGAATCAACTTCCGGATTGAGTGGAGGAAGTGGAAGAAGCATCCACTTCTATAATCGAGGAGGAAGAAGTGGTGGAAGAGGTAGAGTTAAGACAAACCTCAACCTCTAGGATAGAGGGAGGAAGTTAGACCATCCACACCGGAGCGAACAAAATAAGGAGGAAGCTTCAACATCCACAAGATGAAGAAGCCCAAAATTCAACTCGGCACCTATCACGGATCTAGGTAACTCAGCATTTCAAATAATGATAAAATTCATATTATCTGCTTTGAGTGTAGGGAGCAAGGACATTATAAGAGTAAGTGTCCTAAACGGGTTAAGAAGACTCCACCCGCGCAAAAATCAAGGAAGTCGGTGCCCAAAGTCAAAGAAGCAAAGAGCACATCATTTGCTTCAAGTGCCATCAAAAGGGGCACTATAGGAGTCAATGCCCAAAGGGGGAGAAGAAGGGGCAAAATGGAGCTTCACATGTAGGGGGAGCTAAGGCTAACCCTAAGGTATATTTTAATAATGCTCTTTCTACTTCTTATATTCAAAAGCATGCTAGAAATAATTTTAGCAATCTTGCTATTTATCAAAAGAGCATGCTAGAAATAGAGAATATTGCTTAGGAGCTAAAAGTATTCACTTAGATAATAGGAAGAAATTTGGGACTAATGTCCTAAAAATAATTTATCTAAGGATAAACCTAGGTCAAATAACACTAGACCAATTTTACCTAGGGAGACCATTAGAAAGGTGCAAGAGCACCTAGGTTTCAATCCTAAGTGGACTAGGCATATGCCTAGAAAGTTCCATGCCCATGATTTAAATCTAAATTCACAAATGGGGCAATTAGAATTAGAGAATCAAGTCTTGAGGTCAAGGCTTGAAAAACTTGAGAAGAACCTTAAAATTATACAAAATCAATTTAAAGGGTCTAATGGTCAAACTCCTAGATCAAAAAGTCAAAGTCAACACTTAAGACCTAAGAGTCAAAAGTCAACTAAGGGCAAGCAAGGCTTGGGTCACAAACCTAAGCCTAAGGTGGCTTATCATAGTGTTCCTTTTGATTATGGAACACTAACTAGGTCTAGGAAGACCAAGGTTACTAGGAAGTCATCCTAGAGTTGACCAAAGGGTATGCCTAGTGGCTAGGGTTTCTAGGAAACCTAGGGTGGCAACTAAGAAGGTTGGAAGAGGAGTCACTCCTAGAGTCAACCTAGGTAAGACCAAAATGACCAAGGCTAACAAGCCTAGGAGGGTCATTAGGAAGGTATCTAGGGAGGTTATCCCTAAGGAATACCTAATTAACCCTAGGAGCTCAAATCGGTTTTGGGTTCTTAAGAGCGTGATTGATTCACGCTAGATGGGTTTAGGGTGTGCCAACCTTGATTGGATGGGTAGTTAACTCAACCATGGCAAAGGTGGCATTTTGGGTCATTTTCAAGGTTATAGTTACCTTGGGAATGTGGTTTGATTTTAATCCTAAAAGATTTTAGGATGTGCCAATATTAGTTATGAAGTTTGATAAAATGATCATTTTGGCACAATTTAGGTTTAGAGGTTGGTGTGCCATTTTGGGTTTTTGGCACACTAGGAAGATTAGGTTAATATGACAAAATATGTTTAATCCCAACAAATGGCAATTAATATTAAAATTTAGGTGTTATTATACCTATATATTTTATATGCCATGATTTGTTTGCCATATGCCATGACATGACATCATGTTTACTTTTATCATCTAAATGTCATGATCATGCTTAGGATTAAGGTATTAAATGTCATGTGTTTTTAGATTTCATCATATGCCATGACATCATGATCATTGGCCATGATTTATTTTTCTATCATTATGCCATGATCATTTTCATGCATCTAAATTGAATAAAATTGATTTAAGGACAAGGACATGACTTGGAGTCCCATTTATAAGGGAATCAAGTAGAGTTGCCTTAGAAAAATGCATGAAACCCTAGTTTAGGAGAACAAAACCACATCTCACATCCAATTGACATGTATGTGTATTTATACACCCTAGATACATGTGAGATGCTAGGATATGAGTTGAGTTCAAGGTGCATAGTTTTTGCATCTAGATGAACTAAAACTCATCTAATTTTATTGGTGGATCATTGGGAAAGCTTGTGTACAAGTCATGTACATAGAGCTCAAGGAATATGATCCAAAATATGGTTTTGAAAGTCATTTTAAAATCAATTTAGAAAACCTTGGTGAAGTCTATCTTTTGATAGCAATCACGATTGATGAGATTGATACAAAGTGAGCCAAAAACTTAGAAGTTTTCTTCACTTTTGAATTTTGTATCAATTTCGATATTTTATGGGTAAAATAATTTTAAAATATTTTTCACCCATTGTATTTCTTATAAGTAATGTACGTATTAAGTTTCATGAATTTTCAAAATACGTAGGATTACTTATGCATTTTCAAAATTCGATCTGATAGCTGAAATTCGGGAATTTCGATCAGTACCGATCGCCTTGGTCGGTCGGTGATAGAGTGGCAATCGATCGATTCGTCGAGTCATTGCCAGTCTGGTTTCGGGTTAACAAGGTTTGTTTAGCGTGTTCATTATGGTAAAGGTTCCTAACCACTCCTAACCCTAGGATATGCTTTGGGAAGCATTATGAAGGGTGAAAATCCATTGGATATGGATTAGGAGTTATGTTAGGTCAAAGTATCAAATTTAGGGTGAGTAAAAGTTCTATGTTGAACTTAGAACCTTAATTTTGATGGTTTAGAGTTCCTATTGGCTTAGGGGCTTTCCAAGGACATTGTTGGTGCAATGGTCAAGGGGGAGCAAGCCTTTAGGGGGAGGTATCCATCTTGGGATGATGGATGTTTTTTTTTATGGGGAGAATGTTATCAATTGAAAATTGATGGGTGTTTGATACCCAATTTGGAAATTGGGAGAGTGAGATAGGATTGCCTCTCTTGAGTGATATGGGACTTATCACTAGGAAGATGGTAGACATCCTAGCTATCTTTGATCAAGGGGGAGATTGTAAGATCTCATTGGGACATGAGACATTGACCTCCTTGGAGAGAAAACCTTTTTGATGTTAGTCAAAAAGGGGGAGAATGTTTGGGGGAGAACATTTGATTTACATTTTCACTTGAATGTTTGGGGGAGAACATTTTGTGAATGTTTACCAATTTGGGATAATTGGTAAGGGATTTGAGTTAGTGTTCTAACTCATGAATTGATTGGTTTTTTTGTCAAACATCAAAAAGGGGGAGATTGTTGGTGCAATCGGCCCAGGTCACGATTGACCAGGACTCGAGTTTGACTCGAGTTTGACTCGAGTAATGTTTTGATGTTTGACAAAGTATGTTTGACATAGGATTGGCATTGATTTTTGACATTAATGTCGGTTAATATGTTGGGGAGATTGTTTATACAATCGACCCAGGTTATAATTGACTTGATGGTTGACCAGGGTTGACCATGTGATTATGGGAAAGTCCAAGCATGGGTCTTGGCAAGGTAAAGTCCAAGTCATGGGTACTTGGCAATGGAAAGTCCAAGTCATGGGTACTTGGCATTGAAAGTCCAAGTGGGACACTTGGCATTTGGAAAAGTCCAACATGAGTTGGCAAGGGAAAGTCCAAGCATGGGTCTTGGCAATTGAGAAGTCCAACATGTGTTGGCAAGGGAAAGTCCAAGCTTGAGTCTTGGCACTTGAAGTCCAAGGGGATTGATATTGGCGGCGTAAAGTCCAAGCGGAGTCTTGGCAGCGTAAGTCCAATGTGCCTTGGCGGTGAACACACCGTTAGCATGACATAGCCGATGGAAGCAGGGAAGCTAGCGCGATGGATGAACAAGTCATGGATGACTTGGAGGGATCCAGAGGCGTGAGGTGATGGAGGTTGCTAGAAGGCTTAGGTCTAGGCTAAGGGTGGTCTAGCAAGTATGGGGACACCATATTTGGGTTAAAACCTCATTCTTGAGGTTGGCGTCGACCGCATTATGGCGGTTCATTGCCGTGAGTCGACTGAGTTCGACCGCCGGGTTAGAGCCGATGCTCGCGCCGATCGCTCACTGAAGCGATTGGTGATGGCGATCGCATGGCGATGTGATCGCCGGTTATCTTCGCGAAAGCCTGAGCGCTCCGTGGCCGACTAGGCGATCGACTACAGCGTTAGCGATCGGCCCGCCAAGAGATCCGGAGTTTTTCAGTGGATCGACCGTTGTCTCATGACAACGATGGCATCGATCGGCCAGGACTTATGGCGGTCGGTGATGGCGAAAATCCAGCCGGCGCAGTTATAAAAGCGGCTCGGAAGGAGGATTTAGCGATTTTCTTAGGCGAAATTGAAGGGGAAGTTGGTGCTTTCCATCCTTCAAAGCTAGTTCAAGGCAATCAAAGATCAAGCAATCCAAAGTTCTTGTAAAGTTGTTTTTCCTTTACTTGCATTGTATTTCTTACTTGTATTTGCTTGCATCTTGTAGATTATTGTTGTAATCTTTTGTACGAGGTTTCTCCACCTCCGACTTGTGTCGAGAAGGAGTATTTGTGATTAGTGAGTGCGTGTGCATCACTAGGGCTCTTTAGAGCTCGACCCGTGGAGTAGGAACCATTCGGTTCCGAACCACGTTATATGTTTGTGTTCGTGTGATTGCTTTTCGTTATTGCTTTTATTATATATATTCCGCTGCGCACTAACGTAATTGTAGACACGAACGCGATCGATTTCCATCTTCGTACGATCGACGCTATTCACCCCCCCTCTAGCGGCCTCAAATCTCCAACAAGTTTGAGGGTCATGTTAGAGCTTATGGTATTGGATACCGTAGCGATTGACATTAGGCCAAGTGGGAGTCTGTTAGTAATATATGAGAGAGATGTCCTAAGGCAATAGCCTTATGTATGAACCATTTATATGATAAATGAAGATTCACTATTTGAGTATACATGTTTTATGTATTTGATTGGATCTTAAACTCATTTACTGAATGCCCACGATACAATTCACAACATGAGAGAATTTGTGATTGGATCACAACTAGTGAGTATCTCTACATGTGTAATTGTGATGTATCGGAATTATCCCTAGTCGATGAATTGATGGATTTGAACACCATCAATTCTGTCGAGACTAGCACGAGGTATACTCCTTGGTGTATCCAAGCAGCTGATTCTCACTAGCTGGAGACATAGTGATGTCCGGAGTTAATCGTGGATGCTAGTTATGGTAACTAGTTCATTGGAGTGACCAGCCGTAAGACTTCATATGGTTCTCTGCATATATAGATATGTCAATGAAGTTCTTACTGTGACTTAAGTGCGATGTTCCTTTGACTTGCGGTATTCAAGTCATCTTGATCATGGAGACTTATGCTTTGACATCTTAAGCAAACATCTCTAAGGAGATGTGGACCCGGGATGATTGGGTATAAGTCGAAGTGATCGAAGGTGTTTGAATAGCCTATAAAGGATTCACCACTCCTTGCGAGGAGATGTATACCCATGGCCTCTCGTCGGATTGTTACTAAAGTCTTTGGCCAAAGCATTACATGTTTATAGTAAGGTACTCTTCGATACATGTGGAGTAACTAGAATCCGTAGGACGAGGAAATGATACTTGGGCTAGGTGAGTAGTGTCACTAGTGGGGACACCATAGACCATGTCCTGAACCAAGTGGGTATAAGATGAGTGAAGGGAATATGGCATGATTCATTCGAGCTACTGAAGGGTTTCAGAAATAGTTCTGGATCAACCGTTGATCTTTTCGGTTTATTGGGGATCATGATGTACTACTAGGTGTCACTCATGATCGTTCTATAATTAATGGTTAATTATAGACGACCAACATAAACCGAGAACCTATTTGGTCACACACACAACGAGCGTAATCCAAAGGATTTAAAACGAGCTTGAGAATGAGATTCTCAGACCGAGAGAAACTAGGTTTGGTTGGACCAAACATAAAGCGAGCATGAAATTATTTCAGTCGCAATGGAAGCGTGGATGGGCCGTGTCTTATGAAGACATAATGGACGAACCAAAATGGTTTGGTTCTAATCCAATGGAGGAGAATAAACCAAAGGGTTTGGTTTATTTTAAACGAATGAACCAAAAGTTGGTTCGGTTCGTTTTAACTTAAAATAAACCATCATGGTTTGGTTTATTTTAACTTATCTTAATGGAGCGGGTTAACGGGCCTAATGGTTATGATCCAATAACCATTAAGAGAATTAGTTCTCTATAAAAGAGGGCTTAAGGGATAATTAAGCCCTAATCCAATCCAAAAACCCTAGCAAGGAGTTGCCGCCCACCCCATTGAGGGAGTTGCCGCCCAACCTCCTTTGCCGCCCAGCCCCTTGTGCCGCCGTCCAGCTCCTTGCCGGCGACCAAGCTTCAGCCGATGATCCTCCGGCGACCCTCCGGTGATCTCCTATAGGTTTGTCATCAAGGTGAGCCTTTTCTTCCCTTGGTTGGCCGGCGCCTATCTCCTCCACCAAAGCTGTCCAGTTTTCTGGACAGCTTGTTCTCCTCTCGTCGGAGCATCGTTTGGACGACGGTTAGAGCTCCGACAGCGGCTAACTTACCGGGGATTCGATCTCCGGTAATCCCCTGAGGTGGAGGACGAAGGATTCGTCAATTGGTTGACGAATACCTCTCCGGAGAAGCGAGTTTTGAGAACTCGTATTAGGATCCGAATTTGGATTCGGATCGTGATCATCTCTCGATCACGTCGTCTTCAACACGAGGCTAGTAACCCGTACGAAGACGAAGCTCGTGGCTTAGCGAAGTCATCCCGAGGAAATCGGCATGGATACGGATAGAGACGATTCTAGCGAGGATCATTTCGGTTGATGCCGTTCCCGCTACACGTCATACGAAAGGTATAACATAGATAAATTTCCTTTTATTGCAAATTTAAATTTACGGTTATGTCTACACTTGTTGTAATATGTATGCGTGTGTTGTGTGTGTTGTAATAAATGTAGATTTATTATTTTTATTGCTTCCGCTGTGTTTATGTTTACGAAACGTGATCGAACACACACACGCCGCGGTGTCGGAAACCCAACAGATAGAAGAATGCTTGAGCGCCAAGGAGATGTGGGAAAGGCTAGTTGAGCTTCACGAGAGCACATCCGAAGCAAAACTAGTAAGAAGAGACCTCCTCCGATCACAACTAAATAACATCAAATTAGACAAAGGAGAAAAGGTACTCTCACTACATTCTAGGTTTAAGGAAATTATTAATGGTTTATCAAGTGTAGATGAGAAACTATCGAACCGGAACATGATAATGAAGGCTATTGATGCATTCCCTCGGTCCTCAAAATGGAGCTCTATGGTGGACTCATTCTACATTTCAAGGAATTTAGGGGTAAGTACTCTAGAAGAATTCTTTTCTATTATGAAGCTTCACGAAACTAGACTTGAAGGAATAATAGAAGAACTAAACACTCAATCAAGGAGAGTAGCTTTAGTGGAAAACAAGGGAAAGAAGAAGAAGACCACACCCTCCTCATTTGATAATAAATCATCTTCTTCAATGGATAGCAATGAGGAGGCATACATGGTAAGAAAAGTAAGGCGCGTTTTAAAAAGTTTTAAACTTAACAAATCTCATGATAGGAGAAGGAGGACTAGGAAAATTATATGTTACAATTGTCAAGGAGAATGACACATGAGGGATGAGTGTCCTTTGTTGAACAAGAGTAAGGAAGAAAGAAAGAAGAATGACAAGAAGAAAGAAGGGAAGAAGAAAGAAGAGAAGAAGTCAAAGGAGAAGGAAGGGAAGTCAAAAATCTGGAACTTAAAAGTCACATGGGATAATCCATCTTCATCGGAGGAAGAAGAAATCGTCTCACATTTTGCACTTATGGGAATTGATGATATTGCCTCCACCTCCTCTAAGCAAGAAGAAGGAAGCACAAGTGAGGAGGAGAGCTCAAGTGTAGGGGGAGCATCATCATCGGACTCGGAAGGAGATTGGATAAGTGAGGTAAAGAATTTCCCTACCCAAGATGTCATTTCTATTATTTCAAGCTTAACTAGAGATTTGTTTAGGACCAAAAAGAAAAATAAATGCATGCTTAATGAAATTATAATTCTAGAAGAAAAACTTGAAAATTCATGTTCACATGATGATGTTGTTTCTTCTAGTATAAATGATGCATGCTTAGAGAAAAATAAAGTTTTAAGGGAAAAGGTAGAATACCTCACTAAAGCCCTTGACAAATTCACTATAGGCTCAAATACCTTAAATATGATCATTGGGAGTCAAATAGCAAGTTTCAACAAAAAGAGCTTAGGATATAAGGGATCTAAAAATGAAAAGCCCTACCATTGTTTAATTGTTAAGGGGCAATAAAAAACAACAATGGTAGCTAAGAAATAGATCCCTAAGAAACACTTGGTGAACCCTATTGGAAATAACTTATATTGGGTTCCCAAGTCAATCCTTAAAGGTTAGAAAAACCTAGGATAGTCAACCATAAGTGGACTTATTTCACATCATAATGATGTTGGGTGATAATATTTGACTTGTGATCATGTTGGATAATACTTAACCTTGGTAGCATTGCATGAAAAGTTATGGTTAAGTATAAATACCTTAGTTACATCTCAGAATTCACCATAGGGAGAACTTGATTGAAAATATAGCAATGGGTGAGATGTTAGGTTGATACAAGTGATTCACTAATGTTTATGACATTTAGATGAGTCATTAAGAGTATCATAACATAGCAATCATAACCAACTATGGGGAAAGCAAATGTTTAATTCATGGACATATTGCCTAAAGATTATAGTTGGATATTTTTAAAGATTTAAAAATATTTTATGTTTTGAAAACTGAGGGTTTATATTTTGAAATGTTTTAAGGCAAAACTAGCTTTCAAAGGTGATACAAATTTGAGAATTTTTCAAACTTTTGAGTTTTTGCCTAATTTTCAAAAATTAAATGAATTTTCATGAAAAATCATTTTTCCTTGATAGAGGGACTCAGTAGAAATGTGTTTCCAAAATTTTATGATTGTTTTAATTTTTTTTTATTTTTTAATGCATTTCTGAAGTCAACTTCAAAAATTAGAAATTGGAGTTATCAGGTGTCAATCGACTAGTGCTCTGAACCAGTCGACTGCTAGAACTGTGCACAGGCACAACAACCTATTTTGAGTGTTTTCAGTCAGATTTTGGTATTTTTATTCCCTTAGATATTGATGTCTGAATAACATATGTATGATATTTTTGATGGTGTCAAAGAGGAGAAGTGTTAGAGTTTAAGTTAATCACGATTAGAGCAAGAGTTAAGGGGGAGTTTGCATGTGTTAAGGGAGAGTTTTGATATCCATGTTTGATTTACATGCTTACTTTCTTTTAAGGCTACGTTTGGTATGTCGTAATCTGCCTTATAATGTAATCTAGATTACATTACAAGGCAGATTCCTTTGTTTGTTACTGTCTTAAAATTGTAATGTAATGTAATCTGGATTACAAAAGACACTAAAGTTTTATAATCTGGATTACAAAGAAAAATCTATGTAATCCAGATTACATTACAAGCCGTAATCTAAAAAGTATTGGATGCTCAACAATCGAAGTCGATCGTTACCGTCCGTTGTCGCCACTGATTGGTGACCACGCCGTCGTCGCGTCGATCGCTCATCGCCGCCGTCGATGCTTACGCCGAACACCGCCCCACCGACTAACGATAAACCAGTGATGACCATCGGCGATGATCGATCGACGATCGGCCGACGACCGGCGGCGACCGCCAGCGACCGGCGATGACCGGTGGTGATTCACCAGCGGCGGTCGGCCACCGACGACCGGTAACGATCGACCGATCATCTCCGGTCGGTTGTCGATCGATCATCGCTGGTCGGTTGTCGATCGATCGTCGTCGATCGGTCATCGATCGATCATTGTCGATCGCCGGTCGATCGTCGGCTGGTCGCCGGTCGGTCGTCGATCGATCGGTCGTCATCAGCCATCGGTCTATCAGTCGTCGGCCTGTCGTCGGCCGACCAGTCGATCGTCGATCGGCCGTCATCATCATCATCGTCGTTGTCTCTGTCATCGTCATCGATCCATTCCTATCGTCTTTGTAATAGACACCAAACAAAAGAATGTAATGACCTTTGTAATCCAAGAGTATATACAATTTTTATCTAAACATAGTAATGTAATCAAGATTACATTACATTCCATTACAACTTGGATTACATTACGTCCTACCAAACGCAGCCTAAGTGTTTTTGAATGTTTTACCTAACTTAAACATATTGTCATACATCAAAAAGGGAGAGAGTGTTAGGGCAATCAACCCAAGTATGATCTTGGTTTTGATATGTGTGGTAAAGGGTTTAAGTTAGGATGTTTATGTGATTTAATGTGTGTGTTTAAGTTGTGCAGGACTTAGTAAATCACACATGTATAGCTTGATGAAGCATTGACAAGTTCATTATCTCATGACTTGAGTTGGTGAAGGATGACACGGGGAGAAGCCGTGAGCTTAGTGCATTCGAGGGACCACCGGACAAGGAGCAAATGGAGTGAAACCAAAGGAAGCAGACTTCAGGGCAAGACCCGAAGGATGGCACGGGAGAAGCTGCGAGCTTAATGCATCTGAGGGGCATAGGTCGGATAAAGAGAGCTTCGGTGAGGGACTTCATGGGAGATGAGAGTTGAGTGATTGTAACCCGGGTCGGGGTAGTTACGTTCAAGTTAGGTAAATTTGGTCGAATGGCTAAAGTCAAGTGTCGGATGCTCAAACATGTGGTTTGAGGTTTTACCCGACGGTCGAATGCTCAAACACTTTGTTGTTTGAGGTTTTATCTGACAACAGTCGACTAATATAGATATCAGTCGACTGGTCCGAGTCGACTGCTAGTTGACTGATGTCAACTAGGGTTTTGTGGCCAAGAGTCGATTGCCAAGGGTTGACAGTCAACTGCTCCACAATCAGTCGACTACCATGGGATGACAGTCGACTGCTATTGGTGGAAACAACCACAGAAGCGAGGCATCTCGACCAACGCCTCGACTGCATGGGCATCAATTGACTGCTAGGGTTTGACAGTCGACTGATTGACTATCCATTGGTTGGGATGCCAACCTGGATGAAGTCGTTATGAGACAATAGCTACAGCAGCAGTCGACTGCTAACATGTAGCAGTCGACTACTGCTTGCCCAACGGGAAGAATGACTTCCTCTTTATAAGAGGAGGCCTTGGGATCCTTGAAGAGGTTAATACTCTAACTCCTAAGTATATTCCAAGTGCTTTCAACGTTTTTACTTCCTCTTCCTTGTTTCTATCTCTATTTTATTGTAAGAGAGAGAGATTGTGCAAGAAGATTTCTTCTCCACCTTGGTTGAGCAAAGGAGAAGCTTAGTGCATTGGTTGAAGGAGTGATTCACCAAACGAATCATCCATGGATTAGCAGCAAGAGACGTGAACCACATTACATCATTTGTCTTAGCGTTTGTTATTTCTCTTTACTTTTTTTAGCTTAATTATCTTAATTAGCATATTCCGCTGCGCTAACGATATTGTAGACGATTAAGATGAACGAATTCCATCGAGCACGATCAAGGGTTATTCAACTCCCCTTTTAGCTGGGCCACAATCCTCCAACATTATTGAGAGTAATGATAAGATAATCAAATCCACTAAAAATATGTTAAACTCAAGATTTGACATGAAAGATATGGGTCTCGCCGATGTAATTCTAGGAATTAAAATGCTTAGAATATCGGAAAGACTTATTCTTAGTCAATCCCATTATGTGGATAAGATTCTTGAGAAATATAACAGAGGTGATACTGCATTGACATGGACTCCATTAGATACGAGTTTACACCTATCGAAAAATCGATAAGAGAGTATCTCTCAAAAAGAGTACTCTAGAGTGATCGAAAGTCTAATGTACTTGATGACTTGTACACAACTAGACTTTGCCTATGCAGTAAAAAAGTTAAGTAGCTACACGAATAATCCCGGTGTTGAACAATAGAAAGCAATAACAAGAATACTGAGGTATTTAATGTATACTCCTGATTATGGACTGCACTATACAAGATATCTAACTGTGATCGAAGGATACAATGATATGAATTAGATATCTGATATAAAAGATTCAAAATTTATGAGTGGATATTTATTCACTTTAGGAGGTGCATCCATTTCGTGGAAATCTTCTAAACAAACTGTAATCACTCGATCTACAATGGAATATGAGTTTGTAGCCCTTGACAAGAGAGATGAAGAAGTTGAATGGCTACGACAATTCTTAGAAGATGTTCCTAAATGGTCAAAACTAGTGCCAACAAGTTGCACACATTACGATAGTTAATCGGCAATCAATCGGGCATAGAGTCATATGTATAACAGTAAGTCTAGACATATACATCGTAGACACAATACCATTTGGCAACTACTTTCGACGGGAATTATCACTATTGATTATTTGAAGTCAAAAGATAATTTAGCGGAGTCATTAACTAAAGGGTTAAATAGAGAATTTGTTAAATATGGAAAATTTAAATTACCAAAATAAATGGCCAAAAATTTAGAGAAATAATCCTGAAAATTTTTCGGGATTTTTAGGGAATTTTTCCAGAATTTTTCTGGATTTAAACGGAGTCCGTACGAGATAATTCGGGGATAAAATAAATAGGCTTTGGTGGAGTTTATTTAAGGGGTTTAATCGGCGACGTTAACCTAAGTTTTTCTATTTTCCTTTTTCTTTTCCCCCGCCGCGCCCGACGACTTTCCCCTCGCGGCGGTTTCCGCGAGTTCCTTTTCTTCTCGCGCAGTCGTCCCTTCGCCGCTCGACCTTGTGACCACCTACCCCTCTGCCACCAGCGTTGCCGTTTGCGTCGGCGTCTCTTCACTCCGGATCACGCGTCGCCGTCGCTGCTCACACGCAGCGCTCGCCGTCCACAGTCGCACGCGTCGGCTTCTCGGCCACAGGATCGCCGTCGGCCTCCTCCCGCACCCCTCCTTTCTTCCGTCGACTTTTCTTCCTCGTGTTCACAGCCGCTCGAGTCCCTGCGGTCGGCTGTCCCTCCGCAAGCGTCGACAACTGCTTGCCTTCCGCCGTTGCGAGCTCCCTTAGTGTCGCCGGTGAGGGTGGAGCTTCCGGTAAATACCTAGATTTCCTCTTGTTTCCTTGCTGTTCAGGGATTCTATGGGCTGTGGTGGTCAAAGGTGGGTGTTAGTGTCGGGTGGGGATACAGGGGTAGTGATTAGGGCAGCAAGGAAGTTGCCGACTGAGAGGGTAGGAGGGTCTATTTTGGGGGTGTCGTGCGGTTAGGGTTGGAGGTGGTCGTGCAAGGGTGGCTGTGAATAATGTTTGAGCCACTGTAAATTGAGTTGGGGATCTGATTTGGGGGAAAGATTGGTTGCCGGTGGGATCCTAGGGCCTGTAAGCACGATTTTTGGTGTTGTTCAGTTGATCGTTATGGTATTCGGTTGATGTTGGATGGTTGGATGTACACTATTATATAGTTGGTCTAGTGTTTGTTATGATTATGATGTTAGTTCTAAAGCTAATCAAGATTTAGGCTCGATTTGGGGATAGATTTACTTTGGGTGTTGTACGAGTGTGATTGGACGAAAAGACCGTTATTAGGTGGAAGGTGATCAAGATTTTATTAAGCCTTTGGGTTAATTGGTTATGTAAGAAATCGATTAAGTATTCGATTTGTCGGTGGATTGCATTTTTATACTTAACAATAGTTATTCTGTATGCAGGTTTTAGTCACAAAGCAGGTCCATGGTCGTGACGACTTCATTTTTTGCGGACATTTTTATCAGGCAAGTATTTTGACTTATCTCTTAGATATAGTCATGTTGATATGCTAGTTAGGATAGCTTGCAATAATTTTCATGTTTATATGCCCAGTATGTTTTTGGGCCTATTTGATACATGCATTGGATCGGTTATGATTATATCTTCCCTGGTTTATTTGGATTATGGATATGTACTTATTGGTTGTGCATATTATTCGGATATGTGTTTTTAGTTGGATTTACATGCTTTAGTATCATGCATCATCTTACATGATTGCATGCTGGTTGGATGGGGTTCCTTTATAGTTGAGCCCGCAGCTAGTTAACTGGTTTGCACACGATGCCACTCATGGGTTAGTGGTACCTCAGAAGGGTGTGTGCAGTTGCTCTGTCATGCTCCGCTGGTCCACTCAATGGTAGCGATGAAGCAGCGTGGTAGCGAGCAGGGATCCCTCCTCTGGTCTACGACATCAGGAGATGAGAGCTTAGCTCCCCCACTCTGTTTAGGGCAGGAGGATAGGTGTACTCCAACAGCATCCTGTCTACTCGGTCACTCAGGAGCAGTGATGGCAGAGTGCACAGTTGTCATAGCCCTACCCACTCGGCTTCACCATCGCGTGTGAGGTGGCTGATTGGCGTCAGGAGTGACCATGTCATTTACACGACATGCATTTTGCATGGATAGCATTTGTATTGTGTTTGCTACATTTTTATTGATGCCTTGGATGTTGCATATGATTGTCATGCATACAGGATTCATATTTGTATATGGTGATGACTTTATCTCTTATAGTATGCCACATGCTCCTATATCAGGATAGGAGATTCAGGTTAGTACAGTCCTTTTGTATTTTTTTCTTACATACCCTATATGTGAGACTGTACTTGCATGATTGTTATTGTTAGCTATATCTTACTTTGCATATCGACTATATCCGCTGAGTCCTTTGAACTTACCCCGTTGATTTATATCTATTTCAGGATGAAGCTGTCAGGAGAGTGCAGCTGCCAAACCCCTCTCGTCGTGATAGTTTTATTAGTGGTTCGATTTATGTTTTTTTTATATTTTGATTAGAAGATATGTTTAGGAATGGAGATGGATTTTATGTTCTTACGGATGTTTTGGTATGTCTTTATGGACCTCTATTCGGAGTTTTGTTCTGGATTGGATTTCGGTTGAGTATTCCTGCCCAGATGGCAGAAGGGGTAGGTTTAGATGTGATAGACTGTTTACTATATCATTTGATTATTGGCCTGAGGCTTATTTTATTACCTGCGTGTGTTGTTTGGATTCCGATCGTGTTGACCTATGTATAGTGGTCATGTAGGCCTTCTATGTAAGTTTGGTATTGTCACCCGTACAGGGGAGATACTGTCGGATTTTGGTCTGACGGGGACTCCCTCGGGGCATGACAATTTATTTGGTATCAGAGCCCTAGGTTTACGAGTTCCTAGGGGTTTTTGGGATTTTTCGGAGTTCGCCATGTTTGGCAGGTTTTTGCAAGGCAATCTGGAAATTTTTAGATTGGTATGGATTTTCGACGATTTTTATGTTTCGGAAATTCGAGGTATTATTGACGAGGTTAATTTGGGGATTTGGCGGCGACAGGACATCTCCTGACGGTGAAATAGGTATGATGATTAATTTTATATGTTTTTACTTGTAGTAACATCTGTATTAATTTAACAGAGATGAGGCGAGGTGGGCGTGCTCCTACGCCGAGACGTGGTGCGGGGCGGCCACGCCAGAGGACATTGAGATCTCTGGCGACGGAGTTGCCAGAGAGATCTACTGAGGGTGAGCATGTTGATCAGGGTCAGATTCCACTTGGTGCTGCGGGAGTCGTGGATCCTCAGTCCTCGGCGGTTCCTCCTCTAGAGATACCCACTGAGAGTATCCGATGTACGGCGGAGACCTGGCTACACTTGAGACACCTCGCCGGATGGGCACGCTACTCTGCACCCATCAATGGAGTCGGTCGGCCCTCACTCGGTATCTGCCCCTGCGTATGGAGCGACACCATCTACGGTAGTTTCGCTAGCTCCTGCGACGACCCCTACTCATCCTACGGATGTGGCTGCGGCACGAGCTCGGATTCCCGGTTTAGCAAAGTCGATGAAAAGCCGGTTCACCTTATTCAGCGGAGAGACTGATCCGAGCGTAGCTCAGTCTTGGATCGAGATGATGGAGCATACTTTCTACTATATGGTCTGCTCCGAGTGGGAGAAGGCAGAGTTGGTGGCCTTCCATTTACAAGGCGAGGGTGGGACATGCGGGACGATCCATGAGCGGCCAGTTACAGGCGAGATTCAGAGAGGCCTTCGAGAGTCAGTATTTCCCACGGGCATATCAAATGATGCGCCATTAGGATTTTCTAAGTCTTCGACAGAATAATCGCTCAGTGATGGAGTATAATACAAAATTTAATCTGTTAGCCAGGTTTTGTCCAGAGTTAGTTACTAAGGATAGGTCACGCATGATGCAATTTGTTCAGGGACTTGATGGACATCTCCAGGTCAAGATGGCAGGATTTGGTAGTTCTTCCTACCGGGAGGCATTGGATAGAGCTTTGTTGATCGAGTCGGCTCAACAGAGAGTTAATACTAACAGGAAGAGGAAACAGACCGAACGAACCACAGTCGTACCAGTGATCACAGACTCCGGGCAGCCAAAGTGGCGCGATCAGTCGGGTCAGAGTCACTCTGGGGCATCTAGCCGGCCTTAGAAATCAGGACGATCTTCAGCTGGACCCTCCCGGTCTTCTCAGCAGAGCTGGAGGACTCCCACTAGTGACACCTACTGTACCCGTTGTGGGTCGAGAGAGCATACCGTCTCAGCCTGCACCTTGGGACAGTCAGTTTGCTATTATTGCAAACTGCCTGGACACCTAAGCCGAGATTGTTCGTTGAAGGCTCAGCATGTGGCTTCCGAGGTTTCTATCAAGGGAGGACAGTTGCGTCAGTCTCGGACTCAGAGAGGGGGGCAAACAGCAAGACCTTCGCAACGCCCGCAGAGGACAACTCCCCCTTCAGGAGCCGCCTATGGTATTCATGGACAGGAGTATACCAGTGCCCGTACGGTGTCACAGGGTTTTGTTTCAGGACCGCAGTATCATATGCAGTCCCAACCAGCGTCTGATACGAGATCGCTGGCAAAGAACGTCATCGATGCTCGGTGCAGCCTCGCCGGTTCAGACCGACCACGGCTACGATAGATACCAATTGCAGCTTTCATATCAGCCTACGTATCAGTCTCAGGCCCAGACACAGCCACCTCTGGCAGTGCTACCACCTCCACCTCCATCGGAGACTAGGCGGATTCATGCGATTACCTGAGAGGATGCGCAGCGAGCCAGTGAATCCGTTTTCCGCGGTACGGTTTCACTTTATGCATTTTCAGCTATTATGTTTATTGATAATGGCAGTTTGCATTCATTTATTTCTCATGCATTTATGAGAGAGATTGGTAGACTACCTACAATTAGATCACAACGATTAACCGTCTCCCTACCGTCTGGTGATACGTTGGACGTTACCCAGGAGGTCCGAGGTTGTCCCTTAGATTTCGATAACATCATACTTACTGTAGATTTATTGGTACTGGACATGGTCGAGTTCGATATTATCCTTGGCATGGATTGGCTGTCAGCATATCATGCCACAGTTGATTGCCAGACGAGGGTGGTCACTTTTCGACCTCCGAACCAACCCTCGTGGGATTTCACTGGCATCTGGGATGACGTCATAGCGACCATTTTTGCGATTCAGGCTCAGAAGCTTTTATTGCATGGTTGCCAGGGTTTTCTATTATCTATGATCAATGTAGAAGACAGTGGTGATTCTCATATCGCTAACATTCCTATTGTCCGAGAATTTCCGGATGTTTTTCCAGAGGAGTTACCGGGCTTGCCTCCCATAAGGCAAATGGAGTTCACGATTGAGTTAATTCCTGGGACATCGTCGGCATCGAAAGCTCCTTATCGTATGACCCCGAGAGAGTTGGACGAGTTAAAGGTTCAGCTCTAGGAACTTTTGGACAGAGGTTTTATTCGCCCTAGTGTATCACCCTGGGGTTCTCCGGTTCTTTTTGTGAAGAAGAAAGATGGTTTGATGAGATTATGCATCGACTACAGGCAGTTGAACGCCATAACTATCAAGAATAAATACCCCCTACCACGTATTGAGGACTTGTTTGATTAGCTCAGAGGTACATCAGTATATTCTAAGATTGATCTGCGGTCTGGATATCATCAGTTAACGGTTAGAGACTCAGACATTCAGAAGACAGCGTTTCGTACCAAATATGGACACTATGAATTTTTTGTAATGCCATTTGGGCTTACCAATGCTCCAGCGGTATTCATGGATTTGATGAACCATGAATTTATGGATTTTCTAGATCGGTTCATCATTGTCTTTATTGACGACATTCTGGTCTATTCTCGTTCTGAAGAGGAACACGCGCAGTATCTTCGCCTTGTTTTGGATAGGCTCCGATAGAAGCGACTATATGCGAAGTTCAATAAATGCGCATTTTGGTTACCCTCAGTCGGTTTTCTGGGACATATGGTTTCTAATAAAGGCATTTCAGTTGACCCCCAGAAGATTGAGGTTATCACCAGTTGGGAGCAGCCGAAATCAGTTCAGGAGGTTCACAGTTTCCTAGGCTTGGCTGGTTATTATAGACGGTTCATTGAGGGTTTTTCGAGCATTGCTATGCCGTTGACACGCCTTACCAAGAAGGGCGTGAAGTTCACGTGATCAGAGGTGTGCGAGACCAGTTTCCAGGAGTTGAAGAAGAGATTGGTGTCAGCACCGATTCTGGTATTGCCATTAGGGGACGACGATTTCGTCCTTTATACCGATGCGTCTCTACAGGGTTTAGGCACAGTACTGATGCAGCATGGCAGGGTGGTCTCTTATGCTTCTCGCCAGCTGAAGGAGCATGAGAAAAACTACGTAGTACATGATCTAGAATTAGCCGCTATTATTTTTGCCTTAAAGATTTGGAGGCATCATTTGTATGGTATTACGTTTGAGATTCTCACTAATCATAAGAGTCTCAAATATCTATTTACGCGGAAGGAACTCAATCTTTGACATAGGAGATGGATGGAGTTCCTGAAGGATTATGACTGTACCATTAGCTACCACCCAGGGAAAGCCAATGTGGTTGCCGATGCACTTAGCCGGAAGTCCCGAGGGACTTTAGCTTCCTTTCGAGTTTTAGTCACGGATTTGATTCAGGGTTTTACTGAGTTGAGTCTTGAGGAGCAGGGACCGACAGAGCAGGGTATTCTGGTTACCATGGTTGCTCAGTCGTCTATCCGGATGAGAGTCTAGGAGGCTCAGGCCAGTGATCAGCATTTACAGTTCATTGGCAGTCAAATAACTTCTGGACAGCAGACTGAGTTCACCCGAGATGATGAAGGTATTATATATTTCCGGGGTAGATTATGCGTACCTCAGTCTCACCCGGTCATGGAGGAGTTACTTCAGGAGGCTCATCGCTCTCGATTTGCGATCCACCCAGGCGAAACTCACATGTATCGAGAATTAAAGCGTTTATATTGGTGGAACGACATGAAGAAAGACATCGCAGATTTTGTAGCTAGATGTCTGATATGTCAACAGGTGAAAGCTTAGCATCAGAGACCAACCGGATTACTTCAGAGGATTCCTATTCCTGAGTGGAAGTGGGATCACATTACCATGGATTTTGTGGTGGGTTTGCCTAGGACACGTCAAGGCCATGACGCAATTTGGGTAGTCGTTGACCGACTAACCAAATCCGCACACTTCTTAGCGATTCGGAAGACCGACTCTCTGGATCATTTGACAGAGTTATATTGTTGGGAGATCATCCGATTGCATGGTGTTCCTTTGAGCATTATATCAAATAGAGATCCCTCGTTCACATCCCGGTTCTGGCAGAGTCTGCAGCAGGCCTTAGGCACGCAGCTTCGTTTTAGTACTGCATTCCATCCGCAGACAGATGGACAGTCTGAGCGGACCATTCAGACACTAGAGGATTTGCTGAGGTCCTGTGTTATAGATTTCGGGGGCAACTGGGAGGACCACTTGTCGTTAGTGGAATTCGCCTACAATAATAGCTATCATTCGGCTATCCAAATGGCCTCGTTTGAAGCATTGTATGGTAGACAGTGTCGTACACTCACCCTCTGGGAGGAGGTTGGGGAGGCCCAGTTGTTAGGACTCCAGAGAGCTCAGCATGAGGCAGAGTTGGTCCATACTATCAGACGTAGGATGACAGAGGCGCAGGATCGCCAGAAGAGTTATACAGATCAGAGACGGAGACCTCTGGAGTTCTCTATTGGTGATCACGTATTCTTGCGAGTTTCACCCACGAAAGGGGTGAAGAGATTTGGCCTCCGTGGTAAGCTAGCTCCTAGATATATTGGTCCGTTTGAGATTTTGGAGAGGATCGGAGCAGTCGCTTATCGCTTAGTGCTACCACCATCGTTGACGGGTATTCATGATGTGTTCCATGTGTCCATGTTGAGAAAGTATGTGCCAGACTCTACACATATTCTGTCAGATGTGTCAGGTTTCATTCAACCTGATGCTACTTACGCAGAGGTTTCGGTATGGATTTTGGATCACAAGGAACGACAGTTGTGGAACAATGTTGTGCGACTTGTCAAGGTTGGGTGGAGTCACCACACCGATGAGGAGGTCACTTGGGAGCTTGAAGAAAAGATCAGAGCTCAATATCCCCACCTATTTACTTAAGGTAAGTGAAATATATTTTCAGTACTTGTGGTATCTCTTACTCATTATGCATTTGAGTAGGAAATTTGGGGACCAAATTTTTATTAGTGGGGGAGAATGTTAAATACGGAAAATTTAAATTACCAAAATAAATGGCCAAAAATTTAGAGAAATAATCCTGGAAATTTTTCAGGATTTTTAGGGAATTTTAAGAATTTTTTCAGAATTTTTCTGGATTTAAACGGAGTCCATACGAGATAATTTCAGGGATAAAATAAATAGGCTTTGATGGAGTTTATTTAAGGAGTTTAATCGGCGACATTAACCTAAGTTTTTCTATTTTCCTTTTTCTTTTCCCCCGCCGCGCCCGATGACTTTCCCCTCGCGGCGGTTTCCGCTAGTTCCTTTTCTTCTCACGCAGTCGTCCCTTCGCCGCTCGACCTTGCGGCCACCTACCCCTCTGCCACCAGCGTCGCCGTTTGCACTGGCGTCTCTTCACTCCGGATCACGTGCCGCCGTCGCTGCTCACACACAACGCTCGCCGTCCACAGCCGCACGCACCGGCTTCTCGGCCACAGGATCACCGTCGGCCTCCTCCCGCACCCCTCCTTTCTTCCGTCGGCTTTTCTTCCTCGCGTCCGTAGCCGCCCTAGTCCCTGCGGTCGACTATCCCTCCACAAGCATCGGCAACCGCTTGCCTTCCGCCGCCGCGAGCTCCCTTAGTGTCGCCGGTGAGGGTGAAGCTTCCGGTAAATACCTAGATTTCCTCTTGTTTCCTTGCTGTTCAGGGATTCTATGGGCTGTGGTGGTCAAAGGTGGGCGTTAGTGTCGGGTGGGGATACAGGGGTAGTGATTAGGGCAGCAAGGAAGTTACCGGCTGAGAGGGTAGGAGGGTCTATTTTGGGGGCGTCGTACGGTTAGGGTTAGAGGTGGTCGTGCAAGGGTGGTTGTGAATAATGTTTGAGCCGCTGTAAATTGAGTTGGGGATCTGATTTGGGGGAAAGATTGGTTGTCGGTGGGATCCTAAAACCGGTAAGCACGATTTTTGGTGTTGTTCGGTTGATCATTATGGTATTCGGTTGATGTTGGATGGTTGGATGTACACTATTATATAGTTGGTCTAGTGTTTGTTATGATTATGATGTTAGTTCTAAAGATAATCAAGATTTAGGCTCGATTTGGGGATGGATTTACTTTGGGTGTTGTACGAGTGTGATTGGACGAAAAGACCGTTATTAGGTGGAAGGTGATCGAGATTTTATTAAGCTTTTGGGTTAATTGGTTATGTAAGAAATCGATTAAGTATTCGATTTGTTGATGGATTGTATTTTTGTGCTTAACAATAGTTATGTTGTATGCAGGTTTCGGTCACGAAGCAGGTCCACGGTCGTGACGACTTCATTTTTTGCGAACATTTTTATCAGGCAGGTATTTTGACTTATCTCCTAGATATAGTTATATTGATATGCTTGTTAGGATAGCTTGCAATAATTTTCATGTTTATATACCTAGTATGTTTTTGTGCCTATTTGATACATGCATTGGATCGGTTATGATTATATCTTCCCTGGTTTATTTAGATTATGGATATGTACTTATTGGTTGTGCATATTATTCGGATATGTATTTTTAGTTGGATTTACATGTTTTAGTATCATGCACCATCTTGCATGATTGTATGCTGGTTGGACGGGGTTTCTTTATAGTTGAGCCCGCAGCTAGTTACATGGTTTGCACACGTTGTCACTCATGGGTTAGTGGTACATCAGGAGGGTGTGTGCAGTTGCTCTGTCAGGCTCCGCTGGTCCGCTCATGGGTAGCGATGAGGCAGCGTGGTAGCGGGCAGGGATCCCTCCTCTGGTCTACGACACCGGGAGATAAGAGCTTAGCTCCCCCACTCTGTTTGGGGCAGGAGGATAGGTGTACTCCGACAGTATCCTGTCCACTCGATCACTCAGGAGCAGTGATGGCAGAGTGTACAGTTGTCATAGCCCTACCCACTCGGCTTCACCATCGCGTGTGAGGCGGCTGACTGGTGTCAGGGGTGACCATGTCATTTGCACGGCATGCATTTTGCTTGGATAGCATTTGTATTGTGTTTGCTGCATTTTTATTGATGCCTTGGATGTTGCATATGATTGTCATGCATACAGGATTCATATTTGTATATGGTGATGACTTTATCTCTTATAGTATGGCACATGCTCCTATATCAGGGTTGGAGATTTAGGTTAGTACAGTCCTTTTGTATTTCTTTCTTGCATACCCTATATGTGAGACTGTACTGGTATGATTGTTATTGTTAGCTATATCTTACTTTGCATATCGACTATATCCGCTGAGTTCTTTGAACTTACCCCATTGATTTATATCTATTTCAGGATGAAGCTGTCAGGAGAGTGCAGCTGTCAAACCCCTCTCGTCATGATAGTTTTATTAGTGGTTCGATTTATGGTTTTTTTTTATATTTTGATTAGAAGATATGTTTAGGAATGAAGATGGATTTTATGTTCTTACGGATGTTTTGGTATGTCTTTATGGACCTCTATTCGGAGTTTTGTTCTGGATTAGATTTCAGTTGAGTATTCCTGCGCATATGACAGAAGGGGTAGGTTTAGATGTGATAGACTGTTTACTATATCATTTGATTGTTAGCCTGAGGCCTATTTTATTACCTGCATGTGTTGTTTGGATTTCGGTCGTGTTGACCGATGTATAGTGGTCATGTAGGCCTTGTATGTAAGTTTGGTATTGTCACCCGTACAAGGGAGATGCTGTCGGATTTTGGTCTGGCGGGGACTCCCCCGGGGCGTGACAGAATTAGTTGCTAGCTCATCACGATGAATGGACTTGATAAGGATGCCGAAAGCAAATATAGGCACAAAGGAAACTCAACCTATGTTGAGTGGAGATCTCACAAAATAGGTTCAAAAGGATAACCTAATTGCACTAATTTACGACATCACCGTGGAGAAACGCACCCAATATAACAGTAAATCACTGTGGGCAAGGTCCTAATGAAACATTGCAAATTTGAAGGATAATCTATGACTTTTAATGATCCCAATAAAGTAATTTCTTACTTTCGATAGATCACTTATATGAAAAAGAAATGGGGTCACTTCGAAGAGAATTAGAGGTACAATTCTTAGACTTTTTCACAGAACCAAGTGTATTCATGGCCAAGATCGAATACACTTATGAGACTTGAACTGTATCAAGGAGAGTCTTGGGTGAAACAATGTCAATGTTTACATAGACGGTAAAATAGTTCAAAGATATCACGTCTATTGATCAGCTAGTAAGAAAACAAAGCTTCACAAGAGAAGGTTCAAAGTATAACACCTACCTATCCTATACATGACTAAACTGCCGAAGACTATCACATACCTTGTTTCCATTCATGTAGGGGATTGTTAGATAATGTGAATGAAAAAATACATAGTGGATAAAATTAGTTCCACATTCAAATGGAATGATAGTGGATAAATAGTGCAAAAAAAAAAAGTGTTAATCCAAGGTCCGAATTGCACGAATCCAAATGGTTCTTGTACTACACATATCGGATCAATCAAAGGATGATATGGTTATGAAAAAAAGTTAGAATTTGCCACAATATGTCTTCCTTACTCGCTCCACGTACATGTGAAAAATTAAATCACATGCATGATCAAAGTCAAAATGCTTGTGTATAAAAGGTCAATGCCCAAAGCCCATTATGAAAGGTTAAATCCCATCATAAAGGGCAAAGCCCTTCATGATGAGGTGTCATCTCATGCTCCACATGCTTCTTCTTATTTTTGGCATGTGGCATGTTCAAGTCACATGGGCATCAATGTGTCTTACATACTTAAGAGAGGATACCACCACAAGCCATGTGGAGATGGAGGTAGCAAGTTCACCATTCATTGGATTCTCTTTATAAGAAGAAGAGAATGAAAGATTACAACACAAGCAATTTCTTCATGGTTGAAGAAAAGAAAGAAGAGAGTGAAGAAAGAAAGAGAGATAGAGAGGAAAGAGGAAGAAAGAGATTTTCTTCTTCCTTTGAAGAATTTCTTCATCCGAAAAGAAAGAAAGAGAGTGAATCCTTACTAGTCATTCTTTCATTTTGCTGAGTCATCTTTTGCTCGGCAGCCCCTGTGATAGTGTTCAAATACCTAGTTAAGTCACTACTACAACTTGTGCTAGGTTGTGCTAATAGTTCCGTCATTTTATCCTGGGAGACAGACATCCTGCGTCACCTCGTAGCACCATCGGAGGGGACAAATCTGTCTTAAGGAGACTGCTTCTTCGCAGGACTCGACGTTTTCATTCCTATACGGGTGACGGATACCATCTCGATAGATAAGTCCGAGTGATATTCTTATAATTTTAAATTCGGACTACTTCCTGTATTTCTGGCTTGAATGTGGAATAAGATTTCCAATCGAAAAAACATCCCAAAATTCTTTAATGTTTCAAGGATCCATGCTTCGTGCGAAAGTGTTAATTCTCCTAAACCCTAAAGTTCAAAGTATACGAGTTTCGAAGATTCGCAATCGTAGTATATTATCTTCGAAACCATAGAATTAGAGTTGTCAAGTTGGGTTGGATACATCGGATTGACCCACTCCACTAAATAATTTAAGCGGATTAGATTGAAATTTTATTAACCCGCCATTTTGGTAGGTATAAACAGATCAATCTGCACGGGTTACATGTCTAGATGGGTCGACCCGTGATGGGCTTGCATTGGGCCGCGAGTTAAGAAATATCAAAAGAAGATAGGAACATATGAAAACAAAATTGTATAAACTTTTTGACTAATATTCTAATACTAACAAGATAAATTTTTCACAATCACAATTTTCTTCTATCACATATACACTTCAACAAAGGGTAGGAGAAGTTAGAGAAAAGAGTAAAATAATTGTTGGTGCAACAATGCCCCAAGCATTTATATGTTTTGATGTTTGGATAATCATCTAAGTTAGGCAACAATTTGTGATCTAAATTGTGATGATGTTTTAGTGACAGGGAAATCCAAGTATGAAGACTTGGTGAAAGAAAAGTCCAAGGTAAAGGTTTGGCGGCATAAGACCAAGCATGTTGTCTTGGCAGCATTAAAGTCCAAACGGACTTTGGCAAAGGGAGTCCAAAAGCAAGTCTTGGCAGCGTAAGTCCAAGCATGTAGACTTGGCGGCGTAAAGTCCAAGCATGCCTTGGCAAAGGAAAACTCTAGACATGACAAAACCAAAGAAGCTCTTGGAAGCAAAGCGCAAAGGATGAACAAGTCGCGGACTCGGAGGAATCCTGGAGGCGCAAGGCTTAAGGAAGAGCTAAGGGGTTAAGTCTAGGTCTAGGGGGTGAAATCAAGTGTGAAATATTCACACGATGTATCGATCGAGTCAGTGCTCGGCCCGAGTCGGTGAAACCACGACCATCGATCGGCTGATGTGACCAAAGCGATCATGATGTTGCACGATCGACCGCCAGCGATGTCGATCGATCGTGATAGGCGAAAAGCGAGCGCGAGAATGGAGTCGCACTCATCCCGTAGTGATCACTCGATCGATCACTCCATCGATCGGCCGATGGAGGATCGCCGATCGATGAAAGTGCCGTTGGATGAAACGACTCGAATCCCGCGACCGGCTATTCGAGCCGCGTTAACCACGCTAGCGGATCGTGATGTTGTACATCGGTCGGTGATCGGCTCTAACGGGAAAATCAGCCTCTTCTCTATAAAAGAGGGTGGTGGAGGTTTTTGGGGTTAATGCTTATTCTCCAATCTTTCTCAACCTCTCCACGAATTCTTTAGCTTTCTAAGTGATTTAAATCTCCTCCTCTTCTCTTTAAGCTTAGATCTTCATCTTTTGTAAAGAAGAGGAGTTGTGGTGTAAAGAAAGCTCATTAGTGGATTTGCTTGGATTGATCCACCTCAAGGATCGCCGTGAAGTAGGAGCGTTATCTCCGAACCACGTAAAAGGCCTTGTTTGCGTTTGATTTTATTTTTACATATATTATTGTGTTTGCTTCCGCTAATCTTTTTGTAGAAACCGAAAAACGCTATTCACCCCCCCTCTAGCTTCCAAACGATCTCTAACAAGTGGTATCAGAGCCCGGATCGCATCGGAAGATCTAGCAATCAACCGGAGCAAAGATGACATTTCAAGAGGGGTATAGCACGGTGAGGCCTCCGTTCTTCGACGGCAACGATTTCGGATATTGGAAAGGTAGGATGGAGTATTATTTAATGAACGATATTGAGAATTGGTTTAGTGTTGTAGATGGTTTTGAGAAGTCGGTCGACGAATTCGGAGCACCACTACCGACAAAGGATTGGACAAGAGAGATGGCCAAGAAAGCACAAGCAAATGCAAAAACAACGACCACACTTCAATGTGGTCTATCCAAGGAGCAACTTTCTAAGGTCGGGCCATTCAATTCCGCAAAAGAGCTTTGGGAGAAGCTCATTGAACTCAATGAAGGATCCAAAGAGACAAGAAGGGCCAAGAGGGACCTTTTGATTGGCCAACTCCAAAGCTTCACTATAAAGACAAACGAAACCGTGAGCCAAATGCACGGGCGCTTCAAGGAAGTAGTTAACGGACTACACGTTATAGGTGAAAAGGTCGACAACCGAGACCTTGTGAGGTATGTACTACAAGCCTTCCCTAGGACCACCTTATGGGCCTCAATGGTAGATGCCTATAAGGTCTCTAGGGATCTTTCATTAGTTAAATTAGATGAGTTATTTTGTGAATTTCAATTGCATGAACAAGCTAACACTTCATCCAAAGAGAAGGGTATAGCTCTTTTTGTAGGAAAGAAGGAGAAGAAGAAAAAGGAAAAGAAGGAGGTGTCTTCCTCATCCGAATCCGAGGAGGACTCATCAAGTAGTGAGGATGAGTTGTCGGCAAGTGAGGTAGCACACTACGTCAAGAAATTTGGTGGGAAGTCAAGGAGGCTCACCAAGAAAGATGTGAAGAGGATGTTTCAATCCTCAAGAGGTAAATCTTCTAACAATTCAAATTCTATTTCTAACGTGACGTTTTGGTTGCAACAAGAAAGGGCACATAAAGCCAAATTGCCGGAACTAAAGAAAAGGAGGAGAAGGATAAGAAGAAGAAGGAAAAGAAGGAAAAGAAGAAGAAGGAGGCGATGATGGCACAAACGTGGGATACTCTAAGTATGGAGGAGTCTTCCGACGATGAAGAAGTTTGCCATACAACCCGAAACTTAGCCCTCATGGCATTGGAAGAAATCGGAAGCTCAAGCGAGGAGTCTTCTTCCTCTTCAAGCGATGAATCATCATCAAGTGATGATGATGAGGTAAATGACTCACCCAAAGTAGATTTACTATATAAGACTATTGCATGCTTACAAAATGCTTTAAATAGATCAAAAACTAGGATTAAGGATCTAAAATTAGAGATCAAATCATTTAAGAATATAGATGCATCATGTGATAAACCATCTAGTGATGATGATTGTACTCTTAGGGATGAAAATGATGAGTTAAGAAAAGAAATAAGTAAATTAAGAACATGCCTAGAAAAGTTCACTAATGGTTCTAAATATCTAGATATGATTATTAAGGACCAAAGGGCAATTTACAATAAGGCCGGTTTATGATATAGACTTAAGGAGAAAGAGGTAGCATTTGCATCCCTAGTTAGTAGAAAATCCATGATTAAAAGCAAGGGGAGAAAAGCATGGGTACCTAAAAAATTTATAATTGATGCTAGTGGTCCTAAGATTTGGGTACCTAAGGATTGTGTTTTTCATGTGATATAGGTAGAAGAACCAAGCTTATGGATAGTTGATAGTGGGTGCTCAAAGCATATGACCGGGGATGAGAGAAAATTCTCCACTATCAACCATACTAGCAAAGGAAAAGTGTCATTTGGTAATAGCGGTAAACTTAAAATTCTAGGAAAGGGCACCATTGAGGTATCTCCCAATCTTGCTATTCATAAAGTTCTATTAGTTAAAAATATGAAATTTAACTTACTTAGTGTAAGCCAATTATGTGATGCAAATTTTGATGTTAAATTTGATTCCTCAAAATGTTTTATAAGACACAAAACTATAAATGATTGCATGTTAGTAGACTTTAGAAAATCAAATATATATTATGTTGATTTATCTTATGTTACTAACCCTTCCACTAAGTGTCTTATTGCAAAAGAGGAAGAAAGTTGGCTTTGGCATAGGAGACTAGGTCACATAAACATGAAGAATATAGCCAAAATAGCAAAATTGAAGCTAGTCAAAGGATTGCCTAGAGTCAAATATCTCAAGGACAAGATGTGTGATGCTTGTCAAGAAGGGAAACAATCAAAAACATCACACAAAGGTAAAAATTTACTTAGTACCGCTTTACCATTAGAATTACTACATATGGATTTATTTGATTGTCATAGTACCCCATCTATAATTGGTAGTAAATATTGTTTGGTTATAGTAGATGATTTTTCTAGGTTTACTTGGGTGTTTTTCTTGAAAAATAAGAATGAAACCTTAGAAATAATCATAGGATTTAGCAAAAGAGTAGAAAATGAAAGAAAACTCAAAATCAACCGGATCCGTAGTGATCATGGTGGAGAGTTTGAGAATTCTAACTTTTCAACTTTTTGCTTAGAACAAGGGTACAAGCATGAATTTTCTTGTCCTAGAACACCCCAACAAAATGGGGTTGTGGAAAGAAAAAATCGTGCCCTACAAGAAGCGGCTAGGACAATGCTTAATGCATATTCCTTACCTAGCTACTTGTGGGCGGAAGCGGTTAATACCGCTTGCTATATCCAAAATAGGGTATTGATTCATAGGTTTTTAGGAAAAACTCCATTTAAATTGTGGAATGGTACAATTCCAACAATTCATTATTTTAAGGTCTTTGGATGTGAAGTCTATATCTTAAATACCAAAGACAACCTAAGTAAGTTTGAGTCCAAAGCGGATGAGGGAATCCTAGTTGGTTACTCATCCACTAGTGTAGGATATAGAGTTTACAATAAAAGGACTCAAAAGATTGAAGAATCTTCAAATGTTCAATTTGATGAAACTTCAAGTACATACCCTAGAAAATCCCCTATTGATGATGACATAAATAATGAAAATCAAGAAATTACCAAACAATTTCAAGATTTAAACTTAGGAGGTATTAATCAAGGGGGAGGATTGGATCAAGGGGGAGTAAGGGATGACTCCGATGATGAACTTAGGATTGAAGTTAATCATGATCAAACTCAACTTGATACACCTCCTAGAACCATAAGAGTTCATCAAAGTCACCCATTAGATCAAATTGTGGGTGAATTATCTCAAGGAGTTAGGACTAGGTCATTCCATAGGGACCCCACTAGTCATATAGCTCTAATTTCTCAAATTGAGCCCAAAAACATTAAAGATGCATTACTTGATCCAGATTGGATCTTAGCAATGCAAGATGAATTGGCTTAATTTGATAGGAGTCAAGTGTGGGAGTTAGTTCCTAGACCAAGTGAAAACACTATTATTACTACAAGATGGGTCTTTAGGAACAAACTAGATGACCAAGGGAATATCACTAGAAATAAAGCACGATTAGTTGCAAGGGGTTTTAATCAAGTTGAAGGACTTGATTATGATGAAACATATGCCCCGGTTGCTAGATTAGAGTCCATTAGAATACTTTTAGCATATGCCTCCTATATGGGTTTCAAACTCTATCAAATGGATGTCAAATCGGCATTCCTAAATGGGTTTATTAAGGAAGAGGTATATGTAGAACAACCTCCTGATTTTGAAAATACGGACTACCCAAACCATGTATACAAGCTTAGGAAAGCCTTATACGGTTTGAAACAAGCTCCCCGGGCTTGGTATGAAAGATTGTCAACTTTTCTAATCTCTAAGGATTTCAAAAGGGGTAGTATAGATCAAACTCTCTTTATAAAGTCAACATCTAAAGACATCTTTGTAGCCCAAGTGTATGTTGATGACATTATCTTTGGGTCAACAAATGATGAGCTTCTTCAAGACTTTATTCAAAATATGGAAAAAGAGTTTGAGATGAGTCTAGTTGGAGAATTAAATTTCTTCCTAGGTTTGCAAGTTAAACAAACAAGTGAAGGAATTTACATCTATCAAACCAAATATGCTAAGGAAATGATTAAGAAATTTGGTTTAGAAAATGCTAAGGTAGTGTCAACTCCAATGGCAACCAATACCAAAATAGATAGTGATAGTGAAGGAAAACAAATAGATCTTACCCTTTATAGGAGCATGATTGGTAGCCTCTTGTATTTAACCGCTAGTAGACCCGACATATTATTTGCGGTTGGTATGTGTGCTAGGTATCAATCATGTGCTAAGGAATCTCATTTAGTTGCCGTTAAAAGAATTTTAAGATATGTCAAGGGCACACTAAATGTAGGTCTATGATACCCTAGGACTAGGTCTTTTGATTTAATTGGGTACACCGATTCCGATTATGCCGGTTGCAAATTGGATCGGAAGAGTACTAGTGGTGGATGTCAATTCCTTGGGTCCTCCCTAGTGAGTTGGAGTAGTAGGAAGCAACCTTGTGTTGCTTTATCCACCACCGAGGCCGAATATGTGGCTATGGGTGGTTGTGTAGCTCAACTCTTATAGATGAAACATACCCTAGAAGATTATGAGCTATCTTACTCCAACATGAAAATATTTTGTGATAATGTAAGCACCATTAACTTGACCAAAAACCCGGTGCATCACTCTATGACCAAACACATTGAAGTGAAGCATCACTTCATTAGAGACCATGTGGCTAAGGGGGATATTGAGCTCAATTATATTGAATCCAAGTCCAACTTAGCCGATATATTTACCAAGGCTCTCCCCGAAGTAGAATTTTCATCACTTAGGAGAGAACTTGGAATGTGCTTGGTTGAGTGAAGGTGTAGGTTTGCATGATCCTATAGAAATACTAGGTTTTATACCTTTAACCATCTCACAAAATACCTAAGAAACCATGATTTTTGTATTGAGCCACCTAGACAACATGTGAGATGATAGGAAGATGCACTTGGTTCATCATGCTTGTTATGATGCATTACTATGGACCAAAGTGTCATCTAGAGACATTAATCCTTAATTGGACCAATCATTGGGAAGGCTTATACACAATTGATGTGCATATAGCTCCAAGAACATGATTGGAAATGTCAAATAAAACATATTTTAAACTATGTTTATCATACTTTGAAAAACTATTTTCAAGTGAAACACAAAAGTGATACAAAGTTTGCAAAATTTTAGAACTTTTTGCTAGTTTCCAAATTTGTATCAATATTGAAATCTGGAAAACATATATTTTTCAAAATATTTTTCCTTGATAAAGTATGATTTCAGAAATGTGTACACAAATTTTCATGATTTTTCGATGTTTCTAGAATTTCTGACGCATTTCTGAATTTGGCCTGGAAAGGCTGATTTTAGTATTCTGGTGTAGCGATCGATTGTTGAAACCGATGATGATACTTAATGTGTTTTCGAAAAATCAGTCTCATTTTCTGAGGTTTGGTATATTGTTGATATCCTAAAGCAATAGCATGATGGTATTGAGTCTAAACAACGTGTATGGCTGTTCGATGTCATGTTTTAGGGGGAGTTTCACAAAATATATCTTTCTCCTCTAAGAATTTACATTGTTGGTGCAAAGTTAGGATTTAACCTTTCAAATTGTTTGATGACTTTCGCTCCACATGTATTTTATTCATCCTAATCTATATCTTGGATTAAGGGGGAGTTCAATCTTAAAATCTATGCCTTAGTTCAAGATTGTGACACACTCAATTCTTTCATGATATGTATGTTTTTATCTTTCTTCTCTTTTTGATGTATGTCAAAGGGGGAGAAGAAATGTTTAAGTTAGAATTGGAATTGAATATATGATAATATGCGTATCTTTAAAAGACCTAACTTAAATGATTGTCAAACATAAAAAAGGGAGAGATTGTTGGTGCAACAATGCCCCAAGCATTTATATGTTTTGATGTTTGGATAATCATCTAAGTTAGGCAACAATTTGTGATCTAAATTGTGATGATGTTTAAGTGACAGGGAAATCCAAGTATGAAGATTTGGTGAAAGAAAAGTCCAAGGTAAAGGTTTGGCGACATAAGACCAAGCATGTTGTCTTGGCAGCATTAAAGTCCAAACGGACCTTGGCAAAGGGAGTCCAAAAGCAAGTCTTGGCAGCGTAAGTCCAAGCATATAGACTTGGCGGCGTAAAGTCCAAGCACGCCTTGGCAAAGGAAAACTCTAGACATGACAAAACCAAAGAAGCTCTTGGAAGCAAAGCGCAAAGGATGAACAAGTCGCGGACTCGGAGGGATCCTGGAGGCACAAGGCTTAAGGAAGAGCTAAGGGGTTAAGTCTAGGTCTAGGGGATGAAATCAAGTGTGAAATATTCACATTTGATGAGTATCGATCGGCCCGATACGATGTATCGATCGATCAGTGCTGAGTCGGTGAAACCACGACCATCACCGATCGGCCCGATGTGACCAAAGCGATCGGTGATGTTGCAATCGATCATTGCCAGCGGTGTCGATCGGTGATAGGCGTAAGCGAGCACAGAATGGAGTCGCACTCGACTGCGGCCGTGATCACTCGACTGATCACTCCATCAGTCGACTGATGGAGGGATCAGTCGACTGATGAAAGTGTCGTTGGATGAAACGACTCTGAATCCCGCGAATCCGGCTATTCAGAAGCCGTTAACCACTAGCGATCGTGATGTTGTACACGATCGGTGATCGCTCAACGGGAAAATCAGCCTCTTCTCTATAAAAAGAGGGTTGGTGGAGGTTTTTGGGGTTAATGCTTATTCTCCAATCTTTCTCAACAGCCTCCACGAATTCTTTAACTTTCTAAGTGATTTAAATCTCCTCCTCTTCTCTTTAAGCTTAGATCTTCATCTTTTGTAAAGAAGAGGAGTTGTGGTGTAAAGAAAGCTCATTAGTGGATTTGCTTGGATTGATCCACCTCAAGGATCGTCGTGGAGTAGGAGCGTTATCTCCGAACCACGTAAAAGGCCTTGTTTGCGTTTGATTTTGTTTTTACATATATTATTGTGTTTGCTTCCGCTAATCTTTTTGTAGAAACCGAAAAACGCTATTCACCCCCTCCCCCTCTAGCTTCCAAACGATCTCTAACAATAATCTTTGATGTAAATACTCTAATTTTTTTTTTCTTATATACTCTAATTGTTTTATATTATCTTGTTACTACTATTCTAATTAAGATAAGAAATGATGACATATCAAAGTCAAACTATTACAATAATTGAAAAATCTCAATTAGATCTCTATTATGAGGAGTCAAAATTTGAATTTACATATTATTAAAATTTAAATATTTTGAAACATTAAAAAAAATAAAAAATCAATACTTAATTTTATCTGTCGATAATTGAATCTTAATTATAAAATTTTAATTATTTTAAATACTTATTTTCTTATCATGGTACCCTATATGTCTTGTCAATTGTCGCCTTAATCCCTTAAGGCCTTAGTAAGTTTAGAAAAAAAAAATATTTATTATGACCCAATCCACCTAATCCATCATCCGTCTTAGATTGAAGATTTTTCAATTCGCCAGAATGGTAGATCGGTCCGCTCCTCCTCGTAAATTATTGAATTTACGATAGATTAGTCCGTCCCATCAAGAGTTGGCCCGTTTGACAACTTTACATAAAATCTCGAGGCCCACAGCCGCCATATAAGTTTCTAACTCAGAAGGCATAACAAGTGACATACAAACCATGCATAGCATGAGGAGGCACCCGTTGCTCAAGATCAATGCAATCCGTTACTTCAAAATCCATATTTTACTGATGAAGCATCCTCCATAAGATCACTTTGTGGAGGGAGACTCGATAAACTCGATGTCCAACGAATAGCGCTAGAGTAACCTTCAGACTCGAACGAGTAATGTTAAGAAGGCACTTTTGATTTCCCTACACATACCTCACATCCCCACATTACTATCAAAACTGTAGTAATCACACAGAACTTCACTTAAAATAGGGCACACACAAACTTGACTAGGCGATATAGCCAAACAAAGAGACCCTTACCGTCACCCTTTTCCCAGCACTACGACACTCTGAGACAACCCTAGTTAGAGCCACAGCATTCCTTAGTAGTCCATAGCAAGCTCATATGCTTAATTACTTCAACTTTGACTTGATTCTTCATGGAGAATTTGGCTGCAATGGTCACCAAAGACACAATCCTTGGCAGCGGGAAGAGCGAATGTCCGTCTCAAAGTTCAACCTCTCGTCTTAGCTCTCTTCATGCCAAGGCTGTCATGGAAGGGGGAGACGGACCCCGATGTGTGAGAGCCTTCATCGCGGAGGGTACCGTTGAGTATGGCAAGCTCTCGGAGCTGCTGTTTCTTTAGGAAGTCAACTGATTCGTCCTACACAAATGGATTATGGAAGCTTTAGTAATTGAATCTGTAAAGAGAATGGTGGCTGGTTTTGATGCTGGATGGAAGAGGGGTATACCACAGGTTTCAGCATCTCCTCGAGGGCTTCACGGGCTTGCATTAACCGGGCATCCACAATTTCGACAGGCAAGTCTGCTTCCACGAGAATGTGAAGAGGCTCATTGAGATGTTCATAACCTGGTTTGCCTCGCATCATTTCCTCCTACAAATAAAACCAACTTCAGCTATTATTATCAAAATAGAAATATGCATGAGAGATGAAATTATGCATTTTGATCTTCAATACCTAAAGAGAACCAGGAATATGATACAAATCAGAATAGATGATGGAGAGCGAGGAAAAAATAGAATGAAGTATCGACAGCATTTGTTCGTGCGAATATATACATACATTCAAATGGCTTGAGGTCTACGAATAGCATCATGAATAGCAAAAAGATATTAAATATCGTATCAATAATACATTTTTCGCTTGAATATATATTACTATGGACTTGGAATAGGCCAAGGCAAGTAAACATGCCTTGGAATTAGATTATTTTGGTATTTTGTGAATTGACAGTCACACCTCTACAGTCTAGATATTACCATAAACGTTTTATCCTAGTTTTGCACCTAATTATCAATATGCTAATACCAGTATAACACAGAATCGGCAAAAGACAAACAAGCTACAACGCAACAAACAGTGAGCCTGATGCAGACAAAAAGGGGATTTATTGTTAAACCATACAGGTTAGCTGTTATCTAAGAAGCACTAGATGTCACATTAATATATTGTGTATAAAAGAGATAGTCTATCGAAAGATACAGATATTGAATGGCACAGAAGCACATCTGAAGCTTGCTTACTTTTACATTTTTTTATTATCGGCCAGAGAACACTAGTTGGTAATAGTATTAATTTTTGGCTACGTTTGGTAAGGGGTAATGTAATCAACCTTGTAATATAATCAAGTTTGTAATGTAATGTAATGTGTATTACATTACTGTGTTTGGTTAGCGATTGGTGTATAATCTTTGATTACAAAAGTAATTACATTCGTTTGTTTGGTGTCCATATTTGTTATAAGGAATGTAATTCATATTATTATAAAATGATAAAAATACCCTTGTAATCGATCGTCGCCGCCGCCACCGACGATCGCGGTCGCCGGCCATCGGCCGCCGTCGGTTCGGTTGTCGGTCGCCGGGCCGGGCGATCGCCGTCGGTCGCCGATCGCAACCGTCGCCGGTGGTCGTCGTCGACGAGCATCGGGAAGCAATGAGAAAAATAAAAGAAGGATATATTTGTCATGATAAATATTGAGTCCGTAATGTAATCGGATTACATAGCTTTTCTTTCATAATCGAGATTACGGATCTTGGCTCTTATTTTGTAATGCGATTACATTACATTACATCTCTAAAATATTACCAAACAAAGTAAATCATCTTATAATGTAATCCTGATTACATTACAAACCTGATTACCCCGTACCAAACGTAGCCTTTATGTTATTCATTAACATCTGCCTACATGTAAAAGGTAATGCAGCTGATTAACCTAAATCTGCAACACAGCAACTATACTTTTAGGATTGTCTCATAGTCTGCATCTATTGGTTTTGTCAAAGAGTTATAATTACAGTGGCATGCATGGAATTCAGAAAAAAGAGTAATAATTGAAAGGAATTTGTACCCGAGCAGGATCTTTAATACTGCCTCGCCCCCGTATTAGAACTCGACAAGCAGTGAGAGCCTCAAGCCTCTTAAGAGAGTTTCCTCTAGGACCAAGGAGTCGACCGACAAAGTTATACTATAAAATCAGGGGGAAACATATTAGAGGGAATGCCTTGATAAAACAAAAATTGAAAGTTAATTGTGCTGCTCACATTGGGGTACTGATCCACAGGAATATCCACCCTAATTGTTTTCTTTACAACGAGACCAGAAGAGCTGCCTTGTTGCCCAACCCAACCACTCCTAGTTGAAGGTTGTAATGTTCCCAATCTCTGCAGAACAATCAAAACCCAGCAGAGGTAAATACGAACATCAACAGAAAAGAATTCTTGCTAAGACAGCAACTGCGGTAAGTTTTCTACACAATAAGTAGACAATGAAAAGTAAAAGAAAAATATTGTTGAATACAATGCTCAAAATCAAACACCTGAGTTCGAGGTTATTTATATTATAAGTTTAAGCAAAAATGCTTAAACAACTGTGTCATCTAGACTTGCATGATTAAGGAACTGATTTGTCAATGCAGTTAAGACACATTACAATCGTCCAAGCAGACATTCTCCAGATCATTAAGTTGTTCTGTATGTGAAGGTTACCTGACACATGTATCACATGAAAACAATGTGAATTTTACCCCTTCTAAGAAGCAGAAATTCTAAAGCAGCACAGTAGGTGGAAACTTGGAAGCCATTCAAGATGACAAGGTCGGAACTTAAAATGGATTTACACAATTACGTTAGCAATCGAGCATGCTGCACGAATGTAGACACCACATCTAATGTTAAGTCAATTGCAAACCTTTACAAACAGTACACTAAACAGAAAATCAATGTGTTAGTGTCACCTAGTAAAAGAATATGCAGGATAAAATTTACTGAGCAGTATACTAGATAAAAAGGAAGTCATGTTAATGGTTAGCATCCGTACTTCAGATGGAAATGTTGATGCCCAGCTATTCATGTCAGCAACGCCTCCATTTGGAAATAATCCTCCAGTGATCAGTGGGCTACCATGTTCAAAACCAGATTGATCTAAAAGAGATGCATTCTCCAACAGTGTGGTTACACGCAAAATTTCTGCTCCACATTCAATTTCAAGCACAAGAACTACCAGTTAGCTTTGTTAATTGAATTAGTTAGCAGTAAATGGACAGTCATGGGTTAATGACTGGATAATTAGAACCATGACCCATTGTATAAACCAGTAGCAGACAAGAAATATTAAGAAAACCTGAATTAGCTTATTCTACACCTACAAGGTAACCAATTAAAGTAAAATATTGTCTGCACAATGTCAGAGTTAATGGAAAGGAATATAACCATCCTCTAGCAAACCGTTGTTTTGGTGTGCTCAGCATGGCAAAATAAGAACTTTTAGCCTCTGACCTTTGAACAGGTTAAAACAAGTAGCAGATCTGAGCTTCATTGTGCTCAGAAGATTGATGTTCATTAAACTAATATCACCGAAGACATGTATTTAGCATTAGAAAAGAAAGCTCACACTTCTCATTTTGTGAGCACGTGAACGGTTGTATTTTATTTTATTTCCCCCCACAGAAGTCTATTGTTATCACTAGGAATTCATTATTTGACATGTTTGAATTAATTGAAGATCAAGTGATTCACTCAATACAGACAATAGTTTGACAATCAATTGTCATATGCATCACATTCAAGTTTTGTTAGTAAAGTGATTCAAGTAATTAAAAATAGTGCATTTCCCATTCCTGTCAATATCATTATGGAATAAATAGGGTCAAAAATTTTAATTTCCAGTATCACGCTACTGACAAGTAGACACCAGAAATCCTATAGTTTACTCATATCTCACATATATTACCATTTTCATGGTATCCAACTGCAAATCTCCAGCAGAAAATCAGGTGTCCTTAAAAGATTTGAGAACTCACCCTGGCTAAGCAAGTGGTAACTGTGAGGCAGCACTTGCATAAATGGGTTAAGCTTCTGTCGCTCCGCAAGCAATTCCGCTAGATACCTGGCAAGCAATGCATGTCTCAGTACTTTCACAAGGACATTGTCCAATAACCAACATCCTCATGAAATTGAAAGGAAGAGATCTCAAACTGTCCCAAGATACAGCAAACAAGTTTCCTGGGACAAATGTTCGCATCCAGATGCGACAGATCTTCCAAAGGAACATGTTTTAGAAATAAACCCCCGCCCAAGTTTGCAAGACAGACTGCCAACTCAAACCCTTTGCTACAACTTCCAAAATCCAAGACCCTTATCAACTAAGCTAGTTAGCATCTTCTTTCTAGAAACTTTTATTGATTAACCTCTAAATACAACATGGATTCCCAAAATGAAGGCTTGCACAAATTGCACATCATCGATAAAATCATCATAATCTGACGGAATAAAAATCATTGCATCCTAATCGAAGCAAGATCTAGATCTTAAAATAAAATCCAAAGGATCCGGCAAAGACGAAGATATAATATTAAAAATTACTAACTGCACCACGCAATTCCTGCATAAAACAAATTCGAAAATCGATTGCCAACCATAGAGTTTTAAAGAACAACTCGTCCAAAAAATTTCCCAAATACACGGTCCTTGTATTAATCAACAGAGACGGATGAAAACGACCTAAAGAAAGGAAGAACCAAAAAGGCAAAAAAATAATAAGAAAAAAAAGGCTTTCCGACGATATGTAAAATATCGGAAAAGAGCAAAATCTTACTTCTCCTGCTCGCCGAGGGCGCCTCCAGCCGTGCGCATGCCGGAGATGTGGGGCGAATGAGGGGCGGTGGAGGGAGAGGGCGAATAGGCCATGTATCTGCCGGAATCCATCGTTCCGGAGAGATCGGCTACGGATTCCTGCAGGGCGCGGCGATCGGGCGGCAGATTACGGAAGGATCTCGATCCCCCAACAGCAGAGCGGCCTCGATTCCGCAACAGCTCGGCGCGGACGAAGAAGGCGAGAGGAGGCGGCGATGAATGGGAGAGGAAGCGAAAGAAGGGGTTGGGTTTTATTTATGGCGCAGGACTAAACTGGAAACAGTAAAACACCATTCACTGCATGCCACTGAAGGAATGCTGTGAAAATGAGGAAAACAACAAAATTAATATAATAGCTGATTTATTAAGATACATTTTATTTATTATAAATTATTGTTTCTAAAATATATAAAATAAATATATTATTGGTCTTTCATGCATAAATAAAGGGAGTGCCTTTGTCAAAAATAGGATATACCATTAATATTTTGTGTACAGAAGTTATTAATTATTCATGAATAATATTTATAATCAGTGTTTAAAATATGACCATTAATTTAAAAATACAAAATCACAAACTCGAGTCGAGTCTTAATGAGTTTAATTTGGAAAGAAAAATAAATCAAGTTTAAATTTAGTAGCTTAATTAATTTTAAATTCAATTTGGTTCGGTTCAACTTAATTATTTTGTCAATCGAGAATGATATACAAGGTGATGGTTTTGTGTGCGCTCATGTGCAATGTAGATTCCGCTGTCTATTCTGCCATGTGTGATGTCTAATCCGTCGTCCGATCTGTAAAACGTGAGAATACATAGTAATTGAAAATTCTTCTCCATTTGCTCAAGCAGCTATTGAAAAAATCTGTCCGAAATAATCGGGGAGACAACAATCTGATATGATCTCGTCGAGGCTAGTGTTCGACATTATCTCCGTAAAACGATATTGCTCCGCTCAAGTGCTTACGGATAGCAGCAATTCATTTCCAAGATACAACGACGATGTCTCGGAATAGTAGCACTACAAATTCCGAGACCGGCGAACCTACTCGTAGGCTTTTTGGACTCTGGATGCAGAGGATGGATGAATGAGATGAGAGAATGAGTTTGAGTTGAGTTGAGTGCTTTATTCCATTCTCTAGGGATCTATTTAAACTAGGTGAAGAGATGAGGTGCCCTTTGGTGAGTTTAATCTGAGTCATTGGATATAGAGGGTTGTAACTCTTCATCAAACCCTTTGATCTCAGCCATTAGATCTGAATGATTGTAACCTTTCATATCATCCTTTGATCTTAGCCGTCAGATCTGGATCCAGCGATCCAGTCAATCCGACGCTCCAGATCAATCGTAATCACCAGTGGTATGATCGTGATTCTTCGCGATCAACGCTCCAGATCGCGCTACTCAATCTCTTTGTTCCAACATGTCCATCCGATTGCCCAGTCAGCAGCCAGTCACCTCTCCAGGCCCAACTGAGTGTCATGTATACATGACACATCACCCGAGTGTCACGTAGGCACTGTCATGTCACCCGGAGCATAAATTTAAGCTCCTCAAGACGAGGCGTACGTGTGAAGTGCAAAGTGCGCCAACAAAGCGCTCATTGCGCCCGTGCGCGCGTGGCGGGCTTGCAGGTGCGAGCACCTGCTCGCCCATTGGATGAGAGTATATGTGCTTATTTGAGTTAACTCAATTAACTCATCAACACATATAAGGAAGTAATTTCTCTATGGAATTTCCAATGTGGGACTATTGTTCCCCTTACTTCCTTTAATAACTTTTAGGCTGACTTTAACAATTAATTTCTCATTCACCCATAATCGGTTTTGAGCAAATTAATAGTCTAGATTCATCTACTCGAAACGTAGATTTCGATTTTGAAGTCAATTTAGACTTTCAATTATTGATGGCACATCGATTTTCCTTTTCAAAACTGTATATTGGTCTTTATAAGACCCAATATCTAACAGCAGCTTCTTCTCTACATCGACGGTGATGGTGCTCAACATTGTCAAAACCCAACCTCGATCCGGTGGAAATGTCGGGATGCATCGTGACTCTAATCTAGTCAATCGACTACGATCCAATCAGACTCTGACTTCAATCGGATTCCAATCGCGATCCAATCGAACTCTAATTTCGACTGAATCACGATTGGATTTCAACAATACCAAACACCTTCTTCACAGTGCTCGGGCATGGGTGCAGAGAAGAAATTGTTGGTGTAGTATGCACCAAATAATCGAACCTGAGTTTTGATTATGGCAAATACCCAAAGTTAAGTGTCGAAATAGTTAAGTTTGAAATGAAGGTCGGGCGACACGGAGAATCCAGTCGGGAACTGTGGTGGTCAGCGTCTGGAGAACTTTGAATGGAGCCGAAGAACTCAGGTGGAGACCGGAAGCAAAGCTACAAGTCACAAAGGACCTAAGGTAAGCTTGTGTGTGTGAGTGAAGGTAAGGTCGGGTCCTCTGTACGAGGACGTCCTTAGGCGGTGATCCAACTAAGACTTCCAGTGGAAGGTCTAGGTCGAGATCGGACTGTAAGTGGTCGTCGAATTTACCTTTACTGTTATGTTTTTGAACTAACTTTGTGTTGCAGCTGAATGACCTAACCATCAGTCGACTGATGGATGTTAGCAGTCGACTGATGGTGGCATTAGTCGACTGCTATCAAACTGCCCACCTCGAGGAAAGTCAAGATAAACTCCACTTATCTTGGGGAGATGAGGTTCTTTGACCATGAGCTGGAACTGAATGTTGGAGAGCTTCCAAGGCTATAAAAGAATGGGGGTTTCACCCCTTTAAGTCATCTCAATTTTCTCCTAAAGTGCTCCTACAATGCCGAAGTTCTACATCAATGCTACGACGTTGTAATGCCGATGTGACGCCAAAGTTTCAACTCCTTATCGTCGATAGCTTAAGTTTGTTTCTTATTTTTAATTCTTGTACTCAGAGCTTTTATCGTAACGAAGTGAGGTAGGTTTGTTGCCTCATCCTTGAACTTTTGGTTTTATTGTAATCGTTGTCTCCTACCTCCAACAAGTAGGAGACGTTTTAGTGCATTGCCCTTCATACACGATCTCAGATCGTAAGGGCTTTGGATTAGCAGCCGGTAGGCTGTGAACCAAGTAAAACCTTTTCGTGTGATTTATTTTTCCGCTATGCAATTTACTCTTACTAGTGTTTTAATCGAACCAACGAAAAGATTTATCGCGCGCTATTCATCCACCCCCCTCTAGCGCTCTTTTTACGATCCAACAATTGGTATCAGAGCTGGGACGCTCAAATTCAGTACAACCACCGATTGGGCACTTTTCTTTTCGTATTTATTGTTTTAAGTTTTTTCCCACACTACTAATCTAAGACCAAGTCTTAGTACATTATTTTTTATTTGTGTATTTGCAAGTAACAATTGAACTAATCACTTCCGGAGTAGCTCATGGTAAAACGGGCATAACTTTTTATACAAGTGGACCCACAAAACGTGCTACCCACCAAATCGAAGCTCTCTCAAAGATCTACACTTCTTACAAGTTTACCCTCGTAACAAGCTGTCTTCATCGGCAAAAAAAGACGTTTAGTACTCTTTCGGGGACCTCAAAGGTCGTAAGTTTTTAGTTTTTGTTTAGCTTTTTATTATTTCATTTATTCCTTTTTATTTATTTTTATTTCCTGCATTACTAATCTAAGGCGAAGTCTTGGAACTTTTTCCGTGCCTTTTTTTTATTTGTGTGCAAGGTTTTAAATCAATGGCCCACATTGAGGGGTACAACACCACCCGATCTCCATTTTTTAATGGAGATAATTTCTATTATTGAAAAGGTCGGATGGAGTATTTTCTAAAAACACAAGTCGAGACTTGGATAATCATCCAAACCAGCTTTGCTCTACCCACCAATGATCAAGGCGAGCCCTTGGACTTCGATAAGTGGACCAATGCAACCAAGAGGCAAATTGAAGTCGATGCAAAGGCGACTCAAATGTTGCAGTGTGGTTTGTCCAAAGAAGAGCTCAACCGCATCGACCCCTTTATCAGCGCGAAGGACCTTTGGAACAAGCTCATTGAGCTACACGTAGGAACCGACGATGCTAAGGTATGTAAAAGGGATTTGTTTTTAAATAAACTATACAATCTAAAAATGCAGGATCACGAGACCGCCACTCAACTACATGCGCGGATCCAAGACATCATCAACGATCTTCACTCGATCGGGCAAGCCGTAGAGAATCGAGATCTAATAAGGTATGCATTAAATGCCTTCCCTAGGACCACCTGGTGAGCATCCATAGTCAATGCCTACAAGATTTCTAAGGACCTTTCTAAAATTAGGTTAGATGAGCTCTTTTCAGAATTCGAACTTCACAAACAAACTAATACAGTCCAGGCCGAAAGAGGTATTTCTTTGCTTGCATGTCAAAGAAGAAAGAAGAAGAGCAAGCCACCTCCCGAGCAAGAAGAAGGATCCAAATCCGAGGATGAACCCGAGTCCGAATCTGAAGAGGAGGCCACAATAGTAAATATGGTCCGGAGAATAATCCGAAAAGAAAGGGAGCAGTCGAAGAACAAGAAGAAGGAGCATTACAAATCAAAAATGAAGCCAAAGGGATCTAAGAAGTCCTTTCATGCAACTTGGGATGATGAAGAAGAAGGCGTCGGCGTAGCATTCATGGCAAGATTGGTAGAGTCAGAGTCAAAGTCCGAAGCCGAATATGAATCCAACTTTGACTCCGACTCCGAGGACGACTTTGAGAAGAGACTCAAAGCCGAGTCGAAAGAGAAAATTAAGGTAAGTCATTCGTTAATTACAATCTTTACCATACGATTAAAATGTTAAGTAGAAAACTAAGTCTGAGTTTAGGGTCGAGTCCTTGCTTGAGAAGGTTGAAACCCTCAAGCAAAAGGCCACTCTAACCTCTTCGACTAGTCAAGTTCAAGAGGGGAACTCAACTCAAGTCAAACAACTTGAGGAAGAGAATTCTCTCTTGAAAGGACAAGTCCAAAAGCTCGAGACTGTTAGTGCAATTGGCCCATGTCATAATTGACCAGACTCGAGTTTGACTCGAGTAGTATTTTGATGTTTGACATTGATATCTGACAATGTGTTGGGGAGATTGTTGGTGCAATCGATCCAGATCATGTTTGATGTTTGATGATGGTTTGACCATTATCATGGAAAAAGTCCAAGTCATGGGTATTTGGCATGGAAAGTCCAATATGGGTTGGCAAGAAAAGTCCAAGCATGGATCTTGGCAAGGGAAGTCTAAGCTTGAGTCTTGGCATTTGGAAAGTCCAACATTGGATTGACATGGAAAGTCCAAGGGTGTAGTTTTGCCCACGTAAGTCCAAGGGTGTAGTCTTGGCGGAAAGTCCAAGTCATGGGTACTTGACATTTGGGAAGTCCAAGGGTTGATATTGGCGGCATAAAATCCAAGGGTGGAGTCTTAGCAGTATAAGTCCAATAGTTAGCGGCATAAAGTCCAAGCGTGGTCTTGGCAGCGTAAGTTCAATATGTCTTGGCGGTGTAGATACCGTTAGTATGATAATAGCCGATGGGAGCACCTGAAGGCTAGCGTATGGATGAACAAGTCATGAATGACTTGGAGGGATCCAATAAGCACGAGGCTGATGGAGGTGGCTAGAAGGCTTAGGTCTAGGCTAAGGGTAGTCTAGCAAGTATGGGGGCACCATACTTGGGATTAAAACCTCATGGATGAGGTATCAGTCAACTGATATTATGGTCAGTCAACTGATGGGAGTTGACTAGAGTTTGACTGCAGGAAATGACCTAGCAATCATTGCGAATTAGGGCGATCGATCGAGCGATCGATCCGAGATCGGAGGTCTTGATCGGGTATTCAGGGATAGAAAGTTTCCGAGTCGACTGTTAGGGTTTGACAGTCGAGTGATGACTCGATCAGTCGACTGATGGTCTATCCGTTAAAACTTATCCAACGTGGCTCATGTCGTTGTGAGACAATGACTATAGGAGCAGTCGACTGATGGTCTCGATCAGTCGACTGCTAGGTAAAAATCAGCCCGAGTTACAGGTTTAAAAGGAGAACGAAGGGAAGGTTTTGGCCATGGTTTCTTAGGACGATTTGGGGCGATTTGCTGGTGCAATTCAGGGTCTCCAAGTGCAGCTCAAGCAACTAAACAAGCAAGCATCCAAAAGAATTTTTGTAAAGTGTTCTTTACTTCTTTTGTTGTATTTCATTCATATTTGCTTGTATATCTCGTGTATTACTGTTGTAATCATTGTACGAGGTTTCTCCACCTCCGACTTGTTGTCAAGGAGTATTATTGATTAGTGGTGTTGTTTGCATCACTAGAGCTCATTTGGGCTCAATCCGTGGAGTAGGAACTCTAAGGTTTCGAACCACATTATATTTGTTGTTGTGCTTGTGTTCTTGTTGTATTTATTTTATTGTTATTATTTTTGTTGCTTATAACAAGTTTTGTAGCAAGCGCGATCAAATTCCGCCAAGCGAACAACGACGCACTATTCACCCTCCCTCTAGCGGGCGCACAGGTCCAAACAGAGGCTAGGTTGGATAAGTTCTCGTTGGAGTACAAGAATCTTAACCGACTTCTTGGAACTCAGAGAGTTGTTTACAATATAGTCGGACTCGGATTTAGTTCAAAGACTACGAATAGATCTTACATGTCTATCGTAAATCGTAGTCATCAACAAGTTCAAGCATGGGTCTCTAAGATTTTGTTAAACTCACTTATAAGAACCAATAAGTATTGAATTCCCCAGGATCAAGTCCACTTTCTGGATAAACCATATTGGTTCAATGGTCCAGGGGGAGCAGTGCTAAAATAGTGTACCCATTACCTTAATGAAACTTGTGCATGCTTAGTTATTTTGTTTTACTTTTTAGAATGGCTAGATAGGACAAATAGTTAGTCAACTTTGACAACATAGTATCAGGACGCGGTGAGATGATAGTACGTTAGGAAAATGAAGTCCTGTGTGTCCAAGTTAGATAAGGTGTATCTAGCTCGGTGCACTCAACTGAGTTGAACTAGCTGAAGCTACCTCATCATATCCTAAACTAGTTAGACCAGAAAGTAATCTTAAGTGACTCAAGTAAGCAATTTCTTGAATTTAGCTTTGTCTAAGGAAATGGTTGTTGTTCCGATCAAAGAATGCCTCTGTGCCTCGCCATGACTTGAAAGTCAATTTCTTGAAAAGTTTACTCGACGAACTAAGGGTTAAATCCGAATATAACCCAAGGTTGACTAACTTTAATCAAGGTAAAATCATCTCACAAAACATATAAGGCGAACACATTTTGAGACATATAGAATGGGTGAGATGTTAAGGAATAATTATAATATACACATAACATAACCTTTTCAAAATTATACATATTTTCTCAACTATTTCACTTAACGAATATTTACAACACTATTCGGATAATACTGTACTATAACTCTTTAGGTCAAAGTTTAGTGCCCCCTAAATCTCTTTTACCTCATATATTTGACTAAGGGGGAGAGAAATCTAACCTTTAAAAGTTCTCTTTGAAAATAAACTTATAAGTAGTTTGAAAATCAAAATTATGTTTCAAAAACTTACTAAATTGTTGGTGCAAAGGGATATAGCTCGAACCAATCTATTTAACCAAGTAGAGACGCATGCTTGGACTTAACAAATCTATTCGATTTCATTTCTTAATGCATGCTTATAACATGGTGTTTTTAAAACCCCTATTTTATATAAACACCCCATATTTTTTTGATTCATGACAAAAGGGGGAGAAGAGCAAAAATTAAGGGGGAGTAACAAAAATTTAATTAAAAAATTAAAGTATCTCTTTCAAAACTCACCTAGGGTTAAGAGGGAGTTTTCGAAAAAGCGCTTATCAGTTACTTTACTCATTTTATGCTTTAAATTTCCCTTAACTTTGTGTCAGTTTGTCATAGATCAAAAAGGAAAAGATTGTTGGTGCAGTAGACACTAGATAATCGAACCTGAGTTTTAATTATGACAAAGACTCAAAGTTAAGGTCATCTTGTTGTCTAACGAGTTGAACCAAGAATACAGGAATAGTTAAGCTGAGCTGAAGGTCGGCGACACCCGGAGAATCCCGAGTCGGGGAACTGTGGTTGTCGGGCGACACCGGGAGAACTTCGGAGGGAGCTAAAGAACCCAGTAAAGATAAGGTCGGGTCCTCCGTACAGGGACATCCTTAGGCAGCGATCCGACTAAGACTTCTAGTAGAAGGTCTAGGTCGAGATCGGACGGTAAGTCGTCATCGAATTTATCTTTACTGTTATGTTTTTGAGCTAACTTTGTGTTGCAGTTAAATGACCTAACCATCAGTCGACTGATGGATGTTAGTAGTCGACTAATGGTGGCATCAGTTGACTGATGAAGGCCATCAGTCCACTGTCATTCAAATTGCCCACCTCGAGGAAAGTCAAGATAAGCTCTACTTATCTTGGGGAGATAAGGTTCTTTGACCACGAGCTAGAACTGAACGTTGGAGAGCTTCTAAGGCTATAAAAGAATGGGGGTTTCATCCCTTTAGGTCATCTCAATTTACTCCTAAAGTGCTCCTACGACGTCAAAGTTCTACATCAACACTACGACGTCGTAACGCTGACGTGATGCCAAAGTTTCAACTCCTTATTGTCGATAGCTTAAGTTTGTTTCTTATTTTGTATTTAATTCTTGTACTTGGGGCTTTTGTTGTAACGAGGTGAGGTAGGCTTGTTGGCTCATCCTCGAGCTTTTGGTTTTATTGTAATTGTTGTCTCCTACTTCCAACGAGGAGGAGACATTTTAGTGCATTGTCCTCCATACACAATCTTGGATCGTAAGGGCCTTGGATTAGTAGCTGGTAGGCTGTGAACCAAGTAAAACTTTTTCGTGTGCTTTACTTTTCCGCTGTGTAATTTACTCTTACTAGTGTTTTAATCAAACCAACGAAAAGATTTGTCACACACTATTCATCCCCCCTCTAGCGCTCTTTTTACGATCCAACAGAAAATCCCAATTACTGCAATTCGGTTGAATGATGCAAGTGAGCTTGGGTTCAAGTCCTGGACTATAGCGTGTACAACGGCTCGATGGCGAAGGAATCGAATGGTGCAAGGATGAGACGCGGAGGAAACCAAACAATTGCACATGCAATAACACGAATCAATAATGTATGATATTAGAACTTTTTATCAATGACATAAATTTTAATTAAATTTATCTCATATATGTTCTTATTCATAACTAATGAGTGTGTGAAAGAGAATTTATTGTTGTGAAAGAACTCTCAGTTAGTCGTCCAGGGTCGTGAGGTTTAGTGAGAGAAGCTCCAACTTCTCTCTAGGATCTTTGGGGCTCTGGTGGTGGGAGGGGGCGACGAGCAGCTCTCTTGGAGGGCAGGGGTGGACCTCTTTCACCTGGCTGGAGGAAGAAGGTTGTGGGTTGTTGGTTAGGAGTACTTTGCCGGAAAGGGAGGGCATGCTTGGAGATTTTTGGTGGCAAAATAGTGAGGTAAGGGGTTTCCTTTGAACGATTTTTGGTGGTTCTACAGTTTGGAGGTCTCCGGATGGAGTAAGGTTTTTCCGACGATCTGGTGGGTGGTTCAGCTAGGGGAGCGTCGGTCATCTTCTCCAACCGGGGGGTGCCCCCCCATTAGTTGGTGGCCACGTGGACAAGGATCTTTGGGCATCAACTTGCTGTCTTGGGACTGGTTCGAACTCAATGAAGGTTGGCCCTCTCATTGGGTGACTTAGGCGGCAAACAACTTCCCAAGGCTTAGCTAGTCTTCTCATTCACTTATGCCTAGGAGAAAGGGGAAGGAGAAGAGTCACTCGGGTCAAAAGGCTTCTAAGGAGGTGGCAAGTCAAGGTGAGGTGGAGCATTTGGTTGGACATGTGGCAAGTTCGGTTGACTGAGTGGACCAATGGACAGTTGAGGATTTTGATGGGCAGCTTGCTGTGGATAGCTGTGAGGAGGGGGCTGACGGGGATGCTGAGGTGGAAGCTCCACCTAGGACACGGGGGGATGAGGTGCCATCGCCTCTACCTCAGGTGGTTGGTGGGGGGCTTCCTTGCCGGAGGAGGAGCTGATTTCGTCGGAGGTTGAGCAACAAGATAACAATACTAAGGTGGAGGAGGAGGGGGCTGGGGGGGGGGGGGTTGCTCCTTGGGGGTTGTCTTGGGCGGGCCTTTTCAAGGGTAATCGGAAAATGAAGTAAGCAATGCATCTTGATCAGTATGAGGCCAAGGGTGAAAGGATTTCGCTTGCTTATGATGATCTTGACAACATCGAAGACACCCTTGGGTTCTGTCTAGTAGGCTACTTTTATGGGGTTGCACCTTGAGCGTAAGGGGGTTATCGCTGTAGCTGAGCAGTGGAGGGTTAAATATAAGTTCTTCATGCACAAAAGTGGATGGGTGGTCTATCGTTTTAATACCCAGGAGGACTGGGACAATATTTTGTAGGGTGGTCCTTACTTTGCGTTTGGCATTCCGATTTTCTTGAAGATCATGCCGCGATGTTTTCTTTTTGATGAGAATGAAAGGCACATTCCTGCTTGGGTTCAAATTCATGGAATTCCTCCCGACTATTGGTCGCAAAAGGTACTGAGTATGGTTGGCTCAGAGATAGGGAAGTCGTTGTATATAGATAAGTTGACCCGTACACATGAGCGTCTTGTGTATGCTTGTTTGATGGTGGAGGTTCCAGTGTTTGGGCAGCGGGTTCTTGAAGTCCCAATCACATTGCTGACTGGAGCGCAGGTGGATCTTTGGATAGTGTATGAGACTTTGTTGGATTTTTGTGAGGCATGTCGAAGGATTGGCCATTGGATGGAGTTTTGTCGGAGGGGAGCAGATGCTACTGCAACACCGCAACCTTAGCCTGAGGAAAGGGGGGGGGGGCTTCGGCTGGGCCTAATGATCGTTGATCTAATCGTTAGCGTTCTCAAGCTGCTAATGGGCAAGGGATGCTGCGGAGGAGAAATAGAGCGTGGTCGAGGCAGCAATGGATTTCGGCTAATTAGGATCCTTGTGGTGGGAGTCCGGAAGTGCATGATCATTTGGTAATTGTAGAGGTGGCTAGCTCGGTTCCGGTTGTGGTTGAGCCTCCCTTAGATCGAAGTCCTACTCCATGGTGTTTGAGGCTCCTCGGGGCATGGCAGGTGGGGTGCCGAGTGCGATGGAGGTGTCGGTGCAGCAAGTATCCCAAGGAGAGGGGCCAATTCAAAGGTCGATTGAGGGTCTACGGCCTAATGCTGTAATGCAGGGGCGGCGGCAAGCTATAATGCAGGAGGGGCGGCAAGTATCTCATGGTAAGAAGCCAATTCAAAGGTGGGTTGAGGTTTCGTGAGTTGTTCATGCAACGCAGGTGGGGCATCAAGTTGGCCGGTCCAGCTTGGCCAGCTCAGCGTCCCGACCTTCTCAAGCGGCGGTGGCAATAGTTAGAGCTTCTTCTTCTATGTCTGAGGTGTTGGCATCCACCTCCGCCTCCACCTCGACAGCAAGCTCAAGCAATGAGGGGGGGGGGGGGGGGGGGAGTAGCTCGGGGAATGGTGGTGTAGTGGCTGAGCGAAGTGGTCGCTAATTACGAACGCGAGTAATCCGTGGAGGTGGTTAATGAAGGTAGTCGCTTAGAACATTAGAGGCTTTCACAAGTCCCTAAAGCAAGGAGGAGTGCAATACCTCCTTGGGCATAAGGATATTCAAGTTATGGTGCTATTAGAGACAAAGCTTGCAGAGGATTCTCTTGATCAGATTATGCGGAGGTGGCTCTTAGGTATGGGGAATGCTCATAACTTTAGTATGTCTAACCACGGTCATATGTTGCTTTTATGGAACCATCAGTGGGCTGATGTGGAGGTCATTCAGATGTCGGATCAGTTTATGCATTGTCATATTTGATGTTGGGTATGTGGAAGGGCCTTCTTGGTGACGTTTGTCTATGGATTGCATTCCATTGGTGTTAGACGACCGGTATGGGAGGCGCTCATGGAGATTGGTGGGGCTATCTTGGAACCCTGGATGGTTATGGGGGACTTTAATTCGATTGTATCAATGGAACATAAGCAAGGTGGGGCGCTGATTACAAATTATGAAATGAGAGACCTTCAACAAGTTGTTCAAGTGTGTGGATTGGTGGACCTTCGCTCCATCGGTTGCCGACTCACATGGACCAATTGTACGGTCTCTTCTAAATTGGATAGGGCTTTGGTGAACTCACATTGGTTGATGGAAGAATTTGATGCGTACGTGGAGTTCATGCCCCCCCCCCCCCAAAATGTTTATCGGATCATTCTTGTGGTGTGGTACACACTTTGCCAAAGGATCGGCCTCCCAATCATCCTTTCAAGTTTCTTAATATGTGGTCGTTGCATGAGGACTTCAAGCGGGTGGTGGCGGATTCATGGGAACCTTTGGTGATAGGGAGAGCACAATATGTGCTTAAGGTAAAGCTAGGTCGCTTGAAGGGTCGACTGAAGGAGTTGAACAAGGAGCAGTTGGCCATATTTTGAAGAAGGCTAGGAGGGTCAATGCAGATTTAGAGGAGATGCAAAGAGGTATTCTAGGGGGAGGTCCTAACCCCGAGGGTTATGAGTGGACAAGGAAGCAAGTTACTCTCCTTACGGAGGCGAAGAAGCAATTTTATCAACAACGGGTAAGGAATGTTTATCTAAGGAATTCAGATAAGTGTACTAAGTTTTGTTGGTGCAATCGGCCCAGGACTCGAGTTCGACTCGAACTGTATTTTGATGTTAGACAAAACACATGACATGAGATTGTCATGGGAAGTCCAACATGGGTTGGCCACGTAAATCCAAGTGTGTAGCCTTGGTGGTGAAAAGTTCAAGCATGAGGCTTGGTGTTGGGAAAATCCAAGCATAGGGCTTGGTGTTGGAAAGTCCAACATGGGTTGGCCACGTAAGTCCAAGTGTATAGCCTTGGCGGTGAAAGTCCAAGAATGGGGTTTGACATGAAAAATCCAAGCATGAGGCTGTTGGTGCAATCGGCCCAGGTCACGATTAACCAGACTCGAGTTTGACTCGAGTGATGTTTTGATGTTTGACAAAGGGATTTGACAAAATGGATTGACATTGATGTTGGACATTGATGTCGGTTAATATGTTGGGGAGATTGTTTATACAATCGACCCAGGTTATAATTGACTTTGATGGTTGACTAGGGTTGACCATGTGATTATGGGAAAGTCCAAGCATGGGTCTTGGCAAATGGAAAGTCCAACATGGGTTGGCAAAGGAAAAGTCCAACATGGGTTGGCAAGGAAAAGTCCAAGCATGGGTCTTGGCAATGTAAAAGTCCAAGCATGGGTCTTGGCAATGTAAAGTCCAACATTGGTTGGGAAGGAAAGTCCAAGCATGGTCTTGGCATGAAAAGTCCAACATGGGTTGGCAAGGGAAAGTCCAAGCTTGAGTCTTGGCATTTGAGAAGTCCAAGGGTTTGATATTGGCAGCGTAAAGTCCAAGCGGGAGTCTTGGCAGGATAAGTCCAATGGTTGGCGGCGTAAAGTCCAAGCGGAGTCTTGGCGGCGTAAGTCCAATGTGCCTTGGCGGTGTAGACACCGTTAGCATGACATAGCCGATGGAAGCACACGGAAGCTAGCGCGATGGATGAACAAGTCATGGATGACTTGGAGGGATCCGAGAGGCGTGAGGCTGATGGAGGTGGCTAGAAGGCTTAGGTCTAGGCTAAGGGTGGTCTAGCAAGTATGGGGGCACCATACTTGGGTTAAAACCTCATTCTTGAGGTTGGCAGTCGACTGGCATTATGGCCGGTTCGACTGCCGTGAGTCGACTTGAGTTCGACTGCCAGGTTAGAGCTGGGATTGCTGCAATGATCGCTCATGGAGCAAATGATCGCTAGGATGGAGCGATCGCTACCGCCAATGAGTGTCGAGCATTGAAACGCTCCGTGGCCGATCGGGTCGATTACGGCGTTAGCGCTGAGATCCGCTGAGTTTTTCCAGGATCGATCCGTTGTCTCACGACAACAAGGGCATCACCGATCGTGACTTATGGCAATCGACCGATAGCGGAAATCCACCGACGCAGGAGTTATAAAGCGGCTGAATGAGGGTTTCAGCAGCAATTTTTTGGGACGCTTTTGAGGCGATTTGTTGCAAATCGTGGTCTTCAACCACGATTCAAGCGATCGACAAGCAAGCGATCTAAAGAGTTTTTGTAAAGTGTTATTTACTTCTCTTATTGTATTTCCTATTATATTTGCTTGTTGTATTTAGATTATTGTTGTAATCTTATTGTAAGAGGTTTCTCCACCTCCGACTTGTGTCGAGAAGGAGTTATTTGATAGTGGTGTGTGTTTGGCATCGCTGGGCTCGTTTGAGCCCGATCCGTGAGTAGGAACCGTTACGATTCGAACCACATTATATCATCGTGTTCGTGTGTGATTGTATTTCGTGTATTGCTTTTATTATTATTATTCCGCTGCTTAACACGAATTGTAGACAAGCACGCGACGATTTCCATCTACTGGTCACACGCTATTCACCCCCTCTAGCGCGCCTAATCTCTAACAAGTGGTATCGAGCCCGTGGCTCTTCAACGGATTAACAACCGGAGCAAGACGCTAGAGGGTAAAAGATGGAAGTCCAAGATCAATTAGGATGAGACATCAACACACGGTCCCTTATTCATTCTATGGACGAGAAGGTTTCAATTCTTGGAAGGCGAGAATTGAAGAGTTTTTGATGATGAGAGACCTTGAGGAATGGTCCTTGATGGAAGGATTTTAGTATCCAAAGGGACCAAAGGGAGGGTTTCTAAACAATAAGAAAAGGAGTGATGAGCAACACCCGCAATTAGAGAAAAATAATAAGGTAATAAAAATTATATTTGATTTATTAACAAATGACATCTTGTGTAGCCTAGGTGACTATGTGGATTGTAAAGACACCAAAGAGGTATGGAACATTTTGGCGAAATTCCATGAAGAACCTCATTCAATCCAAGAAGACAAGGAGGATGAAGAAGAGAGCTCATCCTCAAGTGAAAGTGAGGAATCGGAAGAAAGTGAGGAGTCAACTTCCGGATCGGAAGAGAAAATAGAAGAGGTGGGAGAAGCATCCACCTCCGTGATTGAGGAGGAGAGACCATCTACACCGGGGCAACCTCAAGAAGTGCCTTCAACATCCGGTCAAGATGAGGAAGCTCAAAATTTAACTCCGGCACCTACCACGGACCTAGGTAACTCGAGCATTTCAAATAATAATAAAATTCATATTATATGCTTTGAGTGTAGGGAGCAAGGACACTACAAGAGTAAGTGTCCTAAACGGGTTAAGAAGGCTCCACCGGCACCAAAAGTCAAGGATGCCGGTTCCCCAACACCTAAAGGCAAGAAGCACATCATATGCTTCAAGTGCAATTCGAAGGGGCATTATCGGAGTCAATGCCCTAGGGGAAAGAAGAAGGGGCAAGAAGGAGCATCATATGTAGGGGGAGCCTCCAAGGCAAACCCTAAGGTATATTTCAATAATGCACCTTCTAGATTTAATAAGCAAAAGCATACTAGAAATAATTTTAATTCTCTTGCAATTTATGAAAAACATGCTAATAGGAATGAATATTGCTTAGGAGCTAAAAATATTCACTTAGATAATAGGAAGAAATTTGGGACTAATGTCCCTAAAAATAATTCATCTAAGGATAAACCTAGGTCAAATAACACTAGATCAATTTTACCTAGGGAGACCATTAGAAAGGTGCAAGAGCACCTAGGTATTAACCCTAAATGGACTAGGCATATGCCTAGAAAGTCTCATGCCCATGGTCTAAATCAAAATTCTAAAATCGGACAATTAGAATTAGAGAACCAAGCCTTGAGGTCAAGGCTTGAGAAATTGGAGAAGACCCTTAAAATTATACAAAATCAATTTAAAGGGTCAAATGATCAAAAGTCAAGGTCCAAAAGTCAAAGTCAACACCAAGGACCTAAGAGTCAAAAGTCAACCAAGGGCAAGCAAGGTTTGGGTCACAAACCTAAGCCTAAGGTAGCTTATCATAGTGTTCCATTAGATTATGGAACACTAACTAGGTCTAGGAAGACCAAGGTCAATAGGGAAGTCATCCCTAGAGTTGACCAAAGGGTGTGTCTAGTGGCTAGGGTTTCTAGGAAACCTAGGGTGGCCACTAAGAAGGTTGCAAGGGGAGTCACCCCTAGAGTCAACCTAGGTAAGACCCAAATGACCAAGGCATAAGCCTAGGGAGGGTCATTAGAAAGGTATCTAGGGAGGTTATCCACAGGAATACCTAATTAACCTAGGAGCTCAAATAGATTTTGGGTTCTAAGGCGTGATTGATTCACGCTAGATGGGTTTAGGGTGTGCCAACCTTGATTGGATGGGTAGTTAACTCAGCCATGGCAAGGTGGCATTTTAGGTCATTTTCAAGGTTATGGCTACCTTAGGAATGTGGTTTGATTTGAATCCTAAAGGTTTTTAGGATGTGCCAGTATTAATTATGAGTATTGATAAAATGATCGAATTGTCACAATTTAGGATTAGAGGTTTTTTAGTGTGTCATTTTGGGTTTTTGGCACACTAGGGAGATTAGTGATAATATGGCAAAATATATTTAATGGCAATTAATATTAAAATTTAGGTATTATTATACCTATATATTTTATATGCCATGATTTGTTTGCCCTATGTCATGACATGACATCATGTTTACTTTTATCATTTAAATGTCATGATCATGCTTAGAATTAAGTTTTAAATGTCATGTGTTTTTAGATTTTATCATATGCCATGACATCATGATCATTGGGCATGATTTATTTTGCTATCATTATGCCATGATCATTTTTATGCATCTAATTTGATTAAAATTGATTTAAGGACTATGGCATGACTTGAAGTCCCATTTATAAGGGAATCAAGTAGAGTTGCCTTAGAAAAATACATGAAACCCTAGCTTAGAAAGAACAAAACCCACATCTCACATCCAATTGACATGTATGTGTATTTATACAACCTAGATACATGTGAGATGCTAGGATATGAGTTGAGTTCAAGGTGCATAGTTTTTGCATCTAGTTGAACCAAAACTCATCTAATTTTATTTGTGGATCATTGGGAGAGCATGTGTACAAGTCATGTACATAGAGCCCAAGGAATATGATCCAAAATAAGGTTTTGAAATAATTTTAAAATCAATTTAGAAAACCTTGGTGAAGTCTATCTTTTGATAGCAATCACCATTGATGAAGTTGATACAAAATAGGGCCAAAACATTGAAAATTTTAATGGTTTTGAGTTTTTGTATCAAACTCACTATTTTATGGGTAAAATATTTTTCAAACATTTTTCACCCATTGTTTTGGTCATAAGTATTATACGTATCAAATTTCGTGATTTTTCGATATACGTATAATTAGTTATGATTTTACAAATTGGATTACGATAGTTGAATTTGGAAAATTACTACCGATCGGCGCCATTGGTGGCGATCGGTGATGTATGTAACAATCGGTGATTCTTTCGAGTCATTGCAGTCTGATTCGGGTTAACAAGGTTGTTTAGCCCATTTTCAGCCATGGTAAAGGTCTCTAACCACTCCTAACTCTAGGATATGCTTTGGGAAGCATTATGAAGGGTGAAAATTCATTGGATATGGATTTGGAGAGGTGTTAGGTCAAAGTATCAATTTGAGGTGGTGGAAAGTTCAATGTTGAATTTTCAACCTTAATTTTGATGGTTTAGAGTTTCTATTGGCTTAGAGACTCCCCAAGGACATTGTTGGTGCAATGGTCAAGGGGGAGCAAGCCTTTAGGGGGAGGTATCCATCTTGGGATGATGGATGTATTTTTCTCCTTGAAAAGGAGAAGTTATTGGGAAAGTATCATCAATTGGGAAAATTGATGATTTTTGATACCCAATTTGGAAATTGGGAGAGTGAATAGGATTGCCTCTCTTGAGTGATATGAGACTTATCACTAGGAAGATGGTAGGCATCCTAGATATTTTTAAATCAAGGGGGAGATTGTAAGATCTCATTGGGACATGAGACATTGACCTCCTTGGAGAGATAACCTTTTTGATGTTAGTCAAAAAGGGGGAGAATGTTTGGGAGAACATTTGGTTTACATTTTCACTTGAATGTTTGGGGGAGAACATGTGATTACCAATTTGGGATAATTGGTAAGGGATTTGAGTTAGTGTTCTAACTCATGATTTGATTTGGTTTTTGTCAAACATCAAAAAGGGGGAGATTGTTGGTGCAATCGGCCCAGGTCACGATTAACCAGACTCGAGTTTGACTCGAGTGATGTTTTGATGTTTGACAAAGGGATTTGACAAAATGGATTGACATTGATGTTGGACATTGATGTCGGTTAATATGTTGGGGAGATTGTTTATACAATCGACCCAGGTTATAATTGACTTTGATGGTTGACTAGGGTTGACCATGTGATTATGGGAAAGTCCAAGCATGGGTCTTGGCAAATGGAAAGTCCAACAAAGGAAAAGTCCAACATGGGTTGGCAAGGAAAAGTCCAAGCATGGGTCTTGGCAATGTAAAAGTCCAAGCATGGGTCTTGGCAATGTAAAGTCCAACATTGGTTGGCAAGGAAAGTCCAAGCATGGTCTTGGCATGAAAAGTCCAACATGGGTTGGCAAGGGAAAGTCCAAGCTTGAGTCTTGGCATTTGAGAAGTCCAAGGGTTTGATATTGGCAGCGTAAAGTCCAAGCGGGAGTCTTGGCAGCATAAGTCCAATGGTTGGCGGCGTAAAGTCCAAGCAGAGTCTTGGCGGCGTAAGTCTAATGTGCCTTGGCGGTGTAGACACCGTTAGCATGACATAGCCGATGGAAGCACCTGGAAGCTAGCGCGATGGATGAACAAGTCATGGATGACTTGGAGGGATCCGAGAGGTGTGAGGCTGATGGAGGTGGCTAGAAGGCGTAGGTCTAGGCTAAGGGTGGTCTAGCAAGTATGGGGGCACCATACTTGGGTTAAAACCTCATTCGGGATGGCAATGACAATGCCGAGTGTCGAACAGATCGCCCGTGGCCGTCGAGCGGGCTCGACTACGGCGTTAGCGATCGCGCAATGTTGGCCGATCGCCAAGAGATCCGCTGAGTTTTTCCAGCGTGGATCGATCCGCTGTCTCACGACAACAAGGGCATCGATCGGGTGACTTATGGCAATGATCGATAGGCGGAAATCCAGCCCAACGCAGGTTATAAAGGCAGCTCGGAATAAGGGTTTCAGCAGCGATTTTCTTGGACGTTTTTGAGGTGATTTGTTGCTGCAAATCAGGGTCTTCAACCACGATTCAAGCGATCAACAAGCAAGCGATCTAAAGAGTTTTTGTAAAGTGTTCTTTACTTCTCTTATTGTATTTCCTATTATATTTGCTTGTTGTATTTAGATTATTGTTGTAATCTTATTGTAAGAGGTTTCTCCACCTCCGACTTGTGTCGAGAAGGAGTTATTTGATAGTGGTGTGTGTTTGGCATCGCTAGGGCTCGTTTGAGCCCAATCCGTGGAGTAGGAACCGTTACGGTTCCGAACCACGTTATATCATCGTGTTCGTGTGTGATTGTATTTCGTGTATTGCTTTTATTATTATTATTCTGCTGCACTAACACGAATTGTAGACAAGCACGCGAACGATTTCCATCTACGTACGGGTCATACGCTATTCACCCCCCCTCTAGCGGGCGTCTAATATCCAACAGAGGCTTGGTGTGGGAAGTCTTGAGGAATTCACAAGTTCACTAGGCTCGGGGTCCTTGAGACGGTGAAGGATGACATTGCGAAGCCGTGCGCTTGGTGCATCCGAGGGACCGTCGGACGGGGAGCGAATGGAGTGAGGCCCAAGGGAAGCAGACTTCTAGGGCAAGAAATATGAAGGATGGCATTGTGAATTCGTGTGCTTGGTGCATCCGAGGGACGTAGGCCGAGGGAAGAGAACTTTGGTGGGGAACTTCATGAGAGATGAGGTGGACTTGGCTAAGTGGCTAAGACTGAGTGTCGGATGCTCAAACATGGTGTTTGAGGATTTATCTGACGATCGGATACTCAAACAACTTGGTGTTTGAGGTTTCACTCGACAGCAGTCGATTGACATAGGTGTCGGTTCGACCGATCCAAGTCGATGGTAATCGACTGGTCTTAGACTGCATTCTGTGGCCTGACAATCGACTACCAAGGGATGGTAGTCGACTGTCAATGGATGACAATCGACCGATGGAAAATGTCGCGGGCACAGAACGTTCCGTAGTCGACTGAACAGTCGGCTACGAGGTCATCATTCGACTGATGGTCATAATCAGTCGACTGATGGAGGATCCATTAAAACTTGTTCAGTGTGGATCGAGCCATTGTGAGACAAGACTCTGAGGAAGCGATCGCCAAAAGGCCCGATCATTATTAGTCAAATCGGCTCATCTGAGTTATAAATGAAGCTCAAGATGGAGAATTTTGCCAAGACTTTTGGGAAGATTTTGAAGGGAAATTGTTGCTGCATTCCAGTCCTTCAAGAGCAAATTAAAGCAAACAACAAGCAAGAGTTCAAAGTCATTTATTGTAAAGTGCTCTTTACGTATTTCATTTGTGTTCTTTGTATTTGCTTGTACATTTCGTATTACTTGTTGTAATTGCTTTGTACGAGATTTCTCCACCTCCGATGTGTTGTCGAGAAGGAGTTGTTGTTAGTGTCGTGCGCATAACACGAGCTCGTTGAGCTCACCCGTGGAGTAGGAACCCTAAGGTTCCGAACCACATATATCGATTGTGTCTTATGTGTTGCATTGTATTCGTTATGTATTTCTATTATTTCCTCTGCGGATATTAACGATCATTGTAGACAAGCACACAAGAACGATCGACTTCCACCGTACATGCGAATTGGGGCTATTCACCCCCTCTAGCCAGCCACCGACGATCCAACAAGTGGTATCAGAGCGAGGAGCTTATTGAGGACTAATCGCCAACACAAGCACAACAAGATGGCCGACTTCAACCTCCAACCACCAAAATTCGAAGGGGATTTTCAATGGTGGAGAAGAAAAATGAAGGTATATCTCGAAACCGATTTTGATATTATATTAATTTTAGAAAACAGTTTCGAAATGCCTAGGGACAAAGAAAATAAGCCGATAGAGAAGTTAAGATGGACCAAGGATCAAATCAAGGACTTCAAGATCAATATCAAGGTAATCAAGATGCTTAGTGATTTGATTCCTAACAACATTTGGTCTAGGCTAGGTGAATATAGGGATGCTAAGGACTTATGGGACAAGGTGATCAAATTTCATGAATAGCCCACATTGGTCCATGATGAGGAAGAATTGTCATCAACCTTCGATAATGTTGATGACTTGATGGAGACCTCCACCTCTAGCATTGAGGGGGAGGAGAAGACTTCCATCCCAGAACAAGATCAAGAAGAAGCATCTACCTCCGGAAGAAGTGATCAAGAGGCTTCCACCACCTTCCTAGGTAGCTCATGCATTGTAATTAAAGATAAAAAACACATAATATGCTTTGAGTGTAGGGAAATCGGGCATTACAAGAGCAAATGCCCAAAATTGGCTAAGAAGAAGGTACCGGCGCCAAAAGTCAAAAGATGTCGATGTCCCCACAATTAGAAGCAAGGAGCACATTGTGTGCTTCAAATGCAACCAAAGGGGATATTATAGAAGATAATGTCCTAGAGGGATGAAGAAGGGGCATCTCATATAGAGGGAGCTTCCAAAACTAACCCTAAGATAAATTTAGTTAATGCACCTTCAATTTCTAGAACTAAGAAGCATGCTAAAAATTATTTTAGTTCACTTGCCATTATCAATGAAAAGCATGCTAGTAGGAATAAATATTTTTATTTAGGTGTTAAGCATGTAAGTTTACCTAAGGACAAATCTAGGACCAATAACATTAGACCAATCCTACCTAAGGAGTCCATTAGGAGAATAGAAGATAACTTAGGCATAAATTCTAAGAAGGGTAGACATATGCCTAAGAAGAAAAATAATTCCCAAAAGAAAAATGAGAAATCAAAATTGAGAAGATTAGAGGTGGAGAACTAAGCCTTGAGGTCAAGGCTTGAAAATTTGGAGAAGACCCTAGCAAGAATCACAAATTCAATTAAAGGGTCAAATTATCAAAATTTAAGACCTAGGAGACAAGAACCGGTAAAGGGCAAGAAAGGTTTGGGTCACAAATCTATGTCCTACCATAAGGTTCCATTCAATTATGGAACTATTTCTAGGTCTAGAAAAATCAAGGCTAATAGGGAAGTTTGTAAAATATCGAAAAATAAATAAATAAATAAAGCATGGTTAGAGATTTAATTCAATCTAACCTAGCTTTAAGATTTATGAGTTTAATTTAAGTGGATCTTGATTTGACTTATAGGGTTTAAACCCAAACCCGTTAGTAAAACCCTATCCGTTTACTTCTCTAAACGCCCAACCATTTACTTGTGTCGTTCTTCCGTTTCTCACCGCAACTCAACTCCCAGCGTTGCTTCTTCCATTTTCTCCGCCGATCCTTCTTCCCCAATCCTGATTCATCGCTACTATCCTCCTCCCAGCTGCAGTCGCGAGACATGCTCGATTTCTTGTCGATTCTCTATCTCTCTTGATTTCTCGCCGTTGTCGTCCCCTCTCCCGAACCCATACGAGCGTCGCCACCCAACTGCCGATCGCAGTGCTTCTCGATCGATCCGGCCGCTGCCATGCTCGAGCAGCCGTAGCCGCGAACCTTCTTCCTCCCGACTTCTCACGCACAGTCGCAGATCTCGCCGCTCCGCCTGATCTCCGCCCGAGCGCGTTGCCGCCACCCCTGGACGCCTCTTCGAGCCGCTCGTCGCACACGCCACTGCCGCAGTCTCCCCGTTATTCTCCCGATCCAATAGCAACAAGGACGCCACCCCTTCTCGCGATAGGGTTGCCGCCGCACCCATCTCCTGTCCGCCACCGACTACCCCGTTGGCGAACTGCCTTTGGGATACCCTTTCTTCTCCACTCGTCGTCGTCGGATCTGGCTCTTCCCGCTTGCCGTCAGACCCTTCGATGGTCGATCGATCGTGGCGCCATAGCAAGCCGCGCGAGCACCACAGCCGCCTTTCTTTTCTTCCGATTGAGCATCGTCGCAACTCTTGATCGTCGTCATCGTCTTCGGCCCTCTCGATTGTGTGCCACATTGGGCGCCGGCTGTGCCTCCTCGCGACGCCGTCGCCTTTCCTCCTCGCCACGGGCTCAGTTGCCACTGTGAATGCCAGCCGATCGTGTTTTTGTTTTTGGCTGTGAATGGGAAAGGAAAGGCTAGGTAAGTTTAAGTTATAGAAATTTGGTATATGGATATTTTGTAGCCAATATGATAGCCTATACAATTTAAGTGGGTAATTTGGGTTATCTTCCTGTTGCTTAGACTGGGATTTCGGATGGAGTTGTCGTCGTGAACGGGAGAACCCTAACCACACATTGCGGGTTCGAGAAGCTGGATTAGTGAATCTGTCGTGGGAGTCCATTGAGTCTTCACCTTCGATTTGAGGTAAAAAACCTCTCTACTTCTTTAGATTAAGAAATCTGAGAATTTCTAGGTTGGATGTAGACTTGTATATTGTGATTTCAGATGTTAGAGTTATGGAATTGAATTTATCTTGTTGATAAGTTGTGGTCGATTGAAGGGGGAGAGGTAAGCTTTGACCTAATAATGATATAGTTGGAGAACCATCATATTTGTTGTGTTCATTAATATAGTTGTGTTAATTGTAGATTTACATATTGTATTTTTGGGCAGTTGAGTAGATTTGATGAGGATCAAGAAGTCGAGCAAATGAAAGCTAGGCTTGGTAAGTGAGATTTGGTTGTTCATAGTTGTGTATCAGATTAATTTAGTAAACTGATTTGAATATGTTATTATTAAATTATATTGGTGGTTAGTGGAGACTAAAGTTATTTTGATTATATTGGTATTCTACGATTTCAGAACTTTGATACAAGGCAGGTTCGCGGATGTGAATACAATCAGCACGAACTACATATCATGTGGGTAATTCCTATCCTGGTCAGGTAGTTTAATGCATACAGATTTAGATGCATGATCATCTTATATGATCATGTTACCTTGACCCTGCTCTTATTATCGTATGCTTGATACTTTACCGTTGGCTATTAACTTCATTGCTGCTATCATGTTTATTTTACCATGATTAGGAGTTATACATATAGGTGATGTAAGTAACTTAAAATTTGTTTAAGTTAAGTGCAAATAGTAAAGTCCGGATGACAACCTGATTGTACATTGGGCAAAAAGGTCATCCGTAAATAGATAATGTCTTGAACCTAGGGTTAGTTCTAATACCCTTAGGTTGCATGTTACCACCAACCATGTATTGTGTAAATGGTCAGGGAAATGATACTTAGTGTGTCACTACGGACCAGTGGTCCTAGTTTGTTATAATCAGATGAGTACAACTCTCTACAGGATAGAGAGTGCGTCCATCAGTTGAGTACGACTCTCTACAGGATAGAGAGTGCGTCGATTAGATTGGTATGACTCTCTACAGGATAGAGAGTATTATGATCAGTTGAGTACGACTCTCTACAGGATAGAGAGTGCGTCAATTAGATTGATATGACTCTCTATAGGATAGAGAGTATTATGATCAGTTGAGTACGACTCTCTGCAGGATAGAGAGTGTGTTGATCTGGTTAGTATGATTCTCTGTAGAATAGAGAGTCTATGGTAGATGTCTGTATATGAGACATTGCATTCATGTCATTTGCATGCACGCTGGCGACGAGGTCTCCCTTATGGTTGAGAGTGTCGCCAGTCATCCTGCCTCCACGGTTACTCATAGGAGGAGTAACCGGTGTGAAGGCAGAGCATTATGGTGCTGCACTCTACCACTATAGACGGTGGTAGTTGGATTTGCGTGTCGTAGTCCTGCGTATGTGGCACTCGACCACTCATGGGTAGTGACTGTCGGAGTGGCCAACAGCAGGGACCCCCATCGTGTAGCTTGCTCTTTACGCTTATATGTTACTCGATCATACTGCCCACTCGTCCACTCGAGAGTAGTGGTTGGTGTTGAGTTGAGACAGTTGTCATGCTCGAGCCACCGAGGCCACACTGGGGTCGTGGTAGCTTTAGGGTGAGCCGACATGACCATGCATCTTTGCATTCTTGGAGCTTATGACATTTTTGCATATTGCCATATATATACATATATGCATGTATATATATATATATATATATATATATACATATATGCATGTATATATATATATATATGATTAGTATACATATATAGATGCAGTTTATATATGTATGCTTATTGTGATGATGCATTTGATTGCATTATGCTTGCTGCATTTGATTGTACATCATATTCATGCATGCTTCTTGCATATGTTATACGGTTGTGTCGGATACTGGTATGTGTTGGACAACCCATTAGATACCTTGACCTGTAGCTTAAGTATATTGCGAGTTGATCTTACTCTTCCTGCTATATATATGTTGGATATATGTTCAGGTTGGATCAGAGTAGCGTAGCAGACTTCAGGTATGTCTGTATTTTATGTTGTTCATTGGTTAGACGGTATATGCTTGTATTTATATACTATGCTGATATACCTGTTGTACCTCTAGATTATGTTGTTGAAATACATGTGATATTACATATATGCATGTTTTTCTATTATCTGCTGAGTTTTACTCACCACCCCAACAGACCCTGGGTTTTTTTGTCGCCCAGGTAACAGGTAGAAGTCTTCATGACGGCTTGGAGCACCGCTGGCTGACATCTTATCTCACCTTCGAGGCTCCCGTGTTTGTTTTGGGCTTTCCGTACATGGTGTTATGTATTTGGAGTTTTCCTGATGTACTATGTTGTAGATTCGGATTTTGTCGAGGTTTCGTATTGTTGTGATGTGTTAGTCATACCGGTATGCATGTGTGTAGCTTGTTGTATTATGTTTCCGCTGTGCTTTGAGTAGTTGTTGTATTTACTGTACATGTTATGTTGTTATTGTGGGCCTACGGGCCTTGTATTAACCCGAAATATTGCCACGTACAGGGGAGATACCGTCCGTTTGATTTTCGACTCGTCATGCTCTCGGGGCATGACAAAGTTATCCCTAAGATTAGCCATGGTGTGTGTTTAATGGCTAAGGACTCAAGAAAAACTAAAGTAGCCACTAAGAAAGTCAAAGGGGGAGTTACCCCTAGGTTTGACTTAGGAAATACCCAAATGACTATGGTGTCAAAATAAAAAAGGATCATTAGAAAGGTATCTAGGGAAGTTATCCCTAGTGAATACCTTGTTAACCCAAGGAGCTCCAATAGGTTTTGGATTTCTAGGAGCATGATCGATTCACACTAGATGGGTTAGAGTGTGTCAACCCTAAGTGGATGGGTAGTTAACCTAGCCATGGTAGAGTTGACACATTAGGATGTGTCAATGTGGTTTGAGAAGATGAAAAATGATTAAATTGACACAATTAGGTCTTAGAAGTTATGGTGTGCCATTTGAGCTTTTGGCACACTAGGGGGATAAATGACATTAAGGCAAAATGAATTTAATCCTAGAAATGACATTTTGAGTTTAACACTTAGGTATTTTATACCTTAGTATCTTATAATTGTCATGCTTTGTTTGCCTTGTCATGACATGACATTATATTTACTTTTTTCATGTAAAATGTCATGATCATATTTAGAGTTATTTTTATATGTCATGTATGCTTATATTTCAATCACATGTCATGACATTATGATTTTGGCACATGCTCTTATCTTTGTATCAATTATGCCATAATCATCATTCATGCATAAATAAAATGAATTTAAGGACTAAGACATGATTTGAAGTCTCATGCATAAGGGAATTAAATAATATTGCCTAGAAAAATACATGAGACCCTAAATGAACAAAACTCACATCTCACTAATACTTGACTTGTATCTGTTTTACACATTTAGATACAAGTGAGATGTTTAGGAAAAAGGAATTAAAGAATTTAAAAATATTTCAAAAATATTTTGAAAAACCTTGGTGAAGTCTATCTTTTGATAGCAATCACCATTGAATGAGGTGATACAAAGAGGGCTCAATATTGAAGCTTTTCTTAATTTTTGAACTTTGTATCAATCTCACTATTTTGTGGGTAAAATAATTTTTCAATATTTTTCACCTATAATGATTGGTATAAGTAATATACATACAAAATTTCATGATTTTTCACCTCATGTATATTTACTTACAAATTTCAGAAATTCGGTTCTGAAAATTAAAAAACTGTATTTTGCAGTTATCAGTCGACTGCCATGGATGACAATCGACTGATGTGGAAAGGAGTCGACTGATAATGTTGATTTCGGGTAAACCTTAATTGTTAGACTCATGTTCAGCTATGTTTTGGTCCCCTAACTACTCCTAACCCTAGGACATGCTATGGAGAACATTAGAAATGGTGGAAATCCATTGGATATAGATTAGGAGAAGTGTTTAGGGTGAATATCAATTTTAAGGTGTGTGAGAGTTCATTGTTGAACTTTGCCTTAATTTTGATTGTTTAACGTTCCTATTGACTTAGGGACTCTCCAAGGACATTGTTGGTGCAATGGTCAAGGGGAAGCAAGCCTTTAGGGGGAGGTATCTATCATAGGAAGATGGATGTATATTTTTCTTCATGGGAGGAAAATTTAGGATTGCCTCTCTTAAGTGATATGAGACTTATCACTGAAAAGATTGTAGGCATATTTGTTCCTCTAAGAGAGAGATTGTAAGATCTCATTGGGATATGAGACATTTATACCCTTGGGGGGACCTTTTTGATGTATGTCAAAAAGGGGAAGAAGTTACCAATTGGGATAGTTGAAATTCTCATCAGAATGTGAGAATTATCAATTGGGGATAATTGGTAGACTTGAGTTTGAGGTTTTGTCAAATATCAAAAAGGGAGAGATTGTTGATGCAATCGGCTCAGGACTCGAGTTTGACTCGAACTGTATTTTGATGTTAGACAAAACGCATGACATGAGATTGTCATGGGAAGTCCAACATGGGTTGACCACGTAAATCCAAGTGTATAACCTTGGTGGTGAAAAGTTCAAGCATGAGGCTTGGTGTTGGGAAAATCCAAGCATAGGGCTTGGTGTTGAAAAGTCCAACATGGGTTGGCCACGTAAGTCCAAGTGTGTAGCATTGGCGGTGAAAGTCCAAGCATGAGGTTTGACATGGAAAATCCAAGCATGAGGCTTGGTGTGGGAAGTCTTGAGGACTTGGCAAGTTCACTAGGCTCGGGGTCCTTGAGACGGTGAAAGATGACATTGCGAAGCCGTGTGCTTGGTACATCCGAGGGACCGTCGGACGGGGATCGAATGGAATGAGGCCCAAGGGAAGCAAACTTTTAGGGCAAGAGACGCGAAGGATGTTATTGCGAAGTCGTACGCTTGGTGCATCCGAGGGACGTAGGCCGAGGGAAGAGAGCTTTGGTGGGAAACTCCATGAGAAATGAGGTGGACTTGGCCAAGTGGCTAAGACTGAGTGTCGGATCCTCAAAGATGGTGTTTGAGGGTTTACCCGACGGTCGGATGCTCAAACAACTTGGTGTTTGAGGTTTCACCCGACAACAGTCGATTGACATAGGTGTCGATTCAACTGATCTAAGTCGATGGCAATCGGCCGGTGTTACGATACGTGGCATGGCGGTATTTGCCAAGGATGGCGATCGATTGATGTCGGCAATGATCATTGCCAATGGATAATGATCGTGATGGGAAATATCGCGGACATAGAATGCTCCATAGCCGACTAGGTAGTCGGCTACGAGGTCATCAGTCGACTTATGGAGGATCCGTTGAAACTTTTTCAGCGTGGATCGAGTCGTTGTGAGATAAAGGCTACAGAAGCAGTCGACTGGGGCATTTTGGCAGTCGACTGCTAGGCGCAAAATCAGCTCGATGTAGGTTATAAATGGAGCTCGAGATGGAGGATTTTGCCAAGACTTTTGGAAAGATTTTGAAGGGAAATTACTGCTGCATTCTAGTCCTTCAAGAGCAAACCAAAGCAAGCAACAAGCAATAGTTCAAAGTCATTTATTGTAAAGTATTTTTTACGTATTTCATTTGTGTTCTTTGTATTTGCTTGTACATTTCGTATTACTTGTTGTAATTGCTTGTACGAGGTTTCTCCATCTCCGACATGTTATCGAGAAGGAGTTGTTGTTAGTGTCGTACGCATAATACGAGCTCATTGAGCTCACCCGTGGAGTAGGAACCCTAAGAGTGTCGTGCGCATAATAAGAGGAATGCTATTATTACGCTCACTAAGAGGGATGGGGAGTAAACAACGAGTTTGGTGGAGGTGACAAGTGAGTTTGTGGACTTCTTTCATGAGCTCCTTGGGTGTAAGGAGGTGTGTATCCCCTTGGATAGTGGTGGACTTGTTGGGCGGTGCTTAAATGATGGCCAAGCTACGGGTTTGGTTGTGGAGGTTGGGGTGTCGGAGATTAAGGCCGCTTTGCATGATATTGGTGGCGCTAAGGCGTTAGGCCCTGATGGTTATGGGGCTAAGTTTTTCACTGCTACGTGGGATATTGCTGGGGCAGATTTTGTTGTTGTAGTTCAAGAGTTCTTCGGGAGGGAAAGCTACTCAAGCAATGGAATCATTCATTGATCTCCTTAGTGCGAAAGGCAGATTATGCTCTGGGGGTTTTGGATTATCGATCGATATCTTGTTGTAATGTCTTCTATAAAGTTATTGCTAAGGAGTTGGCGGGGCGGTTGGCGAAGGTGTTGGGGTATTTGTTGGACCCTGTGCAGATGGCATTTGTGCAAGACTGATCTATAGGGGATAACATCAGTTTGACCCAGGAATTGCTTCAGAAGTATGCACGCAACAGGATTTCTTCAAGGTGCATGCTCAAGGTTAATTTGAAGAAGGCATTCGATATGATTGATTGGGATTTTCTTATGACTACACTTGTTGGTTTTAGTTTTCCCCAACGGTATTGTGGTTGGATTAAAGGGTGTGTTACAACGGTCTCATATTCTATTTCTCTGAATGGGGGCATTTATGGGTTCTTTAGTGGGTGGCGGGGGTTGAGGCAAGGGAACCCCCTTTTTCCATTGCTCTTCGGATTGGCCATTGAGGTGTTGTCGAGAAGGGTGAGGGTTGGTTCCTTGCTACCCTTTTTCCATTTCCATCCTATGTGGAAGGAAGTTGGCATCACTCACCTTGCCTATGCTGATGACTTGATGATATTTACGGACTGTTTAGAGAGGTTTGGGAATGAGACGGGTTTGAGGGCTAACCCATTGAAGTCTCATATGTATATGGCGGGTATGGATGATGTAATGAAGGCTAGGTCGCTTGGTATTACTGGCTTTCAAGAGGGAACATTTCTATTCCGATATCTAGGGATTCCACTAGCGACGGAGAAGTTGCGAATTGCCAACTATGGGCCCTTGCTTGAGGCTATCACAAGGAAGGTCAATGCTTGTCCAAAGCACACCTTATCTTATGCAAGTGGTTTGGAGTTGGTGGGTATTGTTCTTCAAGGAATAGAGTGTTATTGGATTTCCATGCTATTGATTCCTTGTGGGGTGATTAGGAAGATCCAAGGTATATGTTGGGCATTTGTATGGTCTTCTAAGTATCCGCCAACGACATGGAGTACTATATGTCTTTCGAGGAGCCAAGGGGGGTATGGACTTCGGGATCTTCAAGCATGGAATGAGGCTTTTCTAAGTAAAATGTTGTGGGACATACAATCCAAGTGAGACTCATTGTGGGTCAAATGGGTGCACCATCATCACATTAAGGGGGCTGAGAGGCTAAGCCATCAGACTCGCCCCTTATCAAGCGGTTTGTGAAGGTTAGGAGCAAGATTCAAGGGGCAGGCGATGGGAATGGTGCATCAAATATGCAGATGATTGAGTGGTTTGCGGTGGCGCGGAAAGGGGACACAAATGCATATGAGTTTTTCAAGTCAAAGGGTTCGGTGGTGTCTTGGGCGCCTGTGGCTTGGAGGTCGGAGATAATGTCAAAACACTAGTTCATGTTTTGGTCGATGGCGCATGGAAGGCTGCAAACTACAAATCGTATGGATTTTGAGGCGAACAAGGAGTGTTTGCTTTGCATGACCTACCCAGAGTCAAATGCCCATTTATTTTTTGAGTGCCCGGTTGCATGGGCTCTATGGATCAAAGTGAGGCATTGGCTAGAGATTGGATATGACATCAAGACAGTGAAGACCCTCTTTAGAGTTCTAGGGCAACGCTACAAGGGATTGAATCCGAAGGAAAGAGTCCGATACTTGGGGATTTCTTGTATGATATATGTTTTGTAGGAGGCTCGTAACAGATGCCGCTATGAGGGGATGGTGTTGGATGTTGATAGGATAGTGCGGAAGGTGTAAATTAATGTTCATCGCTTCATGGATGGATGAGAGGGCATTGATGGGCTTTTTGTTTTGTGTTCTGTATATGATATGTGTTGGTGTTGGGTTTCTATGTTGCATGGTGTGTGCTTATGTTATGTTTGATGGATAAGAGTTGGTGTGGGTGTAAACCTCCAAGCCCCATGTCTAGAGGTTAATATGGTACGATGGGTGATGTGTGCAGGGTTTTGTGGCGTGTGCACCCCGTGTCTAGGGGTGCAGTGGCAGAGAGAGGGGGGCGAGCGAGGGTGTGCGGAAACATCCCTTTCTCTAGAAGGTAAAGGTAGTCCTCTCTTCTATTGGTCGTCGACCATTAGCTCTGTGTCTCTGTCAGTCGTTGTCAAATTTCATTAAGCACCCGTTCAAATTTCAATCTAGATTCGTCACTGTAGGAGTGCATGATGTTAGGTTGTGTATTGGGGTGTTTTTGTTCATTATATATATTTACCTTTTTTCGTAAAAGAGAATTCATTGTTGTCTCCATGGGCTTATTCAAATGGTAAATACATATAGAATTTGTTCAAGGAAGCAAGGATTAATCCTCCGCTTATGTGGGGTGTCGATTTTCCATGTAATTTATCAATGAATTTTGAACTAAAGACTCTATATGATTTATCTCATTTATTATGATGCACCACCATCCAGAGAAGAGCTCATTGTTAACAACAAATTACAAAAGCAATGAAGCTCGTGATTATTGGTAAAATATAATAGAGAGGTTTTAAGGTCAAAGAATAAAAAAAAAATATTGGAACTCAAAAATAGTGAAATAGAAACTCGCAATGTATAATGAAATGTGAAGAAGATTTTAGGTTCAATAATAGAGGACAAGAGGAACTCATAGAGTATCGTAGAAAACAAAGGAAGCGTATTGATTATGACTCGGGGTGAATGAGGCTTCTTCACATTCACATCCAAGGACGAATGGCAATAGGACTTTATAATTAACGACAAAAGTCGGAGGATAACTCATGGACAACGATCAAAGGTACATTATTGATAGTAAACCATGGATGAAGTCTCTGAAAAAAAAATTATAGAATTGTTGCAGCTCTTTTACAATTATTTTAGGTTTGAATGGGAAAGATAAATTAAAAAAATATTTATGCGGACAGTCTAATTTAGTATTTTATTTATTATAAATTTATCATAGTTCAAAATCAAACCGTAAATATTTAAGAGTCAAATAAAACTATTGCATTGTAGATTTAAGGGTGAATTTGATTCAAGATTATTATGGATAATTTTGATTTAATCCTAAGTAATGAGACAAAACCTTATTTGTTTCAAGGTTTTAATGTATTACTTACTGTGATATTTACAATATTACCTCCAACTAAGCACATGGCGATCGGCGATCGGCGCTGCGATCGGCAAGCGATAGCCGGTGACGATCGGTGGCGATGATCGGCCGATGGCCAAGCGTGGCGGCGATCGGCAACCAACGGCGATGGCCGATACGGCCCGATCAACCGGCGATTTGATAAATTGATAATGATAGTTTTGTCCTAGATGGTAAAAATTAGAGGGTTTTTTTGAAAAACAAAAATTCATAACCAAGAAAATCAAGAAAAACCAAGCTTCTTTGAGGTCTTTCAATTCCCCCATCCATAACCCTTTTGCTGACGTGGTATGACGTGTCAAACATCCATCATGACTTGGTAATCGTTCAAATCCTAAACCAAATAAGGTTGTCTTTGATAACATTGGATGAATAATCAAGGTTATCATAGATGACCCCCAATGATCTTGTTTAATTCAAGGGATAAGTGATTCCCAAATAATGAATCATGCTTGTCACATTAGCAAATGAGATATGTAATCCGGAATCACATTATCTATGGGAGAGTAAGGTTTTTATTGATTCCGAGATTAACAAATATTTTTCTCCAAAATTATCCCTTAAATTTTATCAAATCTCAATTTCGTCATAATATAATCAAAACCTTAGTCGATTGCTCGCGGCTACCACCATTAACCTCCACCGTCGTAATCGTCGATTGTCGATCCTCGATCGTCGTCGGCAGTCATTGACCTTCGACTGTCGATGTCGATTGTCGACCATCGATTATCGGTTGTCAGCTGTCGTTCATCGATCGTCGATCGTCACCCACCGCCCGTCACCCGTCGGTTGTCGATCGTCGCCGTCACTTGCCATCGCCTTCATTGCCATTCGGTGTCATCGACGATCGTTAATTGTCACCGTCGATATCTATATCAATATCATCATCTTTCATAGTAAATAGAATCTTAAGTCGAATCAAAGATAATATAATAAAATATTAAATTAGATTATACATCAAAATTTTTAATTAAATAAGTTTTTATTACATTTAGAATTGAATCAAATAATATAAATTATATTTTATTTCCATATCTTTGATATATATATATATATATATATATATATATATATATATATATATATATATATATATATATATATATACCCGATCAAGATCCGGATCCGACCCGGATCCGACCCAGAATTGGATCGTGGTCAATGGTCCGGTTAACTTGATCAACGGGTTTGACTCGGACCCGTGATAGGCGGTCCGGTCACGATTTTTTAAAAAATCGAACCGTCGAATTTAAAAAAAAAATTGAACGGTAAATAAGGCGACACGCCCATGCCAATGGAGGGCATGAGCTTGTCAGACATGAGACATGAGTGTGTTAGCCGACATGCCTGAGGTGTATTGAGGAACATGGATGTGTCGGCTAACACATCCCGGGGTGTGTTGAGGAACATGGGCGTGTCGGGTATGAGACGTGGGTGTGTCGGCTAACACACCCGAGGTGTGTTGAAGAATATGGGCGTATCGGCTAACACACCCGGGGTGTGTTGAGGTCTGAAAGTTCTGACACGGACGTGTCTCTGATGGCACGGCTATGTTGTTTTGATACGCTTCGATAATTCCCGATTCTTCACCCTGTTAACATGAAAAATACCCCAAAATAGTTTCTTTGTCCAAAATATCTCGATAGAGTTTTTATAAGTTCAATTAGGCAATTTTTTTTATTTAAATTATTTAAATCATTCTTTAAATTTTTATTTATTTAACTAAGACGACGATTAACCGGACCGAACTCCGACCGAACCCGGATCCGGACCGGAACTGGTGGTTCCACAACCCGGACCGTAATCGGCCACAAATGGATCGATTAAGGGTTGGTATTTTGCTAATTCGAACTCGACAGTTTCGACTCGGATCCGAACCGGATCCGGACCGTGACCATGTCTAAATATATATAACGATGAAATATTAGCACGTGAACAATCGCAGAAAGAGTTGTGAAGATGAAAAAGAAAAAAGCTCATGAACGACAATAAAGGATTCAACCGATCATGGTGATATATATTTTTTTTAAAGCTTATTTTTAACAGAAATTATTTCCATCTCAATCCCAATATTTTTTTTATTAGATTTCTTCGTGACTTTCAATCACAACAAAACATCATTATTATTATTATTAATTTACACACTTAAAAAAAATCAAAGAAAAACACAAACAAATAATAATCTTCGTATTTTAATTTAAGAAAAAATAATAGAAAAGTATTCCATTTTAATGGATCAAAATTAACTATTTTTCCATTTTAACTCCATGTAATTTAATAAATTACATTATACCTTCCACATGGCATGTGGTAAAAAAGTGATAAAGTTCACGTCGAGAATTTTTTATGATCGATGATAAATTACAAAGATTTTATTTTGACATAGTAATTCATTTGCATGAGAAAGATTAAAAATTCAAGACAATTTATATCTGTTAAAATTAATTTTAAAATCTCATTGGATAAATATTCATATAATTATCAACTATCTCAATTCACATTATACCTTCCAACGTTTATGAAACCGTGCCATTATTTAAAAGGAAAATGATATGATTTCAAAGTCAATAATAAAGGGCAAGAAGAACCCGTAGACTACCATAGACTTAGGACAAACTAGGCTTCACATCCAAGGACGAATGGCAACAGGGTTTTATAATTAACGACAACAGACAAAGGAGAACTCATGGAAGACGATGAAAAATGAGAAAAGAATTGCCATCAATCATCAATAATAAATCTCTCGATCAATATACACGGCTGTAGAGAATCGTCAATTTAATAATATTCTATCATCGTTATAAGATAGATAAATCACGGAAGAATATATAAGTCTTGATGTAGTGATCAAGATACATGAGAGTCTTCTGAATTCAAAAAAAACTTTAAACCTAATCTAAAATCAATCTATACCACTTTTACAAGCATCACTGTACTTTAACCACCATGCCATCTCCGTGAGGACAATCTCTCGATTAATATACACCATGTATATAAAAGCCACGGAGATGACATGGTAGATAAGGTACGACCGAACTTACGGATAAGACAAAGGTCGATTTCGGAAAAGGTCTAAAGTCTTTTTATGAATTCAGATGACCCCCACGTGTCTTGACCACCACGTCAAGACCCATAGGACTCTATGTGATTTATCTCCCTCACAATTACCGTGGGACAGACTGATAGGGGCCGCTAAGTTAGCATATTCTAATCTTTTACATAGCAAAAAATGAAGTCTTTGTGAGAGGACCAAATGGATAGTACAGATGATAAAATTATTCTAAAAAATAAGGATCAATTTTTGAGAGTTGTAAAATTTTTCGAGATGTCTATTCTCTCACCGTGCTAATTCTTGATCAGATAAAAATATCCCTCATAATTTATCTCTCTTCATCCAGCTATGGGATCGATGAAGAGGAATGTCCGAAGTGAGCAGCACATCAAAAATATCAAAAAGTGAAAGATTTTTTTTCTCGGGGCTGAATGCAACGGCAAAAGCGAAAAAATATTCCACAGGAGAACACAGTTCGACATCTACTGAGATAACATTCGACGACGAATTTAAAAAAAATTTGTGGAGCGATTCTCTGTACAGGAGTTTGCCTGGTGAATGAAGTAAGGTTTCAACATTGAATAATTTTTCAGAGATGATGTGACTGTAACGTCCGAACTGAACCGTCAAACTCCGAGTGCTTCTTTGATGCTCCAAGTGATTGGTGGAGATCCACATAGTCTTTCGACTCAGTCATCAAAGAGGAGTCTCTATAAAAAGATAGAGGCACAGACTAAACATAAAAAATTAATCGGAGATTAGGACACTCTAGTATAAAAAAATATAATTTTTTTAATTTATTTTTAACAGAACTTATTTCCATTCCAGTCCCAATATTTTTTTATTAGATTTCTTAGTGACTTTCAATTATAACCAACATCATTATTATTATTCAATTTACACACTTATAAAAATCACAAAAACAAACAAACATTAATAATAATAATAATAATCATATTTCAACTTTAGAAAAACAACAGAAAAGAACGTCAGTGCAATTTAATAACCTTCGAGCATTTATGAAATCATACCATTTAGAAGGAAAATGATATGATTTCGTAACTGTTAAGGGGTAAAATATAATTAATAATACATATCTGAGCCGGAAAACAAACTCGGAGGGCCAATGTGAAATTAGTTATCTCCTCCTCAGTCCTCCCTCTGTTTTGGAAACCCTTGTTTCTGTTGGCTCGCTTGGATTGTCGAGTTGCCGTGACCTCGTCAAGTCTCTTGGAGCCGGCAATGGAGGATAAAGCTATCAATTTCAAAAATTTAAGCTCCAGGGAGTACCCAGGCCACAAAAAGAAGGTGACTGCGTGGGATTATGTTCTTTTTTTTTAGTTTTTTTTTCCCTTTCCTTTTACTCAGTTCGTTATGGAGATTCATCTAGGGATTTGCGAATCTATTTTTCCACCACTTATTGCTTAAGAATGATGTATGAAGTCTCATTTCATGTTTTTCCTGATCATGAATTGGAGTTTTTGTTTTTTTTCCTTGTCTGGGATGATCGCAAACCCTAAAAATTTCCATTCTAGCGGTCTGAGGACTGATCTGACTGAGGTTGCGATGCCAGGTTCATTCGGTGGCCTGGAATTGTATGGGAACGAAGCTTGCGTCCGGGTCTGTTGATCATACTGCTCGTGTTTGGAATATCGATGCTCATGGTCATGTAATCTTACTGCCTTCTTCTGTTTGTTATTCTTTGCACTGACAGATTGTGAAGCATTGTCAATCAGACGAATAGTTTTCTTTTTCTTTTTCTTTTTTGTTTCAGAACTTTCATTGGGATCAGTTTGAATTTGTGAACCCATGTATGGATACCGATTTTGTTGTATCATTTGCATATTCCATTACTACTTGTGCAGGGAAAAGTCAAAGACATCGAGTTGAAAGGTCATGCAGACAGTGTAGATCAGCTATGCTGGGACCCTAAGCATCCCGATGTTGTAGCAACTGCAGCAGGGGACAAGACTGTTCGTTTTTGGGATGCTCGGAGTAAATTACTTTCTTTGATAGGTTTCACTTTCTTAAATAATCTATTAACAATAATGTTAAACGACAGGACAAAAAGAAATAGAAGTGTAATCTCAGGACTTCTCATTTGTATTTTTGGCATTGATGTCTCTTTTCCAAGGTGAATGTAGATCCATCTAGATGTAATAATCCATAATAATTTTTTGGTTAATGTGGTTTGCTTTGGCCATTGAGGTGTGTCTGCATGCATGCACATAGTTAATGAGCAATAGCTGATAGAATGGAAATCTTATGTTTCTTGTTTGGTGAATTCAAAGCTTGGTTATACTGGAATGCCAAATTTTGTCTAGAGGATAGATCATTTATGATCTAATATGTTTTCAGGCATGAAACTCATTTTCTCCTTTTAAGTGGAAAGTTCCCTATCGTTTTCCAGTTTGGAGGTTGCTATTTTCAATAATATCTCATTTCTGCGAACTAGATGCAAACTTTGTGCTTTAACCTAGTTGGAAGATTCTTTTGACATCTTTAAATGTGCTTTATAGGTGGAAAGTGCACACAAAATGTTGAGCTAAGTGGAGAGAACATCAACATTACTTACAAACCTGATGGGACTCACATAGCTGTTGGAAATAAGGTACAAAAGAAGAGCTTATTTCTGCATTTTTCTGTAGGTTGATATTTGAAACTTTGTTTGCCAAATTGGACATAAGTGAAATAATAGGAACAAGAGTTAGACTTTAAGATCTCGTTTCTCCTTTTTTTACTCCACTTTTTTGCTTATTGGCTAGAAAAGTGTCACAATCATAAGCTGCACATATCCCTATCTCTTTGGTTAGTAGAGACCACTGCAGTATAGTTGTTTTGTGTTTGATAAATTGGTTGTTACCTTTTTTTATCATGTTGCGAGTTGTGACTTGCTCCTATCAGCACTGAATTTTTTTGTTGTTTTGATCAGAGAGTGGCATTTACATACCAGGATTTTTGATTACTTTGTCTTTCACTCTTTCTGAGGGCATCTACATTTCCTTATTTCAGTTTTTTCTCTAATGCAAAAGTCATTTGTTTTAATTAATTGGGTCTGTTTCTTTTCCTTATGCAACTGATGGGGAGGAGTCCAGTTACTCGAAGCTTGTTTGTGCTCAACTTGTGTAGAAGGATGAGTAAGCTGGTAAACGGGTCCTGATGCCTAACAAAGAGTATTGATTATATGCAGAATAGAGTTTAAGTGAACAAAAATAATTTAACTCAAGGACCAGGGTTGGTTGCATTTATAGGATGATCAATTGATTCCATTAATGTGGAGGTAAGCCATCAACTCGGGTGGGCATCATTGATGTGGTTGCATCACTATTATCAGCGAATAATGATGCATACATTTAATGAGTAATAGATAGATAACCTTGTCTATAATAAAAGTCACATGCTGATTGTTGGGGTTGTACTATGCATGGTTGACATTATCTAATCATGTCTGTTCAGTTCTACTTGCTTGACTCTAATGCAGTCAATGCTTCATTATGGGGCAGATGTTTATCATGAACATTATTTTCTGTGAACTCCGTTTTTAAATTTATGCTGGTTTATGACATTTTTTCAAAACTTCGCATAGCTTCTGTAATTTGCATTTGAGAATTTAGCAAGACCAGCTTTTGCTCTTTAGTCCTTTCTACCTTTTGGTTAAATTCATAAGTGCATATCATTGATTCAGTTTTTTCTTTGATTGCAGGAGGATGAATTAACTATATTGGATGTTCGGAAATATAAACCAATACATAGACGCAAATTTAACTATGAGGTCACATGCTGAAGATATTACTGATTTTTTAAAGATTTCCTGAAGTTTATTAGTGAACATTCACATACTTGTATCACACAAGATTTGTGTTCCCTTGTTTCAACCAAAGTACTTAATTTACCAAATACTGAGTTAGCATGCTGATAAATAAATTAAAAAATATGATCTTTTAAGGCGTGCTTTCCATATATTTATATATTTCTTCATCATATGTTGTACATCACAGTATTATCTATCTTTTCTGGAAGTTTTAAACATGAGCTTGTGTATCTTATAGCTTTTGCCTAATTAATATTAAGCTGGCAGTTGTTTCATTAATGTTTTGAGCTTGTAGTGCTTTCATATCTAAACACGTCTATTTGCTTTAAAAGGTACTTCAAATCTATGCTGTAGTTTTCATATGCAATCATAAATGAACAAGTTTTTTTTTCTTTTACTGTATTTGGTTAACTTTGCTTGTAAATTTAACGACTTCTATTTCTTTGTGGTTCAAAAAGCATTTTTTTAAATTTTTTTTATCATAATATGCTTGCTTTATTGCCATATGATCCGCACATCAGGTAAATGAGATAGCATGGAATACAACTGGAGAGCTGTTTTTCCTCACTACTGGGAATGGTTAGAATCGCTTAAATATTTCCTTTTATTTGTGCTAATATGCTGATTCACTACTTGGATGAATACATGATGTGAGAAGCAACCTTGATATCTTCTGAGGGAAGCCGATATGTATGATGTTCTTGAAGAGCTGAGAGTTCATTTTTGTTTATGTAGGTACTGTTGAAGTGCTGTCATACCCATCCCTTAAGGTGCTTCACACCCTTATGGCTCACACTGCAGGATGCTATTGTATTGCTATTGATCCAATTGGAAGGTGATCTAGCTGATTCTTGTTCGAATAAATTCTCATCTTAAATTTATTGGTAAGACCATTAGGTTCATTTTGTGTAGATAGGGACATTATTTTCCTAAGGGTTCTCCATACACCTTCATATGCTTCCAATATAGAACTCAACATCTGACGACCAAATTCCAACTATTTTGAGACAGTTACTAGCTCCAACCAACCCTGAGTTAGACACCGACACCTGATTGATTAGGTGACTTTTATGAGATGAGGTATCGAATGTCTCAAGATATACCTATGTCAAATACTCATGCTGGAGTTTAATGTAGAAATTTACTAATTGATCTAGAGAGTGCATTTGCACCTATTTGATATTACTTAGATTTATCATTTTTGTTGAATAATTTTTGGGTTTGTACTAAAGCTACTGTCACTGTTCTGGTTTCTTATTTCCTGTATTCCGAGGACCTTGTGAGCTAATGAAAAGAACGAATTCATGGATTATTTGAGCCTTGAGGTTCTATCTTTATAAGCAAATTACCAATAGAATTAATTTTTTTCACATTCCGGTCAGATATTGACATGTAGATGCTTTAGGTGGCGTTTGGTTGGTGGGTTTGGAATGAGGGAATGAGAATGAGAATCATATCAAATGTTTGGTTAGTGGTTTTAGGAAGGAGGGTTTGGAAATGAATTCTAAATAATTGGGAATCAACAAAACCCATCTCACATGGGGGGTTTGAGTTTCATTCCCGTTTGCCGTCGTCCGTCGCTCGCTCGACGGTCGTTGATCGCCATCGGTCGCCGGTTGCCGTCGGTCGCCGCCGGTCGCCGGCCGCCTCCGGTTGCCAATCGTCGGCCGTCGGCCGCTGGCCACCGTCGGTCGTCGCCGACCGCTCCCATTCCCAACTTATAAACCAAACAACATTATTGGAATGACAAAACCCATTCTCATTCCCGTCTACTATCAAACCCATTCCCATTCCTATTCCCACCTTTCAACCAAACGGCACCTTAAATCTAACCAATGATCCTGCTTTTGTAGAATCCATTCTGATCATTAAAGTAGATTGCCGAACTAAACCATTGAACTTCTACTCCTTAATTGCAGATACTTTGCTGTAGGAAGTGCAGATTCACTTGTTAGCCTCTGGGGGGTCTCAGATATTCTGTGCATTCGAACATTCACCAAACTGGAGTAAGAATTGAATCAACCTCATGTTCTTAACGTCTCATAAATTAGCCACTGGTTATGGAATAGCTGCATGAGAACGAACATTTAATATCTTTGTTAAATTAATTTATCTCTTGTGAGGCTTGATTTATCTTTTGTAATTTTGAGTATCTTAAAACTTAAAACTATGATTCTACTTCAGATGGCCTGTCAGAACCATAAGCTTTAATTATACAGGAGAATTCATTGCATCTGCGAGTGAAGATCTGTTTGTTGATATCGTACGTAGTTTTCATGACACTCATCTTGCCACACTATACATATAATTTCAATTAGATCTGAAATTTGTTATGCACGTAGTTAATTGTTTCCTTTCTGGATTCTTCAGTCCAATGTCCAAACTGGGAGGTCAGTTCATCAAATTCCCTGCAAGGCACCGATGAACAGTGTGGAGTGGAACCCAAAATACAACCTTCTAGCTTATGCAGGAGATGATAAGAACAAGTATCAGACTGACGATGGTATTCTTCTTCTATGCCTTCCTTTCTCTCTTCCCATTAGCTATTACTTTTGTTCATCTGATGCACCAAATAAGAGAAATTATGGCAATGTTCTATTTTCCTCGTTCATATTCTTTTATCTTGCTCCATAACACCTTTAGGAATCAAAAAGCTGTCGGATAGTGTCAATCTTTTGAAAATGGTACTGGATTGCTGGTTGGTTTAAACAAGGAGCGAAAGCGCGACTAGTCTGGTCTAATTAGTACAAAAATCTGGCGAATGGGATTTTGTTCCATTTCAACCTGTAAAAAGGGAACCAGATGGCAAATTGTTGGCCCTTGGGGTCTGGTCAATGGATAACCACATTAACTTGCAGTAGACTTGTCCACATGATTTGAAAAATTGTTCCATGCTGGCCGTTCCAGCTGAGAATTTGACACCCTGAGTGTCCTTGCTTGTTCCTACAACTAGAGTCACTAAAATTGTGGTGGAACTATGCTCCTCTTGTTCTTTGGCACTTAACTCAGAGTCAGACACACACTACTTTCTTCTGTTAAATGCAACGCATGTCCATATAACTAGCTTCTATACATGAGTTTTCCCCTCTGTCGAAATCGATCGATCTCTTGAAGCAGTGCAAACAAATAAGATTTATCATATCCACATGTGAATAATTTTACTTTACTAACCCATGCTTGTTTCCATTCAGTTAATTGTGATGTTTGATCTTCCAGGTATTTTTCGGATTTTTGGGTTTGAGAGCAGCTAATCGTCGTCGCCCGAGGATGAAGCCCAAAATGAAGTGAAACTGATGAGGACATGGGAGTTCTTAGGAACTGACTTCCGATGATCGATCTCGATGATCTATCGCGTGCTTGTATCCTTGTTCCTTGAGCTATACTTTTCTTTATTTATCTAAATCGCTTGGCCTTGCGCGACACCTCCATCATCAGAACGTCCTAGAAAAAGAAGAAGAAGATTTAAGAATGATCCTGACTAAGTGCATTATCTTCCTTATGAAGTCCACTGCATTGTTTCACTGACATTTTAACTATCCAAGCAAATTCCCAGAAGTTAGTTGTTGTTTTGTTTGTCGCTTCAGATTGCCGTGTAATTCTGTTGCCGTTTCATTGCTTTAATATCTTACATTTTAATATATTTTATTATTTAATCTTTTTTTTTTTAAAATTAATCAATTGCTAAAAACTTATTTGAGCTTTAAAACATGTTTATATAAATTTTAGAACTTAAATAAGGGATCAAAGTAACAATGAAATAAAATGCATCGTTCTTTTGTAATATCTATAAGCAAGTGGGGCAAAACCGTAAATCTCTGCGAGAATCTCAGAGGCATATAAATTTTGAATTGGTCGGCATGATGGGCCGATCGGCGGCCCAGGCGCCCTCAGAGCGTCCTCTTAAAGCCCTCGGCTCCTCCATCTTCCTCAGTTTGATTCGCAACCTCCGCAAATCGAAGCGACGGAGGGGAAGAGGCAGCAGCCGGTGCTCGCCGCTGGGACCACCGAAACCCTAGCCAGATAACCTTTCTTCCGGCCTGTCTGTCGCCTCGGCATCCATCGGATTCTTTCTTCGTGCACATCGATTGGGTTGGTGCCCTTCGCCTGGAATTCTTCCTTTGGCAGTGTTAACTTTGTTTGCCAGATCCCTCTTTGGACCGTCGGTTTCACTTCATTCATCGGTTTGCGTATCGTCTTGTGGGTTTATGATAATAAGGATCTCGTTTTGTGTTTCTCTCTGATTTTTTGCGTGGGTATCGATTTCGTATGGGGGAATTGGTTTCTTCGACTGATCGTCATTCGGATCGTTTTCAAGGTCGTCATGCTCGTTCGATAGAATATTGAATCAATTTAGATTTTTTCGGAACCTTGTTGTTTTGTTGTTTGTTTTTTGGTCGATCTCGTTAAAGAGAGCAATGGTATTAATGCGTTGTTGTTCTGGCAGATATTTCAGCGGGATAGGATACAATGGCCGATTTGGAGAACTTGCTATTGCAGGCGGCGGGGAGGACGGGGTCTGGACGGAGGAACAACAACAGTTCACGTTCGCAATCGAGGTGGAGGCGGGACAACTCTTATTCTGATGGAAGCGATTCCAAGGATGATGATTTGGACAATTTAAACTATAAAAAAAGAAAGTCTGGCTCTCAGTTTCCGGTGAAGAAGAGGTTTGACCTACCGGAGTCAGGCACGAGGAGTGGCTGGAGGGATGAGAACGGCGGTGAAGGAGGCAGGCATAGTGATGAAGATTCTGATAGTGCACCCTCTGTGGGGAGTGATCTTTATAAGGATGACGCAGATAAAGAAGAACTTGGTAAGATGTCTGAACTGGACAGGGAGATGATTTTGGCAGAAAGGAGTACAAAGATAGATGATTACAAGCTAAAAATGATGGCAAGAGCATCATCTTCAAAGATGGAGAGAAGTCGGAAGGAGGGCTCTCCTGTTCCACCTCATAGTCGCTCGTCTACCCGCAATGACAAATCTGCAGCAAAGAGTGCTTTGAATGAGCTGAGAGCTAAGAGAATGAGACAACAAGATCCCGATGGTTACCACAGCCGGCTGGGGGATTTGACTGGGGAAAGAAGTGGTGGCTTTCGTCTCCATGATTCTTCTCCCCCTAAACATAGAACTCTTGGTATAGCTGCAAGTCCTCCCAGTGATAATAGCAATGAAGGTGAGAGTGGAGGCAGAGCTGACAGTGACAATGAAAGGTACCGTGATGAGAACAAAAGGGGTGATGATTTGGATGATCTATCTCCCTCAAGATTGGATGCACCAAAGTTTGAGGATGTCAAAGAGATAACAATTAGGAGGTCAAAGCTGGCGAGATGGTTCATGGAACCTTTTTTTGAAGAGCTTATTGCAGGATGCTTTGTACGTCTTGGTATTGGGAAGATGCGCTCGGGGAAGCCCAAATACAAGCTATGCTTAGTCCGGAATGTGGATGCGACTAACCCTGAAAAACACTACAAATTAGAACATTATACCACGTATAAATGGCTGAATTGCATATGGGGCAGTGATTCCTCAGCTGTTAGGTGGCAGATGGCTATGGTCTCAGATTCTCCACCACTGTTAGATGAATTCAATGAGTGGAAATGGGAGGTGGAGAAGGGCAATGGTCGGATGCCAACCCGTCAGGAGGTGCTCGATAAGAAGGCTGAAATTCAGAAGATCAGTAACTTTGTGTATTCAGCAGCTACTGTGAAACAGATGCTGCTAGAGAAGAAGTCAGCCTCAATGAGACCGGTCAATATTGCTGCTGAGAAGGACCGACTTAGGGAGAAATTGGAAGTTGCCCAAAATAGTCGTGATACAGCAGAGGTGGGGAGGATTAAGGCAAGGTTGAAAGAACTGGAAGACATGTCTCAACGGACAAAGAAGATTGATGAAAAGGCTGTTAGGTTGGCAGAGATGAACAGAAAAAACCGAGCTGAGAACTTCAAGAATGCCTCAGCATTGAAACCAGTAAACACTGCCTTGAAGGCTGGGGAGGCTGGTTATGATCCATTTTCAAGGAGATGGACAAGATCAACAAATTATTATATCTCAAAACCTGGGGGAGATGATAATTCAACAACTGTGGATATTGAGCAAAGCAAATCTGGGGTGGATGGAGATGCAAATGAAGCAATAAAAATGAACGCGGTGGAGACTGGTGAGGCTGCAACTGCTGCTGCATTGAAAGCTGCAGCCGGTGCTGGTAAGCTGGTAGATACAAGCGCACCCGTAGACCGCGGCACAGCCTCAAATTCCTTGCATGATTTTGAGCTGCCAATCTCATTGGCCGTGCTGCAGAAGTTTGGAGGTCCTCAGGGTGTGCATCAGGGCTTTATGGCAAGGAAACAGAAAATAGAAGACACTTATGGGTACAAGGTACCTGATAGCGATGGCCGGAGACATCCTTTGGTTCTGACTGTCAGTGATTATAAACGTCGAAGGGGCTTGCTGTAAACCTGCACCCTTTTCAAGCAATTTCCTTCGTAAGTGGATACATATCAAGTATTTTGTCAATATTTTAAAGTTGCTTAAAATTTTGTTTCTAGTCATCAAATGCTCATCTTTGGTTCTTCTAGTTATATAAGGATAACCTTTGGAAATGAGAATTTAGTTCATGTAGTGAAAGTTGCTACGTGTTTGTTTAGTCTGTTGTAGTTTTGTAACTGGTTAGTAAGATTTCACACTTCTACTGACCATTTATATTTCATAGATTTAAAACATAGACACGATCCTGATTGTGATATAGCTGTCATGAAAGGTTCTTCCCCTATGACATATATTCTTGCTAGTTTGTTTTGAGCAATAGAAAGCAATGTCCCTGCTTTAGTGATTATTCCAATCATGCAGCCGGAAAGATCCTTGTACCGTAGTAGTCTTTCCGAAGAGTTCAATCTCATTTAGTCATGACAAATGGAAGATCTAATTAGGGAGGCCTTAAAAATAAGTACAACTAAAAATAACACTTTCTAGTTCACTGAGAAACAAACCATCATTGTCAACTTCAAAAATACAATGGTCGATATCAAGTTATGTTTGTTTTCCAATTCTTGCAGGTTTCTTATTTGGATGCCTTGCGGAACCAATGCTACTTTGGCTTGCAACCACAGTGGAACTAATGTGGCATCGGCATCCCTTTGCAAGGCTATTTCGCATAGTTACTCCGATGGACCTTTTGGTATCCAAGTAATTCTTTTTGTGCAATTTCAATTTTGCGACGGAACTTGCATGTTTTCTATAGCCATTTTATCATGTGGTAACTCCACGTCCGAATTCTTATGCCAATAAGATCTACAATGTGGTTCTTTATACTCTGAGTTATTGTTTCAACTCCATGTTATGCAATCCTATAAGCCATCATTTCTTTAAAATATGTCAATTTTTTTTTTTTTTTTAGTTCGAACTTGGTGTCGCCGATTAGATTTGTAAGTATATTGCCTTTTTATTATTCACCGACATTTTTGTGTCACCTTCGATGTCAAATGAGTATGTGTTCATGAATCAACTATTTTTTTTTATAAGTTTCTTAATGTTTATAACGGAAAGCATGATATATCCAGTTATAATTCATATATCCCGTGTGACCGCTTCGTGCGTGTTCATGTGCTATGCAAATCTCGCCGTCTGTTCCGTCGCACGTGAATGTCCAATCGATCATTTGATTGTGCAGAAATGTATAGTATTTTCGTCGAGCATGTTATAGTCTATCTTTGAATCCGTTGGATCGTCTATGTCATCACCAATAGCAGGCTCACGATCGCGATCGGGTCACAGTCATACACGATATGGCTAGATCGCAACCGTGCACAATCAAATTGGATTGCAATTGAAATTTGATCGTGATCCTATTGAAGTCGGAGTCTAATCAGATTGTGGTTGGATTCCAATCGCAATTGCGGTGCATGTCAGCATTGTGGTCGTAATCCAATCGGAGTCGGAGTCCGATTAGATCGTGGTTGGATTTCGATTGGATTGTGATCGGAATTTGATCGATTGACACCGATTTCGAGCTCACGACGACAAGGAACTCAGGCGTGCAAGGTGCTTGGGCATATCGTACTCAAGCGCGATTGGAGAATTATTGTGCATTCCCATCCTATATGATTGGATGGTGGATCATTCATCGAACGAACGATGGATATATATATTCGTCGTGCAAGATATCAAATTCGTTCCTCAAGAGCTACAAAAATATATTCCTATCTCTCTCATAGCACAATGCAGGGAAAAGATATTGGATGAATCCTTAAATTATCCAATGGATTTCAATTGGAATGTACTTAGAAGGTTGATCGTAGAAGTCAATTGCTAGAGGCACAACCATGAGCATTTTCAAATTGATTTAGTGACAAGCTCATAAAGATTGGAATTCGTCAATCTAACGATCCTTATCGGTCTGCTCTATGATTATTATGAGAAAGATAAATCATGGAAGACTGTATAAATGATTTAGTGACGAACCAAGAAAAAAGAGAGTCCATATTTAAAATTAATCACAATTAATTGAGTGAATAAAGACCTAGATATCTGAATTATATAGAAAAAAAATATGTTTTTCATGAAATTTTTTGATAAATTCATTCAGTCTCAGTTTTTTCGAACATGTTTGTTTTTGTAATTTATTGGGTTTGCCTCGATCCTGTTATTTTCAAAAATAAAATAAAATAATAAAAAACATTAATAATTGGGGCAATTTTTTTCCCCTGTAGTCGTTGTCCTTGCGCGGAACTTCGCCCCATGCTATCTACCGTTCAGGCTTCAGCTGCACAGCTACACCTACTCATCTCTCGTGCTCGGACAGAACTTTGTGGCCGTATTTTATAAAATTATTAAAGTTAAGACATGAGATAAATAATAATTTAATAATATTTATGTCACATGGTCTTCTTATTTTTAAAAAATAATTAATTTGGAATCAAATGAATTACCTTTTTTTTTAAAAAATAATTAATTAATTTTGTAAAATTTTTTATTCTCTTCCGATACTACCACACTGATCGGTCACGAAATAAATACCGGCCGTCTTCTTCGCCTTCAACCAGTGATAGAGAGAGAGAGAGAGAGGGATGGGTTTGAGATCCTTCGTCAAGGTCGATCCCGATTCCAACTTCCCTATCGAGAACCTTCCCTACGGCGTCTTCCGCCCCGCTTCCGCCTGCGGCGGCGGTGATGCAGCCGCTCCGCGCCCTGGAGTCGCCATCGATGACTTCGTCGTCGACCTCTCCGTCGTCTCGTCCGCCGGTCTCTTCGACGGCCCCATCCTCAAGAACTCCCCTTGCTTTCTCCAGGTTGCCTCTCTCGTCTCGTTTTACTAGCTGGGATGGAGGCGTTTTCGAGGACTGAGTTGGAGTTGGGGATTTGTGATTTTGGAATGAACTGGGTCTTTTCTCGTTAAAAATGGAAATATTTTGACTATAGAAAGTAATCTTTTGCATCATCAAGCAAATAGATCAAAAGAGAAAGTACCATTCTCTGCTTGATAAAAAACTACGGTGATCTGACATGTCTACTGCAAAAAAAAAAAAAAAAAAAGGATAAAAAAGGGTTTCGTACTCGATTTTACGGAGATTTAAGTTTAATTTAAGTGGTGGAAGATCATCTAAGAATTTGAAGTTGCATTATCTGAGTCATGTTTTAGTAAGCTGTTTTTTTTTTTTTAAAATGCCCTGCAACAATGCTATGTATATCCTTGTTAATTGTTTTAGTGGCCAATGAAATGTTCCTGGTTACAAACTGGCGAGGGGGCATTTTGTATCTAATCATCTGTTTTCTGCTCTGGATTTTTTTTAAAATTTTTTTTTCTCTACTATGTCTGAGTTGCTAATGTTGTCTCTCAAAACAGACGTCTCTTAACATGTTTGTGGGATTGGGACGGCTTGCTTGGAAGGAGGCCAGATTGACTTTACAACGACTTCTCTCAGGTACTTCATTCCAGTTCACAGCAACTATGCCATAGCGATGCTTTTATATTTTGTGTTGTTTGTGTGTGTTACTTTGATTTTGGGTTCCAATGTTTTCTAGCTTTCTACTTTGAAGACTGAAGCATTGGAAATATCAATTTATGATAAGTTCTGAATCTCATGTCCTAAGATTGAAGATTCAAAGACAATTCATAGAATTTGATATGCGAATCTTAATTTTATTTCTCCATGTAAAACTTGAAAATTTATACCGGCAGTATTATCATTCTTGATTTGAAGAGGAGCCTTGGTACAACGGTAAAGTTGCTGCACCTAGAGGTTATGAGTTCAAGTCTTGAAAATAGTCTCTTGCAAAGTAGGATAAGAATGCATACAATAAATTCTTCCTAAGAACCCCACATGGTGCGAGCTTTATGCATCGGACTACCCTTTTAGTATTATCATTCTTGATTTATTTGATTTTCTCATTGATTGGATTACAAATCATGGATAGGTAAAATCCTGTTGCTAGGTAATCACACTATCCTTCACTTACATCTCAAGATACCCGTCAACCCTTGTTGGTGCAGGATTTTTGTAAGACATTTTTTTTCTTCTATATTTGCTTTATGGTAGCTTCATAATGTTGGTTTCACGGAGCTGACCACTTATCTTGTGCGATAAAAATTAAAAATTACTTTTTTGCTAATATTTATTTTGATGAGTAACAAATTGCACAGGTCAAAAGGGTCATGAATTAGCATACTACATAGTCACATTTTTAGATGTTCTCCTGTTGATCTGTATGCTCTCATCCCATGTTATGTTCCACCATAAACTTCTATACATTTGAGTTGGATCATCCACTAGGTCAAAATTATTTTTAAGTTTTATGTTCATATAACTTGCTTGTCTCATTCTGTTTTTCCTGATGACCAACAGAATTAATTAGGTTTTGTTAAGTTAATCTGGATACATGGCTTATTCTCATTTAAAAACTGAGATATAATCAAATTAACAGGTGCACAGCCAATGTAAATATGTAACTTACATTATCCAATGTTCATGATTGTCTGTTTCTCTTTTCTAAATTAATTTTAATGTGGTCAATTTTGTAAGGATATTTAACATAATAGTTACATGCAATCACTACAAAGAAATCTAGTTTCTTTGACTTTGAAATTTATCCATATTTTTATCTTGTTCAGCCATTGATGTTGACATCTAGTTAGGTGCATATACCATATTGTGATCCTGGTGTTTGTAAACAGTTCTAATTTTCTCTTAACCTATCCAGCTGATGAACCAATACTACGTGACAATAGTAGTTTAAGGGAGAAATGCCTTTTGAAGATGGTACGTGAATGGCATCTACATAGCTTTCCTTCTGAAACTTGCAAAAATTGTTCATTAAGTTTCTTATTAACACAACAGAGTGAAGTAGAGATGCTTCTGCCTACTGTAATTGGGGACTATACAGATTTCTTTTCTTCCATGCATCATGCAAAGAACTGTGGACTCATATTTCGAGGACCAGCAAAGCCAATTCCAGACAACTGGTACTTCTCCATTCTGATTTTCTATCATATGTGATGCATAATCTGGATTGTTGTTTTCTGGTGCACATATACCTTTCCTGTTTTCTTGCTAAAAATTCTTTTAACAGCATTCTATAAGCTCACAATTGAAATGCTGCTGGCATTTCTTCTTGCTTTGTGTATTTGGTGCTTTGTGTGATCTACACACTTTCTTCTATATTCTTTTTGGATTTAACAACTAACTCTTACTCTTAGCTAGATTTACTGTCCTCCCATTGGATTCTTCGGTCTTCTTTCATACTTGTAGTTGAAACTATCAACTATTGTCATATGTTTCACTGTGATATTTCCTGAACCATTTACTGGTCATGTAATGCTCTAGTTTTATCTCATTTGCATCATTCCTTTGTTACATTTGGTATTATCAAATAGGGCTAGTATTTGAACATTTGTGTTTTTTTTTTCACATGCTATATACACACATATTGTCAAGGAGTAGTTCTAGTATTCTTACAATTTGAAAATGGCTAGATTTCACTGGCGGGGCAGAATCCATGTAGCTGACAATAGTCTGAACTCTGAACTAACACGGTGAATGATGATTTGACCTGATACGACATATAATTTGATATCCTACCATGACGTATAAAACTCAATGTTATCAGATATTACAGTAATCCTTATTGATCAATGCATATCTTGTTGAAAGATATTCCCCTCTGCTCTCTCCCATTTTGTCAGGTTACTAGTTCTTCTGAACTGTGTATTAGTTAAGACATTGCTCTTTTTTTTACATGCTTGTCATAATATCTTTGGTTTCAAATAACTTATTGCTTTGCACTCAGTTGGAATTTCCACCTGTTAGAGAGAGAAATAGGTGAGAATGTTTTTATTTTAAATATCATTTTCACACCTGAATGTTATTCTCGAACTACTCCATTTGGCTCGTGCAACTTGCTTCTTGATATATCGTTCAACATTCTTGTTGTTGGATGTTTCTTTTCTCAATTCTTCTGTGACCTGTCAATTTGGTAGCTTTTAGGTTTTTTGCTTCTTCTCAATAAAACTTCTAATTCCCAGATCAACCAAAGGAATGCATTTGACCTAGAATTGGACAAGAAATCTTGTATTCATCATACAAAGATGCTGTAGTTCTATTTGTGTCCTTTGACTGTTTTCTTTCAGAGACCAATTTAAATTTAAAAATATTCATTCATTCTCCTTCACAAAAATGATTTTAATGAGTAATAATTGTTTACCTCTTCTGACTGGCTATGTAATTACAGGTTTCATCTTCCTATTGCTTATCATGGACGGGCTTCCTCTGTTGTGATATCTGGCACACCTATTGTCCGTCCAAGGTGAACAATCTTTTTTTTCTCTTTCTTTACCTTTTTGTGTGTTCTTAAGACCATTATAGTATTATACAATTTACTTAAATATACATATTTCTGGAAGAAGTTACATAGGTTCATTAAAAAAAGTCTTTGTTGCTGTGATCAAATGTTCAATGTACTTGATGAAAAAAAAACAAATGATGATTGCTATCTCATTTGTATGTTTCATTTTGGAATTTGCAGTGCTTCTAATTAATATGAAATCTTTATTGTTTTTTAGTTTCTCAAACTGTGGAACAACACCCTAAATTTATAATTACTGGGAGTGGTAAGCTTAGTTTAAGTGAAAGCCATCTTGAGCTAAAATGGTTTTGATGTAATCAGAGGACAAGCATATCCAACAGGAAACTCTCCACCATATTTCGGATCCACACAGAAGCTGGATTTTGAGCTTGAAATGGTCAGTTATGCAAAGATTAACTTTATGCACGTCTCTTTTATTAGATATTTAGTTATGATCTCTTACTATAATTTTTATTCCTGCCTGATGATCTTTACTGTTTTTTAAGCATTTTGTTTACTGCCAATTCAAATTCCGGAGCTTACATTCTTGCGCTCGTGTCTTGTGAACAACATTATCAATTTTTAGAAGTGAATTATCATTTTTAAGGTAATTATTTTGCTACAAACACTCCCAGGCTGCGATAGTGGGTCCAGGAAATGAATTAGGCAAACCAATTGATGTCAATATGGCAGCAGATCATATTTTTGGGCTTGTACTAATGAACGATTGGAGCGGTAGCTACCTTTTTTTTTTCATGTTTGATTTAATGAACATTTTTTACTTTTACACTAAGCTCATAGTTAACTAGAGTCTCTTTGGCAGCCAGAGACATCCAAGCATGGGAATATGTTCCTCTTGGGCCTTTTCTTGGAAAGAGTTTTGGTGAGTAAAGCTTTGTCGTGTATCCCCAGTCTCCTATTATAAACTTGGTTCAATTTTGTGAAGTTTATTAACTTAATTTATGACTTCCTCAGGCACAACAATATCACCCTGGATTGTGACACTAGATGCACTTGAGCCTTTTGCTTGTGAAGCTCCAAAGCAGGTGGGTGGATCTTCACTTATTTTAGGTGCCACGAGGCATTCATATTGTCGAACAAGTTCGACAAAACCATGGTCACAACTAATGTGCAATATATTGCAGGATCCTGAGCCTTTGCCATACTTGGCAGAATCCAAGCATGTGAACTATGACATTCCTCTCGAGGTATATGTTGCTTGTCAATCTTTCTTGTTGCATACACAGACACATCTAATGCCATTTTTTTTTATTTTTTAAAAATATTTAAGACTTGCTCTATCCATCTATTGATAACATACATTTTTTCCATAAGGTCTGGATCAAGCCTGCTGGGCATGAACATCCTGTGCTTGTCACATCCAGCAATTTCAGTAATCTGTAAGAACAACATTCTTTTGTCACAAATATAAATCTATATGCATATCCAGCTATCATCTCACCCGATCTTGTTATTTCTCTATCAATTTTTCTTTTGCATTTTAATAACTGTGGAAATACCTTCAGGATTTGAGATCAACAGTTTCAATTACATGATATTTGCTGAATGATTCAGAAATCAGATGTTTAATAATATCTTTTCTAAATACCTCTCTTGCACAATGTATTACCCTGAAAAACTATGATTTGTGTGTCCATAATAAATAAACTAGTATTTGTTATGTTCTATGTCCCGAGTATGACAATTTTGTACCCTATTACTAATCCTCTTTGTTATGTTAGCTTTGTTTGCCATAAGTCCAGCCCCCAGGGCAAATCCAGATGACTAGCGCAGTCGTGTTAAGGCTTGAAAGGGCAAGGGGTCGATTCCTGGAGGTGACGACCAGGTTATTGATGACTTCGCATTTCTGTGCTAGCCATCTGCCACCTAATTTACCTCCCTCCACACGTAGGGGCAGTGGTGGGGGGCCGCTAATGTGACGGTTCCATATTTTTTTTTTTTTGCCATAAGTCTTTTCTTTTATCATACCAATTAGGTATTGGACATTAACTCAGCAACTAGCTCATCACACTATCAATGGATGCAACTTAAGACCTGGTGATCTACTCGGAACTGGAACCATCAGTGGACCTGTATGTCATTTTTTCTAGTTCTTAAAAAGTTTGTCTTTCCTTCTTTCAATTACTATTACTTCGTAGTTTACTCATTCAGTGGACTGATCCTTTTACCAGGAAGAAGGATCTCTAGGATGCTTGCTGGAGTTGACTTGGAATGGGCAAAAGCCAAATAACTTTAATGGTTCGATTCGCAAATTTCTGGAAGATGGAGATGAAGTCATTTTTAAAGCCTGTTGCAAGGTTGGTCCTCATGAGCTTTTGATTTTCCTTTTAGGCTTTTCACAGTTAATAATCTGCATTACTATGGCTATGCCAATCAAATTGAGTAGATTTAAAGATGCAAGAGATAGGAAACCTATTAAAACTCTAGTCGATGTAATTACACATGATAGTTTGATATCACTAGCAATCTAGTTTTACATAAGTACAATGGTGGATAAGATTCACAAGAGTTGGGACTCAAGATTGTTTTCTTGGATGAAAAAAAAAATAGGGGAAGATTGTAATGATCTTCATAGGTTCCCTTCTTAGAACTTTCAAAGGACTTTTCTTCAACTGAGGATCTCATTCTCATTGTGCATCGAGTTATACTGCCTTGACTCATATCTCATCCAATTCTACATTTTCTCAGAACAAAATGATATTTACAGCAATCGATTAATCGTCTATGCTGACGATAAATTTTACATAGAGCTCTATGAAGAATTGGATTAATGCAGTCAGCTTAAAAATAGTTGGCACATACAACGAGTCGACGATACCATAAGCTTTGCATAACTCGCCATTTCGTTGCCGGTGTTTACTTTAGCTAACATTTTGTTGTACAGCTGCATATAGCTATAAAACTAGTAATAGTAATAATACCAAGATCATTTAATCAAATCTAGTTATCTTAATCTGTCAAACAATCTAAAATATCAATTACATACTCAAATTCCTGCTCGATTTATTTCTGATAATCACAATTTATTTTGTTTGGCAGGGAAAGGACTATAACGTGGGATTTGGATCATGCACTGGGAAGATTCTGCCAGCCATCCCTTAAAAACTTGCTCGTGGGGAGCTCAAGTCAAAACAAATTGCTACAACAAAAACTACTACACATTTCACTTGCTTTAAGGCTTCATTTCCGATGGGTTTTAGAGATAATAAGGATTTTATAACTCTGTAACCTATTAATTAGGCGAAAAATGTTCCTGGAGCATTGGAGTTTCTAGATCAAAGATAAAAATTTTGCCCTTTAATTTCACTCTGCTAAAGTAAACTTATTTTGCAGATTCACAGGTGAAAACAAATTGCTCATTTAAGCACCCTTCAATTTTCATTGGGGGGTATTTAGACTTCTCATCTGGACACATTCATCTCAAGATTTTGCAAGTAGCTCTAACTCGTGCCTCCACCTGCACATGTCGCTGCAAAAGGTTCGATTCTCATCATACGACCATAAGTCCCAGTCGTGGGTTCGGAACACTCTGCCGCATCGTTGATTCGGACACACCGAGTCGACTCGCTCTGGCTTTTCCCAAGTCATGTACCTCATGACCTCTGCTGCCTCCCTCCTGCATATTCGAATCAAGGTGCCATCGCCGGGTGCGGCCGAAGTGCTTGCTCTACCGTTGTCTATGGCGGCCAACTCATTCAACATCTGCACCGCGAGTGACCGTGTCTCTGGCTCCTGAAACAATATCATTCCGAGCATGTAACTTGTGACTGGGTGCTCGCCCAGTTTAGCCTTGTGCAGATGGTCCAATCCGAGCGTCTTCTCGTTCAGGTTGAACGTCTCTTCCTGTTCGCAATGGTCATTCGGTCATCACTTGGATTCATAATTCTGTCAAAAAATACGAAAACTTACGAGGCCGAGGATGAAGCAGGCATTGAAGTTGTCACAATCGGCGCAAGCACGAATCAACTCAAAGTAGTCTTTCTTGTCGAACCAGTTAAGACTGAGTTCCAACTCCCTCCTAACGTTCATGAATTTCCCAACCTTTTTAGCTCTCGATGCATCATGAAAAGCTTTGCACCTACAATTATAAACATCTAGTCCAATCAATTCACAATCACATATACGTATCTATACATCTACATGTTCGTATACGATAATACGGAGACATTGTTTATGACGATCTACTCACGATTGTTGCAAACACTTTATGTCTTGGCGTGGCGTGGTAGAGGTGGAGGCTATGCCGACACAAAACTCCACGGCGATGTCACGAGGAAGAGAGGTGAAGATATCGTTCTCCATTGTCGTCGTGGCGACCATTAACGATCTCTATCTCCTTGTTATCTCAATGTATTTGGTTTCCGACCTCCTTTTAGATTTGAAGATGAATGACTCTGAAGAAGGTGAGAAAGAGACGGTGTGTGGTTGGTGAGGATATATGATGTGTATTTATAGAGTATAATTTACTTGAAATTAGTTAGAGGAAGCCAAAATTTAGGAAGAAATTAGTTAGAGAAATTTTCTCATAAAAGATTTTGATTTCCTATTCTTTAGGAAGAAATTTTCTCATAAAAGTAATAGATTTAATTTGCTTATCTTTTTTTAGGAGCGTAATCTAAAATGTCGGTTAGTCCTTTTACTTGATCATGAAAAAAAAAGATAAATAAAAGGAATACAATCTGGCGAATCTAGAAATTATAGGGAATAAAATTTAACAACTCCATTAAATTTGCCGGGTGTTCGAAGATTTTTGTTCCATTAAATTGAATTCATTTTTTTTAGAATAAATAAATAGTAATATAAAACTAGTACTGAAATTTCAAATTATCTATTTGACCCATTGATAAAAAAAATTCAAGAAATGAAAAGAGTAACAATAGAATAAATATTTAACAAGTGAATGCTCATGTACAATCACTAACTTTGTAATAATTATTAACGTCTAAAACAATGAATATTTAGATTATCCATTCGTATGGAATCAAAAAATAAGTCCCGTTAAATTTAGAAGAAATTTAAGATTAATATTTATATTTTAAATTGGATAGATGAGACCCGTTGTTTGTGCCCGATTATTCAGTGTCTATGTTTCATTGGGGATGATGCGTTGACTGAAACAATATGACAGTTAAGAATAAACACGGATCGATTCCGGAGGAAAGTCTAAAATTTCTCTTTGGACTTAGATGACACTTCACTGTCTTTGGCCAACGTATCAAAGTCAAAAAGACCCTCTGTGATTTACTTCTCTTACAATGATTGTGGAATAGACCGGTAGGAGCCGCTAGATTGACGGTTTCAATCTTTTGCAGAAGATTAGTTCAACCCTCGGATGGTTGTTGACTAGAGTGACAAATATTATTATGGATGAACAGGAGTTGAATCTCGACGCAAGCTTTAAAATTTTCATCCAGATTTAGAAATCCTCTGCAGTCAACGGATCAAGGGGCGTAGTCCCTTATGATTTACCTTTCTTCGTAATCGGGACCGACGATGAGGAACATTGAGAGTGAGCATAATCACCTTTTGCTGCTATAGAAGATTAGTTCAGTCCTCATGATGTATTGCGATGGTCATCAAATGATATATTTGTATTAAATGAATAAAGATCAATTTTCGATGAGTGCATATCCATAACGACAACTTCTCCCACTTAAATGGTTATATGATGATCAATTATAAATTATCTTCGTGATAGGGTAACAATCATATCATTACGATTCAATCCATTCCTTGGACATTGTTTCTTGTGATTTCAAGTTGAATTTGAACCTTGATCTTTCAAGTGTGAGCTCTTATTGGAGAGGTTTGATGGATACTCTATCGTACTTATACTTTCTTGATTTATCTTGGTAGATGATATCTATGGAATAAGATCGATACATTCTAAAAATTAGTTGGACAAAAAATCTGGATATTTAGATTATAAAAAAAATAAAATAAATAAATTGATTTTCTAATTTATCTTTTATTATATTATTGTAAGACCGACTGTGCTCGGAGCATCACTTTTAGCATCAAAATTAGTTCAGCCTATGGAATCGATGTGTTCCCTAATGGCCTACATAACATTAGTTGTCATCGATTTAATCTTCTTTTAAATAAGACAATCCTTCCTTAATTTTCTTCCCTATTTCTTCTAATTTCATGGTTTGTTTGTGTGTAGAAAACTATTTATCCTCCATTAGTCATTAGAAATGCGTAGATTGGTGTGACTACACTAATGCACTTGGATTAAGTAGATCTACTCTAAATTTGCACTAATAGATCAATTGGATAAGGGGTGCTAGAAGTATTCCATATGGTGGTGCCTAAGTCTAGCTCGAATCCGATCGGCCAATTAGATTTAGCGAAGAATAATTAAGACTTTAAATAAGAATTTCAACATTCCCAATATACACTATATTTCATTCTAAATCAGAACGAGATAATTTGAAACTCCCATAAACTACCATAACTTATTTTTGTGATTTTCTCTCTCTTTTTTTTTTATATATGTGAATATTTAGGTTTTCTTAGTGAGTCTCACCTCCTTAAATTCTTCTACCACGCCTCGATGTCTAGACTTCCTAGTCTTATACTAGCACGGGTCTTATAAGTAGGTTTATGGAGTTATCTCTTGAGAAGAGAATAAGGACTTGAAAAGACAACCTTAATATTCAAAAGGAAATTCACGCTTACATTCAAAGAAAACTACAACAGACATACTTTCAAAGGAAATTGCAAAGGGAATTACAAGACACTAAGAAGCATACATGAAAACACACAAGAAAATAAAGACTAACAGTTCTTATCGCTTGAAAGGAAACTGGACACTTCAACACTTACACAGAAAATAAACTAGAGTAGCTAGAGTAGTGGTCTTCGAAGGGATACCTCCTGGAAGTGGTGTGGTTCTCCTTTTATAGCCGGATTTACTTCGGAGTGAAGTATTCTGCTTGGTGCTTGTGGAGTTGTAAAGCTGATATGCTTTTTTTTTTTTGGCAGGTGCTTTTGAGCTGTGTTTGTACGAAAGATTCCCTTTCGAGCTGTAAAGTCTGAAAGTTACGTGGTGCAATCAACTTTCCATCATGTTGTCTAGATTCCTGTCTTGTGTTGACGTGGTGGAGCTTGGAGCCTCCTGTGCCGGTGGGATTCTTGTCCTTCTTTGATCTGTCATACTATCCCTGTATTCTTTAGCTGTAAGCTGGGTTGATTTTTTTAGTATCCATTTTAGATGTCTTTGTCTGTAGTGTTCTACCAGTTCTGGATTTTGTGTATGGTATTTGAATGGGAAAAATTGGGTTCCCATATGTGATGACCAGTATATTTTTTCTGTGAAGGTTTCTGCTACCAGGATGAATTCATAGTTATCTCTGGCGTCGTCCCAGAGCTAGTTTGTGTCTTGGAGAGAGACCCTCCAGTGTTTAGCTTGTTCAGGAAGAGGCACAGCTGCTCCCCAATGTTCGTCTGGGTCGCTAGGAAAAACGTCTTCCAGAGCTTCTGGCTTGTAGATGATCTCTCGGGATCTGAGTTTTATGACGTGCCGGGCTGACTCTATTTTGTGATTTATCCATTCTGGTGGTAAGTTTTCAATTGAACATGTTACATAGCTCTCAAAGGATTCCATCTCCAAGAGCATTCGAATGGCGTTTCCGAGTTTGTACGGAAAGACTTTTGTGATATTGTGAGCTTGTATCCATAGTTCATTGAGAATGCCATGGTCAATCAAGATGAATGGTGTCACTTCTATCCCTTTGAATTTTTGTGTTTGATAGACACTGAGATCTATACTTGCTTTTCTTATAGCATATTGTAACTGGCACTGGCAACCATGTTTCTCGGTGATGCAGTCTTTAAACTTGTTCTGGCATCGTATCTTGAAATTGTATTCGGCTTCGTAGAGTATTGTGATGCCTGGCTGAGGGTCGATTTGTACCCATTGTAAGGCTTCTTGTAGAATGTGAAAAGTTTTCTATTCTGCTTGTTCTGCTGTTTGCCTCATGTATACTGCTAAATCTATTGGCAGACTGTTGAATCGGCTCATGTCTATCTAACTGCTTCCAGGTTTTTTTGGGCTGGAAATTGGTTTTATGGATTTACCTTTGTTCGCAACTGTCTCATCATAGGTCTGCTGGGGACTTGTTCTTATGAGATGTTTGTTTTTTATGGAGGAGCTTAAGAAATAGTTTGACCCTACTTCTTTCCAGATTGTTTCAAGGGCTTGTTCAAGGGAGTCGAAACCCCCTAGTTCTTCCCCTTTTGCTTCTTCTAGTAGAAGATTTTTGGCTTCTTCCCAAGTATATAGTCCTGAATGGGGGCCTGTCATGATGCCATAATAGGTGTATTTCCCTATAAGTCATGCTTGGCTGTGTATATCTTTAAGATGTAGGAAGTAATAAATGAGGGCATTTATTACTCCTAATTTGTAGGAAGTTACTCCTGGAACAGTTGAAATGTTCCATATGTTATCGATTATTGTTGTTTGAATTTGCTCCATGTTTGATCTGTGATCTGTTCTAAATTGCTCTTCTACTCGGGAGTATATTCTTAGCTCTTGTGGTCCGACCTTTGTCGTTTTGTATTGGCCCCATGTTCTGGTGGGTGTGTCAAACGTTTTGAGGCGCTGTTTCTCTATCTATAAAGATATCATGTTAATAATATGGATAAAGTGTCTGCAAGGGAAATGTTAGCTCCCTTAATGTGTTCTCATTGTATTTTCATACCTTTGTTAATAATTGTATCTGCAAATTTCATCCATCTTTTTGCAGAGAGAGTTCGTTTTTTTGTTTTGCTCTGTTCATGATACTTGACTATAGCTTCACAGTCTGTTCGTACTGTGATTTTTTTTGTCACATATGAACAAATAGAACGCTTCAAGGCAATAGATGACTGCTAGGATTTCGTAATCAAGAGATGTTAGGTGACATTTCTCATGGAATTTCCCTGAAGCATATCTACATAAGCTTTCTTGGGCCTTTGTTTCATATTTGTTGGTTTTCCTGAGCAAGACTCCTCCCCATCTTATTTCGCAACCATCAGTTTCTAGGACCAAGTAGTTCGTATCTAAGGGTAAAGAGAGTGTAGGTAGGTTTTTAACCTTTTCTTTTATGAGCTTAACTAAGTCGATTTCTTGTTGATTAAAATGTCTTTGGCTCTTGGGACTTGTTTTACTGTACAATGGTCCACTGATTTTTCCAATATCTTTGATATATTGTCTTGCATAGTTGAGTAGCCCTAAAAAGGCTCTAAGGTCCTTGGTGTTTTCTATTTTGTCTGGAAAATTTAGTATTTTTGTTGTGATATGGGGTTGTAGTGATATTGTGCCTTTTTCTATTTTGGCTCCTAAGAAATCTATATGTTTGGTAGCCAAATGCAGTTTCTTTTTGGATATAATCAGGCCATTTTTTTTCTATAAGAGTGAATACCATGTGAAGGCGTGCCAAATGTTCTTGTTTGGTTTTTGAGAAAACCAGTACATCATCTATATAAACACATATAAAATTTTTAGTTTCTTTGAATATGTCATCCATTTTTCTTTGGAATATCTGTGGTGCTACTTTTATATCGAAAGACATTACCAACCATTCAAAATGTTCTTCCGGACAAGTGAATGTTGTCCACTCTATTGATTCTGGATGCATTCGTACTTGCCAGAATCCTGATTTCATGTCGAACTTTGAATATCATTCTGAGTCTTGTATTTTATTAATTAGGGTTTCTTTGTCTGGTATTTTGTAACCATCATCGTGACAGTTGTCCTTTAGTCTCTTATAATTAAAAACCATTCTGGACTGACCTCTTTTTTGTTCTAAGCTTTTATTTACTATAAAAACTGGACTTCTATGTCTAAAGGTGGACCTTCTTATGAGGTTCATCTTTAACATTTGTCTCATATGGAATTTACATTCTTCTGTCTCCCAATTTGTGTACTTAAGTTTCTTGCGCCTTAATAGTCATGTCAGGGTTAATTATGCTTAGTTTGCATTGTGTTTTATTTTTGTCCCAGTATTTTGTTGGGTTATCTCCTATGATTTTAATTTTTTCTAGTTTAGATATTATTGTATCTAAGTCATCAGAGGTGTTGATTTGTTTTAATATGTATGTTGTGTTAACTAATTGGGGTTCTTCTGTGTCTGAATCTAGTTCTAATTCACTATCTAGTTCTAATTCACTATTTGTATCCTGATTTTGGTAAGTGTTTGTTTCTTGGTTCTTACAATTGCATTCTTGTTTGTTTTCGTCGGGACATTTGTATTCTCTTTTTGGAGCTCTGAAAGAAGACGAATATTCTGACAGAACAGGGGAGATTATGGGATTGGAGAGAAAGAATACATAATCAGGTGATAGAAAAAGGGCTCCGTCTTTTGCCAAGAGAAATTGAAGTCCTAAAATCAGTTGAAGGTCTGGGTGGTTTAGCGGTCTTACCCATACATGTAGTAAAGATATGACATTACTATACTGGTCACAGTTGTTGTAGATTTTGATGTGTGCATTTTTTATGAAGGTGGGGCAAGCCAAATGTTGCCCATCGAATTGAGTGTTGAGCATAGGTTCTGATGTATATTTTATTATTTCTTTAGGGAGTACATTTTGTACTGCTTTAAGGTCTAGAGTCGAACTGGTTGCTCTAGTGTCTAATAAGGCTTGGATTTTAAATTCATGTCCTTGTATGTTCAGAATACATTGTACTCTTAGATCTACTGATTTTCCAGTATTACACATGCTTGGCGTTTTTACAAAAACCATATTGGTTTCTGCTGGTTGGGGTATTATGTTTGTTTGTTCTTCTTCGAATCCTTCAAAATTATGTTGTTGTAGAGTTTGTCTGAGGAGTTCTATATCATTTTCTAAGATGTTGATTCTAGTCTCTAATACAGATATTCTGGTTTCTAGTAGGGTGATTTTCATCGTACTTTGTTTTGTCGATGATTCTGGTATGCTTATATGGTGTTGTTCGAACAGGCAGTAGTTACATAACTGTTGTCGGTAGATTCTACATGTTCCTCTCTTGTCTAGTGAAGGAAAGTATATATGATACATACTTAGTGTTAGTAATATATGAGAGATGTCCTAAGGCAATCGCTTTATGTCTGAATCATTTATATGATAAATGAAGATTCACTATTTGAGTATACATGTTTTCATGTATTTGATTAGATCTTAAACTCATTTACTGAATGTCCACGCTACGATTCACAGCATGAGAGAATTTGTGATTGGATCACAACTAGTGAGTATCTCTATATGTGTAATTGTGATGTATGAGAATTATCCCTAGTCGATGAATTGATGGATTTGGACACCATCGATTCTGTCGAGATTAGCACGAGATATACTCCTTGGTGTATCCAAGCCGTGGATGCTAGTTATGGTAACTAGTTCATTGGAGTGACCAGCCGTAAGACTTCATATGGTTCTTTGCATATATAGATATGTCAATGAAGTTCTTATTGCAGTTTAAGTGCGATGTTCCTTTGACTTGCGGTATTCAAGTCATCTTGATCATAAAGACTTATGCTTTGACATCTTAAGTAAGCATCTCTGAGGAGATGTGGACCCGGGATGATTGGGTATAAGTCGAAGTGATCGAAGGTATTCGAATAACCTATAAAGGATTCACCACTCCTTGCGAGGAGATGTATACCCATGACCTCTTGTCGGATTGTTACTAAAGTCTTTGGCCAAAATATTACATGTTTAGAGTAAGGTACTCTTGGATACATGTACAGTAACTAGAATCTGTAGGACGAGAAAATGATACTTGGGTTAGGTGTGACGTAGTCAACCCAGTGGGGACCGACACTATAGACCATGTCCTGAACCAAGTGAGTATAAGATGAGTGAAGGGAATGAGGCACGATTCATTGTAGCTACTGAAGGGGTTCAGAAATAGTTCTGGATTAACCGTTGATCTTTTCGATTAATTGGGGATCATGATGTACTACTAGGTGTCACTCATGATCGTTCTATAATTAATGGTTAATTATAGACGACCAACATAAACCGAGAACCTATTTAGTCACACGCACAACGAGTGTAATCCGAAGAATTTAAAACAAGCTTGAGAATGAGATTCTCAGACCGAGAGAAACTAGGTTTGGTTGGACCAAACAAGGAGCGAGCATGAAATCGTTTCAGTCGCAATGGAAGCGTGGATGGGCCGTGTCTTATGAAGACATGATGGATGAACCAAATTGGTTTAGTTCTAATCCAATGGTGGAGAATAAACCAAAGGGGTTTGGTTTGTTTTAAACGAATGAACCAAAGTTGGTTCGGTTCGTTTTAACTTAAAATAGACCAAATCGGTTTAGTTTATTTTTACTTAAATTAATGGAGTGGGTTAACGGGCTTTTGGTTATGATCCGATAACCATTAGGAGAATTTGTTCTCTATAAAATAGGGCTTAAGGGTTTTGTGAAAACCTAATCCAAGCAACCCATAGTTGCCGCCCACCCTCTCCCTCTCCTCTTGTGGTTGGCGCCCAACCCTAGCCGCCGCCCACCCTTGTACCGCCGTCCAAGCTTGTTGTCGGCATCCAAGCTCCAGCTGGCTATCCTCCGACGACCCTCCGGTGATCCTCCTTGGCTCCGGTGACCAAGGACTCGTTGGCCCTCCTCTTTGGCCGGTGCAAACTCCTCCACCAAGCTGTCCAGTTTTCTAGACAGCTTGCTTTCTTTGAGTCGGAGTGTCATTTGGATGACGTTTGGAGCTCCGACAGCGGCTACTTTGCCGGAGAAGCGAGTTTTTGAGGACTCGTTTTGGATCCGAATTTTGATTTGGATTGTGATCTTCTCTCGATCACATCGTCTTCAACACGAGGCTAGTAACTCGTACGAAGATGAGGCTCGTGACTTTGTGAAGTCATCCCGAAGATACTCGGCGTGGATATGGATAAAGGCGATTCTAACGAGGATCGCTCCGGTTGATGTCTTTCCCGCTACACGTGATAGTATACGTAGTATAAATTTCCTTTTATTGTAAAATTTAAAATTGCAATTATATCTATACATGTTGTACTATGCATGCGTGTGGTGTGTGTTGTAATAAATTAGATTTATTATTTTTATTTCTTCTACTGTGCACATGTTTACGAAACATGTTCGAACACATACTCGCCGCGATGCCGGAAACCCAACAGTGGTATCAGAGCCCAGGTTGTGTTTCGATATAATCGTAAAATTATTTTGCGATGGTCATAATGGTATTTATGAAAATTTTCTACTTTTGGAAAGTTAAAAGTATTTATGGAAATTTTTAATTTTGGAAAGTCTAGAAGTATTTATGAAAATCTTCTACTTTTGGAAAGTTAGAAGTATTTATGGAAATTGATATTTTCCATAAATAAAATATTTAATTAGATTTGGAAATTTGTTTCCTAATTTAATCATGATTTGATTTGGGAAATCAAATCTTAAAAATATTTTATTTCCATAAGTAGTTTTGATGATTTAGAAAATTTGTTTCCTAAATTGACTTTCCTTAATCAACACTTTCCACAAATAAAATATGTGATTAGATTTGGAAATTTATTTCCTAATTTAATCATGATTTGATTTGGAGAATCAAATCTCAAACATATTTTATTTTCATAAATAGTTATGACATATAAGAAAATTTTGTACATGTCATAATTGTATGTCATGTAATTGCATTAGATGCATATCATTATGTCATGCGTGTCGTGACATGTAGATGTATGTCATGTATGTCATGCCATGTAGATAATAGTTATTTGCATGCAAAGAGGATGAGACATAAAAACTCTTACTTAATATTAAAGCCTACACCTTCCATTAATATGGTTAGAACCAGAGTTCCGTTTCTTGTTTGGGTTGTTGGACTCTCTCCAAGCCCGACTCGAACCCGAACATGTTCAAACCATGGAATAGTTTAATACTAATATGGTAAGAGTCAGAGGTCAATCGTTAGCTTTGGTTGTTGGACTCTCTCCAAGCTGGGCTAATTGGTTGAATGCGCTCTAACCATATTAAAACTATTTCTCGATTAATGGGTTGACTTTAACCTGGAACATCGACTTGTTGGACTCTCTCCAAGGTCGATGTGAAGGGAGGTGAAGTTGGGTGCTATGCATATGATGCATACTTGTTAATGTGTTAACAACCCGATGTATGTGTGAACATTCAATTAGTTGATAGCACATTGTGATAGTTGCATATATGTGATATGCAATCGGTATATTTGATACCTACCATGTTGGTGCAATCGGCCCAGGTCACGATTGACCAGGACTCGAGTTTGGCTCGAGTGATGTTTTTGATGTGTTTTGATGTTTCGACAAAAACATATGACAATATAATTGTCAAGGAAAGTCCAAGCATGGGTCTTGGCAAATGGAAAGTCCAACATGTATTGGCAAGGAAAGTCCAAGCATGGGTCTTGGCAAATGGAAAGTCCAACATGAGTTGGCAAGGAAAGTCCAAGCATGGTCTTCGGCGCCTCTTCCCACCTGGCCCCAGTGACAATGCAACTCGACCAATTGTTGGCCTATCGTAAACATGTGATCGATTCTAAATGGTGAGTTGCATCATGCTAGCCACGATGGTACCGAAAGATGAGCATATGGATGCTCATACCATAGTCTTTCATCTTTATGAGTTGGTTGATGAGCAAGTGAGATTCAAAGGTTCAAGTCTCCAAGCTCCTCTTCACCTCCGAGATGCAAGAAGGTTCATCTGTGGCATCGCCAACATGATGAAGACTGTGGAGCCTTCGAGAAGCATGAGCAGGGATTTGTTAAGTTGATTCCTCGAAGAAAGGTTCTAAGAGGAAGTCAAAGGAATAGCAGAAGGGGAAGAAAAAAGCTAAAAAGGCAGAACCAACTCAAAAGGACACTTGCCATCATTATGGCAAGGAGGGCCATTGGCGAAGAAATTGCAAGATTTATCTTGAGTTCGTGAAGAAAAATAAGGCATCGGATGCCCCATCTTCTTCAGATATCTTCGTTATTTATTGTCATTCTATTTCCTTAGATACTTGAGTATTGGATACTGGGTGTGGCTCACATATATGTAATGACATACATGGGCTAAGGAATAGAAGAAGACTCGTCAAGGGAGAGTCAAATTTATGTGTTGGGAATGGAGCAAAGGTTGCTGCACTCACCATCGGAACGTATTTGTTGAAACTCCCTACAGGACTTGTCTTAGAACTGGACAATTGCTTTTATGTTCCTTCGTTGATAAAGAACATCATTCATATTTCTTGTTTAAATAGAAATGGTTACCATTTGACGTTTAGTAACAATTGTTGTTATATAACTTTGAATGACATACTTTATGAAACTGGAACTTTGAGCAATGATATTTATACGTTGGACGTATCCAGTGACATTTTCAATATCGAAGCGAGCAACAAGCGTGCTCGAAAGGATAATCAATTAGACTCATACATGTGTCATTGTCGTCTTAGCCATGCAAGCAGGAAACGCATGTCCGAATTACACCGATGTGGAATTCTGGAATCGTTTGAATTTGGATTCATACGATACATGCGAATTATGCTTAAAAGGCAAGATGACTAAGTTACATTTTACAGGAAAAGGTGAACGAGTGGAAGAGTTGTTAGGTCTAATACATACTGATGTATGTGAATCTATGTCAACTCAAGCTTTAGGAGGCTATAGCTATTTCATTACCTTCACCGATGATCACTCACGGTTTGAGTATGTGTTCTTGATGAAACACAAGTCTGAAGCCTTTGAAAGGTTCAAAGAATTCAGAAATGAAGTAGAGAAATAATATGACAAGAGTATTAAAATACTTCGATCAGATCGAGATGGTGAATACTTAAGTCAAGAGTTTCTTGATTATCTAAGAGACAATGGTATATTGTCTCAATGGACTCTGCCATATACACCACAGTATAATGGTGTATCTGAGAGACGTAACCGAACCTTATTGGACATGGTCAGGTCAATGATGAATCATGCGAATCTTCCCAAGTCCTTTTGGGGCTATGCACTTCAGACAGCTGTTTACTTGTTAAACAAAATGCCAACTAAGGTAGTCTCTACTACTCCATATGAGATATGGAATAGTAAGAAACCTCATGTATCTTACTTGAAGATATGAGGTTGTCCTGCTTATGTGAAGTGGACTGTATCAGACAAATTGGATGTTAAGTCTGATAAATGTCTATTTATTGGATACCCTAAGGAAACAAGGGGTTACCAATTCTATCATCCTATGGAATAAAAGGTGTTTGTTTCAAGACATACTGTGTTTCTAGAGAAAGAGTTTCTCTTGCAAGAAAACAGTGGGAGTGTCGTCGAGCTTGAGGAGACTCGAGAGACTCAAATAGATATTGATGAGATACCTGATGAAGCACAACAACCGATAACTCATAGTGATGAGCAATCGGCTAGATCTATTGAAACACCACATCTTCGTAGATCTGGTAGAAAACATAATATTCCTGAGAGATATGGATTTCTCGTAAGTGAATCGAACGACGTGTTACTCATTGATGATGAGGAGCCTATCAGTTATGAAGAAGTTCTGACAAGTTCAGAAAGGGATAAGTGGCTTGAAGCCATAAAGTCGAAAATGGATTCCATGTATGAAAATTAAGTTTGGAGCTTGGTTGACCCACCTGAAGGCATAAAGCCTATAGGGTGCAAGTGAGTTTTCAAGAAGAAAACCGACATGGATGGTAATGTGATTACCTATAAGGCTAGATTGATGGCGAAAGGATATCGTCAAAAACAAGGTGTTGATTATGACGAGACCTATTCGCCTGTAGCTATGCTTAAATCCATTCGGATGCTCCTGGCCATAACAACTCATTATGATTATGAGATATGACAAATGAATGTGAAAATAGCTTTCCTTAATGAAAACCTGCTCGAGGACGTGTATATGATACAACCTGAGGGTTTCACATCGGTTGATAAAATCAAGGTATGCAAATTGCGACGGTCCATATATGGATTGAAGCAAGCGTCCAGGAGCTGGCATAGCCGTTTTGATGAGGCAATCAAAAAGTTTGATTTCTCACAAAATCCAGATGAACCTTGTGTGTACAAGAAGGTTAGTGGGAGTGCAGTCGTGTTCCTAGTATTGTATGTCGATGACATATTACTTATAGGAAACGATGTTTCAGTCTTATAGTTAGTTAAGATTTGATTGTCCAAGACATTCTCCATGAAAGACCTGGGAGAAGCAACCTATATCCTCGGGATTAAGATCTATAGAGATAGATCGAAACGGTTGCTTGGTCTTTCGCAGTCTACATATATAGACCGAGTGCTAAAGAGGTTTAGCATGTCAGAATCCAAGAAAGGTTTCCTACCCATCAGGCATGGGATACACCTTTCGAAGGCTATGTGTCCGTGCACAGAAGACGAGAGGATTTGCATGAGTAAGATTCCCTATGCATCCGCAATAGGATCTATCATGTATGCTATGTTATGTACGAGGCCCGATGTATCATATGCTCTGAGTGTCACGAGTAGATACCACCGATCCAGAATGGATCATCTATAAGACAATCCTAAGTACTTGAGAAGAATAAGGATGTGTTCCTAATATATGGAGAAGGGACATGGTGATACGCGGTATACGGATGCCACTTCCATGCAGACAAAGATGATTCCAGTCTCACCGATAATGTGTTCACCTTGAATGGGGGCGCAGTGAGTTGGAAAAGTTCCAAACAAGACACTGTAGCGGATTCTACCACTGAGGCAGAATACATTGCAGCTTCGGAAGTAGTAAAGGAAGCGGTTTGGATCAAGTTCATTTATGAACTTGGTGTGGTTCCAGCCATTGTTGAAGCAATGTCGATCTACTGCGACAACAATGGAGCAATTACACAGGCGAAAGAGCCAAAGTCTCATCAACGATCCAAACATGTGCTTCGCCGCTATCATCTGATCAGAGAGATCAATAGTAGGAAGGAAATACAAATCGAAAAAATCTCCACTGAAAGGAACTTAGCGGATCCTTTGACTAAGGCATTACCTTAAAGTAAGTTTGAGGGTCATGTTCGAGCTTATGGTATTGGATACTGTAGCGATTGACATTAGGCCAAGTGGGAGTTTGTTAGTAATATATGAGAGATGTCCTAAGGCAATCGCCTTATGTCTGAACCATTTATATGATAAATGAAGATTCACTATTTGAGTATACATGTTTTCATGTATTTGATTAGATCTTAAACTCATTTACTGAATGTCCACGCTACGATTCACAGCATGAGAGAATTTGTGATTGGATCACAACTAGTGAGTATCTCTACATGTGTAATTATGATGTATCAGAATTATCCCTAGTCGATGAATTGATGGATTTGGACACCATCGATTCTGTCGAGACTAGCACGAGGTATACTCCTTGGTGTATCCAAGCAGCTGGTTCTCACTGGCTAGAGACATTGTGATGTCCGGAGTTAATCGTGGATGCTAGTTATGATAACTAGTTCATTGGAGTGACCAGCCGTAAGACTTCATATGATTCTTTGCATATATAGATATGTAAATGAAGTTCTTATTGCAGTTTAAGTGCGATGTTCCTTTGACTTGTGGTATTCAAGTCATCTTGATCATAAAGACTTATGCTTTGACATCTTAAGCAAGCATCTCTGAGGAGATGTGGACCCGGGATGATTGAGTATAAGTCGAAGTGATCGAAGGTGTTTGAATAACCTATAAAGGATTCACCACTCCTTGCGAGGAGATGTATACCCATGGCCTCTCGTCGGATTGTTACTAAAGTTTTTGGCCAAAGCATTACATATTTAGAGTAAGGTACTCTTGGATACATGTGCAGTAACTAGAATTCGTAGGACGAGAAAATGATACTTGAGCTAGGTATGACGTAGTCAACCTAGTGGGGACTGACACTATAGACCATGTCCTGAACCAAGTGGGTATAAGATGAGTGAAGGGAATGGAGCACGATTCATTGTAGCTGCTGAAGGGTTTCAGAAATAGTTCTGGATCAACCTTTGATCTTTTCGGTTAATTGGGGATCATGATGTACTACTAGGTGTCACTAATGATCGTTCTATAATTAATGATTAATTATAGACGACCAATATAAACCGAGAACCTATTTGGTCACACGCACGAGCGTAATCCGAAGGATTTAAAACAAGCTTGAGAATGAGATTCTCAGACCGAGAGAAACTAGGTTTGGTTGGACCAAACAAGGAGTGAGCATGAAATCGTTTCAGTCGCAATGGAAGCGTGGATGGGCCGTGTCTTATGAAGACATGATGGATGAACCAAATTGATTTGGTTCTAATCCAATGGTGGAGAATAAACCAAAGGGGTTTGGTTTGTTTTAAACGAATGAATCAAAGTTGGTTCGGTTCGTTTTAACTTAAAATAGACCAAATCGATTTGGTTTATTTTAACTTAAATTAATGGAGTGGGTTAACGGACTTTTGGTTATGATCCGATAACCATTAGGAGAATTTGTTCTCTATAAAATAGGGCTTAAGGGTTTTGTGAAAACCTAATCCAAGCAACCCATAGTTGTCGCCCACCCTCTCCCTCTCCTCTTGTGGTCGGCGCCCAACCCTAGCCGCCACCCACCCTTGTGCCGCCGTCCAAGCTTGTTGCCGGCGTCCAAGCTACAGCCGGCTATCCTCCGGCGACCCTCCGGTGATCCTCCTTGGCTCCGGTGACCAAGGACTCTCTGGCTCTCTTCTCTTTGGCCGACGCAAACTCCTCCACCAAGCTGTCCAGTTTTCTGGACAGCTTGCTTTCTTTGAGTCGAAGCGTCGTTTGGATGACGTTTGGAGCTCCGACAGTGGCTACTTTGCCGAAGATTCGATCTCCGGTAATCCTCATAGGTGGTGGATGAAGGATTCGTCAAACGGTTGACGAATACCTCTCCGGAGAAGCGAGTTTTTGAGGACTCGTTTTGGATCCGAATTTTGATTCGGATTGTGATCTTCTCTCGATCACATCGTCTTCGACACGAGGCTAGTAACTCGTACGAAGACGAGGCTCGTGACTTTGTGAAGTCATCCCGAAGATACTCGGCGTGGATACGGATAGAGGCGATTCTAGCGAGGATCGCTCGGGTTGATGCCTTTCCTGCTACACGTGATACGTCAGGTATACGTAGTATAAATTTCCTTTTATTGTAAAATTTGAAATTGTGGTTATGTCTATACATGTTGTACTATGCATGCGTGTGGTGTGTGTGTTGTAATAAATTAGATTTATTATTTTTATTTCTTCTGCTGTGCACATGTTTACGAAACATGTTCGAACACACATTCACCGCGGTGTCGGAAACCCAACACTTAGAACAATGGATGATATCAGTACAACAAGATTACCTAACAAAACACGAACTTGATATAGAGACAGGAGAAGTCATGCTTAGAATAGGAGAAAATTATTTAGGAGAAACAACCCGATCATCTTGGGAGGCATACAAGAAGAAATTTCCCGAAGAAGTAGCAAAGTTAACAAGAAGGGGAAACAACATATTAAATTTCTGCTATGCAATTCACAGAATTCTCACAGCAAGAGATGCCAACACAGGCCTAGATATTAGGCAAAAAGAAGCAATGAGAGACTTAGAACAAATCCAACTTTTTGATTGGTCCATGATAAAGAAATTCTGCAATGACTTTCTTCACCTAGCTTCTATTTCAGGAAACTACTATAATACAGACGTAGGAGAACGACTCTTTAGCAAATTACTGGGGGAATTAAGAAAGGAAATACATAAGTCATGGACAGATATGCATATACCAGAAGAGTACGACAACATCGGTGTAAGAATACAACACATAATAAATAAACTTAAAGAAAAATGTACCTATATTCAAATACAGAAACAACTCAAAAATCAACAATATGGATTCTGTAAGCAAATATACACCCCGCAACAATATGGAAACAACCCACAAAGAGAAAGAACAAATCCAAAACCCAAAAGAAGGCCGAAACAAACATACTATCTAAGGAGGAGTAAGGTAAGGAAACCTTATCTAAATAAAGAAAAACATGTCCTGAAATTCAACCCCAAGAAAACATACTCAAATCTGATAACATGTTACGCCTGTAATCAACAAGGACATCTATCATCAGCTTGTCCCAATAGGAAAAATCTATTTACAAGAGAGACAACCCTAGTAGCATGTACAAATGAAGACATAGTAGAAGTACAAATAGATGTATCAGACACATCATCAATATACTCGGTCGTAACAGTAGCAGGCCTAGAGGAAATTCCACAAACAACTGACTATTCTTTAGTAAATTCATTCTTAGAAACAAACCAGGCAAAGCGGTTTTATAATGACCAATCAAACTTCGACATAGATGAAACAGAATATGACCATTTACAAAACTTTGAACACAACTATATGTTTAGGCAAACACCAGTCCATTCAACATGTACCCATATTTGGAATCTTAAATCAGGAGCGGATCATATACCATGCTCTGTTTATGAATACTTTCCTTCACTAGACAAGAGAGGAACATGTAAAATTTGCCGGTAGCAGTTATGTAACTACTGCCTGTTCGAACAACACCATATAAGCATACTAGAATCATCGACAAAACAAAGTACGATGAAAACCACCCTACTAGAAACCAGAATATCTGTGTTAGAGACTAGAATCAACATCTTAGAAAATGATATAGAACTCCTCATACAAACTCTATAACAACATAATTTTGAAGGATTCGAAGAAGAACAAATAAACATAATACCCCAGCCAGCAGAAACCAATATGGTTTTTGTAAAAACACCAAGCATGTGTAATACTGGAAAATCAGTAGATCTAAGAGTACAGTGTATTCTGAATATACAAGGACATGAATTTAAAATCCAAACCTTATTAGACACTGGATCAACCAATTCGACTCTAGACCTTAAAGCAGTATAAAATGTACTCCCTAAAGAAATAATAAAATATACATCAGAACCTATGCTTAGCACCCAATTCGATGGGCAACATTTGACTTGCCACACCTTCATAAAAAATGCACACATCAAAATCTACAACTGTGGTCAGTATAGTAATGTCATATCTTTATCACATGTATGGGTAAGACCGCTAAACCACCCAAACCTTCAACTGATTTTAGGACTTCAATTTCTCTTGGCAAAAGACAGAACCCTTTTTCTATCACCTGATTATGTATTCTTTATCTCCAATCCCATAATCTCCCCTGTTCTGTCAGAATATCCGTCTTCTTTCAGAGCTCCAGAAAGAGAATGCAAATGTCCTGACGGAAACAAACAAGAATGCAATTGTAAGAACAAGAAACAAACACTTACCAGAATCAGGACACGGATAGTGAATTAGAACTAGATTCAGACACAGAAGAACCCCAATTAGTTAACACAACATACATATTAAAACAAATCAACACCTCTGATGACTTAGACACAATAATATCTAAACTAGAAAAATTGAAATTATAGGAGATAATCCAACAAAATACTGAGACAAAAATAAAACACAATGCAAACTAAGCATAATTAACCCTGACATGACTATTAAGGCGCAAGAACTTAAGTACACAAATTGGGAGACAGAAGAATGTAAACTCCATATAAGACAAATGTTAAAGATGAACCTCATAAGAAGGTCCACCTCTAGACATAGAAGTCCAGCTTTTATAGTAAATAAAAGCTCAGAACAAAAAAGAGATCACTCCAGAATGATTTTTAATTATAAGAGACTAAAGGACAACTGTCACGATGATGGTTACAAATACCAGACAAAGAAACCCTAATTAATAAAATACAAGACTCATAATGATATTCAAAGTTTGACATGAAATCAAGATTTTGACAAGTACGAATGCATCCAGAATCAATAGAGTGGACAACATTCACTTGTCAGGAAGGACATTTTGAATGGTTGGTAATGTCTTTCGGTATAAAAGTAGCACCACAGATATTCCAAAGAAAAATGGATGACATATTCAACGAAACTAAAATTTTTACATGTGTTTATATAGATGATGTACTGGTTTTCTCAAAAACCAAACAAGAACATTTGACACACTTTCACATGATATTCACTCTTATAGAAACAAATGGCCTGATTATATCCAAAAAGAAACTACAGTTGGCTACCAAACATATAGATTTTTTAAGAGCCGAAATAGAAAAAGACACAATATCACTACAACCCCATATCACAACAAAAATACTAAATTTTTCAGACAAAATAGAAAACACCAAGGACCTTAGAGCCTTTTTAGGGCTACTCAACTATGTAAGACAATATATTGGAAAAATCAGTGGACCATTGTACAATAAAACAAGTCCCAAGGGCCAAAGACATTTTAACCAACAAGACATCGACTTAGTTAAGCTCATAAAAGAAAATGTTAAAAACCTACCCACACTCTCTTTACCCCTAGATACGGACTACTTGGTCCTAGAAACTGATGGTTGCGAAACAGGATGGGGAGGAGTCTTGCTTAGAAAAACAAACAAATATGAAACAAAGGCCCAAGAAAGCTTATGTAGATATGCTTCAGAGAAATTCCATAAGAAAGGTCACCTAACATTTCTTGATTACGAAATCCTAGCGGTCATCTATTCCCTTGAAGCGTTGTATTTGTTCATATGTGACAAAAAAGAAATCACAGTACGAAACAGATTGTGAAGCTATAGTCAAGTATCATGAACAGAGCAAAACAAAAAAATGAACTCTCTCTGTAAAAAGATGGATGAAATTTACAGATACAATTATTAACAAAGGTATGAAAATACAATGGGAACACATTAAGGGAGCTAACAATTCCCTTACAGACACTTTATCCAGATTATTAATATGATATCTTTACAGATGGAGAAACAACGCCTCAAAACGTTTGACACACCACCAGAACATGGGGCCAATACAAAACGACAAAGGTCGGACCACAAGAGCTAAGAATATACTCCCGAGTAGAAGAGCAATTTAGAACAGATCACAGATCAAACATGGAGCAAATTCAAACAACAATAATCGATAACATATGGAACATTCAAACTGTTCTAGGAGTAACTTCCTACAAATTAGGAGTAATAAATGCCCTCATTTATTACTTCATACATCTTAAAGATATACACAGCTAAGCACAGCTTACAGGGAAATACACCTATTATGACATCATGATAGGCCCCCATGCAGGACTATACACTTGGGAAGAAGCTAAAAATCTTCTACTAGAAGAAGCAAAAGGGGAAGAACTAGGGGGTTTCGACTCCCTTGAACAAGCCCTTGAAACAATCCAGAAAGAAGTAGGGTCAAACTATTTCTTGAGCTCCTCCATAAAAAACAAACATCTCATAAGAACAAGTCCCCAGCAGACCTATGATGAGACAGTTGCGGACAAAGGTAAATCCATAAAACTAGTTTCCAACCCAAAAACACAGGCGATCGAGATAGACATGAGCGATTCAACGACTGTACGCAGATTTAGTAGAATACATGAGGCAAACAGCAGAATGGAAAACTTTCCACATTCTACAAGAAGCCTTACAATGGGTACAAATCAACCCTCAGCCAGACATCACAATACTCTATGAAGCCGAATACAATTTCAAGATACGATGCCAAAACAAGTTTAAAGACTGCATCACCGAGAAACATGGTTGTCAGTGCCAGTTACAATATGCTATAAGAAAAGCAAGTATAGATCTCAGTGTCTATCAAACACAAAAATTCAGAGGGATAGAAGTGACACCATTCATCTTGCTTGGCCATGACATTCTCAATGAACTATGGGTGCAAACTCACAATATCACAGAAGACTTTTCGTACAAACTCGGAAACGCCATTCGAATGCTCTTGGAGATGGAATCCTTTGAGAGCTATGTAACATGTTCAATTGAAAGCTCACCACCAGAATGGATAAATCACAAAATAGAGTCAGCCCAGCACGTCATAAAACTCAGATCCCGAGAGATCATCTATAAGCCAGAAGCTCTGGAAGACGTTTTTCCTAGCGACCCAGACGAACATTGGGGAGCAACTGTGTCTCTTCCTGAACAAGCTAAACACTGGAGGGCTTCTCTCGAAGCCTGGCGACTGGGGCAGCGCTAGAGGCGACTATGAATTCATCACGGTAGTAAAACCTTCACGTAGAAAAATATCGCCATCACATATAGGAACCCAATTTTTCCCATTCAAATACTATACACAAAATCCAGAACTAGTAGAACACTACAGACAAAGACATCTAAAATGGATACTAAAAAAACCACCCAGCTTACAACTAAAGAATACAGGGATAGTATGACAGATCAAAGAAGGATAAGAATCCCACCAGCGCAGGAGGCTCCAAGCTCCACCACGTCAACACAAGATGGGAATCTAGACAACATGATGGAAAGTTGACTACACCACGCAACTTTCAGACTTTACAGCTCGAAAGGGAATCTTTCGTACAAACACAACTCAGCACACGCCAAAAAAGAAAAGCATATCGACTACGGCTCCTAAGAACAGCGAGAATACTTCACTCCGAAGTAAATCCGACTATAAAAGGAGAACCAAACCACTTCCAGGAGGTATCCCTTCGAAGACCACTACTCTAGTTTATTTCCTGTGTAAGTGTTGAAGTGTCCAGTTTCCTTTCAAGCGATAAGAACTGTAAGTCTTTATTTTCTTGTGTGTTTTCATGTATGCTTCTTAGTGTCTTGTAATTCCCTTTGCAATTTCCTTTGAAAGCATGTCTGTTGTAGTTTTCTTTGAATGTAAGTGTGAATTTCCTTTTGAATATTAAGGTTGTCTTTTCAAGTCCTTATTCTCTTCTCAAGAGAATTTTTCTCTTTTTTTTTTAATATGTGAATATTTAGGTTTTCTTAGTGAGCCTCACCTCCTTAAATTCTTCTACCACGCCTCGGTGTCTAGACTTCCTAGTCTTATACCGACACAGGTCTTATAAGTAGATTTATGGAGTTATCTCTTGAGAAGAGAATAAGGACTTGAAAAGACAACCTTAATATTCAAAAGGAAATTCACGCTTACATTCAAAGAAAACTACAGCAGACATGCTTTCAAAGGAAATTACAAAGGGAATTACAAGACACTAAGAAGCATACATGAAAACACACAAGAAAATAAAGACTTACAGTTCTTATCGCTTGAAAGGAAACTGGACACTTCAACACTTACACAGAAAATAAACTAGAGTAGCTAGAGTAGTGGTCTTCGAAGGGATACCTCCTGGAAGTGGTTTGGTTCTCCTTTTATAGCCGGATTTACTTCGGAGTGAAGTATTCTGCTTAATGCTTGTGGAGCTGTAAAGCTGATATGCTTTTTTTTTTGGCAGGTGCTTTTGAGCTGTGTTTTTACGAAAGATTCCCTTTCGAGTTGTAAAGTCTGAAAGTTGCGTGGTGCAGTCAACTTTCCATCATGTTGTCTAGATTCCTGTCTTGTGTTGACGTGGTGGAGCTTGGAGCCTCCTGTGCTGGTGGGATTCTTGTCCTTCTTTGATCTGTCATACTATCCCTGTATTCATTAGCTGTAAGCTGGGTGGATTTTTTTTAGTATCCATTTTAGATGTCTTTGTCTGTAGTGTTCTACTAGTTCTGGATTTTGTGTATAGTATTTGAATGGGAAAAATTGGGTTCCTATATGTGATGGCCAGTATATTTTTTCTGTGAAGGTTTCTACTACCAGGATGAATTCATAGCTGTCTCTAGCGTCGTCCCAGAGCCAGTTTGTGCCTTGGAGAGAGGTCCTCCAGTGTTTAGCTTGTTCAGGAAGAGACACAGTTGCTCCCCAATGTTCGTCTGGGTCGCTAGGAAAAACGTCTTCCAGAGCTTCTGGCTTGTAGATGATCTCTCGGAATCTGAGTTTTATGACGTGTCGGGCTGACTCTATTTTGTGATTTATCCATTCTGGTGGTGAGCTTTCAATTGAACATGTTACATAGCTCTCAAAGGATTCCATCTCCAAGAGCATTCGAATGACGTTTCCGAGTTTGTACGGAAAGACTTCTGTGATATTGTGAGCTTGTACCCATAGTTCATTGAGAATGTCATGGTCAAGCAAGATGAATGGTGTCACTTCTATCCCTCTGAATTTTTTGTGTTTGATAGACACTGAGATCTATACTTGCTTTTCTTATAACATATTGTAACTGACACTAGCAACCATGTTTCTCGGTGATGCAATCTTTAAACTTGTTCTGGCATCGTATCTTGAAATTGTATTCGGCTTCGTAGAGTATTGTGATGCCTGGCTGAGGGTCGATTTGTACCCATTGTAAGGCTTCTTGTAGAATGTGAAAAGTTTTCCATTCTGCTTGTTCTGCTGTTTGCCTCATGTATACTGCTAAATCTGTTGGCGGCGTTGAATCACCATGTCTATTTGATCGCCTTGTTTTTTTGGGCTGGAAACTGGTTTTATGGATTTACCTTTGTCCGCAACTCTCTCAGCATAGGTCTGCTGGGGACTTGTTCTTATGAGATGTTTGTTTTTTATGGAGGAGCCCAAGAAATAGTTTGGCCCTACTTCTTTCCGGATTGTTTCAAGGGCTTGTTTAAGGGAGTCGAAACCCCCTAGTTCTTCCCCTTTTGCTCCTTCTAGAAGAAGATTTTTGACTTCTTCCCAAGTGTATAGTCCTGCATGGGGGCCTGCCATGATGCCATAATAGGTGTATTTTCCTGTAAGTCGTGCTTGACTGTGTATATCTTTAAGATGTAGGAAGTAATAAATGAGGGCATTTATTACTCCTAATTTGTAGGAAGTTACTCCTGGAACAGTTGGAATGTTCCATATGTTATCGATTATTGTTGTTTGAATTTGCTCCATGTTTGATCTGTGACCTGTTTTAAATTTCTCTTCTACTCGGAAGTATATTCTTAGCTCTTGTGGTCCGACCTTTGTCGTTTTGTATTGGCCCCATGTTCTGGTGGGTGTGTCAAACGTTTTGAGGCGCTGTTTCTCCATCTATAAAGATATCATGTTAATAATCTGGATAAAGTGTCTGCAAGAGAATTGTTAACTCCCTTAATGTGTTCCCATTGTATTTTCATACCTTTGTTAATAATTGTATCTGCAAATTTCATCCATCTTTTTGCAAAGAGAGTTCGTTTTTTTGTTTTGCTCTATTCATGATACTTGACTATAGCTTCACAGTCTGTTCGTACTGTGATTTCTTTTTTGTCATATATGAACAAATAGAACGCTTCAAGGCAATAGATGATCGCTAGGATTTCGTAATCAAAAGATGTTAGGTGACTTTTCTCATGGAATTTCCCTGAAGCATATCTACATAAGTTTTCTTGGGCCTTTGTTTCATATTTGTTGGTTTTCCTGAGCAAGACTCCTCCCCATCCTATTTCGCAACCATCAGTTTCTAGGACCAAGTAGTCCGTATCTAGGGGTAAAGAGAGTGTGGGTAGGTTTTTAACCTTTTCTTTTATGAGCTTAACTAAGTCGATGTCTTATTGGTTAAAATGTCTTTGACCCTTGTGACTTGTTTTATCAGACAACGGTTCATCGATTTTTCCAATATCTTTGATATATTGTCTTGCATAGTTGAGTAGCCCTAAAAAGGCTCTAAGGTCCTTAGTGTTTTCTATTTTGTTTGGGAAATTTAGTATTTTTGTTGTGATATGAGGTTGTAGTGATATTGTGCCTTTTCCTATTTCGGCTCCTAAGAAATCTATATGTTTGGTAGCTAACTGTAGTTTTTTTTGGATGTAATCAGGCCATTTGTTTCTATAAGAGTGAATACCATGTGAAGGTGTGTCAAATGTTCTTGTTTGGTTTTTGAGAAAACCAGTACATCATCTATATAAACACATGTAAAAATTTTAGTTTCTTTGAATATGTCATCCATTTTTCTTTGGAATATCTGTGGTGCTACTTTTATACCGAAAGGCATTACAAACCATTCAAAATGTCCTTCCGGACAAGTGAATGTTGTCCACTCTATTGATTCTGGATGCATTCGTACTTGCCAGAATCCTGATTTCGTGTCAAACTTTGAATACCATTCTGAGTCTTGTATTTTATTAATTAGGGCTTCTTTGTCTGGTATTTTGTAACCATCATCGTGACAGTTGTCCTTTAGTCTCTTATAATTAAAAACTATTTTGGACTGACCTCTTTTTTGTTCTGAGCTTTTATTTACTATAAAAGCTGGACTTTTATGTCTAGAGGTGGACCTTCTTATGAGGTTCATCTTTAACATTTGTCTTATATGGAGTTTACATTCTTCTGTCTCCCAATTTGTGTACTTAAGTTCTTGCGCCTTAATAGTCATGTCAGGGTTAATTATGCTTAGTTTGCATTGTGTTTTATTTTTGTCCCCGTATTTTGTTGGGTTATCTCCTATGATTTCAATTTTTCTAGTTTAGATATTATTGTGTCTAAGTCATCAGATGTGTTGATTTGCTTTAATATGTATGTTGTGTTAACTAATTGGAGTTCTTTTGTGTCTGAATCTAGTTCTAGTTCACTATCTAGTTCTAATTCACTATCTGTCCTGATTTTGGTAAGTGTTTGTTTCTTGGTTCTTACAATTACATTCTTGTTTGTTTCTGTCAGGACATTTGCATTCTCTTTCCGAGCTCGAAGAAGACTGGATATTCGAGCAGGAGATTATGGGATTAAAGAGAAAGAATACATAATCAGGTGATAGAAAAAGGGCTCTGTCTTTTGCCAAGAGAAATTGAAATCCTAAAATCAGTTGAAGGTCTGGGTGGTTTAACGGTCTTACCCATACATGTGGTAAAGATATGACATTATTATACTGGCCACAGTTGTTGTAGATTTTGATGTGTGCATTTTTTATGAAGGTGTGGTAAGCCAAATGTTGCCCATCGAATTAGTCTTTGATATTATTATTTCTTTAGGGAGTACATTTTGTACTGCTTTAAGGTCTAGAGTCGAATTGGTTGCTCCAGTGTCTAATAAGGCTTGGATTTTAAATTCATGTCATTGTATGTTCAGAATACACTGTACTCTTAGATCTACTGATTTTCCAGTATTACACATGATTGGTGTTTTTACAAAAACCATATTGGTTTCTGCTGGCTGGGGTATTATGTTTGTTTGTTCTTCTTCGAATCCTTCAAAATTATGTTGTTGTAGAGTTTGTCTGAGGAGTTCTATATCATTTTCTAAGATGTTGATTCTAGTCTCTAACACAGATATTCTGGTTTCTAGTAGGGTGGTTTTCATCGTACTTTGTTTTGTCGATGATTCTGGTATGCTTATATGGTGTTGTTCGAACAGGCAGTAGTTTCATAACTGCTGCCGGCAGATTCTACATGTTCCTCTCTTGTCTAGTGAAGGAAAATATCCACAAACAGAGCATGATATATGATCCGCTCCTGATTTAAGATCCCAAATGTGGGTACATGTTGAATGGACTAGTGTTTGCCTAAACATATAGTTGTGTTCAAAGTTTTATAAATGGTCATATTCTGTTTCATCTATGTCGAAGTTTGATTGGTCATTATAAAACTGCTTAGCCTGGTTTGTTTCTAAAAATAAATTTACTAAAGAATAGTCAGTTGTTTGTGGAATTTCCTCTAGGTCTGCTACTGTTACGACCGAGTATATTGATGATGTGTCCGATACATCTGTTTATACTTCTACTAGGTCTTCATTTGTACACGCTACTAGGGTTGCCTCTCTTGTAAATAGATTTTTCCTATTGGGACAAGCTAATGATAGATGTCCTTGTTTATTACAGGCGTAACATGTTATCAGATTTGAGTATGTTTTCTTGAGGTTGAATTTTCGGACATATTTTTCTTTATTTAGATAAGATTTCCTTGCCTTACTCCTCCTTAGATAGTATGTTTGTTTCGGTCTTCTTTTGGGTTTTGGGTTTATCCTTTCTCTTTGTGGGTTGTTTCCATATTGTTGCGGGGTATATATTTGCTTACAGAATCCATATTGTTGCTTTTTGAGTTGTTTCTGTATTTGGATATAGGTACATTTTTCTTTAAATTTATTTATTATGTGTTGTATTCTTACACCGATGTTGTTATACTCTTCTGGTACATGCATATCTGTCCATGACTTATGTATTTCCTTTCCTAATTCCCCCGGTAATTTGCTAAAGAGTCGTTCTCCTACGTCTGTATTATAATAGTTTCCTGAAATAGAAGCTAAGTGAAGAAAGTCATTGCAGAATTTCTTTATCATGGACCAATCAAAAAGTTGAATTTGTTCTAAGTCTCTCATTGCTACTTTTTGCCTAATATCTAGGCCTGTGTTGACATCTCTTACTGTGAGAATTCTATGAATTGCATAGCATAAATTTAATATGTTGTTTCCCCTACTTGTTAACTTTGCTACTTCTTCGGAAAATTTCTTCTTGTATGTCTCCCAAGATGATCGGGTTGTTTCTCCTAAATAATTTTCTCCTATTCTAAGCATGGCTTCTCCTGTCTCTATATCAAGTTCATGTTTTGCTAGGTAATCTCATTGTACTGATATCATCCATTGTTCTAAGTATGTATCATATAGTTGTGGGTCACATTCAGTGATGTTTAATAAGACGGATCTTGTTCCAAAGAAAGTTTGTTCTGTTGGTCTTCTTCTTCCTAACGTCCTTAGGAATGGGTTGTTATTGGTATAAGGAGGGGCTGCTCGTCTTGGAGGGTGACCTTGCCCATAATCCAGTGTGCCCATAGTACTTTCTGGATAAGTATGAGCTTTGAATGTAGCTGTTGATTCTGTGTTCATAAAATTCATATATTCATGTGTTGATTCTTCCAAAACCAAAATGTTTCCATCCTCATCAAGTGTTAGTGTTTCATTTATTTTTAATTTACCCTTATTTTTTTCTTGTATTTCTAATTGTTTTATTTCTTGTAGTGTCATATTGTTTTTATTGCTAGGTTTATATATATATCCTCCTATGTCGTCGAATACGCCTCTGGTTTCCCTGTTCATCAGGTTTGTTTCTTTTCTTTTTCTTATTCCATCTAAATATTTTTTACCCAATGTCCTGAGTATTTTTGGATAGTTTATTTCTCTATTCATTAAGTTTGTTTCGAGTGCAGGTTCATCCTCTCCATCTTCTGTATTTTCCAGGTATCCTGAGAATCTAATGCTTAATTCTCCTCGTATATTTTTGTACATTATGGATTGTGTTGGTTTTATTATTGGTTTTTCTTCCTCTAGTTTTAAATTCCATTCTAGGCTAGCCAATTCCTCTGAGCTATATTCTCTAGGTTTGAGGAAATTTATCCCTTTAGAGCTGAGAGCTTCTATCATTCTGTTTATCTGAATTTTAAAATTGTTGTTTATGTAGTTCATTGTTTTTTCCAAGAATACTATGTCTAGCTGTATGTTCTTTCCTTGGAAATTTTCATAACCTTTTCCTTGTACTATTATTTTGATATGTTTGACAAAATCTTTTATTGTCATATTAAAATTTGGACATGTATATATATATATATAGAGGCATTCAGCAAAAACCATGATCTGTTCATAGTCAAATCATGATCTCCACCACAGCCAATCAAACTGTGGTCTCTACCATGATCGTGGTGGGCCGTCGCTACAAATTAAAATTTCATTATTTTTTATTTTAAAATTTTTTATTTAGTTTTAAAATATTTGTAGTTTTAAAATTTTTATTATTTACTTTGTTCAATTTTTTTTCCCTTAACCTATTTAAGGATGCACCAAGACTCTAATAATTCATTCAATAATTTTTTATTGTACTCTTTTATTTGCTAATTCTTTTGACTCTTCTCTCTTCTAACAATGCACGTGGAAAGCTCTTATCATGATAGACTAGCGCATGCAAAAATTACACTATAGGACAACGGATCAATCCCTTACAAATGCGAAAGTACCGTCTCTCCATATACTAATTACTAATCTCAAGGGTCAAAGATCTACCGTAATTTATCTCCCTTACGATGATTCAGAGACGGACTGATAAAGATCGCTAGATTGATGGATTCCAATTTTTTTACACCAGTGGATAGCTCTTACCCACCCCGCTACTCCACTTGCATCGCTAAACGTCTAATTTAGGAGGAGGTGAAAGGAATGTAAATAATGGAAGGGAAAAGGCAGGGGAGGGAAATGAAAACTTATATCCCAAATCAAGAGATGTAAGAAAATTTTATTTTTTATAAATAAAAAAGGTACAAATTACTCTCCCTTCCCTTACCCTTTTCCTTCTCTCACTTCTTCCCAAACAAAATTTCTCTTTTTTCTCTCTCTCTCTCTTATTTATCCTTCCCTTTCCATTACTTATCATTCCTCTCAAAAGATAATTTCCTTATTTTTCTTTCTCCACCGTGGATTCACAAATATAAGCATAAAATGCTTTTCTTTTATTTTTTTCTGAAACAAATAAAAATCATATTGCTTTCTGTTTCATTCCAAGTGTAGCATTATTGCTCCATGCATGCTCGAATTGATTCATACAACATTCATCTAGAAATAGTGGCAAAAACTGAAGGAGCCATGACGCCATACAGAATTGGGTGGTTCTATTATTTGCGAAAGCAATCAATCGACTACATTCGATATGCCGCTATATAGAGATACTCACAGGTTCAAGTTAGAGAGGCTGATGGCCATTAAAGGATGGCATGGTCATCACTGATAGAACTTCTGTAACAGAGGCCATGGAAATTAGAGCAGCTTTCAGAACATCCTGGGAAACTCCAGGCTTCACTATGTTCTTTACCTATGAGGACATCCACAAGATGGGTATAAAGCTTGGCAATGTTAGAATAAATGTATAACTTTCGTTTTAAGTTTGATATCGCGGAGGGAACCTTGTCGAGGTACTCCTGGAGCTTCTTTATGCGACCCATGTAATCTTGATCCTCGAGGGAGAGTGTGTAGGTCTTAGCATCGGCACCCGGCCCTTCGAACTGAAGTGGCCCAGGGTTTCTGTACAAGTCATCCATCAAAAAGCTAGCAGCCCTTTCTCTCAATAATCTGAAATGAATGAGCCACAAGTCAGTTGATCTTATTTTATGAAGAACAATGAAAACCACAGATTATCCTGAAGGCCATACTCGTATACTTTTCCTTTCAGGTCTAGCGAAACTGGATGAATGGCAGGTTTTCCGACAGGAATGGCTCCGGGAGCCCGAGAATGCCGCTTTACGGTCATCATCGCCTGGTCGACATTGAAAAGTTAACATGCTTTCGTCTTTCCTAAATAAATGGTCGCTGTGGTTTTTGTGTGCAAGCAGGATGGAACCAAACCTACCGTGAGCGGTGCAGCTCCGCAACGCCATTTGTTCACATGGTTTTTTAGGTTCGTCACGGTAGCCATGTATCCGTTTAAGCCAGCTGCTAGGATATGATAGCAGATGTGTCCGAGAACCTGATCATATCAACAAGCTAGTCGGTTAATGTAGAAACCGTATCCAAAGATGGTAGAAGAAAGAAACTATCACAAGCTGGCACTCTACATATGCATAGTCACAATCGAACTTCGATGGCAAAGATCCACGAGCTTGATATCCGAAAAAGTGGCAGATGGCATTGAACTTCTTCCCTTTGTATGTACCATCCTTCTGGAATGAATGAAAAGGAAAGCATTTTTAAAGTTCCAAATGACAGAGAAACTGAAGAAAGTATAAGAAATTTTCAGAAGAGAAGAAACTAGTGTCATATTTGCGAATTAATTCGCGTCGTTATGTTATCGCGTTGACTATATTCATGTGCAAATGATATCAAATTGTACATGAAAGTGAGTGTTGCAATACTTTGATGGTATGCTTGGTTAATTCAAATGATAATGAAGTACAGGCTATAGAACAAAAGTGGATACAAATGATCAAATTATAATCCATTTGGAGGCGAGTGTGGGTTAAACCTAATGTCCCACCAGACACACTTCACTTTATTAATGAAAAAAACACTTAAATATCATTTTTACAAAACAGTTATAGACCTCATTTTTTGTCTACCTTTTTCTTTTTTTTGGAGAATTCACACTCAATACCATGGTCAAGCTTGCTCGAAAGAATATTTTCATCGGTACTACTATTTTTTAAATAGAGAAGTTTATTACATACCATTCGATTACTCATTTCCTTTTCTACCAGCTGTGCTAGAAGCTTCTCCGTCTCAATCTATGCGCCACAGCATTTAGTTAAACACTTAATGAGATCAAAAGCATTCGTTCTTTTAAAAGAAAAAACATCTACAATAATAAAATGAACCTGGGATAACTGAGCAGCGTCATCAGATTCTGGATTAAGTAGAAGCTGCACCACAAAATTTTCACATAAAGTTTTGTTTTTACATATGAGAAGACAAAGAAATACAGCCAAGTTACTGTCGTTGGTCAGTTTCAGAAAGGGGGAAAAAATGAACCTGTTTCCTGATGAATGGTGGAAGAAACTGGAACAATGCAGTTGCCCAAGGTGAAAGATGAGATGAAATGTCATCTGTCAAGATGCCTTGGTCCTGGAGACTATGTATTTCCTGCAAATTAAAAATTAAAAGTCTCAAATGGAGTCAAAATATATTAAAAATTTACAAAAACCTTTTGGTTTATAGGAATAGATATTATATTCCCTATAAATTCTTGCGGAATAATTATTTCCATCTCAGATTAGAGAAAAGAACTTGGAATAACAAGTTTGATGGGACTGTGATTCCATTATAAGAACTGTTATTCCTCATCATATTCAAGAGAGAGATTATTTCTCATCCATTCGATTCTCATGTATAAATGAGCAATGTGGGTTGAACAAGCTGACTTGACTTGGGCAGGTAGGCTGGACTGGACAAATGATATATGATGGTGCACAATGCATTGATTGGAAACTGAATGACGCATCTAGAGGATCTAGTGATCGTCAAAATCATGGCTGAATACATGTCGATATCGAAACAATGACAAACTGAAATAAGCAAATATAGGAATGCAAATGAACAGACTATCCTAGTACATAAAGCAAACCAAAAAATAAGCATTCCTATTAAATTCTTTGTCCATTCCATTCTATTGAAATAATTGCTTCATCAAAAAATTTAATTCCATGAACCTGTGAAACTATGAAACTACCTGTAAAAGAGCATATAACTCTGGAATGCTCTCGGAGCCCTCAGGGATAAGAATTACGCCGTGATACTTATCTGCAAAAAGATAGATATATTATGATAGATCAACGGCTGTTAAACAAGATGAGTAAAGTAGCATCCAACCTTTTCCTGCTCTGGCTTGAACTGCATCACAAATCTGCTTTGTAATGTCAAATAGTGTAAGTTTTGACAAGGCCACTTCCTCACCTAAGATAAGCTGAGGACAAGTAGAATAAGTCACTCCTACTGGGATAACATGAGCATTTTACTTACTAGACATATTTGTTTTGAAAAGCTTGCATGCTAAGGATCATTTGGAAGGGATTACAAACCATATTTGGATGTGACTGAAGTGCACATTCTGCAGCAACATGTGAAGCATGGCGACCCATCAAGCGAATGAAATAATAATACTGCAGTAGACAACCTCAACTGATTGAAATGATTCTGAGAACAAAACATCTATTATACCTTGAAAAGAAAATGCCACTTGTGTCAAGTAAATAAGAGTTTTCAAATGCAAATTATATTAGAGTGTGATTCCTACTTGAAGCCATGTTTTCAAATCTTAACTGCATGCGACTATCAAATCAATGATTTGATTGGATATAAAATTGATGGTTCAACTGGCAGAACTAACATAACTAGTTGACTAAGAAAACAATATCATAAATGTAATTTATACTCCCATATCTATAAAATGTTTTATATGAATATCATAAGCATATCAAATTTTTCTAAAAAATTAATTTAAATATACAAATTTTATATTTAACTAAAACTCTTCTCGCTTATATAATTAAACACTTCTGATGAAATAAATATACAAAATAAAATACAAATAATCCTTATAATTTCAAGCTACATAGTCCTATAATAATTGATTGGAAAAGAAACCAAAATTATATTGATTTAATCTTACCGAGATTTGAGATTTGAATGCCAACCAATACAATCAAGAATAGCCACCACAAGGCTAACAAGCCAATTGAAACTTTGCCTAAATTGAAGGGAGTTTATCAACGTTGTTCATTTAAACCGGTTTGAGGTAATTCAGTTTGGTTAAACCAAGTTAAGAGGTAAATCAGATCGGGTTTTCTGTTGGTTCCGGGTTTAACCTGCAGGTCATATCCAGTTTTGAAAACATTGAATGGAAAGGGAAATAACTAGGGAAGTGTCAGAAAAAAACTTGGATGAAACGAATAAGGCAAGTGTTTCCTATAATGTGATTCCTTGCAAGGAGAAAGGAAATGAAAGTTAAGGATTTACAAAATTAATAGTTTTATGATTATATTTGAAGAAACTGGGGAAAAGAATCCCTAGACTTTTCCTTTTCATCCAATTCCAAAATTGGAGGCATTGGAAAACTATGCTTGAGAAAATTTTTTGCTAGACCTCTTTTCTTCCACGTATCAATTGTTTCCTTTCTTCATGGGAAACTATCCTTGGTCTATTCATTTTGGCTAGGGAGAATGCTACATTGATTAACAGATGTTTGATTGCATATGCATAGCAAAATATGTCATCGATCATGCAAGTATTCATGTAATGGTCCCCGGAACACCAGTCCCTATAGGGTTAAATCACCAAAAGTACTGCCGTGAGATTTTGCAAGGAAGAATTTCTATCTGATCTGAAATGAATCCTAACCACCTGACCAAAAAAAGCTATAGAAGATATGCTGCCCTTTTCTTCAAATGATAACAGAATGTTGTTACCTTCTCTGCAGATAGTGCATCTATGCACACATTGCTTATTAGCTGTGAGTTAACCTGAAACAGAGAAAGTATTAGCATTCATCTAGTATCAAATAATGTTGGGGAAATTATTCTAGTCTTCTTGGAAAGCATCAGCTATAAGAAAGATAATTAATGATAACAATGGGAAATTTCATTCCCTTGGTTGGGACTTACCTTGCATACAGAATCAAATCCAACATTTGTCTCCACAAATTGATTCTTAAGATCCCCATACAATGTAACAGGGACACCAACCACCTGTTCACAACGCGACATTTTTATGAACAGCATACATAATACCAGCATAGACTAGAGAAGTTGATGAATATGGTTGTCGATGACCTCATCACAACAAGAGTGAATGTTATGAAGAAAGAACACAAATTTTGTGTACACGTGTGATGAAGCAACTAGTGGATGAATCAAACTGAATGAAAGATAAAGAGGATAATCAAATCAGTTGTACCTTTGTTGTGCATTTGTCCTCTGCAAATGTCTCTGCAAGTTGGGCAGCATCTGAGTTGGACGTGACTCCTAATCACAAAAGCAATGAAGAAATTGTGAGGTAGAGAATGCACAAGGAGATCTTTGGAGAGTTTACAAGGTACCTCCAACAATGACAAGACCATCCAACTTTAGAACACGACATGCTTTCAAAGTCGCATTTACTTGTTCAGTTGTTCGAATTTGATCAACTGTTCGGCCCAGTAAATCAAAACCACCTTTAGATACAACAAGGAGTTTCTATCAATTAGAAAGGCACCTGAGTTCAATAAGATCACGGGAAAGTTAAAATAACTATTTCACACCTTGGTTCTTGTATGTAGCAAGAACCTCATCAGTAATTTCCAGAGTCTTCTGTGCAAAGAGACCTTCGGTGCCACCTATATCCAGGAAAAAGAAAAGGAGACCCAACATATATTAGAAATAGAAAGAAGAATTTAATTTTATATCCCATGGTTGATAGAAGAATGTCATTAATATATCCTATAGCGTCACAATGTAAATCCAGTGCTCAGTTTTTCTTCTAATTTGCCTACAAATCCTCATTTGGCGACATGACCAAATTGTTACAGAAAGATAAAAATAGCTTCCTCTTTTTATTATAAAATTTTAACAACTAGCAAATGAAATGAAAAATGACTTCAAAATGATCATAGTAGCCGAACATACATATTGAAATATTTTTTAAAATTAACAAGACAACGATGCTAAGAAGCTAGACTGAAAGAAAAATTACAACATTTTGAAGTTTGGTCATTGTTTTATGAAGTGCCAGTGTGATGGTTTTATTAAGTATGGTCTGGTTTCACCATTCTTTTAAGGGGCAAGGTTTATGAAATTTGATATGAAACCTCATAAAACCATGATAAATAAGAAGAAATAATGGTTCAAGGGATCCATAGGACAAACCAAAAGAATGTTCGCATGAAATGATTGCTGGTTTAAGATAAAGAACTGACCAAGAAACCCCAGCAAAATACTATCAGGATTGTGAACTTTTATTGCGTTGTAAAGCCCCCATACCACATTATGTCCTCCTGATGATTGCCTTCCACAAAATACAATACCAACCCTGCATTTAATTATCTCATTCAGTAAATACATTATAATGCATAGATCAAACAAGGCATCAGAGAAACATGGTGAATTTCGTGGCAACAATTAGATTGATGTAGAAGCCCATGCACTATTTTTTTTTCCCAAATTAATTTAATAAAAAAATATTCAACGGATGATAACTCCATTGCTGGCAAACCTCATCGGGGGATGTTCTGTGATGATCTGGGCATCAGGAATTTTTGCAGTTGCCCTCAGAAAATGAGCCAAGGGCTGCCCATAAGTGTGGGGAAAGGCCCTGCTTATGACATTGGCACTGGATGGATCAGCACAAGTTGTTGAATCCCCAAATTCTACTCTCACCGTGGTGCCCTGTTCATCATGAAAACCATCGAATGCCAAATTGATATCCAAAAATGATTATTGAACCAACAAGGAGGTATAGGAAATAGAAAAAAATATATCTTAAAGCTAATCGAGACTTCTAGTCTCGAAGATTAGCAGATCAAAAACATTTCCATCTGCATGCTACATGTTCCACAGCCCAAACACCTTCTCATAAGCAGAAAATGGAGAGATTTATCCCAGGGCTATGATCAGGCAGTAAAACAGATCTAAAAGGACAATTGATATGCCTGATAAATTGCATTTAGGGCTTTCTCAAATACTTCGACGAAGAAGCTCAGAGAACAGTCAACTCAATCGACAGTAAAAACTCAATCAAGCTTAAAGAGCAGCATCAGAGTCCCAGACTGGAAAAGAAGTGTCATTTCGATATCTAAGAACATATTCTACAAGTCAACAAGTGCGATCCGATTTAATAAGCACTTCATCTAATCTGCCCCTAAAGGCGACACCGATCGATACCATGAATCCAAGTTGCAGAAGCGCAGATGATGCATCAGATCACGATCCGAATCATAGAAGAAGAAAAAAAACATAGAACGGATGACAAATAGATTGAAACCAGAAGAAGGAGAAGGACCTGGAGGCAAGGCGGGAGCTCAGGTTGGTACTTGGCTCGCTTCTTCTGCAGCTCCGACAGCTCCCGTGGAGCTCCATAATCCGAATTCATCGCAACCTTTCTCTCCTTCTTCTACTTTCTCCTCCTCTTCCTCCTCCGCCTCCTTCGATCTCAAGCGGTCAAGCCTCGTCGCCTTCTTCGCCCTCCGTTTTTTTTCTACCTTTTCGTCGACCCGTTTTATAAATATCGCTTTCGACATCACGTCAACATTGCCACATGGCGCACGTCGACGGCCGTAACCAAACCGGTGACCCCGCCGCCGGATTTGTCACTCCGTCGCAGGTAAACGCCCACGCCACCGATCCGTCAACCTGCGACCGCTTACGCTCGTTTCACGTGGCCGGCGACGACAGGGTCTTCCAGAATCCCACTCACCTGATCGCATGTTCCTTTTCGGCCACGCGCCGCGTGCTGATTGGACGTTGTTTATGGGCCTTCGCAGGCCAAAATCTAGTCCGCTATTTTCCAAAATCACGAGGGCACGTAGACATTTAAAAAAAAAAAGAGGGTATTTGGAAGGAAAAAAAAGTTTTCTATTAGTCCTAATAACTTTAGGAATTTTTAAAAATCCCATATTTTAAATAAAAATTATTTTTACTCAAAGATATTTGTTTATAACGCATGCATTTTCAATTACGGTAAACAGTAAATTAATTTTTATGGAGTTAACGAAGAATTAACTAAAGACGTGCATTATTCAATAAACACAAGCAAAATACATGATTAACCCGAGGCCCAGCACACCGTAATCGGTGCTAGGTACAGTATGTCAACTAGCTCGAGATTAGCCAGGTTCTGAGCCTCGGCCTCAGGTCTTCAATATCTTGACGTAGACGCCAATGGCGACGAGGTAGTTGCCGGAGTATTGCCCATGAAAGCCACAAAGATTGGTGGCAAGGTCGAAGTTGAAGAAGAAGGGCGACGCTTTACTGCTGCCAAACGGACCAAAAAATGCGAATCATTACATTGGCCTCCTCGCCCCTATCATGGAGAGATAAATCAACTCGCGCGATAAGATGAAGATCCGTCGATGGATGCTGTCAAACGGACCAAAGGTCCTCTTGTTGGTAGTGAACGTAAGTGACTTTATCGCCGCATTGTTGGTTGGACACACTGTAGGCTCCATTAATGGATGAAAAATACTCATCTGGCCCAAGATTAATCTGAACAAGCAATTCAGGTCATTAATAAAGACCTAAAACAGGTATAACACAAAAAACAAAAGGAATAAACATAAAATAAGAATATATCATATGATCTCAAATAGTTATAGGACTTACAGAATGAAAGGTGTGACCGGTAGAGACAGTACCACCATGCATTCCTCCGAGGCTTACTTTTCCATTTAGTTCGTAGACCATTTGGATAAAGTTGATGCCATGATGGTCATAACAGATGACGATCTGCTTCACATTTCCTAAGCCTAATTCATCGAAGGTTACGCCAACTAAGTGACCCCTTGGTCCGATCTTAACGAGGCTCTGGTTATTAAAGGTCCGGATCTGCAGCTGATTGAATATGAAGCACAAGAAAGTAAATGCAGCAAGAGAAAAAGAAGAGAAGGATCGAAGGAGAGAATATGAATGCTTATCATCGTACGTCCATCTTTGAAACAGTTTTCTTTTCTGCTCCTAACGCATGCAGAAAGTTAATTTGTTTGTGCTGGTTTGGGATTTCTTGAGTTATATAATGTGCATTTGAGATTTTGATCATGAAAGGGAGACGAGAAGACGATGTGGATATCGAGACGCGTTTAAACTACAGCGAATGCATGCATGCAGCGGAAGATCATGAGAAGGCTAGCTGCGTGGGTATCAGAGTTCAATTGAGTAATCTTCAGTGGAGGTACACACACAGCATATTTGATCGATATAAATAACCTTTCGAAGCAATTTTAAAATGATCTATAATAATTTTATTAAACGATATTTTCTAAATGCATTTTTCAATTAAGGGAACTAACATGGATTAGCATGTAATTTGTATCACTCAATGCAACGATGCAGTTTAAAATATGGATTTTGAGGAATATAAAAAGACTTCGAATGAAGAGATTGACCATTAATTAACGTCTACTTGTTTAGGACGAATAAATCAACTTCGATCAAGCAGAAACATTAACGTCGCCACCAGTACTAGTAAAGATAATTCATTAATGATACGCATGCATACATGCATGCTTACGTTCATATTTGGAACAGTTTGCTCTTCTGTTCCTGATGCAGATAGCTGTTTGTGTAGATTATTTGGAATTTCTTACCTTTTATAAAGTGCATGAGGGATTTGAGAAGGCGTTTTGGATATCGAGTTCTTTAACTACGGGAAACAGAAGCTACTGGTTCAAAGGAGTGTTGGAAAGCAATTAAAAGTGAGTATAAATATAAGACAAATAATAGATCGTTTAATAAACATTAATGTCGAACATGAAGAGATTAAAATACATTTTTATGATTGGTTGTGACATCGTATTTAATATTTAAATCAAAATTTATGAATACTGAGTAAACCAAATACAAATGATTAATATTTGAATACTTTTGCTCATTATCGAATAGTATAAAATACAAAAAAAAGGAATTCTTTGACTTAAAAGGAAAATATATATAATAAGGTTAGCTATATTACAATAAGGATACAATACAACATAAAAAGGGACGAATATATATTTAATTTTCTTCATTTAATGATTATATCAATATGCTTAATTGGTATAATATAGTCAGGAATTATATGTTTTGGTATGATGATAATGATGTTCAAATTAAATGTATAATTTGACCGGCCACGCCTATGTTTCATTGATGTCATTGCCACAAGCAATGAGGATTTGCATTGCGCTCTTGCAGAATGAAAAGTGATGCAAATCCCCATTGTTTGTCTGTGTTTGCTTTGCTTAACGTCGTTGCGCAGCAATATTAATTCACATGGAATCTCCTCAGGCAGTAGTTTTTCTCTTTGACAAGTTTGCAAGCATTCACTCTCTCATCGCTCAACGAATCAAGCCAATTTCCTTAGGAATAAATTATAAATCAACTACGATCATCAAGCAGAATTAATCCACTTTGGTTGGCATGAATGATATTTATTTAATTTTACGCACTACAAAGGCAAATATACTTAAACAAAACCATTCATTAATGCTTTCGGCGAACTAACAGAACATATATGCAAAGGAATTAATATGGCAATAATCACGGCGGAGGCAGCGCCGGCAAGATTTTTCCGGCCTCGTAGAGCGAACGCCGCGGCGCGTCACTTGGTTCTGTAGGGCACTGAAAGCGTCTCATATTCGAAATGTCGAGGAAAACGCCGATGGCAGTGAGATGCATGGAATCGGAGCAGCCGTGGAAGCCGCAAAAGATGCGGCTGGAGGTGATGGTGAAGCTAAACGGCGTACCCTCTTCGCAGCCGAACGGTCCGAAGGAGCCGAGGTTGGTGCCGAAGCAGAGCGACCTGATCACCGTGGAGTTGGTAGATTTTGTCAATCCGAAGTGTCCACTGACGGAGGTAACGAACTCGTCGAGATAAAGGCAAATCTGCGGAGATAATATTTGAATTTAAAGATTTTATAAATATAAATGTTAGACGATTTTTGAACGTCGAAGGATGAGAAACTAATTAAATTACTCACCGAGTAAAAATTATCGCCGTCGCCGCCGTGCCTCGGAGCGAGTTTTAGTTTTCCATTTTGTTCGTAGACCATTTGGATAGAGTTGATGGCATCTTCGCCATAAGTCAGAAGGATCTGCTTCACCCTTCCTTCGCCTGATTCATCCCAATTTGAGGAGGTTACATCGAGCAAGCCCCGCTTTGTTCCGAGCTTAACAATGATCTTGCCGTTTAAGAGATTGACCTGCAAGCAATTAATTGAAAAACAAGAAAGCAAATACAGCAAGAGAATGAGAAGAGAAGGATCGAAAGACAGAATTAATGCTTACGTCCATCTTAATTCGAAACAGTTTTAACTTCTGTTCCTAAGGCAAGGAATTTGTTTGTGTAGGTTTGGGATTTCTTGCCTTGTATAATTTGATCGCGCATGGAATATGAGAAGACGACGTGGATATCGAGATGTTTAGCTGCTGTAGACAGCGAATGCAGCGGAAAACGAGAAGGGTGCGTGGGTTAGTGGGTATATATATATATAGGCACTGTTTTCTGTGCGATTTCATACACGGATGAGAGACGAGTAGTAGTCAATGTTGACTGCCACATGGACATTACCTCTCACGCATGTGAGAGACGAGCCGTAGTCAATGTTGACTGCCACATGGACACTGTCTCTCACGCGCATATGCAGGCGCGCAGGCAGTGGTGCGCGGCAGATCATTTTCGTATATATACAACACTGATGTGATGCGTGCTACTTCTTGTGCGATTCCATGCACGTGTGAGAGACGAGCAACCGTCAACGTTGACTGTCACATAGACATTGCCTCTCACGCGTGCATGCAGGCGTGTTGACAGCGGCGCGCAACATATCATTTTCGTATATATATAGTACCGATTTATTGCACGCTGCTTCCTGTGCGATTCTATCCGCACGTGAGAGACGTTGATATATTTATTTATTTATTTAGTTTGTTAATATTTATGAATAATATTCGTAAATAATTTTTATATTATAAATTCGGAGTAAATTGGCCATCCTAATTAAATTTATAAATAAACAAATAAATTTTTAACAAATTTATAAATAATTTTTTAAATAAATAAATGAGCTTTTAAAATAAATAAATAACCTCGTTGACTAATAAAATATGAATATTCGGACTTAAAATGAATTTATTAGAAGTTCGATACCAATTAAATAAGTAGAATTTAATTCAAATTTGACCCAAATTCAAATTAAAAAAAAAGGTTAAAATTGAACAATAATTTCAAAAGTTTGATTAATTTTAGACTCGACTTATTCGACTCGCCTTGTTTATAGAACGTAATTACGAGAATATTATCAAGGTTTCCAAATATAACAAGTCTTTGCCTTGATAGTATATTCCCAGAGTAATGGACAAGTTGAAATCATCAATCGAGAACTCTTCTGAGGTCTCAAAATCAAGCTTGATTACGTTAGGAGAAGTTGGATTGAAAAGCTATCCAACATTCTTTGGACATACAGAACAACTTCTAGAGAAAGCACCAAGATGACCTCGTTCCATTTAGTATATAGAGCGGAAGCGGTGATCCCCGCCAAAATTGGATTACAATCACCTCAGATCAGTTCTTATGACCAAGGCAAGTTTGAAAAGCAGCTTGTTGAGTTAGATTTGGTGAGTGAAACAAGGGAAAAGACAATAGCTCAGGTTGTGGCTTATCGACAGCGGATGCATCAGACTTATAACAAAAAGATCATTTGTTGCTCTTTTCAAGTTGATGATTTTGTTTGGAAAAAGTTACAACCTCATGAGACATGGGAAAGCTGGAACCTCATTGGAATAGACCTTATCCAATTAGTTGAAAACTAAATTCTACATCATATGACCTTCAACATAAGAATGGAAAGGAACTTAGAAGACTTTGAAATGCATTTCATTTAAAATTCTATCATGTATATTCCAATTTATAACTTGGTAATTGTATTTTTTTTTGATAAGTTTAATGAAATTTATTTCATTTAAAACTTTTTTTCTTTCCTTGTCTTGGACCAAAATATTTATCGACATCTCCCTATGATCTCGGACCGAGACATTCATAACCAAAATATCTCCCTCTGGTCTTAGATTGAAGTATCCATTAGCAAAATCTTTCCCTTTAATCTCGGGTCGAGACATCCATCAGTAAACTCTTTTCCTTTGGTATCGGACTGAGATATCTATTAACAAACTATAGTCTCATACTAAGGCATCAAATGACAAAACATTTAAAAAACAAGCACCTCGTACAGGACATGCAACTTACTCTATTTCCAAAAAAAAAAAGGTGATATCATTCATGTTCAAAATATTTTTTATTATATGAAGATTCAAAATAAAAATACAAGTGCTAGTCCCCGAGTACATCATCCGATATTTTGTTGATGATCTTCTATAGATCCAAGAATTCTAGGGATGTCCCTTCTGGAAGATGTTTAGCTTCTTGAACTTGATATAGACCTGGCCACGGTCCGGATCCGGGTTGGCAAAATACCGACCCTTAGTTGGTCCGCTCGTGGCTGGTTACGGTCCGGGTTGTGGAATCGTCGGTTCTGGTCCGAGTCTGGGTCTGAGTCCGAGTCCGGGTCCGGTTAATCATTGCCTTAGTTAAATAAATACAAATTTAAATAATGATGTAAATAATTAAAATAAAAAAATTGTACAATTGAACTTATAAAAACTCTATCATATATTTCATTATCTCAATAAAAAATATATTACATATCAAATTTCAACATCTTAGACTTAAATAAAAAACCTATTACAATAAAAAAATCAATTACATTTCAATTTTCATTATATTCAATCAATTTCAGTCGTATTTCCTCCCATCATAGTTTCGGATGTTCCTTCTGTTTCGTCTTGGTCTTCTTCGTCACTTTTAATATGTTGGGTTCGACTTGCAGCTTTTGACCAATCATTGAGTAAACATTGCGCTTCTAAATTTTCTGGCCTTAAGCTAAAACGTCTCTCGTCTAATGTATTTTCTCAAATACTAAAAGCTTATTCCCCTGCAACCGTTGAAACTGGACAAGCTAGAATTTCTTTTGCCACATAAGATTAGAAATATTTGAGTTCTTTGCGACCACCATTTTAGAATGTCGAATCTTTCTTCATCTGCATTACTAAAATCAAAAGAAGTGGTAAAATAATTCTCAAGTTCCTGACTGGAACTTGAGGATCCTCGTGGACATTTAGTCCGTTCCCTTAATAACAATTGTGCTTTAGTGAGTTTAGAAGTAATAATAGTAGTTGTAGTGGATTGATATATTTCATGTCCAATAGTTTGTTCACTATATTTAATGTTATATTCATTATAAATATCATGTAAATGAGTTTTAATATTAAACAAAATCAAAGAAATATTAGGAGCAGTTTCGGTAATAGAGCTTAAAGATTCATAATATAATGCTAACATATCTTGCAAACCATCTAATTTAAGTGTAGGATCTAAAATAAAGCACATAAAAATATTTCAGGAATGTTTAAGAAATATTTTTCTTATTTTTCTTTCATTACATAAATACATTGAGATAAATAATTATCATTTGATTGAATATGTTCATTAAAAATACATACAATATTACAACAATGTGTTAAAACTAAATGTGAAGTTGGATAATAAACACCGGATAATTGGTCACTAGCATCACTAAAAACTTTTAAAATTTCACAAATACTAGTGTATATATTTCATTGATTTGAAAATAAATAAATATCACGTGATTGAACATATTGATGAAAAATCATACATAATAAATCTTTGTATTCATAAGTAGATAACAATAATTTGTAAGTAGAATTCCAACGAGTTGGGATGTCACGTGCAAACCGTTTAGGCTTCATACCATTTATTTTGCAAAATTTTCTCTATTGTTTCATAACTTGAGGATGTGTCCATAAATAATGAATTGCACTCCTAATTGGTTGAATATGTGATCCTAAATTTTTTAGTCCATCTTGAATACACAAATTTAAAATGTGACATGTACACCTAATATGAAAAAATCTTTCACCTATTGATGGTTTACATATATCAATAAGCTCACTAATACTAGAGGTATTTGCATTAGCATTATCAAAAGAAATTAAAAAAACTTCAGAAGTTAGACCATATTCTTCTAAAATAACAAATATAAGTTGTGAAATATTTTGTGCCATGTGTGTTTCGTTAAAACATCTATATGCTAGCAATCTTTTTTGAATGTTCTAATTATTATCAATCCAATGACAAGTAATACCCATATATGAACAACTTTACCAATGATCACTCCAAATATCGGAACACAAAGAAACTTTACTGTTTAAACTAGAAAATTCTTTAATCGAATTTTTTTTGTTCTAAGACTAATTTTAAAAGTGTGCGTTTTAGAGTATTTCTTGGGATACGTTTAATAGAAAGATTTACACTTGTAGAAAGCCAATTTTCAAAAGATAATTTATCATTAAAACTAAAAGAAAGTTGTTCAATTGCACAAAATTTAGCAGTTTATTCTATAAATCTAGATTCGTCAAATTTAAAAAGTTTAGATTCGTTACCCTAACCCGATTGAGAAGAGAATGCTAGAATTTGAGTTTGAGAACGATCGATACCAATTTCCACCGGATGATTTTTCTCCACATGTCGATTAAGAGTTTCGTAACCTCCTCCTTGTTAAAATTTGTAACATTTCGAACAATATTTGCATTTTGCTTGCATATCACCAGAAGGGAGCGTTACTTTATCGAAATATTTGGTGAATATATCGGATGTCAGACGAGACACTCGAGTTGGTCTTGTGGCCATAGAACCCGCCATTGTACTAGATGTATTGCTCCTACTTTCTTGACTTTGATGATGACGTATTTGATATTCATCATCGAAAATATCAAGATCATAGTTACCGATATCGAATTGAGGTGAATCGCCACCTTGCTCGAACTCGGACTCGGGTGGTGGCGGCATTATGCTCTTTCCATTTCCTTTGGCACTGACCGCACCCTTACGACTTGATCCGGCTCTAGACATTTGTAAAAATATGACTTGAGATTTGAGAGCAAATGAGACAATGAAAATTAGAGATTTAGAGAAGAGAAGTTGTGATTTGCGAAAAAAAAATGAAAGGAAGTGGAGAAGAATTTATAGGAAAAATTGCAACGATCATAATTTCAAATCGTGGCTGTTGATTATCAACGATCACGAAATCGTGGTCGTCCGATTAAAAAAAAAATAAACGGTCAACCCGTCGGGTCCGATTCGGGCCAACCCGGTGGGTCGGTCGTTGCACAACGGCCATGAAATCGTGGCCGTTCATTTTTGTTCATTTTTTTTAAAATCCGATTTGATTTTTTAAAAAATCGTGATCGGACTGCCTATTAGACGGTCTGATCACGGGTCCGAGTCAAACCCGTTGACCCAGTTAATCGGACTGTTGACCACGGTCCGGTTCCGGGTCGGGTCCGACCCAGACCTTGGCCGAGTCTAACTCGATGTATGGATCTCTCAAAGCCGATCTGAAGCATCTTTACTGTTCGACTCCTGAATGTTGGTGCAATCGACCCAGGTCACGATTGACCAGACTCGAGTTTGACTCGAGCAGTATTTTGATGTTCGACAAAACGTATGACAATATGATTGTCATGGGAAAGTCCAACATGGTGTTGGCAAGAGAAGTCCAAGTCTTAAGTACTTGGCATAGAAAGTCCAAGCATGGGTCTTGGCAAGGGAAAGTCCAAGCATGAGTCTTGGCAAGGGAAAGTCCAAGTATGGATTTTGACAATGGAAAGTCCAAGCATGAGTCTTGGCATTTGAGAAAGTCCAAGGGGTTGATATTGGTGGCGTAAAGTCCAAGGGTGGAGTCTTAGCAGCATAAGTCCAATGGTTGGCGGCGTAAAGTCCAAGCTTGTGTCTTGGTAGCATAAGTCCAATGTGTCTTAGTGGTGTAGACCACATTAGCATGACAATAGCTGATGGAAGCACCTGAAGGTTAGCGTATGGATGAACAAGTCATGAATAACTTGGAGAGATCTGATAGGCATGAAACTGACAGAGGTGGCTAGAAGGCTTAGGTCTAGGCTAAGGGTGGTCTAGTAAGTATGAGAGCATCATACTTAGGGTAAACTTCATGTTTGAGATTATCAGTTGACTGGGGCTTTGTACCAGGTGACTGATCAAGTGTTTTGACACTTGGCAGCCGAGTCGACACGTAGCAGTTGTTGGTGCAATCGACCCAGGTCACGATTGACCGGACTTGAGTTTGACTCGAGTGATGTTTTGATGTTTGACATGGAAGTTTGACATTGATGTCTGATAATGTTTTGGGAAGATTGTTGGCACAATTGACCCGGGTTATGATTAACCGGACTCGAGTTTGACTCGAGGGGATTTTGATGATTGACTAGGGTTGACCATGTGATGGTAAAGTCCAAGTCATGAGTACTTGGCATGGAAAGTCCAACGTGAGTTGGCAAGGAAAAGTCCAAGCATGAGTCTTGGCATGGAAAGTCCAACATGGGTTGGCAAGGAAAAGTCCAAGTTTGAGGCTTGACATTTGAGAAGTCCAAGGGGTTTGATATTGGCGGCGTAAAGTCCAAGAAGAAGTCTTGGCAGCATCAGTCCAATGATTGGCGGCGTAAAGTCCAAGCGGAGTCTTGGCAGCGTAAGTCCAATGTGCCTTGGTGGTGTAGACACCATTAGCATGACATAGCCGATGGAAGCACCTGAAGGCTAGCATATGGGTGAATAAGTCATGAATGACTTGGAGGGATCCGATAGGTGCGAGACTGATAGAGGTGGCTAGAAGGTTTAGATTTAAGCTACGGGTGGTCTAGCAAGTATGGGGGCACCATACTTGGGTTAAACCTTATGTTTGAGGTTAAAACCTCAAACATGAGGTGTGCTAGTCGGCTAGTGCTATGTGGCAGTCGACTGGTGTGAGTCAACTAGGGTTTGACTGTGAGAAGTGTCAGTGATCATTGCCAAAGGTGGGCGATCATTGCGCTAGCTCATCAGCGATCGGTGATCGTGTGATCAGTCAATTGATGCTCGAGAATTCGGGCACAGAATGGAGTCGAGACTTGACTGCGGGGTTAGTAGTCGAGTGAAGGCTCCATCATTCGACTGATGGGTATGATCAGTCGACTGATGATGGATTCGTTGGATTTTTCCAGCGTGGATCTAGTCGTTGTCTCACGACAACAGTGGCATCAGTCGACTGATGGTCCCGAGCAGTTGACTAATCAACAATTTCCAGCCCAGGCAGCAAATTTAAATGGAGCTCGTGGAGGAGGAAATCAACAATGGTTCTTGAGCTACTTTGGGGTGATTTGTTGCTGTAAATCAGGGTCTCCAAGGCTATACTTCAAGCAACCAAGATCAAGCAATCCAAAGCTCTTTATAAAGTTTTCTTTACTTACATTTTATTGTATTTTCTTGTATTTTTATTGTATTACTGTTGTATACATTGTACGAGGTTTCTCCACCTCCGACTTGTGTCGAGAAGGAGTTATTCTTGATTAGTGGTGTGTGGTCACATCGTTAGAGCTCGTTGAGCTCGATCTGTGAAGTAGGAACCATTCGGTTCCGAACCACGTTACATGATTGTGTAATTGTGTGGTTGTATTTATGTTTGTTTTATTTCCGCTGCGCTAACATGAATTGTAAACAAGCACGCAATTAAAATCCATCGACATAACGAATCGATGCTATTCACCCCCCTCTAGCGGTCAACATTTCTTCTACAATTGATATCAGAGCCCGAGGCTCTTCTATGGACTAATTCCCGGGAGCAAAAGACGCTAGAGGGATGAAATTCCAAGACAAACTTGGATGGGACATCAACACTCCACCACCATACGACCGAGAATATTTTCCGACGTGGAGAGCAAGAATGGAGACATTCTTGATGATGAACATAGAGGATTGGTTCATCCTCGTAGAAGGCTTTGAACCTCCTAGGGATAAGAAGGGAGAGAGGTCCTAAAATTGAAGAAGTGGACCCAAGAGCAACGCCAAAAGTTCAAGACCGAAGTTAAGGTAACAAAACTTTTGGAAAATTTAATTCCTAATGATGTTTTGTGCAAGCTAGGGGATTACATGGATGCCAAGGAGCTATGGAGTAAATTGACAAGATTCCATGAGGAGCCTCACTCAATCCAAGAAGAAAAGGAAGAGGAGGAAGAGAGCTCATCCTCACAAGCAAGTGAGGATTTGGAAGTTGAGGAGGAGTCAACTTCCGGGTCGGTGGAAGAGGAAGAGGAAGAATTGGAGGAGACCTTCACCTCTAGGATTGAGGGGAGGAGATTAGAGCATCATTAACACCGAAGCAATAAGAAGAACCATCTACATCCGGTCGAGAGGAAGAGCAAGCTCAAGAGACCCTCACCACCACCCTAGGTAACTCAAACACTTCAACCTCAAATAAAATTCATATAATGCGTTTTGAGTGTAGGGAAATCGGGCACTACAAGAGTAAGTGCCCAAAAAGAGTCAAGAAGGCTCCACCCGTGCCAAAGGTCAAGGAGACCGGTGCCTCAACGCAAAAGAGCAAGGAGCAAGTGATTTGCTTCAAATGCTGACTGCCGGGGCATTATAGGAGTCAATACCCTAGGGGGAGCAAAGAGACCCAAAATGGAGCATCACATGTAGGGGGAGCTAAGGCTAACCCTAAGGTATATTTTAATAATGCTCATTCTAATTTAAATGTTAAAAAGCATGCTAGGAATTTTAATTCTCTTGCAATTTATCATGAAAAGCATGCTAGTAATAACAAATATTTTTGTTTAGGAGCTAAAAATGTCCACTTTTCAAATAAGGAGAAATTTGGGACTAATTTCCCTAAAAATATCTTACCTAAGGACAAACCTAGATTAAACAACTCTAGACCTATTCTTCCTAGGGAGACCATTGGGAAGATAGAGGATCACCTAGGTCTTAATCCTAAATGGACTAGACATATACCTAGAAAGAAGAATGCCCAAAGACCAAATCAAAATTCAAAAATTGGACAATTAGAGTTTGAAAATCAAGCCTTGAGGTCAAGGTTTGAGAAACTTGAAAAGACCCTTGCAAAAGTATAAAATTCAATTAAAGGGTCAAATAGTCAAAGCCTAGGATCTAGAAGTTAAAGTCAACCCCTAGGGCCTAAGAGACAAAAGTCAACCAAGGGCAAGCCTAAGCTCAAAAAGACCTGCCACAATGTTCCATTTGATTATGGAACTCAAATTAGGTTTAGGAAGACCAAGGTTACTAGGAAAGTCATCCCTAAGGGTAACCAAGGTATGTGCCTAGTGACTAGGGTTTCAAGGAAACCTAGGGTGACCACTAAGAAGGTTACAAGGGGAGTTACCCCTAGAGTTAACTATGACAAGACCCAAATGACCAAGGCTAACAAGCCTAGAAGGGTCATTAGGAAGGTATTTAGGGAGGTTATCCCTAAGGAATATCTAGTAAACCCTAGGAGCTTAAATAGGTTTTGGATTCCTAAGAGCGTGAGTGATTCACACTATATGAGTTTAGGGTGTGCCAACTTTAAATGGAAGGATAGTTAACCTAACCATGGTAAAGGTGACATTTTAGGTAATTTTCAAGGTTATGGATACCTTGGAAATAGATTTGATTTTATTATCCTAAAAGATTTTAGGATGTGCCAATACATTTTTGGGATTATGAAAAATCAATTAAATTGACACAATTTAGGTTTAGAGGTTGTAGTGTGCCATTTTGGGTTTTTGGCACACTTGGAAGATTAGTAGGAATATGGAAAAATACACTTAATTATATCAAATGACAATAAATATTAAAATTTAGGTATTATTATACCTATACATTTTATTTTCCATGCTTGATTTGCCATATAACATGCCATGACATCATATTTATTTTTACCATTTAATATGTCATGATTATGTTTAGGATTAAGGTTTAATGTCATGTGTTTTTAGATTTAATCATATGTTATGACATCATGATCATTGGACATGCTTTATTTATGTTATTATTTATGCCATAATCATTCATGCATTTAAGTTAATGAAAATTAATTTAAGGACAATAGCATGACTTGGAGTCTCATTTATAAGGGAATCAAGTAGTGTTACCTTAGAAAATTGCATGAAACCCTAGATTAGGATGAACAAAACTCACATCTCACATCACATTGACTTGTGTGTATTTTATATACCCTAGATACATGTGAGATGCTAGGATATGAGTTAAGTTCAAGGTGCATAGTTTTTGCATCTAGATGAACTAAAACTCATCTTATTTTATTTGTGGATCATTGGGAAAGCTTGTGTATAAGTCATGTACATTGAGCCCAAGGAACATGATCCAATATAGGTTCTCAAAAACATTTTAAAATAATTTTAGAAAACCTTGGTGAAGTCTATCTTTTGATAGCAATCACCATTGATAGAGTTGATACAAAATAGGGCCAAAACATTGAAAATTTCAATGGTTTTGAGTTTGTATCAAACTCATTATTTTATGGATAAAATAATTTTCTAATATTTTTCACCCATAGTGTTTGTAATAAGTATTTTACGTATGAATTTTCAAGACTTTTCAACTTATGTATATTTACTTATCAATTTCTGAAGTTCATTTCTGATAATTGAAAATCAGAATTTTCAATTATCGATCGATTCTCTGTTAGCGATCGGTGATGGGCGGCCCCGCCTGGCGCCTGACGAGCGAACCCGCAAAACCCACGATAGAAGCCACGATTATCGATCACGATTGGTGCGGTCGGTGATGAAACCTGACGATCGTGATGTTTGAGAGACTCGACTGCCTATGCTGATTTTGAGAAAAACAAAGCTGTTTAGCCCATGTTCAGCTACGATAAAGTTTCCTAACCACTCCTAACCCTAGGATATGCTTTGTGAAGCATTATAAAGGGTGAAAATCCATTGGACATGAATTAGGAGAGGTGTTAGGGTAATGTATCAAATCTAAGGTGTGAAGAGTTCATGTTTGAACTTTGAATCTTATTTTTGATGGTTTAGAGTTCCTATTGGCTTAGGGACTTCCCAAGGACATTGTTAGTGCAATGGTCAAGGGGGAGGAAGCCTTTAGGGGGAGATATCCATCAAGAGATGATGGATGATATTTTTCCTCATGAGGAGGAAAATGGGAATTTTGAGATACCCAATTTGGAAATTGGGAGAGTGTATAGGATTGCCTCTCTTGAGTAATATGAGACTTATCACTAGGAAGATGGTAGGCATCCTAGGTATTTTTGGACCAAGGGGGAGATTGTAAGATCTCATTGGGACATGAGACATTGACCTCCTTGAAGAAGACCTTTTTGATGTTAGTCAAAAAGGGAGAGAATGTTTTGGGGGAGAATGTTATGGAGAGTGTTATCAATTGATGTTATCAATTGTCAATTTGGGGAATTGGGGAGAATGTTTGGGATTACCAATTTGGGATAATTGGTAAGAAGATTTGAGTTAGTGTTCTAACTCAAAGGTATGTGTTTTTGTCAAACATCAAAAAGGGAAAGATTGTTAGTGCAATCAGCCCAGGTCACGATTGACCGAACTCGAGTTTGACTCAAGTGATATTTTGATGTTTGACATGGAAGTTTGACATTGATGTCTGATAATATTTTGGGAAGATTGTTGGCACAATCGACTCGGGTTATGATTAATCGGACTCGAGTTTGACTCAAGGGGATTTTGATAGTTGACTAGAGTTGACCATGTGATGGTAAAGTCCAAGTCATGAGTACTTGGCATGGAAAGTCCAACATGAGTTGGCAAGGAAAAGTCCAAGCATGGGTCTTGGCATGAAAAGTCTAACATGGGTTGGCAAGGGAAAGTCTAAGTTTGAGGCTTGACATTTGAGAAGTCCAAGGGGTTTGATATTGGCGACGTAAAGTCCAAGCGGGAGTCTTGGCAGCATAAGTCCAATGGTTGGCAGCGTAAAGTCCAAGCGGAGTCTTGACAGCATAAGTCCAATGTGCCTTGGCGGTGTAGATATCATTAGCATGACATAGCCGATGGAAGCACCTGAAGGCTAGTGTATGGGTGAACAAGTCATGGATGACTTGGAGGGATCCGATAGGCGTGAGGCTGATGGAGGTGGCTAGAAGGCTTAGGTCTAGGCTACGGGTGGTCTAGCAAGTATTGGGGCACCATACTTGGGTTAAACCTCATGTTTGAGGTTAAAACCTCATGTTTGAGGTGTGCGATCGGGGTGTCATGTGACGATCGTGGTGTAGATCAACTAGGGTTTGGTGTGGAAGTGTCCCGAGTCGATTGCGTGAGGTGGGCGATCAGCTGGCGCTCAGCGATCGGTGATCGTGTGATCGATCGTGGTGCTCGAGAATTGGTCTGAGAATGGAGTCGAGACTCGACTGCGGCGTTAGCAGTCGAGTGAAGGTTCTATCAGTCGACTGATGGGTATGATCAGTCGACTGATGATGGATCCATTGGATTTTTCCAGCATGGATCTAGCCATTGTCTCACGATAACAGTGGCATCGATCGATGATGGTCGGCCGGTCGGTGATCGGAGCTTGTGGAGGAGGAAATCAACAATGGTTCTTGAGCTACTTTAGGGTGATTTGTTGCTGCAAATCAGGGTCTCCAAGGCTATACTTCAAGCAACCAAGATCAAGCAATCCAAAGCTCTTTGTAAAGTTTTCTTTACTTGCATTCCATTGTATTTGCTTGTATTTTTATTGTATTACTGTTGTATATATTGTACGAGGTTTCTCCACCTTCGACTTGTGTCGAGAAGGAGTTATTCTTGATTAGTGGTGTGTGGTCGCATCGCTAGAGCTCGTTGAGCTCAATCCGTGGAGTAGGAACCGTTCAATTTCGAACCACGTTACATGATTGTGTAATTGTGTGGTTGTATTTGTGTTTGTTTTATTTCCGTTGCGTTAATACGAATTGTAGACAAGCACACAATTGAAATCCATCGACGTAACGAATCGACGCTATTCACCCCCTCTAGCAGTCAACATTTCTTCTCTGTGATTGGTGGGATTATGATCGATCGACTACGAGTCGTGACCTTCGCATGGCGATTTGTCTTGGGTAGTCGATTGCCCGGCATTAGACGGTGATATTGCCTTGATCGATCATTAGGGATATGATCGGTGATGGTGTCGCGGGCACAAAATATTTTTGAGTCGACTGGAGACATGATCAGTCGACTGATGGTCATGATCAGTCGACAGATGGAGGATATGTTGGAGTTTTCCAGTGTGGATCAAAGCCGTTGTCTCATAACGACTACAGGAGTAGTCGACTAAAGGTCACAATCAGTCGACTTATCGATGCAAAATCATCCTGAGTGCAGGTTATAAAAGCAACTCAAAAGGGAGGATTTGGCAATGGTTCTTTGGAGCTATTTGGGGCGATTTACTGGTGCAATTTAGGATCTCCAAGTGCAGCTAAAGCAACCAAACAAGCAAGCTTACAAAAGATCTTTTGTAAAGTATTCTTTACATTCTTTTGTGTATTTCATTTATATTTTCTTGTTTACTTCTTGTATTACTGTTGTAATCATTGTAAGAGATTTCTCCGCCTTCGACTTATTGTCGAAAAGGAGTGTTTTAATTATTAGTGGTGTTTGACATCGCTAGAGCTCATTTGAGCGAAACCCGTGGAGTAGGAACCTTAAGGTTCCGAACCACGTTATATCCCATGTATTGTGCTTATTGTGTGTATTTTTTTTATCATTATATATTCCGCTACGTACACTAACATTTGTAGCAAGCACGCGATCAATTTTCATCGTACGATGCACGATGCTATTCACCCCCCTCTAGCGGTCACCGAAAGGTCCTACACCGAATATGTCATAAAACTCAGAGGAAGAAGAAAGACTTTCTTTTTATTTGCTCATTGACCTTTTTCTTCGACTTTATAATTCACCAGTTCCTCTTTTAAAGTCTCCACTTCGTCAACAAGAAGTTCGTGAAGTTTTATTTCTTCTGCTTCTTGTGTTTCTAGATTTTGCCGAAATTGCTCAGATTTTTTAAGTTTAAGTTGAAGATTGACCATATTAACTTCATGTTTTAGGGCCTTGACTCGATGGACAACTGATTCAGTCTCGGCTATCTCCAACTCCTTCTCTTTATTCTGAAGTTGCTCTGTGCACTCAATAACTTGAGCTCACATGGATTAGTATGTCTCGACCAGGTGAGAAAATTGGGTTGTTATTTCTCTTTTCTAAGCTAGGAATTGTGAAAATAAAAAGAGATCAATATTTTTCAAAATAATTATAGAAAAATCAATTTGGCTACCTTGATCATAGTTATATTTATCAAGTCGCACGGGGGTGACAGTGACTTGTCCTTTAAATCTGCCTTCATGACCTCCATGAACTTCACCAAAATACTTTGTGGAGGAGGTGGTCGTTCTCAACGAGGTAAATTATGTTAAGAAGTAATCTCTGAAATAGAGGATGAGCTAGTACTGGGCTCTCTAGAAAAAGATGGCTATGGAGGAAGGTCTTCAGATTGAAGTTGTGAAGACTTCATACCTGCAAGAGGTATTGTCGAGCTAAAACTTGAGGAGAGACATTAAGAGCTTGACTTTGCAGATTGTGCCTGCGACCAACCTGTTTTACGAGGTCGGAGTTGGTCTTTTGATTCGCCCGAAGTCACTACTTCCGACGCTAGAGATGGTCATGGAAGAGGCGGTTTAGCCGACTCGGTTGCTTTAACTACAGAGACATCCTTAGGAGCATTTGAAGGATGTGTGACTCGAGCCTGAGTCCACTTCATATGCTTGTTGCAAGAAGCCCTCCACATGATTTCGGTTGACAAAAGAAAAGTTATCAACTCATATTCTTCATCAAAAGTTGTTTTAATTTCTTTATCCATAGAACCACTGAGTTCAATTTCTATTGAACTCAGCCCGAAGAAGTACAACAAACCTTCCTCAAGTAACAAATTAACATCAAAATGGAAACCGATTAATGTATTTGCTATCTCCTAGTATGAAGGGAGCTTTTTATAATTGCTCAATTCGAGTGTTGATGGTAACTTCATTTGCTATGCAGTGGGTCAATCAAAAGCAGGGACAGATGTTAAAGTATCAAATCTTCCAATACTTATGAGAGGTGAGATATTTTCCTAAGAATTTGGTGGATGGCTTCGTAATAAAGTAAAAGACTTCACTTTTCTTCTTTTTTAAGATAAAAAAATAATGAAAAGCGTCGGGACTCAATAAAAGATAGTAAAAATGAAAGATAATTACAAATCCACACAGTAAGCGAAAAGAGTTGGGGGTTAATTGTTGCAAATGGATTCGAAAGTAATTGGATATCTCGTCAAAAAGGGAGGAATGAAGAATCAGAGACCTCCGACCAACTGGCAATGAGAAAAATGGTGAAGTTGTATGTTGGTGGAAGATGGGGGTGTTGCTCTGGCCGAGGGATTCACACTCCGTGATTATTAGGAATTTCAAAATCTACTCTAACGGTTGGTCTATCTTACTTAACGAGAATGGTGGGAGTGGTTTCATTCCAAAATGAAGAAATCTCGACCATGAATGAAAAAAGAAATTGATAAGGATGACTTGCAGGTTGACAAAGGTGGCCGAAAGCTAAAAAAAAGTAGAAGGCAAACGATTAAAGGAGAAGACGAAGGCGCAAAAGTGAACCCGCTCTCAGGCTCTGTGTGCCCTAATAAAAATGCAGTGGTCATCCACAATCATCTGATGAAAAGGTGGGATATACTTCAGCCCCATCAAATCAAAAGTTATTATCTCCATGCCTCGAAATCATTGATGCCACATCAGAGATAATCTCCATGATCTCCATGCCTTGAAGTCTCTGTCATCACATCAGAGTTTATCTTCATGATTACTTTGATAGTTGCAATTGCAAGGCCATGTCAACATTTATGACTTGGCATGGGTTATCCGATATAGACTTAATGACATTGTGATAACTGAAGAGATGATTCGTTGGTTGAATATAGATGTCATCACTACTCATTATCTCCAATTCTCAAGAAAATAATTCAACATAAGTCTGGTCAATCGGACTTACACCTCTTTCGACTAGACTAACAAGGGATGTTTGTAATATGGTGGAAGTAAATATAACCAAGTGACAATGTCAAATCGATGGTCAAGCAGTGGCAAGTCAATGGTCAAGCTGTGAGTTGAGCTGGAAGTCCAATCAAGCTAAGTTTGGGTTAGTTTGAGCTCAGACGTGTCACACTCAAGTTCACTCCAATCGAGCTTTGATTTGACTGCTTTAAGAGGTATGTCTCTCAAGCAAAGGGACTCAACGCTAAGAGGCGTATCTCTAAGGCAAAGGGACTCAACATTTGGATGCATTTTTTCTAGCAGGTGCATCGTTTGATCTTCTCTCCCTATATAAAGGTAAGAGGACGACGAAGGAAGAATTAAGTAATCTTCTAACACTCCGCTCCATTTTTCTCTGTTTTATCTATTTTCTCTACTTTTTGACTTGAACATCAGAGGGATATTGCCGAGGTACTGCTCGACTCCCTTCTAACCCATTTTCAAATGCTTTTAGGTTTGAAGTACTTGATATTTAGACGGTCAATCTAAAGAAAGTTGATTTATCAAAGGTCGACCTAAAAACACTCGATCTCTTGATATCACATTTACACTTGACCTTCCGAGGTCTTGTATATGTCTGATCTCCCAAATCCCAGTTGAAGTTCGATCTCTCAAAGTCTAAGTGACATCCGATCTTTGGAAGTCCAGTTGAAGTTCGATCTCCTAAAGCCCAATTGCAGCTTGACCTATCGACCCTTGAAGATTGACTTGATTTGATTTGGTACCTAGTCAGTTGAGAATACCCGATCGTAAATTTATTCTACTCAATCATCCATCCATTCATCTCGGACAGGATAAAAAAAATTCTAAATAATACAATCCCAAATCAATAATTTATAATTAAAAGATTCTAAATAATAAAGAAAAGATTTTTTCTAATTTATTTGATCTAATTTAACCAAGTCTAATAGGCTAATTCTCTTTTGTTGGTGCAATCGATCCAGATCACGATTGACTAGATTCGAGTGAGACTTGAGTAGTATTTTGATATTTAACAATGGATTTGACCATTGTTTGACAGTGGGTTGATTATATGGTTGATATGAGTTTGACCATATGAGGAGATAACTTTATGGGGAGATTGTTGAAGCAATCGACCTCAGGTCAAGGTTGACCTAGCTCAAGTAGAACTCGAGAGAAGTCCAAGTCTTGAGTATTTTGCATGAAAAGTCCAAGCATGAGTCTTGGTAATGGTAAAGTCCAAGTCATGAGCACTTGACATGTGAAAGTTCAAATCATGGGTACTTGACAATTGGAAAGTCCAAGAATGGTCTTGGCAATGGAAAGTTCAAGCATGAGTCTTGGCAATGGAAAGTCCAAGTCATGGGTACTTGGCAAGGAAAGTCTAAAGGTATAGTCTTGACAACATAAGTCCAAGTGTATAGTATTGGCGGCATAAAGTCTAAGTGAACTTTGGCGGTGAAAGTCCAAGTATGGATGCTTGACAATTGGGGAGCCCAAGAGTGTGATATTGACAGCGTAAAATTCAAGCATGCAGTCTTGGTAGCATAAGTCAAATGTTTGGCAACATAAAGTCCAAGCTTGGAGTCTTGGCAGTATAAATCTAAATGTACCTTGGCAAGAAACTCAGTTAGCATGACATAGCCGATGAAGGCACTTGAAGGCTAGCGCAAGGATGAAGAGTCACAGACTCGAGGGATCTGAGAGGCGTGAGACTGATGGAAGTAGGCTGAAGGTTTAGGTCTAGGCTAAGGGTGTTTATCAAGTATGAGCAGATCATACTTAGGGTTAAACCTCATTGTTGAGGTTTATCAGTCGACTGACTGAGTATTTGACACTCGAAAGCTGAGTTGACTCAGAGCAGTCGACTAAGATTATGACCAATCGACCGAGGTCAATCGACTAGTCGATCGAGGCTCGATTGCCGAGCTATGCTCGAAGTCGATCGCAGTTGTGGGTAGTCGATCGGCCTTGGGCAATGACGATCGGCGTGTTTATGGACACGACACAGAATATCCCGTAGTCGATTCGACCGATCGACCTCTCGGGTTGGCGATCACGTAAAGGCGATTATCGCTAAGGTATCCGTTGGCTGGAATGTCAACATGGATTAAGTCCATTGTGAGATAACGACACTGTAGGCAGTTGACTGGTGTCTTTTGGCAATCAATTGTTAGGCAAAAATTCAAGTCGCATGGAGGCATAAAAGGAGCTCGACGGGGAGAATTTTGACAGCGGTTCTAGAGACGATTTGAGGCGAAGTGCTGGTGCATTTCAGGATCCTTCAAGGTCGTCCAAGCAACAACATCAATAAGCATTCAAAAGCCCTAATTTGTAAAGTGTTCTTTGCATTTCATTTATATTCTTGTTGTACTTGGTGGTATCTTCATTCTTATTAATGTAAGATTATTGTAAGAGGTTTCTCCACCTCCGGTGTGTCACCGTGAAAGAGTTTATTAGTGATGGTGTGCATCACTAGAGCTTGCCCGTAGAGTAGGAACCTTAGGTTCCGAACTACGTTATATCTTTATGTTTGTGTGCTTGTTGTGTATTTGTTTCTATTCTTATATATTCCACTGCGTACACTAACATCGTTGTAGATGAGCACGTGAACGAATGATGAAATTAACGAACTGTTATTCACCTCCACTCTAGCGCGACATCCAATCCTCAACATCTTTTATACTGTAGGGATTTCTATATGCCAAATAGCATATGCGCAACGGAAAAATTAGGATCCCTTCCTAGTGATCCTTGTGAAAGAAAACCTCGTACAAAATAAATTTCTCTAAAACCAAACCTATCTTATAGGAGAGGATTACCTTTGTTGCGTGCCCTTGTTAATCCCGCTTTTCCTTTTGGTTTGTTGGATCTTTAGCACGTTCAAATGTCCGTGCCTCTATACGTATCCACACGAGCAAGCTCTTGTCTCACAAAAGAAAAACTAGAAGGGCTCTCCTTTACTTCTTGCTAGAGAAGTCCCTAAAGGAGAGGAAGCTAGGGAAAAAGAGAAGGGAAGAATAAGACTACTCTTCTTGCTAGCCTACACTCACAAAACCACACAACCAAAGCTTCCACCAAGCTCTCAAGCTCTCACACAACCACAATCTCACTTTGGCCGGCCACTCCATGGAGTCTTTTATAGGGTTGGAAAAACCCTTTCACCTCCTACCATTCAATGCAATCCATTGCATTGAGACACCGTTTGGCAGCCACTTTAAGGAGACAAAAACCACTTTGTCTCCTTCCACCTTATCTAGCTTAGGTGGCATGATTATGTGGCATGCTTGTGTGGCATTCATGCATGTTGAATTAATCTTATTAATTCAATAAGCCCACCTTATCTAGCTTAGGTGGCATGCTTATGTGGCATGCTTGTGTGACATTCATGCATGTTGAATTAATCTTATTAATTCAATAAGCTTATGTTATCATATTGAATTAATCTCATTAAATTAATAAGGTAACATATTGAATTAATCTTATTAAATCAATAAGCTAAAATTCTCATTAAGCTTAAAGTCCAAAAACCATTTTGTACTTAAGCTTATTCCCAAATTATTCTAGTCAAACTAGAATGCACTAATTCTTCTAATCATCATGCTCTTTGTGTGTGACCCTATAGGCTCTCATAACGTTGGCAGTGGATCTAAACTCTTTTAGATACACAAGCAATGAGCGGCATCTAGCAATACATCATTGCTACCTAAGTTACGAAATAAGTCAAGATCCGACTAACCTTTCCGTGACTACTATAATGTATGACCGTGTCCTTCTATCCTTGATATCAGATTGACCAATGAGGCATAGACCGTGTCATCCTCGATCAATCTATGTGTTTCTTGATCTCTGAGTAAACTAACTCAAACAAATGAGCTCAATATCTCATATTGACTCATTTGAGCATGACCATGCGTTTTAGTAGTTCCACTCAATCAAGGGGCCCACCGATATCACTCTCGTCATATGAGAGGGATAGATCCCATCTACATCACTCACATCCCTCCGCATAATTTGTTATATACCCAGTAATCGCCTTTATGGTCCACCCTGTTACGGGTGACGTTTGACGATACCAAAGTACATAATTCCTTATGTAGGGAACCATAGTGACTTCAGGTTCGAGGACTATTCATACCAATAGTCACATGAGAAAGTTTATGACACTCATATAATGATCCATGAAACTTTCTCATGGCGGGTCAGTTCAGTATATATTCTCTAATATATACCCATGTGACAACTTGATATCATATATCCATGACTTGTGAGATCTAGTCATCAATCGACCTACATGCTAGTCTTTATGTATTAATATTGCCCTTGCATATTAATACTTGACTAGGAACATTTAGGAAAGTGTTCTCTACAGCCTCTCATAATCAATTCTGCCAATTGATGTGCTGTAGATAAGAACCTACTTTTCTAGGGCATTATTATATTTAATTTAGCTGGCACAAGCAAGATGTAAATATAATAACCAATCCTTTGCCTTTATTGAATATGATACAAAATGTTCCCTTTTCAACCATCACATGATTGGCTCTAGGGCTATAGCTAACATATACCCTATATATAAATGAGTCATTTTAAAATGGTCTAAAATAATTTTATTAAATTATATTTTCTAAATTAAAGGCGAGTTATTTGGAAGAGTTCTCTCTTCTATACCTCATGCAGAAAGCTATTGGTCAGTTTGGTCTTTGGGCATTTTTTGTTAATGATACACTCTTTTTTTTTAAATGTTTCTCGAGAGACATTTGGTACTTCAATTTTTATCCAAGAGCATGTGTATATATTATGCTATACAATTTATTTATGAACATTTATATATTCATGAGCACTTCGATTATTCATCGTCCGATCAAATATATATTAGAGCATCCACAATGGATGTGTTAATAAGGTGTTATAACATCCCCTGGGTATTACCACCATTGTGAAAGGGTGTTATATACTTGAACGCGTTCAAGTTGGCTCACCCCACGTGTGTATTTTTTTATTTTTTATTATATTTATTAAAAAATTATAAATTTTAAAATTAAAATTTGAATAAAACGGTTAGTTTTTTAATGACTAATTAATGGCTAGTTCAAAATTTCATCTATAATAAATAGCCTTCGATGTGTACACATATTTTCATTCCAACTCACTATACTCTCCAATTCTACTTTCTAAATATTCTCCCATCTATTTTTTTTAAAGTTCCTACAATCTTATTTTCTATCAAGAATGGATGAAAATAATAGGATATTTTTACAAATTTCTTAAATTCTACAAACACCCCACGGGAATATTCATCTTCCCAAAATTCATAAATTCCACTAAATTATCTATACCCACATCCATTCCAAATATGTCGCTTCCTTCACAAAATCTTCAAAATTTTCAAGGTTTTAGAAATTCTATGAATCATCCGAATTATGTCCCTCGAGGTCCATATCAACTGCTTCCAGTCGAATATTGGTAAAACATGAGCCATCCGTATTTCACACCGCCGGTTGTTCATGGATATGGTACCCTGCACACAACTGGTATGCCTTTTACTCCTCCGATGTCGAATGAACCTGTAACTCCGATTTTTGTCTCGAAGACTCAACTTTTGGACCGTGAATCCCCAATTGAGGTAGTCAATTTTGAAAAAGTGGTTTCAAATATTGAGGGTACAAGAAAACATTCAAGTTGGACAAAGGTTGAAGACGAAGTCTTAGCGAGAAGTTTTGTCACTATCAGCGATGATTCAATAATTGACAATAATCAAAAGGCAGATACTTTTTGGGGACGTATTGTAAGCTACTATAATGAGAATTATCCCCCAAGTTCAAACACCAGAAGTGCAAATGTTATACGGTCACACTGACACAATACAATCCAAAAGAATGTATATCAATTCAATGTAAATTACAATAGTGTTTACAGTTCATATCGAAGTGGTCATAGTGACAAAGATATATTGAGGTTTGCGTACGAAAAATATCGATCCGAAAATAATGGTGTTGCATTCAATCTTGAGCATGTGTGGAGAGTTATCAAAGAGCGCTCAATGTTTACTTCACAATCCGTTGATCACTTTGTGGCCACAAAGAAGATGAGGACCTCAGAGTCAGGAGCAAGCAACACCTCCTCCAACCAAGATGTGAGTATAGACCTGGATGATGAAGATACTCGTCCAATGGGACAGAAGACAGCAAAAAGAAAGGGAAAAAACAAAGTAAAATCGACCATGGAGGATCTGATAGTAAACTACAATAATATTTTTGTAATGTTCATTGAGTACACAAGCATGAAGAAGTCTGAAGTCGATTTGAAGCAAAAACAACTTAAAGTAGAGGAGATTAAGGCAAAAGCTGCCTTGTCTAAATCTGAAGCTAAGAATCATCGCTTGAAGTTGAAGGAGTACAAAATATTGAACAAAGACACCTCGCAGATGATAAAGGAGCAGCTTATCATACATAAATGTCTATGCCAGGATATTAGGTCGAGATGAAATATCTAAATTGTTTACTCAACGTTCGTTTTCTAGTATTATTGTATTTTCGAGTGATTATAATTTTTAATTATTATATTTTTCATTTCGATTAATGTGATTTTTAATTATTATAATTTTACAAAATAGTCATTGTAAACTAACCGTTGGAAACTAGTTGTTACAATTAGCCGTTGGAAATTAGTCGTTGCAAACTTGACGTTACAAACTAGCCATTGCAAACTAGCCGTTGCATGAGAAAAACAACATATATAGACACATTATGCTATGATATTTTCATTTGACTATCATACCATTTCTCAAACACATATACTAAAATGTGTTTCCTCCAAAAATATCTCATTCTACAGGCAACTCTAGCTCAAGTTCCAACTCGATAAGCGAAGACGAAGTCCTTGTTGAAATCGATGAGCAAGCTTATGATCCAGGTGAAGAACTGATGTTATTGGTTCTTCAACAACACCAACAACTTACGGAAGCATATCAGAGGAGGGATACACGCAGAAGAAGAAGGTTCGTCCAAAGAAATCGTGAAGTCGAGCATGAGAGACTTGTCAATGATTATTTCTCTATAAACTCGGTGTATCACGATGAAATATTTCAAAGACAATTTCAAATGAGAAGAGAGTTATTCCTCCGCATAGTGAATGCATTAGAGAATCATTCAACGTTTTTTCAACATAGGGACGATGCTGTGCGAAGAAAAGGATTGTCACCACTACAAAAATGCACCATTGTGATTCATCAACCGACTTATGGAGTCCCCGCTGAGCATCTTGATGAGTACCTACATATGAGTGAATCAACTACCATCAAGTGTCTTTTCAAGTTCTGCGAATATGTGGTTGAAATATTTGGTGATAGGTACTTGAGAAGGCCAAATGTTGATGATGTTCAATGTCTTCTTCAAATGCATGATGAGGGACATGACTTCCCTGGCATGTTGGGTAGCCTTGATTGTATGTACTGGAAATGAAAAAATTATCCAATTTTGAAAAGGTCAATTTACAAGGGGACATGGGTCACCAACAATCGTACTTGAAGCGGTAGCGTCTCATGACTTGTGGATATGACATGCATTGTAATATATCGGGATTTTTTTTAAAATTAAATTAATAAAATATAATAATAATATAATTAAATCAAAATGAATAAAATAAATTTATTTATTTGTTACCGAAAATTTAGTTATTAGTATTTATTCATGATATTGATTAGGTCTAAAGTTATCCAAATTAAACTCTAGATTAAATATATTAAACTAAAGCCTAGGTTAGGGTTTAATTAAAGCCTAAGTGAAATTAGGGATTTAAGGGATTTCTTTTTCTCTCTTCCTCATCGCGTGCCTCTCTCTCACGCCGCTCCTCAAATTCCCAACTCCGCCGTCACGATCCGGCCACGCGAGCACAACGATGACTGTTGGATATTGGGTCTTAAAAGACCAATATGATTTGTGATTTTGAAAAGGAAAATCAAGGTGCCATCAATCGATGAAAGTCTAAATTGACTTCAAAATCGAAATCTACATTTCGAGTAGATGAATTTAGACTATTAATTTGCTCAAAACCGATTATGGGTGAATGAGAAATTAATTGTTAAAGTCAGCCTAAAATGTTATTAAAGGAAGTAGGGGGAGCAATAGTCCCACATTAGAAAATTCCAGAGAGGATTTACTTCCTTATATGTATTGCTGTGTTAATTGAGTTAACTCAAATAAGCACAGATACTCTCATCCAATGGGCGAGCAGGTCCTCGCACTTGCAAGCCCACCACCTGCCACGTGCGCACGCGCGCAATGAGCGCTTTGTTGGCGCACTTTGCAATTCGCGTCGTCGCGAGGAGCATTGAGGAGCTTAAATTTATGCTCCAGGTGATATGATAATGCCTACGTGATACTCGGGTGATGTGTCATGCATACTTGACACTCAGTTGGGCAGAGAGAGGTGACTGACTGTTGACTGGACAATCGGATGACCACCGTTGGAACGAAGAGGGTGATGTATCGCAAGTGACGCGATCTGGAGCGTTGATCACGAAGAATCACGATCGGACCGTTGGTGATTAAGGTTGATCTGGAGCGTTAGATTGACTGGATCGCTGGATCCAGATCTGGCGGCTGAGATCAAAGGATGATCTGAAAGGTTACAATCCTCCAAATCTATTAGTCGAGATTAAAAGGTTTCTTGAAGGGTTACAACCCTCTAGATCCTATAGTTCAGATGAAACTCATCAAAGGGTACTTCACCTATTCATCTAGTATAAATATGATCTTTAGACGATGGAATAAGATCGCTCAAAATTTACTCAATCTCACTCAACTTTGTATACATTCCATCCTCTGCATCTGGAGTCCAGAAAACCTACGAGAAGGTTTGCCGATCTCGAAATTTGTAGTGCTACTATTTCGAGACGTCGTCATTGTATCTTGGAAATAAATTGCTGCTATCCGTAAGTACATGAGCGAAGTAATATCGTTTTACGGAGATAGTATTGAATATTAGTATCGACGAGCTCATATCAGTTTGCTTTCTCCCCGAAGATAATACTCATCACCGACAACAATGACTCCCATCGTCGGCGCCTATAGTGAGCTCTTCCAACCGCCGTAGTTTCTACACACGCAGTCGATGCCGCCATCTCCCCGCTTCACCGCCACACGTGTCGCTGCAGGCAGCAGGACCCTACGGCCACCTCCCTTCCTGCTCGCACGCCCACCCTATCAAATTCGACTGGTCGCGAGCTCGAACCACCTCCGCCGTAGCACTCGGTCCCTCCTCCTCTGCCACCGCCGTCGTTGCACGCAAGCAAGCGACCTATTTTCCTGATGCCGGCGATGTGGATGCGGATGCTGTGCACTGTCGCTGCTCATGCACCGTCTGTTGCCAATCGAGCAGTAGCCGCCGCCACTGCCAGAAGACAGGAGCTCCTGCTCTGGAACTCTTCCGTCGGCAACCAACACAAGCAGGGGGCGCTGACAGTGGGAAGGAAGAAGGGACTGCATCCCTGACTTCGGTAAAGAAGATAAAAGAAGGCGAGGAGGAATATACAGTGGGCAAAGAAGAGCAAGACCACAACCAAGCATGTGGATGCAGCAGAAACTTCTGCTGCCAACAGAAGCAGGGCGACGGAGAAAGGAGGAAAAGTAGCAAAATGTCCACATTTCTTGCAAACAAGGTAGATAAGAAAGTAATAGATCACTTACCAAACACACGAAGGCAAAGAATATGATTATAGAGGAGCCTAATTTGTGGGCCCCTCGTGTTGGAAGTGATTGGGGCTTGAATGATGGAAAAGATTGTTGGGATTCTCTTGCAAATTCAAATGATGGAGATGATGTTAGTGAATTAAATTTGAAAGTTGAAGTCATTTCTCGGTTAATTAGAGCACTCTGCAGTTAAAGGTGGGTGGATTCTATGATCTCAGAATTTAGTGCATAATTATATTGATTATATTGTTTACTTAGGTTGTATTATATTTTCACTTTGTGATCTGTCTAGTATTGCTTTAATCTTATATCGGCTGGATCATTAGATTCTAGGTTGCTTTCTTATTGTTAGCATATAGTTATTGATTGCTATTACTGTTATACGTGTCTAGTTATTGCTGTGATATAAATGGTTAGATATTTGCTGGTAGATGCCTACCTAATAATTGTTAGATTAGTATTATGATTGAACTAGTAGGATAATATGACTAAGATGAGATAAATTCTTATAAGGTATATATATAGGTTCTTTGACTCCCTAGATTTTAGTGCATGATCACATGATTACATTGCTTATGTGGTTTACGATATATTTACACTTGATGCTCTATTTAGTATTGTCTTGACTTTGTACTGGCATGACCTCCTTTTGTTATACCCTAATTAATTTCAGCCACTGATTTCTATTAGTATGTGTGTGCTGTTTATTGGATATCACTGTTATATGCTTGTTCGGTTATATATATATGGTTGCCTATTGATCTTCATTAGTATGCTTATGCACTTATTATTGTTATGTGCTTATTTGACTATGTATTGTTGATATCATGATTGAGATTAGTAGAGATAGAATAACTTAGATAAGGTTATTCTATAGGAGCGGATCTCAGGAATGAAGCAACATTAGTAAAATCCTAGGAGTTGAAACCCTAGGTGTAATACCTTGAACGTGCTTATTGTTAGATGTTACTGGTACACACCTAACTATTTACTGTTTCGGTTGATATTGTGATTGGACAGTAGAATAGTATAATTTAGACGAGATTGATCTTTAGAGGGTATATAATATTTCTCATGTCTCGACTGCCAACGACATCTCCCATTCGTGGTTGAGAAAGTTTACAGTAGAGTTTCCTTATGGTTGCTTAGTATACCTGTGGTCGATCATGTCTCTCATTCATGGTTGAGATAATCTATCATAAAGTTATACTCTTACATTATTCGTTCGGAGTTAGTGATAATTAGATTCGTATGTCGTCTTTAGCTAGATAGCTACCTTGCAACATATGTACCCACTAGACCTATTCGTGGTAGCATGTTGTAGTATGCATGATTGAACTGATAGAAATGGTTTTACTATCTCGATGAGTTTATTAGTAGATTTACGATCTTTATCGGCCTCGATAGGCGTTTCATGTTAGTTGAGTTAGAACCCTATGATTAATCGTCTCGATGTGTTTATTAGTAGACTTATGATCTTTATCGACCTTGATAGGTGTTTACTGTTAGCTGGGTTGGAACCTATGATAAATCGTCTCGATGTGTTTATTAGTAGACTTATGATCTTTACTGGCCTCGATAGAAGTTTCATGTTAGAAGGGTTGGAACCCTAGGCTTAACCATCTCGACCTATTTATTTGTAAGTCGATGATCTTTATCGACTTTGGTAAACGTTTCGTATTAGAGGTGTTGAAACCCTTCCTTGACCGCCTTGATGGGCTTATTAGTAGATTGACGATCTTAATCGACTTTGATAGACGTTCTATGCTAGATGTATTAGATAACCCTAAGCTTAACAACCTAGGATAATCGATTGCCCACGAGACCCATTCGTGGTAGCATGCTGTTGCATGCAGTCGATAACTAGATAGTTATATACTCTGTCTGCCCATGAGACCCATTCGTGGTAGCATGTTGTTGTGTGCACTCTATAGCTAGATAGCTATATACTCTGTCTGCCCATGAGACCCATTCGTGGTAGCATGTCGTTACGCGCAGACATAGTGCCTTTATATTGCCTGTCTACCCATGAGTCCCGTTTGTGGTAGCATGTAGTTGCGTGTAGACAGTGCTTTGTATTTTGCTTGTCGGCCCACGAGTTCTATTTGTGGTAGCTCACAAATAGTTCCCTTTGTATTACCTCGAGAGTCACGAGGCTTTGTCGTGTTACCTTGATATTTATTGCTTCTAGATTTGTAGTTGGTTATATAGGTTACAGGTGTATTTATTATATTGCCGACCAGATTTGTAGCGGACCGATATTGGTACTCTGAGGTTTGGGTTACTCTAGTTTGTTTCCTTTGACTTCCATTACGTCCATTATATCCATTATGATTATGCACTATTTTCTATCCACCTGCTGAGTGGTTGTACTCACCCCCTCTTCTCTTATCCTCTAGGTTAGCTGATAGAGGACATGCCTTGTTAACCTACCTTCGTGTCGCTCAGAGAGCCCCTTGCCGTGCTGGTCCCACTGTATCGTCGAGATGTCGTTTTGGTTTCCTTTATTGTTATCGTTGTTTGTTTATGTGCTTTGGTTTTGACATGATTTGATTTGGTGTCATAAAACTATTTTACTTTTAATTGATTTATGTTTAGTAGTGCATGCATGCAATTAATAGAATATTTGTATTTCTATTATTATTTTGAGGTTTTTACCAGAACTGGTTCCAGTGATGTATTTTAGAATATTGTCACTAAGGGGCTCCTCCGTCATTTAGATGATGAATATGCCCCCAGGGCGTGACAATTTTATTTGTATAAGAGCTTAGGTTTGCGATTTCGATTTGTGGGTTTTGTGTTTCGAGATTTTCTTTTCCTTGAATTTTGGAGTTCTTGTGTTTTGGGACCAGGCAAGCTGAAGGATATCTTTGAGCTATAGGAAGAGTTATTGTCTTCTTTAGTGGTTACTGTACTTTCCTTATGTAATAGGAAGTTGTCATACTTACATATTTGCTCGTTGTAGGAAATGCTACCTAGTGAAATTGCCCCTACTCATGGTCGTGGATGAGATCGACCTCGAAAGTGACCTATTGATGGTATGGTACCTACCCTCGAGGTTGAAAATATACTCTCTTTAGAGGTGTCGACTAATGTCGAATTAGGAAGGTAGGGTTGGGCCCGCTAGCTACCCATTTGGAGGTCAAAGGAGTAACCTCTCAGAGAGTATCAATCCCTACTACTAGTGATTTGGTCATAGATAAGGCGTGTATACCTACACTGGTCAAGACGATGAGGTATCATTCCAGTTTATCCTATTCTAGCTGATATGCTGATAGTTCACATTCCTTTATATCTCGATAATTCAGGAAAAATTAGTAGAATTCGGATACCTCGACTTTGTAGATTAGTTATAATAGCAAGGAAGACTTTAGTGTCTCGTTATGAAGTAAAGGAGTCATCTTTGGATTTGATAGTCATACCTTGACTTGAAATTAGACTACCAGTAACTAAGAGTATGAGACTCGACATATAAGAACTCAACACAAAGGCGCTGAATCTTACACTTGTTGAAGATAAAAAGACTACTAACCAATTAGGATATGGATCAGAGTTGCGCAGAGAAAGCTTGGTGGTCTCATAACTCACAGAGAAGTTTATGATCTGACAATAGGAATGTCAAGATATTAGAATAAGCTAGAAGAGTGATAGATACTTAGGGTTACCTAACCGTAGGAGTACATAATTGACTTTCATATATATGGGAGGATGTACTCAATTTATTTATATTGTGGAAGTTATGGTCGGGGTCCAAATCATATTCTAAATATAAAAAAGTTGATCATCTATTAGATTGAGGTTGGATGGTAATGAGATTTTGATGAAGAAACTATTTAAAATAGAAGGACGACATGCAGATAGGATGTCTTTATTAGGGTATAACAAGTAGAAAATTTGGGGATCAAATTTTTATTAGCGGGGGAGAATGTAATATATCAGGATTTTTTTTAAAATTAAATTAATAAAATATAATAATAATATAATTAAATAGAAATGAATAAAATAAATTTATTTATTTGTTACCGAAAATTTAGTTATTAGTATTTATTCGGGATAAAATTTTATTTGATTAGGATAAGCCAAATTATTATTAATCATGATATTGATTAGGTCTAAAGTTATCCAAATTAAATTCTAGGTTAAATATATTAAAACAAAGCCTAGGTTAGGGTTTAATTAAAGCCTAAGTGGAATTAGGGATTTAACGGATTTCTTTTTCTCTCTTCCTGATCGTGCGCCTCTCTCTCACGCCGCTCCTCAAATTCCCGACTCCGCCGTCATGATCCGCCCACGCGAGCACAGTGATGACTCCCATCGTCGGTGCCTGCAACGAGCTCTTCCAACCGTCGTAGTTTCTACATGCGCAGTCGCCGCCGCCATCTCCCCGCTTCACCTCCACATGCGTTGCTGCCGACAGCAGGACCCTACGGCCACCTCCCTTCCTGCTCGCGTGCCCACCCTACCGAATTCGACTTGTCGCGAGCTCGAGCCACCTCCGCCGCAGCGCTCGGTCCCTCCTCCTTTGCCACCGCCTGTTGGTGCAATCAGACCCAAATGAAGTTTTGGTGTTTGACAAGCGTTTAAGTCAAGGTGATAATTATGTGTTATCTCATGCGGTTGGATGAGATGTATTTTTAGGAAATTCCTTGTAGGTCGAGGACTGGATGCAAGGTAGTAAAAACCCGGATGAGGAGTCCTGGCAAGTAAAGACCCAGATGAGGAGTCCTGGCTAGTGAAGACCCGCACGAGGAGTCCTGGCAAGTGAAGACCTGAATGAGGAGTCCTTGCATGAAGACCCGGACGAGGAGTCCTGACATGAAGACCTCGGACGAGGAGTCCTGACATGAAGACCCAGACGAGGAGTCTTGACACGAAGCTCCGGAAGCGATTCTTGGCACGGAAGACCTATAAACAGTGGTTCACAGGCATCAGGTAAAGGGTACAGGGTAGACCCCTTCTTAGGCATGGTTTCAGCTCTAGACGAATTGAAACGGTCAAGGGTCAAGGCAATAGTCGAGGCAGCACCTCGACTGATTACCTCATCAGTCGAGGCGGTGCCTTGACTGAAAACTGCTACCCTGGACGAGCTGCATGTTCTGAGCAAACTCATATCATTAGAGGCGGCGCCTCAACTGATGCTTGGTTCAACCGAACAGAGGCAAGACACTGTCGACTGCAAGCTCAATTGAAGTAGCTTAACTTAAGCTGGAACTCATAGGCAGTCGAGGCGCCGCCTCGACTGTTGGTCTTTTCGGTTGAAACAGAAGCGAGGTAGGCTCGACTAAAGCTTACCAATCGAGGCGATGAACCATCGCCTCGACTGGACCTATGTTACAACGAACGAATAATTCAAATTATGGTGAAAAACTTACCATTGGAACTTTCATTAAATGCGAGTCGAAGCTCTAGTCGAGGCGCCAGTTGAGGCGACTCGACTGTGCGGGCCGAAAAAGCCCTAATCTGGCTCGATTTAAAAGATTTATACGGCTGTTTTCATTATTCTTGATATTACTGCTTATGACAAACTTTGAAGCGACTCTCCAGCGATTTTTCCCTCATCCTCCAAGTTCTAAACATACTCAAAGGCAATCAAAGGTTTTGAAGAGAAGTTATATCTTATACTGCATACACAGAAATCTTTCTCTTCTCAATCTCTTTCAGTTGTAAGTACTTGTGTAATCGTTGTAAACCTATGTTAAGAGGTTTCTCCACCTCTGATGTGTCATCGAGAAGGAGAAGTATTATAGTGGTGGTGTGCATCACTAGAGCCGACTAGGGCTCGACTGTGGAGTAGGAACTAGGGTTCTGAACCACATAAATTTCTTGTGTTGTGCTTGTTGTGTGTTTTGTACTCGTATTTGTGTTTCTGCTGCATACTAACAATTATAGATAAGCACAATGAATCCAAGAGACAATCATTCGCTATTCATCCCCCCTTCTAGCGACGCCATCGGTCCAACAAGTGGTATCAGAGCAAGGTGCTCTTCTCTGGATTCACAACCGCAAGAGCAAGCTCGAATGGCGATGCAAGAAGACTACAACACAAACAGACCTCCCTTCTTCGATGGAACTAATTTCCAATACTGGCGAAGCCGAATGGAGTACTATCTCATGACTGAGATAGATATGTGGTTCTCCATGACTGAAGGCTTCACATCACCGATGGACTCAGAAGGTAGGATACTCGAATCTGCGCAGTGGACTGCAGAACAAAGATGCAAGGCGCAAGCAAATGCCAAGACCACCGTAACTCTGCAATGTGGCTTGGTGAAGGACCAATTCAACAAAATTGGTCCGTTCAGCAGCGCGCGAGAGCTCTAGAACAAATTGATAGAACTCAATGAAGGCACAAGGGACTCTAAGAATAGCGAAATGAGACCTCTACATGAACCAGATGCAGAATTTCGCTATGAGGGACGACGAGACTGTTGGTGAACTGCACGGAAGGTTCAAGGAGCTGCTAAACGGTTTGCATTCGGTTGGAAAAGATTTAGAAAACCGAGACATGATCAGGTATGTTCTGAAATCCTTTCTCTGAAATGTTTTGTGGTCATCTATGGTAGATGCCTACAAAGTATCAAGGGATTTATCTACAGTAAAATTAGATGAACTATTTTGTGAAATGGAACTATATGAGCAAGCTAATAAGGGTCAAAAAGAGAAAGGTATTGCATTTATTGCAGGTGAACAATACAAGGAGGACAATAATAAGAAGAACAGGAAAAAGGAGAAGAAGAGGGAGTCATCTTCATCCTCATCTGAGACAAGTAGCGATAGCGATGATGAATCCTCATCCAGTGAGATAGCTAATTTCGTGAGGAGAATGATGAGGAGAAATAGAAAATACAACAAGAAGGATGTGAAGAAAATTTTCGCAGACAAGAAGAAGGGTAAGACATCACATAAATACAAAGGAAAATCTGATGTTGTTTGTTTTGAATGTAATAGGAAGGGGCACATTAAAAGTGAGTGTCCTGACCTCACAAAGAAAGATGACATGCCTAGGAAGAAGAAGACATTGAGGGCAACATGGGATGAGTCTTCTTCCAGCTCCTCAGAGGACGAAGACAAGGCAAAAGGGACTAAGCATACTGCGCTAATGGCTTTTAACAATTCAGATTCAGAGGGAGAGGAAAGTCAGACAGGAACCTTACCGGAAGACACATCATCATCTGATGATGATGAGGTAACATCTCCTGAATTAGATAAGTTATACAAAACAATAACATGTTTAACTAATGCCTTGAGTAGATCTAAAAGTAAGGTTAAAGTGCTGAAATCTGAGGTGGAGGAACTTAGAAACCTTAATTCAATTTCTGCAGAAAATAGGACTGATACTTCTCAAGTTGAAGAACTTAGAGAAGAAAACAATTCTTTGAGAGCACAAGTTGATGATCTCAAGTGCACACTTGAGAAATTCACAACAAGCTCTCAAACTCTTAACATGATCTTAGATGCCCAAAGGGCAGTCTATAACAAAGCTGGAATAGGGTATAAACCGAAATAGAAAGAATTTAGTTTCATGTCTTTAGTTAATAGAAATTATTGTGTCAAAGCTAAAGTAACTAAAGCATGGATTCCTAAACAATATGTTGTGAATGCTAATGGACCCAAAATCTGGGTTCTAAAAGATCTTGTATTTCGTGTTTGAATAGGTATCGGTCGAGGGGGAGTGCCCGATGATATGGGTTATGGATAGCAAATGCTCCAAGCACATGACCGGGGATTCTTCAAAGTTTGCTTCAATTAAAAATAGAAGTAAAGGTACTGTTTCTTTTGGTAATAGTGGTAAACTAAAAGTCATAGGAGTAGGAGATATTGTTATTTCTGAACAATTTAGGATTAAGAATGTCCTGCTAGTTAAAGGAATGACTTTTAATTTGTTGAGTGTTAGTCAATTATGTGATGAAGGGTATAGAGTAGAATTTTATTCAATTCAATGCTTAATTAAACATAATGAATCCAACACTATCATGTTAGTAGAGACTAGGAAGGAAAATATCTATCAAGTTCAGTTTAGTAGTGCTACTAACATGCGTGTGAAGTGTTTTTTATCCAAAGAAGATGACTCTTGGCTATGACATCGAAGACTCGCACACGTCAACATGAAGAATATTAAGAGGTTGGCCAAGAAAGAGCTTGTGCAAGGACTACCATTGCTCAAGTATGAAAAGGATAAATTATGTGATGCGTGTCAAAAAGGTAAACAAATAAAAGCATCACACAAAAGCAAAAATGCTGTAAGTACGTCAAGTGCTTTAGATTTATTGCATATGGATTTGTTTGATAGTAGCTCAACTAAATCCTTGAATGGTAGTAGATATTGCTTGGTAGTAGTAGATAACTATACTAGATATACATGAACTTTCTTTCTCAAACATAAGGATTAAACGTTAGAAATTTTTATTTTCTTTTGTAGAAGAATTGAGAATGAGAAAAATACAACAATTAAAACAATTAGAAGCGATCATGGAGGAGAATTTGAAAACATGAGGTTTAAGGATTTTTATTTAGAAAAAGGGTATAAATACGAGTTTTCCACTCCTAGGACACCACAACAAAATGGTGTGGTAGAAAGGAAGAATAGAGTCTTACAAGAAGCTGTGAGGAGTATGCTAAATGAGTATGCTCTTCCTAGTTACTTGTGGGCTAAGGCGATTAATACTGCATGCTATGTTCAAAACAGAGTTTTGATACATAGATTCTTAGGAAAAATGCCTCATGAACTATGGTTTGGAAAACCACCAACAATCAAATATCTTAGGGTATTTGGTTGCAAGGTATTTATTTTAAACACTAAAGATCATCTAGGAAAATTCACTGCAAAAGCAGATGAAGGTGTCCTTTTAGGATATTCCCTCACTAGTAAGGCTTATCGAGTTTATAACAAAAGAACGAATTTGGTTGAAGAATCATCAAATGTAGTTTTTGAAGAATGTAAAGAGCAAGTTGACTCTAAGGATAAGAGCGATGAAGTTGAGTTCGAACTCAAGAGATTGAGTTTGAATGAGAACACTAATGCAGGGGGAGTTAAATCTGACTCCGATAATGAAAAATCTAGGTTAGAAGGGTCATCACTTGAGCTTGTGTCAAATTGTGAGGTTCAAGAAACATCTCAAGTACCAAGATCCACTAGAATGATCACTAGTCATCCCCTAGACCAAGTTGTTGGAGACATCCATCATGGGGTGAGGACGAGATCATTCTTTAGGAATGAAGTGAATCAAGTAGCATTAATCTCTGAAATTGAACCAAAAGTAATTGATGAAGCTTTGCTTGATCCGGACTGGATTATAGCAATGCAAGATGAATTGGGACAATTTGAGAGAAGTCAAGTTTGAGATTTAGTCCCAAGACCTGATCAAGCTACCATAATAGGGACAAAATGGGTATTTAAAAATAAAATGAATGATAAGGGAGAAATAGTTAGAAATAAAGCTAGGTTAGTTGCCAAAGGGTACAATCAAGTTGAGGGACTTGATTATAATGAAACTTACACACCTGTTGCTAGATTAGAATCCATAAGACTTATGCTAGCATTTGCAGCATATAAAAGCTTCAAATTATATCAAATAGATGTGAAGTCAATATTTTTGAATGGTTTTATAAAGGAGGAAGTCTATGTTGAACAACCGTTGGGATTTGAAAATTCTACATTTCCAAATCACGTGTATAAGCTTAAAAAGGCTCTTTTACGGGCTGAAACATGCACCTCGTGCTTGGTACGAAAGGTTGTCAACGTTTCTAGTTGAGAGGGGTTTTATAAGAGGTCAAATTGATCTCACACTATTTCTGAAAAGAAATGGTGAAGATATATTTGTAGCTCAGATTTATGTTGATGACATAATTTGTGGCTCAAACAATAGGGATTACCTCAATGAATTCATAGAACACATGGAAAGTGAGTTTGAGATGAGTCTAGTAGGAGAATTGACATTTTTCCTTGGGCTGCAAATCAAACAAACCAAAGAAGGAATTCATGTCTATCAATCAAAATATGCCATGGAATTGCTAAAAAGACTCAACATGAAAAATGTTAAGGAGGTTTTCACTCCAATGGCACAAAACACTCATTTAGATAGTGATGTAGATGGAAAACCTATTGATTTGAAGCTTTATAGGAGTGCCATAGGTAGTCTTTTATACCTTACAACAAGTAGACCTGATATAGTATTTGTTGTAGGTATGTGTGCACGATATCAATCGTGTGCGAAAGAGTCTCATTGGGTTGCTATTAAAAGAATTATGAGATATCTTAAATCAACCATAACAGTTGGATTGTGGTATCCCCGAATTGAGTCTTTTGATTTAGTAGGCTATACTGATTCAGATTATGCAGGATGCAAACTAGATAAGAAAAGCACTAGCAGGGGCTGTCAATTCCTAGGTTCAGTATTAGTTAGTTGGTCAAGTCAACATTGTATCGCTCTCTCCACGACTAAAGCTGAGTACATAGCCATGGGAGAGAGTGTATCGCAATTGCTGTGGATGATTCACACCTTGGAAGATTATGGGTTTTCATATAAGAACGTGCAATTGCTTTGTGATAATATTAGCATAATAAACTTAACAAAAAACCCAGTCCATCATTCCAGAACGAAACACATTGAAGTGAGACATCACTTCATTAGGGATCATGTAGCAAGAGGAGATATTATACTCAATTATGTTGAGTCTAAGGCTAATCTTGCTGATATTTTCACAAAACCTCTTCCAGAAAATGAGTTTAGTTATTTAAGAAGAGAGTTAGGAATGTGTGCCGCGGAGTAAAAACTCTCCGTGATCATAAGGACTAATTCATAAGTACAAGAGAAATGGGAAAATGATTTTGGAATGCCTTGGGAGAACATCTCACACAAACCTTAGGAATAACTATGTTTGTGTATTGCTAGATAGGGGTGAGATGTTAGGAACAACCAATTTACTCAAAATGCTTGTTATGATGCATCAACTTGAGTAATGAGGTTGAAAATAACACAAATCATTAAGTTGACCAATTATGGGAAAGACCAATGCATAATTCATGTGTATTTGGTTCAAATATCATAATTGGACATTCCAACCAAGTCAAATTGATTGGACATCCAAAACAATGATAAAACCCAACTAAAACATAAAAAATATGTTAGAAATTACCTATCAAGTGTATTGACACTTGTTAAATGGTTTAGGGACTTAAGGTTAACGAATTTAGGACTTAAAATACCTTAGAAAATGAAATTTCAGATTAACAGCTGAGGCATTTTAGTAATCGCCTCGACTGCTAGCTGTTGCAGGCAAATAGAATCGAGGCGCACTCAACCAGCGCCTCGATTGACACTTATCGGTAGCGTCCGCTAGCGAATAGAAGCGAGGTGCACTCGACCAGTGCCTCGACTGTCTGTCCAAATGAAAGAATAGAAGCGAGATGCACTTGACCAGCGCCTCGACTGTCTGTCTGAATGAAAGCACAGAAGCGAGGTGCACTCGACCAGCGCCTCGACTGCTCGACTCGGGATTATATAAGGAAACTCGTTTTCCGCCTCTCCCAGACCCGATTCTCGCCTCAACTGTTTTCCTTCGCGATTTCACTCTCGTCGCCTTCGCTGTCACTGCTCAACTCTCCGGCCAAGTTCGACGCCGACTAAACCCTAGACTACCTCCCTCGCACTCAAACTAACCTAGAGTAAGTTCAATAGCTTCTCCTTCCTTTTCTTGGTCAAGACCTAACCCTAATTGCCGGTTCTCCACAGCTAGGGTTCGCCGGACTTTTCCTCTCACCTGAGAAATCACTCTCGCCCGGAGATCCTGTCGTCTCTAAGGTCTCTTCGTCCCTAATCTTCCTGAACAACATCCAATGGTGCCAAAGTATAGATCTCTACCTCTTCTTCTTGTTTTCGCATTAAGCAGTTAACTGTGTTCACTAATCATCTTTTGATCTCTATCATTCATCATACCACATCATATTGCATTTATCACTTTGGGCATAATTTTTGTATCATTAGGCAAAAACGAAAAGTAGTCGAGAGTAGTGGGATGGAAACATTTAGGGAGAAATCGTCTACGGACTCCTGATTTCCTTCCGAACATCATCATCATACATTCATGAACCATAAATTTCAGCTGATGCCTACTCACTCGTTAGATAAAGATTTTTTCAATGCATATGCTCAAAATGTTATAAGTGTAGTTGATTTTTATAGGCTTAGTAAGTTAGTCTACTGTGACTATGACATTAATGTAGACTTAGTTGCTGAGTTCTATAACAACCTACAACCCACAGGCAATAGGCTCATCTATAAAAGTAGGGTAGCCAGGAGAGATATTTCATTTACTCCTGATATTCTCAGGGCATTTCTAGAATGTAGAGAGTCGAGGTCAACTCTTGAATGCTATCCGAGCATTCAAGAACCTGTTGAGGGATACTCAATCAATGTCATTCATGAGTATTTCTTTAAAAAACCACGACAATCCAGTGTTAATCTGTTTCCAGCCATGGCACTAGCTGCCCTCGATAATGTCCTATATAAGGTCATCGTAGGTTGCATCATTCCTATTGTCACTCGGGGGCAATCTAAAGTCAGACCACATCATTTACTCACCCTACATCTCCTAAAGAATCGTCTAGCCTTTAACGTTGCATTAAACATCTTTTTCTACATTGTCCACTTCACAGTTCCTGTCCAAAAGAAAAATTACATGCCTTTTGGACATATCATCACCTTTTAGCTAGAATCCATAGGCATCAACACAAGCAAAGGCAAGATTAAGCAAATGACGAACTTCAATTTCATGAAATGGAGAAATTTTTCACTGGCCAGCATGTCCCAAGTACGTAACAACGTTGAGCGGGCCGATGGACACCAGGCTAGTGACAGATGGGATATGGAAGAAGAAGAAGAAGAAACACATCTAGCCCTAGCCGACGAACCTTATTCTTCTGTGTCTGAGTAGCTAGAGGGCCTGCGCAGCGATTATGCTGAGTTCGTGGAGTCAGTTTATACAAAATACGAGGATCTCAGTATGACGATTGATACTAGATTCGAGGAGCTTCAAACCATAATAGATACGTGATTTTCAGAAGTTTTTGCCCAACAGAAGGAGATTCTCAGTCTCCTACGTTCCTTGGCGATTGATTCATCGGGTCCATCGTCGCCGGCTGTGTAGTTTTGGCAAGTCTTATGTGTGTATCAAACTTTTAGAATTCTAGAAAACTATCTAAATGGTTGTTTAAAAATTTAGTGAATCTATATATGAGCTTGACTGATGAATATTGGATGTTGAATGTTTGCTTCACTAATTAATATGAGTTTGATAGTTCTTTTTCATTGTCTATGTGTGTTTATATGTTGTTAACAGGTTTTATCACAACTATTTTTAGAGGAAATTCTGCCTTTTTTTTTTTTGGATTTTCTTTGCCTTTCAATATATATGCACAATCGATATCTACTTTGTTGAAATACATTGTTAGTGCATTGGATAACTAAGGGTAATAATTCAGGGGGAGGATACTATAGATTCTCTTTTTGTGTGTTTTCCAAAGGGGGAGAGATAAGTTTAAGGTGGGAGGTGGAAAGACTTACACCCTTTAAGTTCTGGAAGTTCTGAAATTCATGGCAAATCGAAATTCATGACAAAACTATTACAAATTCCCTTTGATAAATTATAAAATGTGTTGCAAGTCTATATCTTATTTGAATATGACATGAAAATACTATTGCACATCTTGATTTGATGATTTGATGAAATTCTTAAATACTAAAAATTCTGTACAATTTTGAGAATATTAATTGTGCTATAATTCCATCACCTAAAATTAAATCATATTGTCAAACATAAAAAAGGGGGAGATTGTTGGTGCAATCAGGCCCAAATGATGTTTTGGTGTTTGACAAGGGTTTAAGTCAAGGTGATAATTATGTGTTATCTCATGCGGTTGGTTAAGATGTATTTTCAGAAAATTTCTTGTAGGTCGAGGACTAGATGGAAGGTAGCAAAGACCCGGACGAGGAGTCCTGGCAAGTGACGATCCAGACGAGGAGTCCTGGCTAGTGAAGACCCGCATGAGGAGTCCTGGCAAGTGAAGACTTGGACGAGGAGTCTTGGCATAAAGACTCAGATGAGGAGTCCTGACATGAAGTCCCAGACGAGGAGTCTTGGCACGAAGACCTGGAAGCGATTATTGGCACGGAAGACCTACGAATAGTGGTTCACAAGCATCAGGTAAAGGGTACAAGGTAGACCCCTTCTTAGACATGGTTTCAGCTTTAGACGAGTTGAAACGGTCAAGGGTCAAGGCAGTAGTCGAGGTAGCACCTCAATTGATTACCTCATCAATCGAGGTGGTGCCTCGACTGAAAACTGCTACCCTGGACGAGCTGCATGTTCTGAGAAGACTCATATCAGTCGAGGCGGTGCCTCGACTGATGCTTGGTTCAATCGAACAGAGGCAAGACACTGTCGATTGCAAGCTTGACTGGAGAGCTTAACTTAAGCTGAAACTCATAGGCAGTCAAGGTGCCACCTTGATTGTTGCTCTTTTCGATTGAAACAGAAGCGAGGTAGACTCGACTGAAGGCTCGACTAAAGGTTACTAGTCGAGGCGGTGAACCATCGCCTGACTGGACCTATGTTACAATGGACGAATAATTCAAATTATGGTGGAAAGCTTACCGTTGGAACTTTCATTAAATGTGAGTCGAAGCTCCAATCGAGGCACCAATTGAGGCGACTCGACTGCGCGGGCCGAAAAAGCCCTAATAAGGTTCGATTTAAAAGGTCTATACGGTTGTTTTTCATTATTCTTGATATTACTTCTTACGACAAACTTTGAAGCGACTCTCCAGCGATTTTTCCCTCATCCTCCAAGTTCTAAACATACTCAAAGGCAATCAAAGGTTTTGAAGAGAAGAAGTTATATCTTATACTGCATACGCTGTAATCTTTCTCTTCTCAATTTTTTTTCAGTTGTAAGTACTTGTGTAATCGTTGTAAACCTGTGTTAAGAGGTTTCTCCACCTCCGGTGTGTCACTGAGAAGGAGAAGTATTATAGTGGTGGTGTGCATCACTAGAGCCGACTAGGACTTGACCGTAGAGTAGGAACTAGGATTCCGAACCACGTAAATTTTTTATGTTGTGCTTGTTGTGTGATACTACTGGTACCTTCTCTACATAATCCCCGATAGAGGGGTTAGCAGGTGACCCTAGATCCGATCCGAAATACACGGCTCTGCTAAAGGAGAAAAGGAAGATTGGCACGGGCGAATGTCAGAAGCCATTGGTACGGGAGAGTTAGCGAAAGCAATCGACAAGGCCAAGGAGAGACGGAAGGCGCTTTGCCAAGAGGTCGGTCCAATCTGATCAATACAAAGGGAATTTGACATGGGGAAAAGAGGAATTGGTTCGGATTGATATCAGAGGCTATTGGGTACAAATATCAGAAGCTATCGGTTCGGGCGCGAATATCAGAAGCCATTGGTACGGGAGAATATCTAAAGCAATTGGCACGGGAGAGTTAGCAGAAGCAATGGATACGATGCAGAAGCAATGGATACGATAAAGAAGAGACGGAAGGCACTTCGCTAAGAGTGGAACAAGAATTGGTTCATCTAGATAATTCATGGGATGGATAAAGAGTTGGCTTAACCTCGATCGTCTGAGGAAGTTTGGCACGGGAAAAAGAGGAATTGGTTCGGGTTGATGAGGAACCCTAGGGCTAGGGCGCCTGTGGGCTATAGACCTAAGTTAGCTTCACTCAAAGTGGATGGTTGAGGGAGATAGTCTAACCTAGTTACCCGAAAAGTAGAGGAGGAGGTGTTAGGCAATGACTTGGGAGGCCCCACGCAATATTCCAAGGAGTCTTCACTCCTCATATCTGTAACAGAATTATTCTCCAGGTGAAGGTGGTGGCCACGTGTACGATGGAGATAGCTTGCGATGTTACGATGAAGGAAAAGGGAAGATAAAAGGGAGGGAGGAAAGAGAAAGAGGAGATCCGCAATCATTCCGACGCAGCAAGGGAGAAGAAGAGGCAAGAGGAGAAGAAAAAAAGGGAACAATCATCTCGTCGGAGAAGAAGGACGGAGATCGGCCATTGCTACATCTCTTGTATTTTCCTCGTCTTGTAATATCATTGTAAGAGGTCTTTCTCCTCCACCTGCGGAAACTTGCTTTCTGTAAAGGAGGAACTTCATAGTGAAAGTGCTTGGGCACCGCACCTGGTGAGAAAACTCACCTCCGTGGAGTAGGAATCCTTATTCCGAACCACGTTACATCTTGTGTCTGAATCTCGATTGCCGGCGTCAGTTTCTTGCGTTTCATCTACTTCATCCTCGTATTCTTTACTGATTATGGCCGGGGAGAATCCTCTGGGACCTCCCTCAGTGCTCCACTGCATTGAAAACAGAGCGACCAAAACTTTTCCCATACCCGCATCAGTTGGCGCCGTCTGTGGGAACATTTGAGCTGGACGTCGAGATGCAACCTGAAGAAATACAACAACCTGATACTTCTGCAGCGGAGGAGCACCCCATCACCCTTCTACCATCGCAGCTGAAGGCCCTGATGGATGACGCTATTACAGAAGCCCTCGCCAGGGAAAGGAGAAGGACCATATATCTGCATCCGCACTCCGGGGAACCTTCTTTCAGAGGCCCACCCCCAGAAATGCCTCCTCCCTCTCGTACAGCCGCCAATGGGGAAGTATTGCTTGGAGGCGGACTGGGGGGAAGAACGCCTCAGAATACTATGCCCTTCACCCAAACGCGCAGAGAGGAACAGGGTGAAAGTCAATCAACCCGACCCCCGGAAGTATACGAGCCCAGATCCCTTCACGATGGACATTCTCACTGAGCTCCCTCCATCCTACTTACGGAACCCTCAGGTCAATAAGTATGATGGTTTGACGGATCCTGAAGAGCACATATCGCAATTCGACGGAGCGGCCTCGCTTCTTTATTATCGACGCTCTCAAGTGCGAGTCTTGAACCACCCTAAGGCTCGCGCAAAGTGGTTTACTACTCGCCTCGGTCTATCACTGTTCACGACTTCCAGAGAATGTTCAGTCGAGAATTTGTCAGCTGCAAGGCGTATAAACAAGACGCCTCTATGTTAATGCATATTACCCAGGGACCTTCGGAATCCCTTAGGGGGTATATTCATCGATTCACTTCTGCAGCTAGGGGAATCCCCGCCACCCGATCTGAATCTTTCAGAGGCGCTATTCAGCACGGGCTGAAGGAGGGACCCTTCCTCAGTTCCTTGTTGAGACAACCTACGGATAGTTACGAAGAGCTACTGAGCCGTGCGGAGCAGTTTATCCGCGAAGAAGAAGGATTAAAGGTACGGAGGGCGAGCAATAACGTGATCCCAGAGCCCCAACTGAAAGAGTTCGTCCCGCTGCTCCTCAAGCACCCCCTCGGTGGGAGTATACAAGACCTTTTCGACAGGAGGTTCCGAGGCCTCGTCCATGCTGCAAGGTGTTCGCCCCACCCCGCCATTACAAATCATGGCCGCTGAAGCGCTTCCTCCTGTGCGGACATGGAAAGAACGTGAAATGGAATTTTACGACCAGCAGGGTCTGCTACAACGACCCTTAGGACACAGGGGGATCCCGCGTAACCCCCCAGCCCCGTTCTTTTGCCAATATCATACAGAATACGGCCACAGTAGTGGTCGATGTTTCAAGTTACAAGAAGAATTGGATCGCCTCCATACTGCATATCCGCAAGTAAGGTTTCAGGCAGGAGGGCCGGCGCGGCGAGGCCCCCGACCCAATGTAACCCGTCCAGGGCCGTATAATCAACAACCCCGGGTCACTTTTCCCCAAACGCCATCCCAGGAGGTTGTCTCTCAAGAAGGTCCATCAGGTGAGGGTCCTTCATCCAATCTAGATGACATTCCCACACGGGGAATTATTCATGTTATAGCTGGAGGACCTACCGACGGGGACTCTAACCGGGCGCGGAAGTCGTACGCCCGTCTCATGGAGAGTTTGGCCATCGTCACCGACCATACTATTCAAGTGGCACCGCCCGTTTCGTTCGGGCCAGAAGATCTGCAAGGTGTCCTGCTGCCCCACACGGACGCCTTAGTTATCCGTATATCCCTGGCCAATTATGGCGGCCCGCATCGTTGACTCGGGAAGTTCTGTCAACATCCTCTTCCAGGAAGCCTTCGGACAGATGCAGCTGGGAAACGCCCAACTAGAAGAGGTGGCCACTCCCCTCTTCGGATTCGCAGGGCACGTGGTCCACCCGACGGGGCAGATTTCATTGCCTTTAACTCTGGGCGTAAAGCCCAGCCAAAAAACCAGTATAATTCCTTTCCTTATCGTGGACGCTCCGTCCACTTATAACGCTATTCTCGAGCGCCCTTTCCTCACCCTTTTTCAGGCCGTGGCTTCCCCGTACCACCAGAAGCTAAAATTTCCAATAGGTCAATCGGTGGGAGAAGTTCGTGGAGAATGTAGCCTCCGGTCGCATTCAGACAAATGGTTCGGGACGATCAGAAGAAAGCCCGAACCGAGGACCTCAAAGGCAAAGCTGTCATCATCACTGATGTCTGCGTCCTGGAGGAATCTCCCCCCAAGGCTAATAAAATAGAGGAGGGAGAACTGGTGGAAATCGCTCCAGGAAAGGCCACACGGATAGCACAACAGCTGGATGTCAAAGAAGAGCTGGTGGCTTGCCTGAAGGAGAATGAAGACATCTTTGCAAAAGATGTGCATGATCTCATGGGGATCCATCCTCAAGTGGCGGAACACCATCTCAATATCATTAAAGGAGCCCGACCCGTCCAACAGAAGAGGCGATATTTTGGACCAGAAAAGGACAAAGTCATAGCAGAAGAAGTGGACAAACTACTAAAAGCGGTCATGTAAAGGAAATCCAGCTTCGAATGGGGTTTCTAATGTAGTCTTGGTCCCCGATCCTTGGGGCAATGGAGGATATGTATCGACGTGATTTGAATAAAGCATGCCCTAAAGATCGCTACCCTTGCCTCGTATTGATCAATGGTGGATTCTCATGGATACGGCGGTCCCTAATGGATGCATATCAAGGATATCATCAAATACCTTTGGCCCAAGAAGATCAAAAGATGGGGGTTATACGCTTATGTGGTAATGCCGCTCGACTAAAAATGCAGGAGCCACCTATCGCGCACTTTATGGACAAAATCTTCATGAGCGTAAAGGGAAGAATGTGGAGGTATACGTGGATGACATCTTGGTCAAATCGAAGGTCACTCAGGATTTAGTCAAGGACTTAAATGAAACCTTCGCTACATTAAGGCGGTTTAATATGAAACTAAACCCTAACAAATGCCTGTTCGGGGTAAAGAGTGGCAAGTTCTTGGGGTACATAGTGACGGAGAAGGGGCTGCAAGCCAACCCTGAGAAAGTGCAAGCCCTATGCAACATGAAATCACCTGCTAATCTGCGAGAGACCCAAAAGTTGGTGGGCAGGATTGTTTCTTTATCCCGATTTATAGCTCGCGAGGAAGTGCTTTTTCAAGATTTTGCGCAGGCTACTAAATTTCAAAGGGATGATCAATGTGAGCAGCTTTCCAGAGTTGAAGAAATATTTATGGACTCGCTAGCCAAACCAATACCTGGAGAACCATTATGGATGTATCTGGCCATCTCGGAGGGAGCCGTTAGTTCGGTATTATTGAAACAAGAAGGTTCTCACCAGCAACCTATTTATTATACCAGCCATATCCTGAAGGGGGCAGAATTCCGTTATACGGAGCTAGAGAAGTTGGCATATATCCTAGTACTAACCGCCCGCAAATTAAGGCCGTACTTTTTGGCTCATCCCATCACCGTTCTAACACACAGCGAATTGGGTAAGGTCGTCACTAAGCCAAATTTCTCTGGAAGATTGGCCAAATGGGTGGTAGAACTAAGCGAGTATGATATTCACTACCAACCTCGAACGGTTATCAAGGCCCAAGCACTCGCTGATTTTCTGGCAGAGGTACCTTGCGGCGCGGAAGATGGTTCGGCAACAAAGGAGGAGGGATCAGAGGCATGGAATATATTCGTAGACGGTTCTTCAGGATCTACAGGCAGCGGCGTTGGTATTTTATTAATTTCCCCGGAGGGTGAAGAAACTCGATTAGCAGTTCGCCTGGAATATCGGGCATCTAATAATGAAGCGGAATATGAAGCCATTCTAGTGGGACTGCAGGCTGCTAAAGCAGTGGGGGCTTCTTCCATTGTGATCCACTCGGATTCCCAGTTGGTAATATCACAACTTCAAGGTTCTTTTGCGGTTCGGGAGGAAAGGCTGCATAAGTATTTGAAGACTTTTGAGAAAAAAGCTCAATTTCACAGTCCTCTTGAAGCAAATCCCGCGGGAGCACAACGGGAAGGCAGATGAATTGGCTCGGATGGCTAGCGCTATGGGAGGAATAAAATCCTCGGAAGCGATCCATACGAGAATTCATACTTCCTTAGCAATATGCAGCGTGGAGGGAGACATACCCGAATCAAGCCTAACTCTTGATTGGAGGACCGACATCATAGCTTATTTACGGCACGGGAAGATCCCTGAAGGAAAAATAGCGGCATCCACTTTAATAAACCGAGCCAAACGGTTCATCCTCTTAAATGAAGACCTATACAAGACCTCTTTTGGGCGACCCTTGTTAAAATTCTTGGGAAATGAGGATGCGGAATGGGTACTCCGGGAGATCTATGAAGGATGCTGTAGCAATCATTTAGGAGGGAGAGCTTTAGCAAGAAAGGCCTTATTGGCAGGATACTTTTGGCCTACTCTTCAGCAAGATGCTGCTCATATAGTGCAAACTGCACGCTTATCGAAACATAGCAACCGCTCAAGCGGCCAGCTGAGTTAATGAAAGCCGTAATCTCTTCTTGTCCTTTCGATCAATGGGGAATGGATATAGTAGGCCCGATGCCAGCGGCACCTTTACAGAGGAAGTTTTTATTGGTAGCTGTGGATTATTTTTCCAAGTGGGTGGAGGCAGAGCCTTTAGCCAAAATTACTGAGAATGCCGTAATACAGTTCTTATGGAGAAATATCATTTGTCGGTATGGTATCCCTCGGAAAATAGTCAGTGACAATGGACGACAGTTCCAAGGAAAAAAGATCCAAGAATGGTGCCAAAGTCTTAACATTCAGCAGGCTTTCACTTCGGTAGCCCATCCTCAAGCGAATGGGCAGGTGGAAGTAACTAACAGGATCCTCATTCAAGGATTAAAGACCAAGTTGGGTGCTCAGGGGGTAGAAGAGTTACCCGGCGTCCTGTGGGCCTATCGAACCACACCCAAGACAGCAACAGGAGAAACTCCCTTTAGTTTGGTATACGGGGCGAAAGCCGTTATTCCGGTCGAGGTTCTGTTGAATAGCGCTCGGATAAAGGCATACGAACCAAATCAGAACCAACTTATCCGAAGCACTGAATTGGACTTGGTGGAGGAAAGGCGGGAGATGGCACGGAGGCGAGCGGAATTGTACAAGCAAAGAGTGCAGCGAGCCTTTAATAAGAAAGTGATGCCTCGGAGATTTCAAGAAGGGGATTGGGTTTTGCGTAAAGTCAATCCCGCTGGAGACCCTGGAAAGTTGGCTCCCAACTGGGAAGGACCCTATGAAATAGCACGCACAGAATTGGTCGATATTATCTGAAAGATGATCAAGGCAAAGAGCTTCCACGACCTTGGAATGCCCTTCATTTAAAACTCTTTCACACTGTATAAGAAATATGGAATAGAAGAAGGGAAATTATGAAACTCCGAAGGAGATGTTTCTTGAATTGATTACGTTAATTAGATGCTAAGTATTCTCCAAATTCCATTAAGGGGTTATTTATAAGGGCAATATGGTATTATCAATACATCTTGAAGAAGAAGAGGAAAAACAGAAAGGAAATTCCCGTTTCAAAATGGGATATTAAATTACAGCTTAAACCGGTCGGGAGGATAACGTCGAAAACCAGCCTCCCAATTTAAGGAAAATGAAGGATAAGTGGGAGGAGGTAACCCTTGGGCGGCATACTGCCGAACCGCTTCATTAAATCCGTCTTGATAGGTGGCGCGCATTAAAATGATGAGCCGCTCCTCGCGGTTCGGACGGTCAGGGCTTCGCTCGACGACCTCTCGCATGTTTCTTGTTGTTCTTGAAGATTTCGACGCACGTCCACATAGCGCCGCGACACCTCCATAATAGCATCGGCCAAGATAGAGACATCATCGGCTCGGGAACTTTGGTCCTGCTGCACAAGGTGCGTCATCTCCACCATATTTTGACGCATGGAAGCTGAAATCCCCTCCACTGCTTCGGAATAAGATCTGGTTCAGGCAAGTTTAGTGCTCATCCTCTAGAGGGAAGTTTCTTGCCTGCGTAGGCGTGCGTGAGCATGCGTCCTGGAATTTATGAGGGATGAGTTTTCTTGTACCTCCTTGCACGCGCGCGGGAGGTCCCTATCTTGTCCTGTGCTCGCCGATATTGAACTTGAAGACGAGCGATGACGTCAGAATCCTGTTGCTTCCCCTTGAGGAGCTCTGCTACCTGCCCTTGAAGACGTAGTAACTCTTGAGCCGAGGAAGATTCTGCGTCAAGAGAGGCCGACTGGACTTCCTGCTGGGGGACGAGTGGCTCTGCACCTGGACGTGGTTGCTCCTTTAATGCTGCAATAGTGTCAGCATCCTTCTGAATTTGCTGGCGAGCTTTGGCTAATTGCTCTTGGCACAGATGCAATTGTTGTAGCAGGAGTCATTCTCGATTCTGAGCATTCGCCAAGCCTTCCCATTGTTGTCGCTCCCATTCTTGGGCTTGAACTTGGTATTGATGAAGAGAGTGATCCAATTCTTGATGGTTGGTCAGGGCCTACATACTGGTCGTGGGAAAAGAAATTGGTCAGCTAGACAAAGCTAAGGAAGCTGAGTAAGAAAACATACCAAGTCCAGAGCATGACGCATGCCTTCTATACGAGGAACCACTTCCTCTAAGTTCAGGATCCGAAGACTCCTGGGAGAAAGGGAAGAAGACGGGACGGAAGATGCTGAAGGAGGAACCTCGCTTATAAAGGGGGAAATGAGGGCGGTATCCATTGGTTGAGAATGGAAAGAGGGAAGAGCATCATTTGGACGGCCCATGGAGGTGGTAGTCAGGGGCGGCATATCCGGAGTTGCAGGGAGGATATGTGTCACGCCTGGTTGGGGGTTGAGTTCGGAAGGAAAGACGGAAGGAGGCTGATCGGAGGAGGGATCTTGAGAAGACGAGATGATGAGCATTAGGGGAGGAGCGGGGATGCAAGAAGTAGAGGGACCCTGGTCAGGGCCCACAGGAGGAGAGGGATTCTTCAGGCGATGAGCCAGGGGGGAAGTTGGCAGTGAAGGAATATCAACCGCCATGGGTTCAGAAAAGGAAGGACGGGCCGGGGAAAGAGAAGACAGGGGTGATCCATCCTCTGTCATTGGCTGACATGGGAATACACCTTCCCCAGGTTCATCCCCAGGTTGCGGGGAAGAAGAAGGCGATTTCTGAACATCGTTGGCGGAAGGAGAAAGAGTGGGAAAGTTAGGGTTTGTAAAGACCGGAGGAAGTGAGGAGAGACTAATGACCCTGGCTTCCTCCGGGATGGGGGTAGTGAGGGTCGCCGGAGGAGGAGAGGGAGAACGACAAGGTGAATCAGGTATGGTGGTGATCGGGGAAGGTGAAGAGGAAGAAGAAGCGAAGGTCACCAAAGATCCCGCTTATGATTCGTAGCGCCGCTATCTCCTGGAAGAAGTTAGAATGCATCTTGGGGGTCTAAAAATAAAAGGAAAAGAGGGGCTGGGAAGAAAGAATCGAGGAAACGAGGTTTGGCGACGGAGGAGCAAACAGATGAAGAAAAAGGAGACCAAAAGGCGAAGGGAGGAGGATGGCAGAAGAAACGAAGACAAAAGAACCCCCTATAAAAGGGGGGAGAATGGGCTTGCAGCCATTAGTGGGCTTCTCGTTTGTGGTGAAAGGGAAAGAAGGGTTTATATTTCTAAATGACCCATTATGTATTAAAGCCCCCCATCTGCAGGGGAAGGGGCGGACATAGGCGTTCCCCCCTTCAGGAGGAGAACCAAAGAGGAATGATATGAAGGCGTTGCCTCCTTTATGCTGATTGCCCTGGCGCTATACATATAAATTTCTATCCCTGCAAGGCAGAGCGAAAGATATCCCCGTGTGGTGGTGGAACGGAAGAACCGATATCCTTCGGTTATTATTTATTCTATGAATAAATTTCTATCCCCGCAAGGCAGAGCGGAAGATATCCCCGTGTGGTGGTGGAATAGAAGAACCGATATCCTTCGGTTATTATTTATTCTATGAATAAATTTCTATCCCCGCAAGGCAGAGCGGAAGATATCCCCGTGTGATGGTGGAACGGAAGAACCGATATCTTTCGGTTATTATTTATTCTATGCATAAATTTCTATCCGCCAAGGACGGAAAGATATCCGTGTGGTGGTGGAACGGAAGAACCGATATCCTTGGTTATTATTTACTCTATGTATAAATTTCTATCCCGCAAGTGAGCGGAAGATATCCCCGTGTGGTGGTGGAACGGAAGAACCGATATCCTTCGGTTATTATTTACTCTATGTATAAATTTCTATCCCCGCAAGGCAGAGCGGAAGATATCCCCGTGTGGTGGTGGAACGTAAGAACCGATATCCTTCGGTTATTATTTATTCTATGAATAAATTTCTATCCCCGCAAGGCAGAGCGGAAGATATCCCCGTGTGGTGGTGGAACGGAAGAACCGATATCCTTCGGTTATTATTTACTCTATGTATAAATTTCTATCCCCGCAAGGCAGAGCGGAAGATATCCCCGTGTGGTGGTGGAACGGAAGAACCGATATCCTTCGATTATTATTTACTCTATGTATAAATTTCTATCCCCGCAAGGCAGAGCGGAAGATATCCCCGTGTTGTGGTGGAACGGAAGAACCGATATCCTTCGGTTATTATTTACTCTATGTATAAATTTCTATCCCCGCAAGGCAGAGCGGAAGATATCCCCGTGTGGTGGTGGAACGGAAGAACCGATATCTTTCGGTTATTATTTATTCTATGCATAAATTTCTATCCCCGCAAGGCAGAGCGGAAGATATCCCCGTGTGGTGGTGGAACGAAAGAACCGATATCCTTCGGTTATTATTTATTCTATGTATAAATTTCTATCCCCGCAAGGCAGAGCGGAAGATATCCCCGTGTGGTGGTGGAACGGAAGAACCGATATCCTTCGGTTATTATTTACTCTATGTATAAATTTCTATCCCCTTAAGGCAGAGCGGAAGATATCCCCGTGTGGTGGTGGAACGGAAGAACCGATATCCTTCCGTTATTATTTACTCTATGTATAACTTTCTATCTCCGCAAGGTTCCGCTATCCCCGTGTGGTGGTGGAACGGAAGAACCGATATCCTTCGGTTATTATTTACTCTATGTATAACTTTTTATCCCCGCAAGGCAGAGCGGAAGATAGCATGGTTGACTCATTTAAGGGTTCTACATACCCGGCAGATTGAAAAGACGGAAGAGCCGAAATATGCCTCAGTCCTGTGTGAGTCCACGTGAATACAAAAGGAGTAAAGAGTGGTACAACTCAGAAGATACTGGAGAAGGGAGACAAACTAGGAAAGTTCATTGATGTGAGAGAATTACATATTCTAAGTCATCTACAAGGGAAAATAACAAACAACAACCCTTATATATCCCGGGCATTACAGTTCTTTATTAGGAGGGACCGAGGGAGTTCCCTTGTATGGTTGAGGTTGGCACCATAGTTGACGCCGATAGGATTGATGCAGGAAGGTCTGCTTGGCCAGTTCCTTTTGGGACCCAACCAGTTGTTGGCGCAGGGAGCGATTATTGGCGGAAGTTTCCTCCAGCTGTTGCTGTAAACACTTCACTTGTTCCTCCAAGATAGCTATGTATCGGCGATCATTTATCTGTTCTTTAGAAGGCGGAACTCAGCCTGTTCTCCGATTTTCTGTCCATGGCAAGCAAAGGGAAAAAGGAGAATGAGGAAGCTATCAGGTAAAGGTCGGGGGTTTTTATGGTGACGAAGGAGGATAGTGCATTTATTGGTAGGAGAAGTAGGGACCATAAATGCCAGTAAAGAAGAGGAAACGTGGGGGCAGTAGTGGGAAGGTCGACGGGACCACAATTGTAATTAAGAAGGTCCGAATCCCCGAGAAATGATAGAAGAAGGTATGGACATCAGTCCTTTTGGAAGACAGAAACCTTATTTCTACAGGAAAAAGACAAAAACAGATATCATTTGCCTCCCTTATTTTTTATTAACATATTTGAAACGATTACATTAACTTGATCTACAAAGATTTTCCATGATTACTCCTAATAGATGAAGCGGGAGATGTCTCTTTGGGGGGAGAAGGAGCCAATATAACTCTGAAGCGTTCGCCTTGAGGAGGAGGAAGAACTGGTGGACCTTCATCAAAAGGAGAAGGATGAACCTTTAATGGGAACTGGGACGAAAGCCAAGACTGTGGAAGTGAGGGAAGTTCGGGCAGCGCGAGGATCTCCCATCATATACTCATGTGAAGGGAGGATGGAAGGACCTCCCTGTAGGAGGAGTTGGAGTTAGAGGGAGAGACGGGAGCGGAAGGGGGCGGAGGGCTGAAGTAGCAGTTGAGCGGGTCTCTGAATCTTCCATATCCTCAGAGACCCAGTCTTGTAGTTCAAAAGATTCTGACTCCGAAGAAATTTCGATAGGATGCCTACAAGCCATGATGATAGTGGGATAGCACGAAGACATGGGGACGAAGGATTTATAATGGAAGAAAAGGCAACAGAGGTTCTGGGAAAGGGGAAAGAAGACGAAGAGATTGATATCGTTTCCAAAGCAGTAAGAGAGATAGGGAAGATCAATAGGCAAGAGCTATTTAAAGCGAATTCCTGAACCAGAATCGGGACAGATATGAATGATATTGGGTAAAAACCCTTCCAGCGAATTCCCGGACCAGAATCGAGACGGATATGAATGATATCAGGTAAAGACCTTTCAAGTGAATCCCCGAACCAAAATTAGAGCGAGGGGAATAACGGTATTGAGATCTCTCCATAAGCCCGAACCGATGGGGTTATTACATTTACACGACGGAAAGAGATAATAAGATAGAGAAAGATCAATTTAAAATTGGCTCGAGTTCCCAACCCTCAAGGAGCATAATAAGATGATGATAGTTAGTTATATGGACAAAGTTATCGCTCGCAAGCGAGAAGCCATCGAGAAATTACTAAAAAGAAAATGTTATAAGTTACAATTCAAAGAGATCGGACACTTAGCTAACGCCTACCGGATCCAAGTAACTAGTGTCCGCCGGAGGCGGGTATCTTGCTCGGCTTTTTGAGCCGAGGACCCTCAAAGCCTAATACAAACAAATCTACCCTTCTTCACGTATCGCCTTTTAAGATCACCTGCTCTTTCATCCGATCTTGGCATTTGGCTAGTTGAGCTTGACTTTCCACCACCGCCAGAGCATCTTTTCAAGTGGCGCAGGGCGACGACCCAAAGTCGAGAGGGCCTTTGAATATTCTTGGTGAAGGATGGATTGCTGCTGAGCTGCCGTTGATAAAGCTTGAGGGAAAGATGCCACTATAGAAGATAGCTCCTGGCATTTTTCAATACAAGATCTCTTGGTAGCCTCCCAAGATTGACGCTCCAATTGGAGCCTGTAGCGCTCCTGCTGCAGCTGTAGAATGACGGTTGAAGAGTCCGCAACTTTGATCATGGCCTCCCCAAGGTGCCCTTTATATTCTTTCAACTCCCGGGCCAAGTCATCTACTTGTTGCAGCTCACTGGATTGGAGGAAAATCCGCTGCTCCAATTCCTCGTTCTTTCGCTGCAATTCTTCCTTCTCGCTCCTGACCAAGGCTAATTGCACCATCGCCTCCTCACATTGGCCCCTTATATCAGCCTCCTTCGCCTCTTGTTCGCTTAACTGCCGAACGAGATTCTTCTGTTGTGTCACCGAGGCGAAGTGGCGAGTTTCCACAGTAGATTGAAAGTGGGCCAACCGAGTTACCATTTTGCTATGCTGAGTGGCGGCCTGCAGGAAAGAAAACCGTCATTATACATTGGCATATAGTAATACTTGCGGTAAAGAGAAAGAGGAGAAGTAATAGATACCTCAGCCAGTTTGCTCACTTGCTCACATGGGCCTCAGACGCCTGATCGACAAAGAATTTCACCTCCGAGGGGTGCCGAATTTGCAGCAGGGACCCCAACGTGGCCCTCGGAGGAACAGGAAGGGAGGGGTCTTCCCCTTCAGAGGAGGAGGGAGGTCTGATATGGCGAAGGGGGGTGGGAGCAGTTCTTGGGTCAGAAGGAACAGGAGCTGGGAGGGACTCTATATGAGAAGGTGGAGGTGAATTTTGTGCAGAAGGGGAGGAATGAAGAAAATGGGAGGGAGAATCCCCTCCTTGAAGAGAGGGAGAAGGGACAGGAGAGGTACTGCCTCCTCTTCTTGGCTCATAAATGGTTAGGGGCTGAGACCCTGGTTGAGCCGAAGATGAGGGGAGACGAGCCGATGAACTGGAGGCTCCTTTCTTGATGAGCTGCAGCTTTTTCCGAGGAGGTGACGGAGCTGCTGTGGATTTGCCTCTTTTAGTTGATGCCTTCTTCTTCTTGGCAGCCTCGATCAACTCCCCTTCCATCAAATCTTTCTGCATCAGATTATCTACAAGATATACTGGTAAGAAAGATGAATGACCTAAAAAAGAAGTCACATTGCAGGATAAATGTCACCCTACCTACAACAACCAAAGTCGTCAAAGGTAGAGGAGACAATCCAAAGTGGCTTAAGATGGGAATTTCTACCAGCTGGTTTGAGCAGTAATGTAACTCTCCTAAAACTCTATACACTTCCGGAAAGGGACATTTGGTCCTCATTTCCCGGAAGGCAATTCAGAAGGTCTACCTTCCAAGTATCTAATAGGTAAAGGCTCCGGAAGTCAGTAAAGAAGTATAGTGCTTCCCAGTGGGAAGTAGGCGTGTTCACTGAATTGAAATCAACGGCTAGATAAATAAAAGAGACCTGCCTTAGAAGATTTTAACTGGAAGAAGCAATGGAATATTTTGGGGGTCAAAGAGAGGTTCAAGTGTTGGAACACTATGTGGGCTCCCGATAGAATCCAGAAGGAGTTGGGGGTGAATTGGTTCAGAGGTAGTCCATAGAAGTTTAGGAGGTCCAAATAGACCTGTGGTACCGGCAGGGATAGGCCGTTAAGAAATTGTTCAGAGAAAAAGCATGTCAAACCGGGAGGAGGATTATGAGGCCGATGCAGTTTAGTCGTGAAACAGCATTTTATAGAGGGGTCTATGTAGTCGGTCTTAATATTAAAGAAATAATGGTTACAATCTAACTGGGTTATGGTATGTTCATACCAGGTGGGTGAAGAGGTGGTCCTAGGAGCCATGGGTGTGAACAAAGCAGAACACTTACTCGGGGGTTAAAGAAGAATCGTGTGAGGAAAGGAAGAACTGGGTCGCCGCAACACCGCCGGTGAGAATCACGGGAGAAGAAGAACAGACTGGATTATCAAGCACACTAAACGATACCTAAAAGAAGAAGGCGAGGGTTTATATAGGGTTTTCCGCGACGATTCAGCTGCACAGAAGGAGAAGGAGAAGCGGAGCCCATGGGCCCAGCGGGCCTCCTTCAATATACCGGGGGGAGTTATAAGGGAACGGATGGATTTAAGTCGAGAAATGAAGAATAGGTCAGAAACTTTATGTACATTAGGAAAGTCAAGCTTATAACTTCGCTTGACTATTTTTCGGGGTTGACTAATGATACTACTGGTACCTTCTCTACATAATCCCCGATAGAGGGGTTAGCAGGTGACCCTAGATCCGATCCGAAATACACGGCTCCGCTAAGGAAGAAAAGGAAGATTGGCACGGGCGAATGTCAGAAGCCATTGGTACGGGAGAGTTAGCGAAAGCAATCGACAAGGCCAAGGAGAGACGGAAGGCGCTTTGCCAAGAGGTCGGTCCAATCTGATCAATACAAAGGGAATTTGACATGGGGAAAAGAGGAATTGGTTCGGATTGATATCAGAGGCTATTGGGTACAAATATCAGAAGCTATCGGTTCGGGCGCGAATATCAGAAGCCATTAGTATGGGAGAATATCTAAAGCAATTGGCACGGGAGAGTTAGCAGAAGCAATGGATACGATGCAGAAGCAATGGATACGATAAAGAAGAGACGGAAGGTACTTCGCTAAGAGTGGAACAAGAATTGGTTCAGCTAGATAATTCCAGAAGCCGATGGGATGGATAAAGAGTTGGCTTAACCTGATCGATACGAGGGAAGTTTGGCACGGGAAAAAGAGGAATTGATTCGGGTTGATGAGGAACCCTAGGGCTAGGGCGCCCGTGGGCTATATACCTAAGTTAGCTTCACTCAAAGTGGATGGTTGAGGGAGATAGTCTAACCTAGTTACCCAAAAAGTAGAGGAGGAGGTGTTAGGCAATGACTTGGGAGGCCCCACGCAATATTCCAAGGAGTCTTCACTCCTCATATCTGTAACAGAATTATTCTCCAGGTGAAGGTGGTGGCCATGTGTACGATGGAGATAGCCTGCGACGTTAAGATGAAGGAAAAGGGAAGATAAAAGGGAGGGAGGAAAGAGGAAGAGGAGATCCGCAATCATTCCGACGCAGCAAGAGAGAAGAAGAGGCAAGAGGAGAAGGAAAAAAGAGAACAATCATCTCGCCGGAGAAGAAGGACGGAGATCGGCCATTGCTACATCTTTTGTATTTTCCTCGTCTTGTAATATCATTGTAAGAGGTCTTTCTCCTCCACCTACGGAAACTTGCTTTCTGTAAAGGAGGATCTTCATAGTGAAAGTGCTTGGGCACCGCACCTGGTGAGAAAACTCGCCTCCGTGGAGTAGGAATCCTTATTCCGAACCACGTTACATCTTGTGTCTGAATCTCGATTGCTGGCGTTAGTTTCTTGCGTTTCATCTACTTCATCCTCGTATTCTTTGTTCGGTGCGTATTGCTGGGCGATCCTTTCATGGGTGCCTTTGCCTTTGCATTGAAAACAGAGCGACCAGATCTTTTCCCATATCCGCATCATTGTGTGTTTTGTATTTGTATTTTTGTTTCCGATGCGTACTAACAATTGTAGACAAGCATGGCGAATCCAAGAGACAATCATTCACTATTCATCCCCCCTTCTAGCGATGCCATCGGTCCAATACCGCTGTCGTCGCACGCACGCAACCTATTTTCCTGATGCCGTCAATGCGGATGCGGATGCTGTGCACCGTCGCTGCTGATGCACCGTTTGTTGCAAGTTGAGCAGTCACCACCGCTGCTACCAGAAGACAAGAGCTCCTGCTCTGGCACTCTTCCGTCAGTTGCCAACACAAGCAGGGGGCGCTGATAGTGGGAAGGAAGAAGGGACTACATCCCTGGCTTCGGAAAAGAAGATAAAAGAAGGCGAGGAGGAATATACAGCGGGCAAAGAAGAGCAAAACCAAGCATGTGGATGCAACAGAAACTTCTGCTGCCAACAGAAGTAGGGCTGCGGAGAAAGGAGGAAAAGCAATAAAATGTCAACATTTCTTGCAAACAAGGCAGATAAGAAAGTAATAGATCACTTACCAAACACACGAAGGCAGAGAGTATGATTATAGAGGAGCCTAATTTGTGGGCCCCTCATATTGGAAGTCATTGGGGCTTGAATGATGGAAAAGATTGTTGGGATTCTCTTGCAAATTCAAATGATGAAGGAGATGATGTTAGTGAATTACATTTGAAAGCTGAAGTCATTTCTCGGATAATTAGAGTACCCTGCAGTTAAAGGTGGGTGGATTATATGATCTCAGAAATTAATGCATAATTATATTGGTTATATTATTTACTTAGGTTGTATTATGTTTTCACTTTGTGATCTGTCTAGTATTACTTTAACCTTATATCGGTTGGATCGATAGATTCTAGGTTGCTTGTTTATTGTTAACATATAGTTATTGATTGCTATTATTGTTATACGTGTCTAGTTATTGCTGTGATATAAATTGTTAGATATTATTGGTAGATGCCTACCTAGCAATTGTTAGATTAGTATTAGGATTGAACTAGTAGGATAATATGACTAAGATGAGATAAATTCTTATGAGGTATATATATATATATATATAGAGGTTTTTTGACTATCTAGATTTTAGTGCATGATGGCATAATTACGTTGCTTACGTGGTTTATGGTATATTTGCACTTGATGCTCTATTTAGTATTGTCTTGACTTTGTACTGGCATGACCCCCTTTTGTTATACCCTAATTAATTTTAGCCACTGATTTCTATTAGTATGCGTGTGATGTTTATTGGATATCACTGTTATATGCTTGTTCGGTTATATATAAATGGTTGCCTATTGATCTTCATTAGTATGCTTATGCACTTATTATTGTTATGTGCTTATTTGATTATGTATTGTTGATGCCATGATTGAGATTAGTAGAGATAGAATAAGTTAGATGAGGTTATTCTATAGGAGCGGATCTCAGGAATGAAACAACATTAGTAAAATCCTAGGAGTTGGAACCCTAGGTGTAAAACCTCGAACGTGCTTATTGTTAGATGTTACTGGTACACACCTAATTATTTATTGTTTCGATTGATATTGTGATTGGACAGTAGAATAGTATAATTTAGACGAGATTGATCTTTAGAGGGTATATTGTCACGCCCCGAGAGTATACCGTGCCGAAAAGCAAACAGACGACATCTCCCCTGTACGTGGCAACATATCGGGTTAATACAAGGCCCGTAGGCCCACAACAACAATACAATATGAAGATATCAACATACCAAACACAGCGGAAACATACTACAGATAAAACAAAATACAAAGACCCAACTGTGCACTCCGGAGTGACTTGACACAACAAGAATCATACTAGAAACCACAACCATGGCCAAATACATACAATACGTCCATGTAGGGAATTCTTTATGCCAAATGGCATATGCGCAACGGAAAAAATTAGGATCCCTTCCAAGTGATCCATGCGAAAGCAAACTCGTATAAAATAAATTTCTCTAAACCAAGCCTATCTTATAGGAGAGTTCTACCTTTGTTGTGTGCCCTTTGCAATCCCGCTTTTCCTTGGATGTGTTGGATCTTTTAGCACGTTCAAATGTCCGTGCCTCTATATGTATCCACACGAGCAAGCTCTTGTCTCACAAAAGAAAAACTAGAGGAGCTCTCCTTTACTTCTTGCTAGAGAAGTCCCTAAAGGAGAGGAAGAGAGGGAAAAGGAGAAAGGAAGAAGAAGACTCCTCTTCTTGCTAGCCTACACTCACAAACCCACACAACCAAAGCTTCCACCAAGCTCTCTCACAACCACAATAACACAACCAAAGCTTCCACCAACAACAAAGCCAATCCTCTCTTTTGGCCGGCCACTTGAGGTGTCTTTTATAGGGTTGGAAAAACCCTTTCACCTCCACACATTCAATGCAATCCATTGCATTGAGACATATCCTTGTTTGGCCGGCCACTTAAGGAGACAAAAACCAATTTGTCTTCTTCCACCTCATCTAGCTTAGGTGGATGCTTAGGTGGATGCTTATGTGGCATGCTTATGTGGCATTCTTATGTGGCTTTCATGCATGTTGAATTAATCTTATTAATTCAATTAAGCTTATGTTATCATATTGAATTAATCTTATTAAATCAATAAGGTAACATATTGAATTAATCTCATTAAATCAATTAGCTAAAATTCTCATTAAGCTTAAAGTCCAAAAACCATTTTGTACTTAAGCTTATTCCCAAATTATTCTAGTCAAACTAGAATACTCTAATTCCTCTAATTATCATGCTCTTTGTGTGTGACCCTATAGGCTCTCATAACGTTGGCAGTGGACCTAAACTCTTTTAGATACACAAGCAATGAGCGGCATCTAGCAATACATCATTGCTACCCAAGTTACGAGATAAGTCAAGATCCGACTAACCTTTCCGTGACTACTATAATATATGACCGTGTCCTTCTATCCTTGATATCAGATTGATCAATGAGGCATAGACCGTGTCATCCTCGATCAATCTATGTGTTTCTTGATCCCTGAGTAAACTAACACAAACAAATGAGCTCAATATCTCATATTGACTCATTCGAGCATGGCCATGCGTTTTAGTAGTTCTACTCAATCAAGGGGCCCACCGATATCACTATCGTCATATGAGAGGGATAGATACCATCTACATCACTCACATCCCTCAGCATAATTTGTTATATACCCAGTAATCGCCTTTATGGTCCACCACCTGACTACGGGTGGCGTTTGTGATACCAAAGTACATAACTCCTTATGTAGGGAACCATAGTGACTTCAGGTCTAAGGACTATTCATACCAATAGTCACATGAGAAAGTTTATGACACTCATATAACGATCCATGAAACTTTCTCATGGCGGGTCAGTTCAGTATATATTCTCTAATATATACCCATGTGTCAACTCGATATCATATATCCATGACTTGTGAGATCAAGTCATCAATTGACCTACATGCTAGTCTTTATGTATTAATATTGCCCTTGCATATTAATACTTGACTAGGAACATTTAGAAAGTGTTCTCTCTGACCTCTCATAATCAATTACGCGATTGATGTCTTTGTAGATAAGAACCTACTTTTCTAGGGCATTACTATATTTAATTTAGTGCACAAGCAAGACTTAAATATAATAACCAATCCTTTGCCTTTATAGAATATGATACAAAATGTTCCCTATTCAACCATCACATGATTGGTTCTTAGGGCTATAACTAACAATCTCCCACTAGCACTAGTACCAATCACTATGATATCTAATACCTAGTGACCTAGTGTGACCATCATGCTTCCTCTGTGCCAAAGCCTTGGTCAATGGATCTGCGATGTTAGCTTCTGTCGGTACTCTGCATATCCTCACATCTCCTCTATCGATGATCTCTCGAATAAGATGGAAGCGCCGCAGATGTGTTTGGTCCGATGTGATCGAGGTTCCTTAGCACTGCAATAGCCCCATTGTTGTCACAAGAGAGGTCTATTGGATCTGCAATGCTAGGAACTACCCCAAGTTCACTGATGAACTTGCATGAGCCAAATGACCTCCTTTCTTTGCATCGAATCTGCAATATACTCGCCATTGTAGAATCGGAAGCGTGTCACTCGCTTTGAACTCTTCCGACTCACGGCTCCACCATTCGAGGCAAACACGCATTACCCGATTGCGATCTATAGTCATCCTTGTCCTGTTTGGAAGCTTGCATCACGTAACCCTTCTGATTAGCTCCTCATTGCCTCTAAATATCGGAAATATTCGCCCTTCGTAAGTAGGCATTTAAGAATATTTTTGATCGCTATCCAAAGGACTTTCACCGATCCGATCGTATCTACTCGCCATGCTCAAAGCATACGAGACGCCGTGACGAGTACAAAGCATGGCGCATATGATAGACCCTATGCGGCGATGCATAAGGGATCTTATCCATGCGATCTCTCCTCCTTAGAAGAGGGACATTGAGTCTTCGAAAGACTCACACCATGTGATAAAGGCGTAAATCCTTTCTTGGAATTTTGCATAGCAAAACGATCTAGCACTTTATCAATGTATGTACTCGACTTAGGCCAAGTAATCTTTAGATCTATCTCTATAGATCTTGATGCCTAGAATATAGGCTTCACCTAAGTCTTTCATCGAGAAACAATTCCCTAACCACATCTTCACAGATCCGGAGTGAGGGAATATCATTTCGATGAGAAGTATGTCATCTACATACAAGACAAGAAATACAATCGTGTTCTACTATTTCTCTTGTAGACACAAGGTTCATCTTCATTCTTGATGAAACCAAACTCTTTGATTGCATCATCGAATCAAGATTCCAAATTCGAGAGGCTTGCTTTAGTCCATAAATGGACCTTTGCGCTTGCATACCTTTCAGATGATGCTTTGATCTTCAAAACCTCAGTTGTGTCATGTACACATCCTCGAGTAGCTTTCCATTCAAAAGCGGTTTTGACATCCATCCGCCAGATCTCATAATCATGGTAGGTCGCAATAGCAAGTATGATCCGAATGGATTTAAGCATCGCAATCGTGAAAAGGTTTCTTCATAGTCAATACCATGAATTTGTTTGAACTTTAGCCACCAATCTACCTTTATAGGTATGCTTATTACCATCCATGTTTTACTTTAAAGACCCACTTACACCCAATGGGTTTTACCCCTTCGTGGATCAACCAAAGTCCATACTTGGTTAGTGTACATGGATTCCATTTCGATCTCATGGCCTCTAGCCATTTCTCTAACTGGCTCATCATAGCTTCTGATAGGATGTAGGCTCGCCAAGATCGATAAGCAATACTTCACCGCTGTCACCAAGAGAAAAGAATATCTCTCGGTTGACGACGGATCCTTAGATCTACGAAGAGGTTGGTCTACTTGAACAGTGTTTGCTCCACAACTCTGGGCAACAAATTTCTCATCCACAACACTTTGTGGTGCCTGCTCATTTTCCATCAAGCCTTAGTGTTATCATCATCTTGAACTTCTTCAAGATGAATTTTACTCCCACTAGTATTTCTAGAAATAAATTCTCTTTCTAGAAAGACAAAGATTTCGCAACAAACACCTTGCCAAGTGTGGGATTGTAAAAGTAATATCCCTTAGTTTCCTTGGGATATCCTACAAAATAACACTTATCCGATGGGTCCTAGTTTATCCGAGACTTGACGCCTAACATAAGCTTCACAACCCCAAATCTTTATAAAAGACATTTTGGGACTCTTCCTTCCATATCAGATATGGTGTCTTTTCTACTGATGGAACGCGATTAAGTGTGAAAGCTACTCTCTAGAGCTAAACCCCAAAAGGAAGTAGGTAGATCACCCTGCTCATCATTGATCGTATCATATCTAATAGAGTACGATTTCTCCTCTCGATACACCATTCCATTGTGGTGTTCCAGGGAGTGAGTTGGGATATTATCCCACACTCACCAGTGATCACGAAACTCGACTAAGGTATTCACCACCTCGATCCGATCAAGTAGCTTAATACGCTACCAAGTTGGTTTTGTACTTCATTCTTGAATTCTTTGAACTTTTCAAAGGATTCGACTTATGTCTCATCAAATATAAGTAGCCAAATCTACTCATATCATCGCTGAAAGTAATAAAGTACTTATAGCCTCCTCCGCTTCGACATTGAAAGGGCCACATACATCGCATGTATGAGTCCTAACAAGTCCGTCCGCTTCTCTCGCCATGTCCACTAAATGGAGTTTTAGTCATCTTTCCTAAAAGACAAGATTCTCGATACCTCATATGATTCAAAATCAAATGAGTCCAATAATCCATCTTTATGGAGTTGGGATATGTGTTTTTCATTTATGTGACCTAGGCGACAGTGCCAGAGATATGTCTGGTTCAAATCATTCGATTTGAACCATTTGGTATTTACGTTATAAATTGGGTTTTCTAAATCTAGAACATAGAGACCATTCATAAGTGGTGCATTACAATAGAACATTTCATTTAAATAAATGGAACAACATTTGTCCTTTATTATAAAAGAAAAGTTTTTCTTGTCTAAACAAGATATAAAGATTATGTTCTTTGTCAATGCAGTACATAAAAGCACTCCTCTAGTTCTAAGATAAGCCCAAGCAAAGACAAAGAATATGTTCCTACAAATACAACAAAGAACTTTTGCGCCATTGCCTACTCGTAGAGGTCCACTTCACCCTTTGCCATTATTCTACTATTTCTCTCCCCTCGACATTAGTACAAATGTGAGATGCACATCCAGATCTAATACCCATGTAGAAGAAATAGATAGATTAACTTCTATAACGTGTATACCGAGGCGTAAGTCCCACTTCTCTTGTTCTTTACTTCCTCAAGGTAGACTTCATAGCCCGCCTCCAAAGGTCCATCCTCACCGCGAATGGAAGCAAATCCCTTCCTTAGGTACTTTACCTTTACCCTTTGAAGTGGATGAGTTGGCCTTGCCTTTGGCTTGGGTCTTACCCTTGCCTTTGCGCTTACCTTTGTCCTTCTTGACCATTAGTACATTACTAACTTTCTTCTTGAGATTTGGTTCAGCAGTTCTCAACATGCTGAGAATCTCAGGCAAAGGTTTATCAATTTCATTCATGTTATAATTCATGACTAATTGATTGTATGCTTCCTGAACGATTGCAGGATAACATCGATTGCCAATTCTTGGCTGCTGGAAAACCTAGTCTTTCCAGGTTCTCAACGCATCTCAATCATTTTGAGTACGTGAGTTCCTACAGTGTTCCTTCTGCATCTTGCATGCAAAAAGAGCCTTAGACACTTCAAAACGCTGCGTTTAGCTTGTCCTTGATATAGTTGTTTCAAATGCTCAACCATATCATAGGCATCCATGTTCTCATGTTGCTTCAAGCTCGAGTTCATGGTGGCAAGCATAAGGCATGACACATCTAATGCGCCATCTTGATGCTTCTTATAAGCATCCTTTTCAAAGACGAGTGGCCGAGGGGCGTATTTCGTGGGTAGCTGCTCTAGGACATATAGTTTATGCTCTTGCTTGAGGATAATCCTCAAGTTCCTATACTACCAAGAAAGTTTGCTCCATTGAGCTTGTCCTTCTCAAGGACAGATCGCAAGTCGAGGGGTGTGTCGTGTTAGATGACATGGTGATCTACAACATTAAAATGCAAAGTTAAGTATCATACCTAAATCATTTAATTAGGCCTTTAATTAAATGAGGCTACTAAATTCTCATAGCTACTATTTAGCTATAAATTTATATGGGATAAAGATCCACATCATAATTGCCTTGAGTTAGCTTTGGCTAATCGCCCAAGACGTAGTATAATTAGGTAGGCAATCTTTTGCCAATTACATCTGATGTAACTCTTTAATAGCTTTGGTTAAGTTTTAGATTAGTTTAGTGTTTATTCCTAAACAGCCGTGGCGAGGCACATGTGGGCCTTCTTGGATATCGAGCAACGACCACTTCTAAGACAAAGCCGATGTTCGAAATCACACAAAACTAATGTTAACACTTATGTTCAAAGCTAATATATGCCTCTACTTTCTTAACCAATTAAGAAAACACTTAATTAAGTCTTAACTAAGATCGATAGCGGGGACATCACGATTGTCCACTGCACCCCTCCAAGATAAAATGCATTGCTTTGCTTTGGCAAACCCAATAACAAATGATCGAGGAAGTAGTGAGTACCAACTTTGGTAGGCATATCGCGTTTAGACTTATTAAGAAATAAACATGTATCATATACATATTAGCATACATCACATATAAGCTAAACTAATCATGCATCACATACAAGCTAAACTAACATGCATCACATACATATTAAACTAACGTGTCATGGTTATGGCCCTTATTCTACAATCTTCTCAAGCCAATGAAAAGATTGATTGGTCAACCTAGGGATAGCATCTTCTCCTAAGTGCTTCCTTTTGGTTGTCTTGTGTGTTGACTTCCTCCTTGTAACCTCATCTTCCAATGGACCCTCCATCCTTGTTTTGTACATTACAAAAGGAGAAATACTCGAGTTACATTCGAGTCTAAAACTAATTTTACAACAAGAATATTAGGAGAAAGGCACGACACGCAGGTCGTATTAAGAATTACAACACACAATCACAAACTTTTTGGGACTAGGCCATAACCATGCACCATGTCATTTTAACTTTTAAAAGACATTGGATATTTTATTATGTTTGAAAATTTGCTAATGCAATTATCAACTCATAATAAAATTTATCCTACTTCTATATCACATATAAAATAGAGAAAACCTATTTTTATACGATCTTTCGCAAGTGGCTCTGATACCACTGTAGGGAATTCTTTATGCCAAATGGCATATGCGCAACGAAAAAAAAATAGGATCCCTTCCAAGTGATCCATGCGAAAGCAAACTCGTATAAAATAAATTTCTCTAAACCAAGCCTATCTTATAGGAGAGTTCTACCTTTGTTGCGTGCCCTTTGCAATCCCGCTTTTCCTTGGATGTGTTGGATCTTTTAGCACGTTCAAATGTCCGTGCCTCTATATGTATCCACACGAGCAAGCTCTTGTCTCACAAAAGAAAAACTAGAGGAGCTCTCCTTTACTTCTTGCTAGAGAAGTCCCTAAAGGAGAGGAAGAGAGGGAAAAGGAGAAAGGAAGAAGAAGACTCCTCTTCTTGCTAGCCTACACTCACAAACCCACACAACCAAAGCTTCCACCAAGCTCTCTCACAACCACAATAACACAACCAAAGCTTCCACCAACAACAAAGCCAATCCTCTCTTTTGGCCGGCCACTTGAGGTGTCTTTTATAGGGTTGGAAAAACCCTTTCACCTCCACACATTCAATGCAATCCATTGCATTGAGACATATCCTTGTTTGGCCGGCCACTTAAGGAGACAAAAACCAATTTGTCTTCTTCCACCTCATCTAGCTTAGGTGGATGCTTAGGTGGATGCTTATGTGGCATGCTTATGTGGCATTCTTATGTGGCTTTCATGCATGTTGAATTAATCTTATTAATTCAATTAAGCTTATGTTATCATATTGAATTAATCTTATTAAATCAATAAGGTAACATATTGAATTAATCTCATTAAATCAATTAGCTAAAATTCTCATTAAGCTTAAAGTCCAAAACCATTTTGTACTTAAGCTTATTCCCAAATTATTCTAGTCAAACTAGAATACTCTAATTCCTCTAATTATCATGCTCTTTGTGTGTGACCCTATAGGCTCTCATAACGTTGGCAGTGGATCTAAACTCTTTTAGATACACAAGCAATGAGCGGCATCTAGCACTACATCATTGCTACCCAAGTTACGAGATAAGTCAAGATCCGACTAACCTTTCCGTGACTACTATAATATATGACCGTGTCCTTCTATCCTTGATATCAGATTGATCAATGAGGCATAGACCGTGTCATCCTCGATCAATCTATGTGTTTATTGATACCAGAGTAAACTAACACAAACAAATGAGCTAAAAATCTAATATTGACTCATTAGAGCATTGCCAAGCGTTTTAGTAGTTATACTCAATAAAGGGGCCCACCGATATCACACCCGTCATATGAGAGGGATAGATCCCATCTACATCACTCACATCCCTCCGCATAATTTGTTACATACCCAGTAATCGCCTTTATGGTCCACCCTGTTACGGGTGACGTTTGACGATACCAAAGTACATAACTCCTTATGTAGGGAACCGTAGTGACTTCAGGTCTAAGGACTATTCATACCAATAGTCACATGAGAAAGTTTATGACACTCATATAACGATCCATGAAACTTTCTCATGGCGGGTCAGTTCAGTATATATTCTCTAATATATACCCATGTGTCAACTTGATATCATATATCCATGACTTGTGAGATCAAGTCATCAATTGACCTACATGCTAGTCTTTATGTATTAATATTGCCCTTGCATATTAATACTTGACTAGGAACATTTAGAAAGTGTTCTCTACAGCCTCTCATAATCAATTCTGCCAATTGATGTGCTGTAGATAAGAACCTACTTTTCTAGGGCATTACTATATTTAATTTAGCTGGCACAAGCAAGACTTAAATATAATAACCAATCCTTTGCCTTTATAGAATATGATACAAAATGTTCCCTATTCAACCATCACATGATTGGTTCTTAGGGCTATAACTAACAGTCCGTATATCACAAATACGAAAACAATACAGGCTAAAACCCAAAACAATAATACGGAATACATCAATCCACAAGAATACAACAAATCATAAATAAACCTCCATCCGTTCAGTGTGAGATGGGATCAACTGGCGGAGCTCCGGACGTCCAAGGAATCTTCTACCTGTTACCTGGGCGACAGGAAGCCCAGGGTCCCGTGGTGGTGAGTATAAACTCAGGGGTAATATGTAGAAAGTGCATGAATAACATATAAGGATATAGAGATCTATAAGTATACATGTGAAGATCTACAGGTATACAACATGAATCTAATAGACATACAGTCCTATCCAACTCTAATAACAAGTAACTACAGTAAAGTCATACTCAACGTATATACTAAACTGATCAACTGAACTTGAAGTAATGTACCAACGTACCTGACGGTTTGCAACACCATAAGCTATATCATCCTGAACAGATATACAATAACATAACCCATATAACGTACCAAGTCAATCCCATACCTGACCAATACTCAGACATATGAACAGTATATAGTCACATGTAATAACATCTCGGTCCATACCACACTATGACATGACACTAATTAAGTGCATACATCAGTCTGGACCAACACATATATCATGCTCAACACATAGCAGTATATAAAATGCAAATGACATGTATCATGATGAACAACCATATGCAGCAATCATAGTTCAATCAAATGCAGCATCTCACAGGCATATGTAAAACATATATCCAAATACATGCATGCATATATATCAGCAATGCATATGCATGGTCATGCCTGCGCACCAAACTCGCTACCACGACCCCAGTGTGGCCTAGGTGGCACGACATGACAACTATCCCGACTCCAGCCGCCACCACTCTCGAGTGACCGAGTTGGGTAGTATGAAACAGTAGCTAGCCCGCCATAGAGCTATATGCTACCCACACGGGGGTCCCTGCTGCTAGCCGCTCCGTCCCTACCCATGAGTAGATGAGCACTGCACTCAGGACAACTGCACATCACACGACCACTGTCTATAGTGGGTGAGTGCGCTAACTACCACTCCGCACAGTGGCCAAGTGCGCATCTCCAGCTACCACCATCCATAATGGCCGAGAACGGCACGCATAAAAATGCTTTGCCCTCAACCCTGCTACCACTACCCCGAGTGGCCGGGGAGGCAGGATGACTGACGACCCGTCTCAACCACAAGGGAGACCCAGTCAACAGCATACATGCAGTGTAATGATGCATAGATCCATACATGTATCCTCGCCACACTCCCTATCCCACGGGGAGTCCTGGTCAACCAAAAGTCAACTATGCAAGGACTATAATCCACAAGACTCTCTCTATCGCACAAAGAGTCATACACATCTGACAATCAGCCACGCTAAGACATCTAGTCAGTAGCGAGATACTATCGACAATCCATATAACCATACACAGATACACGATCCATAATGGATATACCATCACGCTGAGACCTCTAGTCCATGGCCACATACTGACAACCACACATTTATCTAAGCACAGACAACTAAATCCACCATAGATGCACAACTAATATGTGTACGATACAACAATCGACTCCATAACCTAAACCATCACCTAACCCTAGTGATGTAACACAGTAACCCAATCTGAGGTCACTAAGACAAACCTAACCACCTGTACTTACTGAACATCCATCAGCTAACACATAATAGGGTTTATAGTTCCTATCCGTGCTAGATAATCAATGAAGTAACAGAGTATATATCTCAAAGGTCAAGGCAGTACAAGCATATGACTAAATAAGAGTGGATTTAAGGTAAATAGGTATAAACATAAATCCAAGATCATGCACTAGAATTTGATCAAAACTACCGGACCAGGTAGATATTACCCACCTGATACGAAGACTCCTCTGAAAACATCATTTGTCCTCACGTCCACAAGACAGTCCTAAATCAAAGCCCTGTACATTTGTTACACAGCTATAAAATAACCTATAACATAGCATTCAGAATCAAAGCTTACCTTTCCCCGTTCAATCAACCATAGGTTATCCGAAACATACCCCCCCTTTAGTCCACATAACTCCAACGGGCAAAGCACCACTTTCGGTCGATCCAAAGCTAAATTTCATTGTCATTCCCCTAATTTGTTCACCCAAATGCAGCCTACATTTTCAGATCAGCAGAGGTTGAACACCTGAAGCTATGTTACACACAACTCATAAACACACCGAAATATAGGATCGTTAGCTTGAAAGGTGATTGTAAGCAAAGTTCAGATTCAACGCAAGACAACCTTTAACAGAGCATAATCTGAAAAATGTCCACAGGATAGCCAACACATTACCAAGAATCCAAGATCCCATCACCTCCATCGATGCTGCTCACTGCGGCAAGATTGCTAATTACAAATACAGGGTAGGTGATACACGAGCCTTGAGTGCATTTCTCTGAGGGAAATCACACCGAAACCCAAAAATCAAAATGTAGAGATCCTTCTTCACCGGCACCGTTTCTCCCCTGTTCACCGTCGACCAACAAGCTCCACAAACTGCCCAAAACCTCGATTGAAGCTGAATGATACATCCATAGCTACATCTAGAGGAAACGGAGATTGAAACCTAACCCAAAATTGCAAAGACTTGTGCTCCGGCTTCAGCGATCAAATCCATGGCGTCAGAGTCGAAGTAGAAAGAATCGATGAAATCTCGGAAGAAAGGAATCAAGCTATCCTTTGGCCGAAGCGACTAGTCGTGGCGGCGACATCTTCGTGCTGCTTGCGTGAGGAAATTGATGAACTGAGATGGGAGAGCTCGACGGAATCCGGCTAAGGCGGAGATGGGCGATGAAGAACAGATCGGGAGTAGAGAGCATGATATCTCTCCCACCGGCCGGATCTTCCACCGTCGACGGCAGCTGGTTCTCGCGGCGAGAAGGACTGAGCAGAAGCAGCGGTGATCGGCCGACTGCTCCACTGAAGATCTCCGACAACTCCGATAGAAGAGGACCGATCGGCGATGGTGTACCGAGGAGAAGGAATCGTCGGCAGCATCGGTGATTCGGAAGAGGCGGGAGGCAGAGGTGAAGCGGAAATCACGAGCGAGGAGAAAGGGAAAAATCGCGATGAAGGAGTTGATCGGGTTCGGGCCTTATAAAGGCCGTTCAATTGGATTGAGCCAGCCTTAGGTCAAGGTTCAACCTAAGTTAAGCCCAAACTCTCAATTCTAGCCCAATGGATTCAGCCCAACAGGTTTTAGCCCAATTTCAAACCCCATCACTAATTAAACCCAATTAACCCACTAATTAGACCCAATTAATTAAAGGGTTAATTCATAAGAATTTTTTTTTTCATATCTTACATTCTCCCCCACTAATAAAAATTTGGTCACCAAATTTCTGACTCACGTACGAGTACGAGATTTCACAATAACCATCTCAAGTATCCGGAGAAAAGTCACACACCTCCCATGACTAAGTGGGGTACTAAGCTTGAATATTACATTCTAGCTCTTATATACACTCTCAACCGATCTATTAATAGGTCAATAACTATACCAGAGTGGAGCTCTATACTTGTAACCGATGGGAGACTTTACCAGAATTGTAAGGTGAATCATGAATCACTATCAGAAATGATACCCAAGGATACTCCATGGATATAATTCCATCAAGCGATCCAACGGAGTCCACCTTATGCCTCGGAAGAAAATGAGCGAACCTAGCTAATCGATCATCGATTACCCAAATCCTATCAAGTCCTTTCCGATTTCTAGATAATCTCCCAACACAGTCTAACGCACTAGGCTCCCACTTCATCACGGTATGTAACCCTACCGATCACAATATTTCACCTTTGCTTGTGGGCATACCCAACATCAAACTACGGAATCAACCGTGTCTCATATATCGTTCCACCAACCGAAACGTCTCAATACTCACTATTTTCGGATACACTCCGAATAAATCATCACTCTCGAATGAAGAGTCTCCTGAAGCAACTCTTCCTAAAGCGAATGCAACTCTGGGAACGATTATCCTTCCCAGAGACAGAGATTTATTCTCACAAGAGAAATTAATCTAATGTCCAAAATTCATTCTGTCACACAGAACTGAAAGTCACTGGAAGACTATAATGACTAATCTCCCCAATTGCATCTATCCGTGTTCTAACAACCCTATAGCAGCTACCCAGTAGCTAGCCAAAACTCCCTAAGCACTCCTGCTCTATACATCTACTACTCAAGATAATAACTGCTAAGCTCCATGTCATATATATGACAGCTTATCTCGCAGTTCCTCAACTGACGTAGGCTTAAGACACGTCTCATACAACTGCATCGGAATCACTCTAATCCCTGAAATGATGCATCTGCGTAAAATACCCTTCCATCCCCAACGGAAGGAATAACTAACACTGATGCAATAGTCAGTCACCGTCTAGGCCCTGAAACTTAGCTTCACAAACTTCCGACCAAGTGATTTCCATCACCTTCTTGGTCCAACAAATCATCTATGGTAAATACCAAATCAATCTAGGGATACCACAACTTCCCTTAAGATTGTGGATATATCTATAACTATATCATTCACCGATATGATGACAATCGATCCCAAATATTCCAAGAGTACTTGATTCCTCAAATCCATGAACGACTAAATCGTCGATAGGTCTAACAACATTATCAACATCTCCTAAAATTCATACCAAGTATGAAATGTCGTCTTCTACATACCTGCATCCTTTTACTCTAAGCTGATGATATATCAATCATCACACCAACAATGATAATTGTATGACACTAAGTCACTACAATATCAAACCTCCAGTCGTAGACCAACCCTAGGATATACACATGTGTCATTTAGCTGATCTAAACAAATCATCTATCCACAACGAAGGATATTCATTCACAACAACTACTGCATTCTAATCATCGATAATCGATGCATAACTCCAAAGGTTCATCTCTCTTTTAACAAAGAATTCTGGATCCTTTCAAGAGAAATCCTAAGACAAATAAATCTCCCATAGTGTTTAGCAACACTGATACCAATAAAATCAACTCCTGGTATGAGGTCCCCAATATCAGGACTATTCCCGAAATCACCTCAATCGCATATTCCACTTGCCCATGCAGTGACCAGCCCGAGAGTTTATCCGTAACTACATCCGAATACTCTCGGATTATACGTACATTCGAAAGTCCTAGTATACCAACGCTCCAACAATCCAACTATCCGTAAGGATATGTCTATAGTAGAGGTATGTCTAGCAAAGGCTAAGGGTATCCCTTGACTTCTTGATTATTGATCAACATCGCACCTGACGGTAGAGAAAATCACCAACCCACAAGTCGATAGGAAACCCTTCGAACCCTATCCCAGAATGTTCTAGACAAAGATACCTGTAAACTACCAATATCTCTCGATATATCCGCAAATAGGATAACCTAATGTAATACCCCGAATGGTCGATCCTTCAGTCTTCTAGACCTCTTCTCGAGTAATCATGTAAATTCGTCTAACATCTGTTCTTGACGGTTGAGCTCAAGTAGCTGCAAAAGTCTGTCATGGAGGAACTGAAATCAACTGCTGAACTGAGGTACAAACTGCAACAACTACAATGGAGATGGTAAACACTGTTGTACTGGCAAGGGTACACATCCAACTGTAAAATACTGAAGAACTGTCAACATCATAACACGCTCCATCTCTGTGAAAGGTATAGTTGCACTCGGAGAATACGGCATAGATACGACCATCGTCGTATACTCTCTCTCTCCTCTGAACAAATCATAACTACGCCTAGGAAGGTAATAGTTGCTGTCGTCTGGGAAGGTAACAATTATTGTCTGAACGTCTGAGTCTTCTTAGATGTCTTCGGCTGATACTGCTGAGTAACTTACTTCTTCCGGATGAAAGTATCAAAAAGCTCCAACTATATCTGAGGTAGTAGATCACTGCTGATGTGATAACTCAATCTTCTGTCATGATCTTGGCTTCCGAGGTTGTGGATCATCCGCTCGAAAGCATCATCCATAGTCTTCCACTAAGTCTTCAAAGTACATACTCTCCTCGTAGATACCGGCTGCTTACAGTAGAAACAGATACAATGGTCCATCGGATAATCTGGCTCTATGTCTCGTCGTAACCAGCACTGTACACACATAATCTCCCTTCGGTGTCTTTCCTCTGAGTTCGCTAATAAACATGAGAAGATGCTGACAATCTGCAATCGGTCTTCTATGATCGGAAAACTCTCCAATAGTCGCTCGTGACTCATGACTTTAATCTTGCTCCTTTTATTCAACATTTGGAGACTTCTGATTCCAATAATTTGACTTGCAATATATGCTTATCAAATCTCCAACTCTAAAAACACTTGCTACAGAGTCATTTCTATACACATGACTCGGTCTAAGGACTTTCGGTAGGATCTGGTAGGAGATCCAAACATCCTGATCAAGATGTCAGCCAATAAACCGTGGGTGGCCAAAATCAACCCAATCACATTCTCGAGCTATTAGGTGGTCGTAACCCTCACAAGTCTAACGACTCTGCATGGTACCTTCATTACCAACCTAAAGCTCAAGAATTCCCTAACAATGAGTCAAAGAAGATGACATGGGGAAATACTCTCTCACAACATCACTACACTGTGGCCAAGTGATGTGTGATTTCCCGAGAGTTATTTCCTATATCTTCTACCAAGTACCGGCTAGATTTGGATAATGGTATTCAACTAACACTACTTTCTCCGTATAACACGAGTTAAGTACTCAAAAGTACTCTCAAAGTTATACAACCTACAACGACCATCTCAGGGATTAAAATCCCTATGAATATTATCCACTAATTTTCTACTATCTACATCAGCAATAGTATACACGCTTAATCCATTACCCCATAGGTAATGATCTGACTAGCATAATTAGTGAAAATCTTAGGACTGTAATCCTTGATCTCCACAAGAGATGTGACTACTAACCCCTGCTATCCGACTCGGTATCAGTAGGCTCTAAAAAGGTAATTACCCTTTTTGATAACAGGTACATGTCTAATAACCTCAATATGTCTTTCCCGTGGTCAACTCAAACCACAGTTATGAATACTGACTAGCACACTACAAATCATCCATGTTATAAGCAACTAAAAGCATAACTAACAAAAGGATATGTAATAACAATTAACATACCTTAAACCTTGTAGCTCGGAGATGTCCGCAATAGCCAGATCCCAGAACTCACAAAATCAAAACCGAGTAAAGCAAAACTCGATGTCCGAATGAAATAAAATTCAAAAATGGACTTCGCAACCTAGGGCTTTGATACCAATAAAATTGTCACGCCTCGAGAGTATACCGTGCCGAAAAGCAAACGGACGACATCTCCCCTGTACGTGGCAACATATCAGGTTAATACAAAGGCCCGTAGGCCCACAACAATAATACAATATAAAGATATCAACATACCAAACACAGCGGAAACATACTACAGATAAAACAAAATACAAAGACCCAACTGTGCACTCCGGAGTGACTTGACACAACAAGAATCATACTAGAAACCACAACCACGGCCAAATACATACAATACGTCCGTATATCACAAATATGGAAACAATACAGGCTAAAACCCAAAACAATAATACGGAATACATCAATCCACAAGAATACAACAAATCGTAAATAAACCTCCATCTGTTCGGTGTGAGATGGGATCAGCTGGCGGAGCTCCGGACGTCCAAGGAATCTTCTACCTATTACCTGGGCGACAGGAAGCCCAGGGTCCTGGGGTGGTGAGTATAAACTCAGGGGTAATATGTAGAAAGTGCATGAACAACATATAAGGATATAGAGATCTACAAGTATACATGTGAAGATCTACAGGTATACAACATGAATCTAATAGACATACAGTCCTATCCAACTCTAATAACAAGTAACTACAGTAAAGTCATACTCAACGTATATACTAAACTGATCAACTAAACATGAAGTAATGTACCAACGTACCTGACGGTCTGCAACACCATAAGCTATATCATACTGAACAGATATACAATAACATAACCCATATAACGTACCAAGTCAATCCCATACCTGACCAATACTCAGACATATGAACAGTATATAGTCACATGTAATAACATCTCGGTCCATACCACACTATGACATGACGCTAATCAAGTGCATACATCAGTCTGGACCAACACATATATCATGCTCAACACATAGCAGTATATAAAATGCAAATGACATGTATCATGATAAACAACCATATGCAGCAATCATAGTTCAATCAAATGCAGCATCTCACAGGCATATGTAAAACATATATCAAAATACATGCATACATATATATCAGCAATGCATATGCGTGGTCATGCCTACGCACCCAACTCGCTACCACGACCCCAGTGTGGCCTAGGTGGCACGACATGACAACTATCCCGACTCCAGCCACCACCACTCTCGAGTGACCGAGTTGGGTAGCATGAAATAGTAGCTAGCCCGCCATAGAGCTATATGCTACCCACACGGGGGTCCCTGCTGCTAGCCGCTCCGTCCCTACCCATGAGTAGATGAGCACTGCACTCAGGACAACTGCACATCACACGACCACTGTCTATAGTGGGTGAGTGCGCTAACTACCACTCTGCACAGTTGCCAAGTGCGCATCTCCAACTACCACCATCCATAGTGGCCGAGAACGGCACGCACAAAAATGCTCTGCCCTCAACCCTGCTACCACTACCCCGAGTGGCCGGGGAGGCGGGATGACTGATGACCCGTCTCAACCACAAGGGAGACCCAGTCAACAGCATGCATGCAGTGTAATGATGCATAGATCCATACATGTATCCTCGCCACACTCCCTATCCCACGGGGAGTCCTGGTCAACCAAAAGTCAACTATGCAAGGACTATAATCCACAAGACTCTCTCTATCGCACAAAGAGTCATACACATCTGACAATCAGCCACGCTAAGACATCTAGTCAGTAGCGAGATACTATCGACAATCCATATAACCATACACAGATACACGATCCATAATGGATATACCATCACGCTGAGACCTCTAGTCCATGGCCACATACTGACAACCACACATTTATCTAAGCACAGACAACTAAATCCACCATAGATGCACAACTAATATGTGTACGATACAACAATCGACTCCATAACCTAAACCATCACCTAACCCTAGTGATGTAATACAGTAACCCAATCTGAGGTCACTAAGACAAACCTAACCACCTGTACTTACTGAACATCCATTAGCTAACACATAATAGGGTTTATAGTTCCTATCCATTCTAGATAATCAATGAAGTAACAGAGTATATATCTCAAAGGTCAAGGAAGTACAAGCATATGATTAAATAAGAGTGGATTTAAGGTAAACAGGTATAAACATAAATCCAAGATCATACACTAGAATTTGATCAAAACTACCGGACTAGGTAGATATTACCCACCTGATACGAAGAATCCTCTGAAAACATCATTTGTCCTCACGTCCACAAGACAGTTCTAAATCAAAGCCCTGTACATTTGTTACACAGCTATAAAATAACCTATAACATAGCATTCAGAATCAAAGCTTACCTTTCCCTGTTCAATCAACCATAGGTTATCCGAAACATACCCCCCCTTTAGTCCACATAACTCCAACGGGCAAAGCACCACTTTCGGTCGATCCAAAGCTAAATTCCATTGTCATTCCCCTAATTTGTTCACCCAAATGCAGCCTGGATTTTCATATCAGCAGAGGTTGAACACCTGAAGCTATGTTACACACAACTCATAAACACACCGAAATATAGGATCGTTAGCTTGAAAGGTGATTGTAAGCCAAGTTCAAATTCAACGCAAGACAACCTTTAACAGAGCATAATATGAAAAATGTCCACAGGATAGCCAACACATTACCAAGAATCCAAGATCCCATCACCTCCATCGATGCTGCTCACTGCGGCAAGATTGCTGATTATAAATATAGGGTAGGTGATCCACGAGTCGGTGAGTGCAGCTCTACAGAGGGAAATCACACCGAAACCCAAAAATCAAAATGCAGAGATCCTTCTTCACCGACACTGTTTCTCCCCTGTTAACCGTCGACCAACAAGCTCCACAAACTGCCCAAAACCTCGATTGAAGTTGAATGATACATCCACAGCTACATCTAGAGGAAACGGAGATTGAAACCTAACCCAAAAATTGCAGCACCTGTGTCGGCAGCTTTGCGCGATCAAATCCATGGCATCATAGCCGCGGCAGGAAAGAATCGATGAAATCTCGGAAGAAAGGAATCAAGCTATCCTCCGCCCGAAGCGACCAGTCGTGGCGGCGACATCTTCGTGCTGCTTGCACGAGGAAACTGACGAACTAATATGGGAGAGCTCGACGGAATCCGGCTAAGGCAAAGATGGGCGATGAAGAACAGATCGGGAGTAGAGAGCACGATATCTCTCCCACTAGTCGGATCTTCCACCGTCGGTGGCAGCTGGTTCTCGCGGCGAGAAGGACTGAGCAGAAGCAGCGACGATCGACCGACTGCTCCACTGAAGATCTTCGACAACTCCGATAGAAGAGGACCAATCTGCGATGGTGTACCGAGGAGAAGGAATCGCCAGCAGCATTGGTGATTCGGAAGAGGCGAGAGGTAGAGGTGAAGCGGAAATCGCGATGAAGGAGTTGATCAGGTTCGGGCCTTATAAAGGCCGTTCAATTGGATTGAGCCAGCCTTAGGTCAAGGTTCAACCTAAGTTAAGCCCAAACTCTCAATTCTAGCCCAATGGATTCAGCCCATTAGATTCAACCCAATGGATTCGGCCCAACAGGTTTTAGCCCAATTTCAAACCCCATCACTAATTAAACCCAATTAACCCACTAATTAGATTCAATTAATTAAAGGGTAAATTCATATGAATTTTTTTTTCTTCATATCTTACATATATAATGTTTCTCATGTCTCGGCTGCCAATGATATCTCCCATTCGTGATTGAGAAAGTCTGCAGTAGAGTTTTCTTATGGTTGCTTAGTATACCTGTGGTCGATCATGTCTCCCATTCATGGTTGAGATAATCTATCGTAAAGTTATACTCTTACATTATCCATTCGGAGTTAGTGATAATTAGATTCGTATGTCGTCTTTATCTAGATAACTACCTTGCAACATATGTACCCACGAGACCTGTTCGTGGTAGCATGTTCTAGTATGCATGATTGAACTAATAGAAATGGTTTTACTGTCTCGATGAGTTTATTAGTAGATTCATGATCTTTATCGGCCTCGATAGGCATTTCATGTTAGTTGGGTTAGAACCCTATGATTAATCGTCTCAATGTGTTTATTAGTAGACTTATGATCTTTATCGACTTTGATAGACATTTCTTGTTAGATGGGTTGGAATATATGATTAATCGTCTCGATGTGTTTATTAGTACATTTATGATCTTTACTGGCCTCGATAGAAGTTTCATGTTAGAAGGGTTGGAACCCTAGGTTTAACCATCTCGACCTATTTATTTGTAAGTTGATGATCTTTATCAACTTTGGTAAACGTTTCGTATTAGAGATGTTGAAACCCTCGCTTGACCGCCTCGATGGGCTTATTAGTAGATTGACGATCTTTATCGACTTTGATAGATGTTCTATGCTAGATGTATTAGATAACCCTAAGCTTAACAACCTAGGATAATCGATTGCCCACGAGACCCATTTGTGGTAGCATACTGCTGCATGTAGTCGATAACTAGATAGTTATATACTCTGTCTGCCCATGAGACCCATTCGTGGTAGCATGTTGTTGTGTGCACTCAATAGCTAGATACCTATATACTCTATCTGTCCACGAGACCCATTCATGGTAGCATGTCATTGCGCACATATATAGTGCCCTTTATATTGCCTGTCTACGCATGAGTCCCGTTCATGGTAGCATGTAGTTGCGTGTAGACAGTGCTTTGTATTTTGCTTGTCGGCCCACGAGTTCCGTTTGTGGTAGCTCACAAATAGTTCCCTTTGTATTACCTCGAGAGTCATGAGGCTTTGTCGCATTACCTTGATATTTATTGTTTGTAGATTTGCAGTTGGTTATATAGGTTACAGGTGTATTTATTATATTGCTGACCAGGTTTGTAGCGGACCGATATTGGTACTCTGAGATTTGGGTTATTCTAGTTTGTTTCCTTTGACTTCCATTACATCCATTATATCCATTATGATTATGCACTATTTTTTATCCACCCGCTGAGTGGTTGTACTCACCCCCTCTTCTCTTATCCTCCTGGTTAGCTGATAGAGGATGTGTCATGTTGACCTACCTTCGTGTTGCTCAGAGAGTCCCTTGTTGTGCTCGTCCCACTGCATCGTCGAGATATCGTTTTGGTTTCCTTTATTGTTATCGTCGTTTGTTTACGTGCTTTAGTTTTGATGCGATTTGAGTTGGTGTCATAAAACTATTTTACTTTTAATTGATTTATGTTTAGTCGTGCACGCATACAGTTAATAAAATACTTGTATTTCTATTATTATTTCGAGGTTTTTACCAGATCTGGTCCCAGCGATGTATTTTAGAATACTATCACTAAGGAGCTCTTCCGTCATTTGGATGATGAATATGCCCCCGGGGCGTGACATGCATGCTTTGGGGTCACCGGTTCACGTAACGATATTAACGTGTTATATGAATCTCCCATATTCAATAACGTCTTGTAAGGAAATACACCGGAGATTAATTTCACGGTGAACGACACTACATATATGAAGGGTTATTATCTAACAGATGGAATATATCCCGAGTGGGCTACTTTTGTTAAGGTTTTTGTTGAGAATCGATGGTCGTGCTAGAGGGGGGTGAATGGTGCGTTCGTTCGTTTGATGGAATTCGTTCGTGCTCGTTTCTACTATTCATTAGTACACAACGGAAATACAAAATACAAATACAAATACATAAGCACAAAGACAAGGCGATATAATGTGGTTTGAAACCTTAGGGTTCCTACTCCACGGGGCGAGCTCACATGAGCTCTAGTGATGCACACTACCACTAATACAACTCTCCTTCTTGACAACAAGTCGGAGGTGGAGAAAAACCCCTTACAATGTAAGCTTACAACAATAAGCAAAAGATACAAGCAAATAAATACAAGTAACAAAAAACACTTTACAAATGCGAGCTTTTGAATGCTTGATCTTTGGTTGCTTTGGGGATGTCTTGAAGGTCTGGAATGCAGCAGCAATTCTCCTCCAAATCGCCTCAAGAACCAATGCCAAAATCTTCCCCTTCGAGTTCCTTATAAAGCTACAACTCGGGCTAATTTTTGCCTAGCAGTTGACTGGCCATTTCCATCAGTCGACTGCTCATATAGCCGTTGTCTCACAATGACTTGATCCACTCAGGAAAAACTCCAACGGATACCTCAGCAGTCGACTGCCCTTACCAGTAGTTGACTGCTGCTCAATAGTTGACTAGCCAATCGACTGCGCAATAATCTGTGCCCGTGTCCATGACCATCAGTCGACTGCTCACTCCCAGCAGTCGACTACCAAATCCTAGCAGTCAATTGCTAGGGCCACAACCGAACAGTCGAGTATCAGTCGACTCCCTGACAGTCGATAAGGTCATAACCTTAGTCGACTTCTCTGAGTCAACTCGACTGCCAAGTGTCAAACACTCGGCCAGTCGATTGGTCCATAACCCCAGTCGATTGATAAACCTAAAACATGAGGTTTAACCCAAGTATGATCCCCTCATACTTGCTAGACCACCCTTAGCCTAGACCTAAGCCTTCTAGTCACCTCCATCAATCTCACATCTATCGGATCCCTCCAAGTCCTCCAAGACTTGTTCATCCATACGCTAGCCTTCATGTGCTTCCATCGGTTATTGTCATGTTAACCGGATCTACATTGCCAAGATCCATTTGGACTTATGCTGCCAAGACACACGCTTGAACTTTGTGCCGTCAGACATTGAACTTATGCTGCCAAGACACAAGCTTGGACTTTACGCCGCCAATATCATACTCTTGGACTTTCCTAATTGCCAAGTACCCATGACTTGGACTTTACGCCGCCAATATCATACTCTTGGACTTTTCCAATTACCAAGTACCCATGACTTGGACTTTCACCGCCAAGACTACACACTTGGACTTACGTGGCCAAGACTACACCCTTGGACTTTTACAATTGCCAAGTACCTATGACTTGGACTTTACCATTGCCAAGACCCATGCTTGGACTTTCCATGCCATGTACCCATGACTTGGACTTTCCATGCCAAGTACATAGGACTTGGTGTTGGTGCAGTAGGCACCTAAGTCGAACCTGAGTTTTGATTATAGCAAACGATACAAAGTTAAGCTCATGTTGTTATCTCACGAGCTGAATCGAGTGTGCAGAAAATTGCTATAGCTGGAGCTGAAGGCTAGCGACACCCGGAGGAAGCCGCGATGGTCAGGCGACACTCAAGTGACTTCGGAGGGAGCCGAAGGAATTGAGTGGAAGGCCGAAAGCAAAAGCAACACGTAAGTATCGAGGTAAGCTCGTGTGTGTGAGTGTAAGTAAGGTCGTATCCTCGTTACGGGGAAAGACTTAAGCGTAGATCCGACCCAAGACATCTCATAGGTGGTCTAGGTCGAGATCGGACGGTCGACGACCGTCGAAATAATGTTTTCTTTAAGCTAACATTGCCTTGCGGCCGGCATCGATCATTGCCAACTTTGAAGGACTCATTGCCGTCCATCAGTCGGGTGACTACGACTAGCACTCGTTGATCTTGCCGATCGATCGGGTGATGGCCATCGGTCATTCGGTCGAGGATCGACCTCGAGGAGTCAAGGTTTATCACCAAGTTTCAAGGGGAGTTGTGCTCAAATTTGATTGGCTAGGGTTCCTCTCGAAAAGGGGCTCAAAGGCTATAAAAGGAGGGCCAAACCTAGGGTTTCATGAACAATTCTAAGTGCTAAAAAGCCTCCGTTACGCCGCAACTCTCCGACGACTCTACAACAACGAAGTGCTGCCAACAACCCTAGCTTAAAGTTTCTTTTGTTTAGTTGTTGGTATAGTCTTAATTTGTTATTGCTTTCAATATTGCAATTCTTTTCAATCGAGGTTTTTCGTTGCATTTTACTTTAATAGAAGAGAGGGTTTGTCTCTCTATCTTTTTGCTTCGAAGGCTTTTGTAATCGTAAAACTCCTACCTCCAATGAGGAGGAGTGTTTTAGTGAATTGCCCTCCGTACACGGTCTAGGACCGTTAGGGCCTTGGAGTAGTAGCCGAAGGCTACGAACCAAGTAAAAAAATTATTTTTCTCATTTAGATTTTATTTACATTTCCGCTGCATTTAATTGTCCATCGAACGTTTTAAAAGAAAAGTTTTTATCGCTATTCACCCCCCTCTAGCGATCCGCTTCGATCCAACAATTGGTATCAGAGCTGGGGTTGCTAAGATTTGGTGAAACCACCAATCTAGCCATTTTTACAGATTTATTGTTCTTTTAATTCTGTTTATTTCTATTTATTTCGCTTTGTTAAGTTTTCTCCGCCTACTTTCTAATCCAAGACGCGAGTCTTGGTACTCTTCTTTGTGTTTTTGTCGTTGCTAGTTTCTTCGTCTTCGTCTCCTTGTGTCTTTTGTTCTAATGGCCCATCTCGAGGGTTTTAGCATCGTCCGACCTCCGTTTTACAACGGAGATGACTTCCGTTATTGGAAGGGTCAGATGAAATGCTTTCTCAAAACCCAAATCGAGATGTGGATCATAATCCAAACGGGTTTCACACTTCCGACTAATGAAGTGGGTGACTCCTTGGATTATGATCAATGGACCATTGCGACAAAATGACAAGTCGAAGCCGACGCCAAGGCAACACAAATCCTCCAATGTGACCTATCCAAGGAGGAGCTAAATCGCGTTGGCCCCTTCATAAGCGCAAAGGATCTTTGGACAAAACTAATCGAGTTACACGAAGGATCAGATCAAGCTAAGGTTTGCAAACGCGATTTGTTGTTCAATAAATTGTACACACTAAAAATGCAGGAACACGAGTCCGCGACGCAACTCCACGCCCGTGTCCAAGACATAGTCAACAACCTACACGCAATCGGGCAAAAGGTCAAAAGCGACCTTATAAGGTATGTTCTAAACTCGAGGACTACCTTGTGGGCATCCATGGTCGATGCCTACAAGGTCTCAAGGATCTTTCTAAAATTAGGTTAGATGAACTCTTTTCCGATTTGAATTACATGAGCAGTCTAACTTCGGAACCGAGAGTATAGCCTTGTTTGCGAGTTCAAAGAAGAAGAAAATCGCAAGCAAGCCACCACCAACCGAGGAGGAAGACGAGTCCGAAGAAGAAGTTGACCCGGAATTGACTGTCGAACTAATGAACCTAGCTCGAAGGATAGCCAAGGGACGAAAGCGAACCACGACTCGACCCAACCAAGGTAAGCCTAAAAGTTCTAATATTAGGTGTTATGAGTGTAACAGGTTTGGACATATCAAGTCCGAGTGCCCCAAGCTCAACCACCGAGCACCTAAGCACAAGAAGGCCCTCAACGCGACATGGGAAGAAGACGAAGACCACATCTTCATGGTGAAATCGATTTAGTCAGACACGGAGACCGAACCTGAACTTGAGTCAGAACCTGAGGATGACTCGGACTACGAAGCGATCTTCAAGTCAAGCCACGGATATGCATCCGGCTCAAAAGATACCCTTAAAGTAAGTCGAACTTTATTTAATACTTTACAAAATACGGTTAGGTTTTTGTCTAGGAAATTAGTTAAATCCGAGTCCAAGGTCGAGACCCTGGTTGAGGAGGTCAAACTCCTTAAACACAAGGTCTCCCTAACCTCTTCGACTAGTCGAGTTCAAGAGAAGGACTCAACTCGGGTTGAAAAACTCGAAGTTGAGAACTCACTCTTGAAAAGTCAAGTCGAAGATCTTAGGAGCACGTTGGAAATGTTCACTTCGAGATCCAAAGGACTTGACCTCCTACTTGGATCTCAAAGGGCCGTGTACAACAAGGCTGGACTAGGGTTTAACTCAAACACGACTAATAGGTCGTATATGTCGATTGTAAGTCGACATAGGAAACATGTCCAAGCATGGGTCCCTAAGAACCTTTTGATTTCAACTCTAGGATCCAACCCGTACTGGATTCCCAAGGACCAAATCCACTATGTGGATAAACCGAACCGATTCAACCGTCCAGGGGGAGCCAATACAAAATATGTTTGTGCTTTAACTTAGAAATTGCATGTTTTAACTTAGAAAGTTTGTGCTTTAACTTAGAAATTGCATGTTTTAACTTAGAAAGTTTGTGCTTTAAAACTTGTGAACTCACTTAGAACATGAACATAACCAACTAAAATTCTTCGAAAAGATTGAGCCTCGGGGAGCCTCTTTTCAAAAAACATAACCAACTAAAATTCTTCGAAAAGATTGAGCCTCGGGGAGCCTCTTTTCAAAAATAACCAGTTAGACTAGGAAATAATCTTAGGTGAGTCAAGTCATCATTTTCTTGAACATGGCTTTGTCTAAGGAAGTGGTCGATGATCCGATAAAAGAAGGCCCCTGTGCCTCGCCACGACTGAAGCCATGATCTTGAAAAGGTAAACTTGACAAGCCTAGGGTCAAATCCAAATCTAACATAAAATTACTTGAACCTAAATCCACTTAATCAACTTAATTGGAAGTCATCTCACAAAAACCACATAAGTATAACATGCTTGATCATATAGACACAGGTGAGATGACCTAGGTTTAACAACTTACAACCAATTCTTTTTAAAAAAAAAATATCTAACATCCAATCCAACCACCTTGTGTGTAGGATCAATGGATGTTGGATAGCGGTTGCTCCCGACACATGACCGGGGATCAACTCAAATTCACAAAGCTTCGATTCAAACGACAAGGATCGGTAGCCTTTGGGAATAACGGCAAGCTCAAAATCATCGGATCAAGTGATATCGAGCTTAACTCGAATTTTTTTATTAAAAATGTATTACTTGTAGAGAATTTTGAATATAACCTGCTTAGCGTAAGCCAATTATGTGACAATAACTATAAGGTCGTATTTTTAGAAAATGAATGTGTAATTAAAACAAATAAAACAGCTAAAACAATACTCAAAGAAACTAGGACAAATAACATTTATACAATTAACTTAATCAATTCCTCAGCCAAATGTCTTATGACACAGGAAGAGGAATCATGGTTGTGGCACCGACGACTCGGTCACCGCACCCAAGACTCATCCACAAGATGAGTCAGAGTGGCTTAGTCAGAGGCTTACCCAACCTCAACAACTTGGTTAATAAAATCTGTAATGCTTGTCAACAAGGAAAACAACATAGGACACAACACAAGTTAACTAACCAAGAACGAACCTCAAGTGTACTTGAGCTCCTGCATATGGATCTATTCGATTCACATGGAGCCAAGTCACTCAATAGAAGTCAATATTGCTTAGTCATAATTGACGACTACTCCAGGTTTACCTGGGTTAGGTTCATCAAACATAAAAATGATACCCTAGATCAATTAATCAATCTATTCAAATTAATCGAGAATCAAATAGACCTTAAGGTTAAAAGACTTAGAAGCGATCATGGTGGTGAATTTGAAAATCAAAGGTTCACTGACTTCTGTAACCTAAACGGATACCACCATGAATTCTCTTGCCCTAGGACCCCTCAGCAAAATGGCCTAGTGGAGCGGAAAAACCGAACTCTACAAGAAGCCGCTAGGACCATGTTGAACGAATACGACCTACCCGATAGGTTTTGGCGGAAGCGTGAGTACGGCATGCTATGTCCAAAATAGGATCCTTATGGTAAAAGACACCTTAAGACCTCATCAGATCTATCACGATAAAATACCTAACATCAAGTACTTTAGGGTATTTGGGTGTAAGTACATATCCTAAACACTAAGGATTACCTAGGAAATTTACATCCAAAACCACGTAGGAATCTTTCTAGGATACTCGACTACAAGTCGAGCTTATAGAGTATATAACCACGACACCCTTAGAGTCGAGGAGACTATCAATGTAGTATTTGATGAAGTACCTGAACTTACAAAACCCTTAATGACCCCAAGTGTTGAGCCCATTGATACCAAACTCGTCTCCGACCCTGAGATCGAGTCTAATCCACATCAACCAACTCCTCTTGTCGACCAAGTGACAAGTGATCCGAGTCAAACTAGTGTTCAACTAAGTCACCCCATTGATCAAGCATTAGGTGACACAAACCCAACCCAATCTAGGATTCAAACTAACCACCCTATTGATCAAGTGATAGGAGATCCTAATCTAGGAGTTCGAACTAGAGCATCCTATAGGAACCTTAGTCAAATTTCCTTAATTTCAAAGATAGAACCCAAATCAATTGAACAAGCTCTTCTTGATCCCGATTGGATTATTGCAATGCAAGAAGAGCTAGCTCAATTTACTAGGAATGAAGTGTAGGAATTAGTACCACCACCTAAAGACAAAACGATAATTGGAACAAGGTGGGTGTTTCGAAATAAGCTTGATGATAAAGGTGAAGTAGTTAGAAACAAGGCTAGGTTAGTCGCCAAAGGGTTTAGTCAAGGCTTAGATTACGACGAAACCTATGCCCCAGTAGCTAGACTCGAATCCATTCGAATGTTGCTAGCTTATGCCGCACATCGAGGATTTAAGCTGTTTCAAATGGATGTTAAGTCGGCATTCCTAAATGGATACATTAAAGAAGAAGTTTATTTTAGCCAACCCCCCCGGATTCGAAAATCTAGATAAACCTGACCATGTTCTAAAACTTAAGAAATCTCTCTATGGACTTAAACAAGCTCCTCGAGCTTGGTACGAGAGACTTTCAATCCATCTTAAGTCAAAAGGGTTTAACCAAGGCTTAGTTGACCCAACTCTCTTCGTAAAAACCTTAGGTAAAGAAATATTCATAGCTCAAATTTACGTAGACGATATAATTTTTGGGACCTCTAACTCAGCCTTACTAAACGAGTTCATTTCACTCATGGAAAGTGAGTTCGAAATGAACTTGGTAGGCGAGTTAAGTTTCTTTTTAGGTCTACAAATTAAACAAACTAAGGATGGTATATACCTATATCAACAAAAATACACTAAGGAGTTAATTAAAAGATTTGGAATGCAAGACGCTAAGATAATAAACACCCCAATGGCGATTAATGTTAACATAGGAGAAGACCTAGAAAGTAAGTCCATTGACTTAAAGTACTATAGGAGCGCGATAGGAAGTCTCCTATACTTAACTGCGAGCCGACCCGACATCCTATTCGCAGTAAGTATGTGCGCCAGGTTTCAAACCTGTGCTAAGGAGTCTCACCTAACCCTAGTTAAGCGTATCCTTAGATATCTTAAGGGTACACTTAACGTTGGTATTTGGTACCCTAGATCTACGGAGTTCAAACTAATCGGCTACTCCGATTCGGATTATGCCGGTAGTAAACTCGATAGAAAGAGCACGAGTGGTTGTTGTCAACTACTTGGCTCGAGTCTAGTAAGTTGGTGCAGTAGGAAGCAACATTGTGTTGCCTTATCTACCACCGAAGCCGAATACGTTGCGATGGGTGAGTGTGTAACTCAGCTTCTTTGGATGAAGCACACTCTCCGAGACTTTAGGTTGGACTTCACCAAAACTAAAATTTTTGTAGACAACATAAGTTCAATAAATCTAACTAAGAACCCTATATGCCATTCAAGGACAAAGCATATAGAGGTAAAACACCATTTCATTCGAGAACATATAGCCAACGACTCCATACACCTCGAATATGTTGACTCGAAGTCTAACCTAGCAGACCTGTTTACTAAACCACTACCCAAAGCCGAATTTAGTCTCTTGAGATGAAAATTGGGCATGTGCGTAGTAGAATAGGAACTTGCAAATTATATTTTCTTACTACTATTTCTTAATTTTCATGGAACTAGCATAGGACATACCTTAGATATCATGCACCTATAGATTTAAGGAGTCAGTACATCTCACAACACATAGGACTAATGTGTTTGTGTACTTAGCCACGTAGATGGACGTGAGATGTTAGGACCCTACTCCTGGTTCCAAATGTAGAGCTAGTGCATTGCTATGAACCACGGAGTATAATCATACATACTAACCGACTCTGACCAGGACTGGTTGATCTTTCATATCAATCAAGCCAAATATGAGTCGAACATTTTATAGATGAACTTATTTTCAGTATATTATTTTCAAAATAATGTGGAACATGCTTGGACTTTAAAAGTAAAACTTATTTTTTCACACACACTCTCACTCTTTTCGATGTATGACAAAAGGGGGAGAAAAAGGCCAAAGTTAAGGGATCAATATTTTTTTACAAACTTTAGTTAACTTGTTAACAGAAAGTAATTTACTTAAACTTTAAGGGGGAGAGTTAAAACTCTTTCTCAAGTACTCACCCTCGGTCAAGGGGGAGGATTCCTCAAGGGGGAGCACTTGAAAAAGAGTTTTTATACTCCTATTCATTCATGCTCTTAACACTCCTGCTCATTCATGCATATCTTTTCTTAATGCACTTAACTTTGTATGTGAGTTTGCCATAAATCAAAAAGGGGGAGATTGTTGGTGCAGTAGGCACCTAAGTCGAACCTGAGTTTTGATTATAGCAAACGATACAAAGTTAAGCTCATGTTGTTATCTCACGAGCTGAATCGAGTGTGCAGAAAATTTCTATAGCTAGAGCTGAAGGCTAGCGACACCCGGAGGAAGCCGCGGTGGTCGGGCGACACTCAAGTGACTTCGAGGAGTCCGGAATTGAGTGGAAGGCCTAAGCAAAAGCAACACGTAAGTATCGAGGTAAGCTCGTGTGTGCGAGTGTAAGTAAGGTCGTATCCTCGTTACGGGGAAAGACTTAAGCGTAGATCCGACCCAAGACATCTCATAGGTGGTCTAGGTCGAGATCGGACGGTTGACGACCATCGAAATAATGTTTTCTTTAAGCTAACATTGCCTTCCAAAGATCACGATCGCAAGGACTCGATTGCCCATCACCGGGTGATTACGGCTAGCACTCGATCGATGCGCGCCAGTGATCGGGTGATGGCCATCAGTCGACTGCTGGTCAAAGGATCAGCCTCGAGGAGTCAAGGTTTATCACCAAGTTTCAAGGGGAGTTGTGCTCAAATTTGATTGGCTAGGGTTCCTCTCGAAAAGGGGCTCAAAGGCTATAAAAGGAGGGCCAAACCTAGGGTTTCATGAACAATTCTAAGTGCTAAAAAGCCTTCGTTACGCCGCAACTCTCCGACGACTCTACAACAACGAAGTGCTGCCAACAACCCTAGCTTAAAGTTTCTTTTGTTTAGTTGTTGGTATAATCTTAATTTGTTATTGCTTTCAATATTGCAATTATTTTCAATCGAGGTTTTTCGTTGCATTTTACTTTAATAGAAGAGAGGGTTTGTCTCTCTATCTTTTTGCTTCGAAGGCTTTTGTAATCATAAAACTCCTACCTCCAACGAGGAGGAGTGTTTTAGTGAATTGCCCTCCGTACACGGTCTAGGACCGTTAGGGCCTTGGAGTAGTAGCCGAAGGTTACGAACCAAGTAAAAAAATTATTTGTCTCATTTAGGTTTTATTTACATTTCCGCTGCGTTTAATTGTCCATCGAACGTTTTAAAAGAAAAGTTTTTATCGCTATTCACCCCCCTCTAGCGATCCGCTTCGATCCAACACTTGGACTTTCCATGCCAAGTACACAGGACTTAAGCTTTCCAATTGCCAAGTGTCCCACTTGGATTTATCAATAATATAGTCAACCCCATGTTAACCATATAGCCAATCTATTGTCAAACAATGGTCAACCCATTGTCAAACATCAAAATACTACTCGAGTCAAACTCGAGTCTGGTCAATCGTGACTTGGACCGATTGCACCAACAATCTCCCCCTTTTTGATGTTTGATAATACCTTTAAGTTAGGCTAGCAATAAACTAAACTTAAACACTTCCAATGCAAAAATATAGTGAAGGTTTACCTAACTTAAACCTCACTTCTCCTTCTTTGACATATATCAAAAAGACCACAAAAACCTTTGAGTTAGGCCACCTAACTCAATACTCCAAATTCTCCCAATTTTCTCAATTGGGCAATTCTCAAACTCTCCCCCTTTTTGACATACATCAAAAAGGCTCTCCCCAAAGGTATCAATGTCTCATATACCAATGAGATCTTACAATATCCCCCTTGGTCTAAAAATATTTAGGATGCCTTCACTCTTCCTAGTGATAAGTCCCATATAACTAAATGAGAGACAATCCTTACTTCTCCAATTTCTCAATTCTCCAAATTCTCCCTCTTGTGAGGAAGAACATATCCATCATCCCATGATGGATAACTCCCCCTAAAGGCTTGTTCCCCCTTGACCATTGCACCAATAATATCCTTGGAGAGTTTTTAAATCTATAGGAACACTAAACCATCAAAATTAAGGGCAAAAGTTCAAACTTGAACTTTCATACACCTTAAAATTTGATTCTCACCCTAAACAACTCTCCTAATCCATTTCCAATGGATTTTCACCCTTCCAATGCTTTTCAAAGCATATTCTAGGGTTAAGGGCAGTTAGGATACTCTAACATAGCTGAAACATGGGCTGAACAACCTTGTTTACTCGAAATCAACATTGACAGTCGACTCGGTCAACAACTAGTCGACTGATCTTAACGTCAGTCAACTTCCCAATGCGAAATATAAGAACTTTAAGGACATGTCTTTGATAAGTATACGAAGCACAAGTGGTTCAAGCCTAAACATGTATTAGTCCCACATCTAAAGTTTAGAAGACAAAGAGGAGTAGTAAGGCTATAAAAGAGTCCCACCCTTGGTCTTAAAGGGTGGTAGGTTTGGGGTGGTTCAAGGGGATTTGGCAATAAGGGTTTTTCCACAAGGACTTGTACACATGCGTGGGGACCTTGGTTTTCACAACATCGCCTAGTGAGTTCGATAAGAAATGGTAAGTATATGTCTCTCACCTACAGTAAGGGTTGCTTTTATATGTTTTGCTTAAGGATATGTATGTGATAGAAGAAACAAGATTTAGGCTTTGAGGTAGTTCCCAATTTGAGTAAGACATATAAGGCGTTTGAGAAAATGCCAAGCTATTATGAGTATGAGTATTTAAGTTACAAAACTATATTACTTTTAAGAGGCATGTACATGGGCTTCGAGAATGCCCCTAGGCCCCTAGATCGCCTAGTAAGAAGCTCCAATAGGATTCGGTGGCTGGCTACCCCAAAACCTATTAGAAATGCACGCATTTGGTACCATGCTGGGCCCAAAGGAGGATGTTTATTATTTTGAAGTATAAGTAATGTAAGTGTAAATCTCCAAGTCATACCACATGTTTTCTAGTATATGCATTTAGATTATGATTGCAAGTGATTTCAAGTGCAAAGTATTTAGAAAGGTTGAGCATGTCTTATCATGAAACACTTATATTGGTTCTTACGACGATTTTGTGAGATTATGATATACTTACTAAGTCCATTGCAAGTGATTTCAAGTGCAAAGTATTTAGAAAGGTTGAGCATGTCTTATCATGAAGCACTTATATTGGTTCTTACAACGATTTTGTGAGATTATGATATACTTACTAAGTCCTTTGCTTATGAGTTTTATTTACCTCTTACTGCAGATAAGGGGAAGGAAAAGATATGATGCAAGGAGGCGACTGGAAGGAAGTTTGGTGTATGTGGCGGCGGAACAAGGGAATATCGATCAATAGTTGTGTGCTAGTTTATCATTCATGTTTCTTTGATAGACGAGTTGAATTATATTTTTATGCCTGCAAGTTAGATTTTACATTGTTAATGCTTGGTTTTAGAAACAATGGTTGACATTAGGCAAGATAGAGAACCCAAGTGTGGGTTGAGTTTCATGGTATTATCTTGGGTTATTAAATTGACGGTGCAGGAATGGAGACTTAGCTAGTAATTTAGGTTCTAATGTTTGGTTTCAGGGTTTTAATTTTTGCTCAATTATTGAATGTTTAATTCTCTGAAAGTTTTATATCCTACCAACATGTTAAAGAGTCATTGATTTAAACTAGTAGAATGAATGTCCGTGACATCCCTTGAGGGGGGGGGGTGTTATAGAATGGTATCAGAGTGAAGTTCCCGCCCTTCCGCCACACTCACATCAAGCATCAGTTCGATCGCCTCCCGAGTAAGAAAGAATGTATATATTTTTCTTCTTTTGTTATTAGTATAAAGAGAAATCTCAATTTGATATACTTGTATATGCGTGATGTGTTAATAGAAGGGTAGTCTTATATTGGCTTTGTTTATCATTTATGAAGAGAAAACAATGGCTAGAAGACATGCCAATACTCGACAGGATGACGACCTCAACCTTAGTGAGATCCGAAGCCAAGTTAGAGGAGGTAGAGGGCAGAGGAAAAATGCAGAAGCACCACCACCCAATCTGTTGGAAGTAATCACTCAACTTCAACAACAAGTTGCAACCCAGTAGCAGACTATCAACACTCTGATGGCTAACCAACAAGCCAATCTTGCTGCTCCACCAGTTGCTAATGTGGTGGCACCGGATGTAGCTGAGGTCCCACCAGCTGTACCAGTAGCCCCAGTAGTAATGGTAAGGCCAGAGGCATACCAAATCTAGTGGCAGAGATTGAAACCAGAAGATTTTTGTGGCACCGGTGAACCATGGGATGCTCAGGCATGGTTTAAAACTCTAGAAAGCACTTTGGAACTACTGGATTGGTTTGAGATAGAAAAGATTAAGTGCGCCTCATTTTGCCTTACTGGTGATGCAAGAATGTGGTGGGAGAGAGTGAAGGTAAAGAGAAATGTCAATAAGATGACTTGGGGGCGACTTCGAAATGGAGTTTTATGAGGAATTCTTTCACATGAGAGTTACTAATAGGCACTATGACGAATTCACAGAATTTTGACAAAGGAGATTTATCGGTTGAAGAGGCAGTAAAGAAATTCAATAGGCTTGCTAGACTATGCCCAGAGCTGGTTAGTACGAAAAGAGAATGGGTCAGGCTAATGCTCAAGATGCTACGACCTGAGATAGCCCTGAATGTGGTGAGCGGAGTTAATCGACCCTAGACCTAAGAGGAATTGATTAGTAGTGCGTTGATCACTGAGCACTACCTGAATAGTATGAGAACTGACAATACGCAGCCAAAGCAAGTCACAGGTGATCAAAGGAATGTTGGAAGTTCTGGAGGAGAAAGGTCTCAGGGTAACTCGTAGAATTGGAAGGGTAAAGGTAACAAAAGAAAGCATTGGGAGTAGAGGACCTCAGGAAGCAACCCAAAGGGAGGGTCAACCAACAGGCAATTTAAGTATCCTCCTTGTTCACAGTATGGGAAGATGCACTTGGGAGTCTGTCGCCAGGGCATGAGTGGGTGCTACATCTATGGGTTAGAAGGGCATATGGCCAGATTTTGCCCTAATAAAACCCATATAACGCAGCAAAGAATGACTGCGTAAATCAGATTTGTACTTGCTATGTAGGATTACGATGTCATTTTGGGTATGGACTTCCTAAGTAAGTATAGTGCCTCTATTGAATGCCGCAAAAGAAGAGTGGTATTCAAGCCTAAAGAAGAATCTCAATTTGAATTTGTTGGAGAGTCAAAGAGAAAGACTAAGAAGTTCTTATCGGCCTTGAATGCTCAAAGAATGTTAGCAAGTGGATGTTATGGTTATCTGGCACATGTAGTAGATGCAAAGCAAGAGGAAGGGGCAAAGATAGAAAATATATGGGTAATTTGTGACTACCTATATGTATTTCCTGAAGAGTTACCAGGACTACCTCCTAGCAGAGAGATCGAGTTTGAAATTGAACTGGTCGCCGACACCAAACCGATTTCAAAAGCACCTTATCGTATGACGCCAGCAGAATTTAAAGAGCTACAAGAGCATTTACAGGAGCTACTTGACAAAGGTTTCATCCGTCCTAGTCATTCACTGTGGGGAGCTCCAGTATTGTTCGTAAAGAAGAGAGATGAGTCTATGAGAATGTGCATAGACTATTGAGCATTGAGTAAGGTGACAATCAAGAACAAATATCCTTTGCCAAGGATAGACAATTTGTTTGATCAGTTGAGAGGGGCAATGGTTTTCTCGAAAATTGATTTGCAGTTTGGATATCATCAACTGAAAGTCAAAGAGAGTGATGTGCCCAGAACGACCTTCCAAACAAGGTATGGACACTACGAGTTCGTTGTCATACCCTTCGGAGTGACAAATGCCCCTGCAATATTTATGGATCTGATGAATCGGGTATTCAAGGAATTTCTTGAACAGTTTGTCATTGTCTTCATTGATGACATTATGATCTATTCCAAGTCTCAAGAAGAACATGACAAACATCTGAGAATAGTATTAAGACCCTACAAGAGAGACAGTTATATGCTAAATTCTTAAAATGTGAATTTTGGCTTAACCAGGTGGCCTTCTTGGGCCATGTCATTTCAAAGGAAGGGATCATGGTCGACCCTGCAAAGATTGAGACAGTTAGTAATTGGAGTCGGTTGCAGAATGCCAGGGAGATCAGAAGCTTTCTGGGATTAGTAGGATATTACAGGAAATTTGTTAAGGACTTCTCCCGGATAGCTTCACCACTAACAGCGCTCACCAGGAAAAATAAGAAATTTGAATGGATCGAAGATTGTGAACAGAGTTTTCTTGAGCTAAAAAGGAGATTGGCAAGTGCCCCAGTTCTTACTCTTCCAGAAGGTGAAGAAGCCTTTGATATATATAGTGATGCATCCAAGATGGGACTTGGAATCGTACTCATGCAAAAGGGTAAAATTATTGCCTATGCCTCTAGGCAACTTAAAGACTATGAAAATACTTATCCTACTCATGATCTGGAGTTGTCAGCAGTAGTCTTTGCTCTCAAAATTTGGAGGCATTATCTGTATGGGGTACAGTGTAAAATCTATACAGATCATCAGAGCTTGAAATACTTCTTTACCCAAAAGGACTTGAACATGAGATAGCGAAGATGGTTGGTGTTAGTGAAGGATTATGACTGTGAGGTCCTCTACCACCCTGGAAAAGCAAATAAGATAGTTGATGCATTAAGCCGAAAATCTTGTGCAATGTTAATGTCTTTATCTTCACTGTCACAACCCCTCCATAAGGAAGTGTTAAATTTTGGGCTTGAAATTATTTCCGGGCAACTCTTTGCCATGACACTAGCACCGACTCTACTAGAGGATATACAAAGGAAATAGGAGGAAGATCCGGATGTCCAAAAGATCAAGCAGGAGATAGAGGAAGGAAGAAGTGGGGGATTTCGAAGCTCCGACAGTGGAGTACTTTATCTTGGGGACCGTTTATGTGTTCCCAATGATGACGAACTAAGAAAGAGAATTCTAGAAGAAGCCCATGGGCCCCCCTACTCAATGCATCCTGGATCTACCAAGATGTATCAAGATTTGAAGGAAAGATTTTGGTGGTCTAAAATGAAGAGAGATGTGGCTAAATATGTCAGCATATGTCTGACATATCAAAGAGTTAAAGCAGAACACCAGAGGCCAGGGGGAGTTTTACAGCCCATTCAGATTCCAGAATGGAAGTGGGAAGACATAGCCATGGATTTCATAGTTGGTTTACCAAAAATGACTAATGACTATGACTCCATTTGGGTGATTGGGGATAGATTAACCAAATCTGCACACTTTTTGGCAATCAAGATGTCCTATTCAATAGAACAGTTAGCTCAGCTATATGTTAAGGAAGTGATCAAACTTCATGGAGTCTCAAAGACAATCATCTCAGATAGAGATGGTTGGTTCACTTCATATTTCTAGGAGTGTGTCCAGACAACACTGGGCACCAAATTGAGATTTAGCACAGCTTTTCATCCTCAAACAGATGGGTAGACAGAGAGAGTGAACAAAGTCTTCGAAGATATGCTGCGAGCGTGTGCGCTGGATTTTAAAGGTAGTTGATGCAAATACTTATGCTTAGCAGAATGTGCCTACAATAATAGCTACCAAGCCACAATTGGAATGACACCTTATGAAGCCCTATATGGAAGGAAATGCAGATCCTCCATATGTTGGCACGAGGTTGGGGAGAAGAAGGAAATGGAGGTAGAACTAGGACTGAAGAAAGATTTTATAGATGAAACAACTCAAGTAATAAATAAGATCCGCAAAGAATCGAGACTATGCAAAGCCGACAGAAGAGTTATGCTGATATACAACGTAGGCCCCTTGAGTTTGAAGTTGGGGACTCATTATTTATAAAAGTGGCCCCAATGAAGGGGGTAATGAGATTTGGCAAGAAAGGCAAGCTAAGTCCCCGCTACGTAGGACCCTATGTGATCACCAAGAGGGTTGGCAAAGTAGCGTATGAGTTGGACCTACCTCCAGAAATGTCGGCTATTCATAATGTCTTCCATGTCTCAATGCTGAAGAAATGTATTCATGACCCAGTCAGGTAATTCAGCCACATACAGTACAAGTACAAGAAGATCTAAGCTATGAAAGTAAGCCTATCAAAATAGTAGATCGAGAAGTTAAGAGGCTGAGAAATAAAGAAGTACCCCTAGTCAAGGTTATTTGGCAGAGTCAGCGTTTTGAAGAAGCAACGTGGGAACGCGAAGATGATATAAAGCAAAAGTACCCAGAACTGTTCTAAGTTTCGAGGATGAAACTTTTATAAGGAATGGAGGATTGTAACGCCTGAAAATAAAAAAAAACATAATAATAATATGCGATAGCTTGGGATTTGAACCTTAGACCTCTAGGATATAAAGGGGGCGTGATACCATTACACTAATTGGACATTTCTTATGTGAAATATAAAAACTTTAAGGACATGTCTTCGATAAGTATATGAAGCACAAGTGGTTCAAGCCTAAACATGTATTAGTCCCACATCTAAAGTTTAGAAGACAAAGAGGAGTAGTAAGGCTATAAAAGAGTCCCACCCTTGGTCTTAAAGGGTGGTAGGTTCGGGGCGGTTCAAGGGGATTTGGCGACAAGGGTTTTTCCGCAAGGACGTGTACACATGCGTGGGGACCTTGGTTTTCACAACATTGCCTAGTGAGTTTGATAAGAAACGGTAAGTATATGTCTCTCACCTGCAGTAAGGGTTGCTTTTATATGTTTTATTTTTTTATTTTGCTTAAGGATATGTATGTGATAGAAGAAATAAGATTTAGGCTTTGAGGTAGTTCCCAATTTGAGTAAGACATATAAGGCATTTGAGAAAATGCCAAGCTATTATGAGTATGAGTATTTAAGTTACAAAACTATGTTACTTTTAAGAGGCATGTACCTGGGCTCCGAGAATGCCCCTAGGCCCCTAGATCGCCTAGTAAGAAGCTCCAATAGGATTCGGTGGCTGGCTACCTCGAAACCTATTAGAGATGCGCACATTTGGTACCATGCTGGGCCCAAAGGAGGATGTTTATTATTTTGAAGTATAAGTAATGTAAGTGTAAATCTCCAAGTCATACCACATGTTTTCCAGTATATGCATTTAGATTATGATTGCAAGTGATTTCAAGTGCAAAGTATTTAGAAAGGTTGAGCATGTCTTATCATGAAGCACTTATATTGGTTCTTACGACGATTTTGTGAGATTATGATATACTTACTAAGTCCTTTGCTTATGAGTTTTATTTACCTCTTACTGCAGATAAGGGGAAGGAAAAGATATGATGCAAGGAGGCGACTGGAAGGAAGTTTGGTGTGTGTGGCGGCGGAACAAGGGAATATCGATCAATAGTTGTGTGCTAGTTTATCATTCATGTTTCTTTGATAGATGAGTTGAATTATATTTTTATGCTTGCGAGTTAGATTTTACATTGTTAATGCTTGGTTTTAGAAACAATGGTTGACATTAGGCAAGATAGAGAACCCAAGTGTGGGTTGAGTTTCATGGTATTATCTTGGGTTATTAAATTGATGGTGTTGGAATGGAGACTTAGCTAGTAATTTAGGTTATGATGTTTGGCTTCAGGGTTTTAATGTCTGCTCAATTATTGAATTTTTAATTCTATGAAGGTTTTATATCCTGCCAACATGTTAAAGAGTCATTGATTTAAACTAGTAGAATGAATGTCCGTGACATCCCTTGAGGGGGGGGGGGTGTTACATTAAGTCCATTTTGCCATATTACTACTCATCTCCCAAGTGTGCCAAAATTCCAAAATGACACACTATGACCTCTAAACCTAGTTGTGCTAATTTGATCAAATTTTCAATCTTCTCAAATTTAATTGGCACATCCTAAAATCTTTTAGGATTAAATCAACCTCATTTCCAAGGACTCCCAAAACCTTGAAAATGTCCTAAAGTGGCACCTTTACTATGGTTAGATTAACCACCTATCCATTCAAGGTTGGCACATCCTAACCCATTTAGTGTGATGGAATCACACTCCTAGGAATCCAATACCTATTGGAGCTCCTTGGGTTTACAAGGTATTCATTAGGGATGACCTCCCTTGATACCTTCTTAGTGACCCTTTTTGGCTTGGTAGCTTTGGTCAATTGGGTTTGCTTAAGTCAACTCTAGGGGTAACTCCCCTTATGACCTTCTTAGTGACTTTCCTAGGTTTCATAGAAACCTTGGCCACTAGGCATCTACCATGGTTAATCTTAGGGATGACTTCCCTAGTAACCTTGGTTTTCCTTGACTTAGAAATGGTTCCATAATCGAATGGAACACTATGATAGGTCTCCTTGGGCTTAGGTTTGTGACCCAAGCCTCTCTTGCCCTTAGATGACTCATGCCTCCTAGACCTTAGATTTTGTTCATTAGACCCTTGAATTGGATTTTGCATCTTCCTAAGAGTTTTCTCTAATTTCTCAAGCCTTGACCTCAAGGCTTTCTTCTCTAATTCTAATTTTTTCAATTTTGATTTTTCATTCATTCTTTGGGCATTACCATTTCTTCTAGGCATATGTCTACCTTTCTTAGGGTTAATACCTAAATGGTCATCTATTTTTCTAATGGATTCCCTAGGTAGAATAGGTCTAGAGTTATTGTTTCCAGATTTATCCTTAACCCTAAAATTATAACTCTTAGCACCTAAACAAAGATATTTATTATCACTAACATGCTTTTTATGGTAAATTAGAAGTGAATTAAAAGTATGTTTTTCATTATGAAACAAGAAAGACGCATTACTAAATTTTACATTAGGGTTTGCTTTAGAAGCTCCCCCAACATGTGATGCTCCTTCTTGGCTCTTGTTTTGCTTCCCCCCTAGGGCATTGACTCCTATAATGCCTCTTTTGATTGCATTTGAAGTACATCACGTGCTCCTTGCTCTTATGTGTTGGGGCTCCGGCCACCTTGATATTTGGTACAACTTGTGTTGTTTTCTTGACCCGTTTCAGACACTTGCTCTTGTAGTGTCCTACTTCTCTACACTCAAAACACGTTATGTGATTTTTATTATTAACACATGTATTTGAGTTACCTAAGTCGCTAGGGGAGTCTTGGTCTTGTCCTTGGCTCCCGGAAGTTTATGGTTCTTCTTCTTGCTCCGGCATAGAAGACCTAATCTCCTCCCCCTCAATCCTAGAGGTGGAGGTTTCTTCTACCTCTTCTTCCTCAGATGTTGATGGCCTTTCCATCTCCGAATTCTCACACTCTTGTGAGGATGAACTTACCTCTTCGGTTTCCTTCTCCAATTGAGTTGATGAACATTCTTGTTCTTTGGGCTCTATTTCTTGAGCTGTTGAGGGTTTTTCATGGAGCTTTGCCAATTTGCTCCAAAAACTCCTTGGCATCTTTGCAATCTCCTAATCTACACAATATATCATTAGGAATTACACTAACTAATATACCCATTACCTTATTGTTTATGTTGAAGTATATCGGAGTTGATTTTTGTTCCACTTCTTCTTCTTAAGTATCCTTTCATTCTCATCCTTTGGAGCGTCAAACCCTACTATAACACTAATCCAATTATCGTAATCGCACATAAAAAAATATTTCATTCTTATCGCCTATTGCTCAAACTCCTTGGCTCTGTAAAGTTTATGTGGAGGAGGCACATTGATGCCATCACCCAATCTTTCTTCATAAACCATTTTCTTCACCTCTAGTGATGCTCCCTCGGTTGTGAAGCAGGTGAAGAATGACCCGCTCTGATACCACTTGTTGAGAATCGATGGTCGCGCTAGAGGGGGGTGAATGGCACATTCGTTCATTTGCTGGAATTCGTTCGTGCTTGTTTCTACAATTCATTAGTACGTAGCAGAAATACAAAATACAAATGCAAATCTGAATACACAAGCATAAAGACAAGGCGATATAACGTGGTTCGAAACCTTAGGGTTCCTACTCCACGGGGTGAGCTCACACGAGCTTTAGTGATGCACACTACCACTAATACAACTCTCCTTCTCGACAACAAGTTGGAGGTGGAGAAAAACCCCTTATAATGTAAGCTTACAATAATAAGCAAAAGATACAAGCAAATCAATACAAGTAAATAAAAAAACTTTATAAATATGACCTTTTGAATGCTTGATCTTTGGTTGCTTTTGGGATGCCTTGAAGGTCTAGAATGCAGTAGCAATTCCTCTCCAAATCGCCTTAAGAACCAATGCCAAAATTTTCCCCTTCGAGCTCCTTATAAAGCTGTAACTCGGGCTGATTTTCGCTTAGCAGTCGATTGCCTGTATCCATCAGTCGACTGCTCATATAACTGTTGTCTCACAATGACTTGATCCACGCTGAAAAAACTCCAATGGATACCTCAACAGTTGGTCGCCTTACGTGATCGATGCTCGTCGATAATCGGCCCAGCGATCGCCCATATCATGCCCATGTCTCGACCATCATTGGCTCCTCCCAACAATCATTGTTAGGAACGATCATCGCTAGACAAGCATCGGGCCGATTCTCGATGACCGGGTCATAACCCCTAATCGATCGCTTCCGAAGTCAACTCACGCTAAGTGTCAAACACTCGCCACCGACTAGTCCATAACCCCAATCGACTGATAAACCTCAAACATGAGGTTTAACTCAAGTATGATCCCCTCATACTTGCTAGACAGTTGACTAGTCCATAACCCCAATTGACTGATAAACCTCAAACATGAGGTTTAACTCAAGTATGATCCCCTCATACTTGCTAGACTACTCTTAGCCTAGACCTAAGCCTTATAGCCACCTCCATTAGTCTTATGCCTATTGAATCCCTTCAAGTCCTCCAAGACTTGTTCATCCATACGCTAGCCTTCAGATGCTTCCATCGGCTATTGTCATGCTAACCGGGTCTACATTGCCAAGATCCATTTGAACTTATGCTGCCAAGACACACGCTTGGACTTTGTGTCGCCAAACATTGGACTTATGCTTCCAAGACACAAGCTTGAACTTTACGTCGCCAATATCACACTCTTGGACTTTCCCAATTGCCAAGTACCCATGACTTGGACTTTCACCACCAAGACTATACACTTGGACTTACATGGGCAAGACTACACCCTTGGACTTTTACAATTGCTAAGTACCAATGACTTGGACTTTACCATTGCCAAGACCCATGCTTGGACTTTCCATGTCAAGTACCCATGACTTGGACTTTCCATGCCAAGTACACATGACTTGGACTTTTCATGCTAGGTACACAGGACTTGGACTTTCCAATTACCAAGTGTCCCACTTGGACTTCTCAATCATATGGTCAATCCCATGCCAACCATATAGCCAACCCATTATCAAACAATGGTCAACCCATTGTCAAACATTAAAATACTACTCGAGTCAAACTCGAGTCTGGTTAATCGTAACCTGGGTCGATTGCACCAACAATTTTTCTTTGCCCGAAGGATCCCAAGAGGAAGTTGTTTAAGGAAAGACAGGAGTCTGTAAAAAAAAGATGTCGAATGGGCATTTGGGCTACTCAAATCTCGATGGGCGATTGTCAGAGGTCCAACTCGTTATTGGTATAGGAAAAAAATTAAAACAAATCATGTTAGGATGCATTATTTTGCATAATATGATTGTTGAGGATAAGGGAGGTCATGTGACAAATTGATACAACGATGAAGGTGTCGAACCCGCACAACCTATCCATGGCTCAAATTGAGGATTTTAGGATTATCTTCGGACAAATTCTGAGCTACGTGACACTCAAGTTCATCACCAACTTCACGCCGACTTAGTTGAGCATATTTGGGGGCAATACAACAATAATCCGTGAATTAATATTTCATATGTTATTTTTAATTTTATCATAGTATGGTTTATTCTACGTTATTGTTGCATTTCAATTTCATAATTATATGGTAATTTTAAATAAATTTCGTTTTCCTAACTTTATAATTTTAACCACTTATTTGTCATAAGATGCGCCCACGTCTTATGCCAAATCTTCTTCTGGTTTGACTGTTTCAGGTTTGCTTCAAGAAAAAATACAACCGAAGAAGTATTTAGACATAGCTTTTGTTGTGGTATTTCTCACAAACATCTATTTTATTTAATAAATATATTTAAAAATTTCAATATTATTTTTTTAAAATAGTAAAATTATTTTTTTAAAGTAAGATTATTATTATTATTATTATTAATAATTTTAATATTTTAAAACATTTTAAAAATATATTTATTTAATATGATATAATTTTAAGATGATTAAGTGGACTATGGTACAGATAAATAATGAGTGTTAATATTAAAAGGAATATGAGTGAAAGAGATATATTGTTATAATGAGTATGTGACACTGGACCTCATACTTTTTAATGAAGTGGAAGGTGTTATAATAATAGTGGGTTGTGGATCCTTGAATCCTAAGGATCGGACGGTAGATAATAAATGTACTCACGAGTACTCACGGAGATCGGTAACACACACACACACACACACACACATACACACACACACACACACACACACACACACACACACACACACACATATATATATATATATATATATATATATATATATATATATATATGCACTTGAATAAATTATTTTAAAATTTGATATAAATTTTAGATTCTTGAGGTTGTTGATTATTTTTACAACAATTTACCAAACACAGCTGCTGAAGTTCGGAATTGCCCAAAACGCACAATATAGTTTTAGAATTACCAAATCGCGTGCGTAATTCCCAAAATACCCCTCCCGCCAAACAGGTTGCAATTTAATATAGAGAGAGATTTGCATCCATTCGATGTCACTTCGAGCCATCGGTAGCGTGGGAGCGCCAACCCCATGCTGTTGATGAGCACCACACGCAGCTTTCCTCCGCAAACCAACTGAGCAACACCATTTTTGATGAAACCCTAGTAGTTATCAACGACATCACTGCTCCCACGAATATATCAGCAGTTAATTCAGAAGTTGGCGCAGCTCACTCACCAGCCGCTTCACATAGTATTATCATGTATGTATGTGTTTTTATTCTTGAGACTGCTATGAGGTTAATAAATGCATTCTAGGTGGTTGTATAGCCAAGTTTGCCACACACCCATAAATACGAGGTAGGCATATCATACCAAAGTAGATCAATGCACCCATAATTGCGATGCAGGAGATTCATAACCAAGTTTTGTCGCCACCTAAACAAATTCCACCTAACTTAAAAGGTGATGCTTTCAATTAAATCCCACGATTACTGAAGTACCCTGATTGATATTCCCAGCACTAGGAGATTCAATCTGTCCGAGAGAGTCGGTGGTGGTGGCAATGAAATTCCCAGCACCACCGTCTACCTAAAATTTAAAATCCCAGCACCATCGGAGATTGAAGCTGGCTGGTCTGGATAAAAAGTGATGCTGGGAATTTAAATCCCAGCAACATCGTGGTCCTGGGCTTCAAATTCTCAGCACCATTAAGGTTCAACAAATTCGGGATAAAATGCAGTCTTTGAATTGAAATCTCGTCTGCCAGTGGTCGGGATTAAAACTCCCAACACCATGGAGGTTCAACAGTTTGGGATAAAAGGTGGTGCTGGCAATTGAAATATCATCACCATTGTGGTCCTGCGATTAAAACTCCCAGCACCACCGTGGTAATGAGATTCAAAATCCCAGCAACACCATGGTGCTAGGAATCTAATTCACTAGACCAGGGAGATATAAGTTGTCGACATTAAGGGTGGTGCTGGGATTTGAAACCTCAGCAACACTGTGGTTCTGCGATTAAGACTCCCAGCACCATTGACATTGAACTGGTCGAGATAAATGGTGGTGCTGGGAATTTATATCCCAGCACCACCGTGGTAATGGGATTAAAACTCCCAGCAACACCATGGTGCTGGGAATGTAATTTCCAGCACCATGTACATATAAGTTGCCGCAATTTTTGGTGGTGCTGGGAACTGAAACCCCAGCAACACAGTGGTTCTGCATTTAAAAATCTCAGCACCAGGGAGATGGAACTGGTCGAGATAAATGGTGGTGCTGGGAATTTATATCCCAACACCACCGTGGGCCTGGGATATAAATTTCCAGCACCATGGAGAGGGAACCTGGCCGAGAAAAATAGTGGTGCTGTCAATTTATATTGGAGATAAATAAAGTCCTCTAGGCGGGTTGAGTGCAAGCGTGGCCTATACTATCATTCTCCACCTTTCCTTAGGCTCCCAAACAGTAGTTATGAAAATTAATGCTCTGTGCCAACATTCAGACGAGTGTGCCAATTGACATGCTACGTGCCAATTGGCACACACCCATAACTGCCAGTAGGAGTGTGGGAACTAAGTATCTCTCTCCGTATAAACCCTGTAAATGTCTTCCTCTTCCATTCCATATAAATTGTTCATAATTTCAACATTGAAAGGTCCATCAATGGGTTTCGGTAAAAACCCATTGATGGCCCTATCCACATCAAATGTTCTAATTAGTTAAGTGCATAATTGGGAAACCTAACCATAAACTCTCATCCTCCACTTGTCTTCAGGCTTCTAAAGCCTAGTTAAAAAAATTCAGCCTACTTGGCTAGCACACTACATATAATAGTATTGATTTTAAAAACATTTGCAGGGACGACCCCCTTCCTGATGAAGTGTTAACATTTTTGGAAACAATTGAATCAAATTGGAAGGATAGAGAGGTAGATGATCAAGATTCCATAAATCTGTCCCCAAGTAATATTCCATCTTCATCTCAGTTTACTGATGTGGGGAATAGAATTACCAGTGATCAACACCTTGATATAAATAGAGAAGCTTCTTCCATACTCGAAGAAGAGTTTGTCACTGCTACCACAGTAGATCATGAATATTTTGAACAAACTTGGAGTGAAGAGGAGGTAAGTGATATACATGCGATAGAAGAGTTAGAATATACAAATCCTTCGGAAGAATTCTTAGCTGATGATATCCAACATGAAGAAGGTGAGTTAAACCCAGATCAGTACAGTGACTTAGAGGAAGTGTTCCCAATTGCTGATGATCCCTATGTTTTAAATCCACAAATAAGACTATTGGCAGATGTCAGTTCATCAGATCCAAATGAATTTTTCACTGGACAAGTTTTTTCATCTCGACAAGAGTTTAAAGATGCACTAGTAAGGCATGCGATGCTAAAAAACTTCAGATACAAGCCAGTTGACACCAGACTTAATAGAATTAAAGTTATTTGCTTTAGTCAGCCTTGTTCATGGAGTCTAGTTGCAAGTGGAGACGTGGAGTTCACTGTCACAAAATATGTAAAGCAGCATGAATGTGCGGTGTTAGAAACAGCAGATCACCATGCTTGACATCCATATTTGTAGCAAAGCAGTTGTAGGGATGGTTAGCTACTCGATGATTACAAACCAAGTTCAATTCAAGAGAAATTCAAGCTAGGTTTGGTGTTAACATTTCATACAAGCTAGACGAAAGCATTAAAAGAGTGGTAGGTGATTTTGATCAGTATATTGATCTTCGATGTACTTGCGTGAGTTAAGAGTTAGAGATCCCGATACATATGTTGCGATTAAGAAATGGTGAAAATCAATTCCACGATGTTTTTGGGCATTTGGTGCTTGTGGAAGAGTATTCAGGTCTTATTTAAAAACTAATTGGAATTGATGCTACACGTATCAGGGCAAGTACCACAGTGTTTTGCTAATGCTCATCGCCATTGACGGTAATGCAAAAATTATGCTAGTTGCATTTGGAATTGCCGAAGTTGAATGTGAATCTGCTTGGGAGTGGTTTTTGGATCACATAAAGACATTTCTTGCTGTCCTGCCAGAGTCGTTGAGCATTGTATCGGATAGACATCGGGGGATTATATCAACAGTTAACAAAGTGTATCCATCTGCCCATCATACTTTTTGTTGCTATCACTTGTCTTGTAACATGGTAACTGATACCTGGGATAGATCCTCATTAGGTTTATTTTGGGCAGCAGCAAGAGCCAATACAAGAGTTGAGTTTGATCGATTAATGCAGAACATGCATGATAAACACAAGGATGCATATGCGTGGCTACAAAAGATCGATCCAAAAAGATGGGCCAATGCACACTTTACTGGGAGGAGGTATACAATGTTAACCACTAATTGTTCTAAGAGTTTAAATGCATTATTCAAGGAAACACGTGAACTCCTCATCACCAGTTTAATAGGCAACACTAGAAGAAAGGTTGCTCAATGGTTCTTTAACCGTAGGGAAGAATCTTCAAAAAGGTCAGGTTTTCTAACACCTTATGTCATTAAAGAGATTGATGAAAGGAGAGAAAGAACTCGATTATATTCAGTATTCCCATACTCACAATTGGAAATGGAAGTACAGACAATAACTTCTTCGTATATTGTTGATTTGGATAGGCGAAGTTGCATCTGCGGTGAGTTTCAAATTTCAGGAATTCCTTGCTCGCATGCTATTACAGTCATCATATATCGGAACATCGATCCATACCATTATTGCGAGCATTATTTTCTGAGGGAAACCTGGGAGGCCACTTACATGGATCGTATTTACCCATGTCGAAGTAAGAAATTTTGGCTTAATGGTGACAAAATTTTTGGAGTTCTACCTCCTCGTAGCCTTGTGCAGCCCGTGCGAAGAAAAAAGGCACGCATTGAGTCTAAACATACTGGGAGGGTGAAAAATAAATGCAGCAGATGCAAACAGCTTGGGCATAATAGGAGGTCTTGTAGAATGCCACCGCCTACTAATTCCTAAGTGTAAATAGTGGTTCTGTAAATATTTGTAAAGGAAACAATGTTAATGTTAATGTTAAGCTATTTTGCACAATTGTAATGTAAATATTTGTTACGCTACTTTGCAAAATTGTAATCTAAATCCGTCCGATCGCACCCGATCCGTTAATATAAAACTCCCCGGTGCCAGTTCAAACATCTCAACACCATATTTCATTCGACAATTTACCAAACATCTTAACACCATTTTTCATTTCTCTCGCTCCTTGCGTTCTGTCTCTCATGGAATTGCGCTTCCATTCCCCGGTGTCAGTTCAAACTCCTCGGTTCCAGTTCAAACTCCCCGGTGCCAGTTTAAACCCCCCGGTGCCAGTTCAAACTCCCCGGTGCAAGTTCAAACATCTCAACACCATCTCAACGCTATTTTCGACCTAAGTAAGTTTTGTAGATTTCTTAAATTCTGTGTCGCTATTGCTCCTTCCGATCTATCTAGAGTTTTGCCATTTTCCGTGCACGATGTCGTTTAAACTCGGGCCTGATAGAGTTTAGGGTTTTAGGGTTTACCATTTGAGCAGAGGTAACGTTTGTTTGTATCATCACACATGTTTCAATCCATTTCATCTATTAGTTTAAAATCACCGTATTACAATGCATTTGGTTTGTAACCTAAGGAATTTTTTTCAGTTAACGATGGCTTCAACTGGTGAATCATCAAGCGATACTTATGCAAGAACCCGTGCGTTGATGCGAGGAAGAACCAAGAGAATGAACTGGAAAAGCAACATTTCACAGTTTAAAAAATTTATTGCAAGTGTGCCGCCGAGTGTGGAAGAAGAAACGCTTATTCGGAGCTCCCCCTTTGCGTGGGTTTTGGACATTCCAGATATTACCCATGTCAGATCCCTTGTTTAAAATATGTTTGATAATTGGGACTGCAGGGAGAAATATTTTATATTCCACGACAAGAAATTGTATTTCACAAAGACGGATGTCTCCCTCATCCTTGGTCTACCAGATGATGGACTTGTAGTTCCTATGAATAATGAAGCTTCCTCTGGACAGCTATATTTGTAATATTTCGTGGAAGCTGATTGCTCTAACAAGCATCTGGAGGATTTATTGAAGACTTCCAGATCTCCAGATAATTTAGGATCTGTAAAAGTTTATTGTCAGTTATTTATTTTATATTTTTTCTCTTGTGTATTTTTTACTACCACCAACAGTAAGCCTAGAATACCTATGCGATCACTTATAGATTGTGTAGAGGATTTTGATAACTTAGGCAGGTACAATTGGTGCGAAGCACTTTATACGTACAAGGCTCCTCAAATGGAGTCAATTGGTATGGGAGTCACATTGTGACCAAAAGCAGAGGTCGCCGGTGGATCTACGAGACTAATGCTTAAGGGTTTCACACACTTTTTGGCTGTGAGTGAATATATTTTATGTGTTCCGCAAATAGTATAGATCAATCTGCTTATTAACAACTAATCTTGTCATTCCAGGTATGGATGTGTGAGCATTTGTGTATCCTACCTCCACACGTCCCTCATGCTTTGCCAAGAATGCTGAGATGGAGGTGGAGTTCCACAAATGTAAGGGTCATTAAGAAGATGGTAGATGGTCTCGTACCTGATAAAATCATTGTTGATCTAATTCCAAAGACAGAGTGATCCGTACACGCTTCTCCACCTAGATTTTCTGCATCAACTCCTCAACCCGAAACTCAGGTGGACGCAAGAGGAATGGCATGTCCAGTATGCCAGGAGAATGCAGAAATTGTTTCTACTCTAAGCACCAAGCTAGTTGAAGCAAGGTGTAACTTTGAAAGCACCTCCCTACTTAAGGAAGCGACCATCGAAGAATAAGAAAATAAAATACAGGAGCTTCTTCAAGAGTTAGAGGAGGTCAGGACAGGAAGGACAATGAGATAAGTGAAAGGGATGATATAATTTCTGAAAAAGAAGCATTAATCGCTGAAAAGGACAGTTTAATACTGGAGCTTCAACTGAATTTACAATCTCGGGATGTAGAGGGGTTACAATCACAGCCTATATAATCTGTACAGACCCAACATGCTTCTCCTGCATACACTAGGCGGAAGGTTTGTGTGTGGAAAAGGGCTCTTCATGGTGTATCACCCCCTAACCTTAGAAGCCTCCCTCCTGCATGGTTTTCTAACATCCCTAAAAGAAGGAGAGTTGAAACTTAAATTGTCCCCAGCAAGACTATTGAGTATCCCTCAATAGACCCTAATATCTCTCATGCAGAGCCAAATGTTGAGCAGGAGTCAAGCCAAGATAAAAAAGGGAAATCAATTGTCGAGGAGTGTGAACCCGAAAGTGTAGATATTGGCACACAAGTCTCGACGGACAAACAACCAACACTGGGCGAAGTCAAGGCGAGGATATTGGAGGTGAGCATAAGTTATCTTGTCCAGTCCTATTTTTCAGACAAAATATTTCTATCCCCACAGTCATATTTTGTATACAACAAGCTTATAAAGAATTCACCGGTAAGATGGATCTAACGGTCGGGGAGTGTTTATTGAAACTAAAAGAAATAGAGTAAGACAGTCTTATATTTTTTGTTTATAACAGTCTTCTTATGTTTTGAGAGTTGTTTATAACCCTTTTCTTGTGTAGTGTGACAGTATCAGGACCAGTGTGGAAGACCGATGCTATTAACTTATACATGGACTCTTTCCTTACAATATTTGATTGGAATGTTTTGACACATGGGGATTGCATAAGCGCATATTTTTCAGTCTTAGTTGATGAGTGCAAGGTGACTGATAAGACATACTATAACTCAATATTCTGTGGGGTTGGATTCCCGGTAAGTTTTTGACCCTTTTCCATGGAATTGTAAACTTTACAGCTTCAGTGTTTTGACATAATTTTCTTATACACAGGATATGTTTAATATTATGTACGCCCAAGCATTCGAGCAAACTTTTAAAACCCCAGGCAATCCAATCAGATACATATTTTGTCCAATAATCAGTAGCAGCCTTGCCACCTACTAGTGGCCGACTTGGAAAATTCAGAGTTTATCCACTACAACTCCTTGTCCGTCAGGAAGGCTTACACTACTCAATTTGAAGAAACAATAAGCATTAGATTTTAATTCAGTTAAATAAACCGTTTGTGTATGGAGGATTCATAGCATTTTTTTGGGTCCCAGGTTAAATTCTTTAAAAAGATCCACCCTTCGTATTATGATAACTGGCATCCTGGCCTGGCTGATAAATTTTCTAATGCAAACTTTTTCGTGCGTCGAGTCTTGGGTCCCAGACAAAGCTCTTCGTAAGACATTTAATAATCTTTGTAAATACCATATTTTATAAGCTAGCAATGGACTAATAATTTATATTTTTTTACAGCTATGATTGTGCATTTTTTATAATACAATACATTGAGAGCCTACTATTTGGGTACCCTAAAAGATTCAGACAACAAGATATGAGGAGCTTTAGATTCGTGGTGGGGAATAGAATAATGCGCAGCTCACAATTTTATTTGCAATTATGGTATCTTTGTATTATGGGATATGTTGTAGAGTATCTGATTTTATATTTGTAACTATTTGTAAAAAGTCATTAGTCATTATGAAAGTGTAAATCCAATTTGTGTAGTATCTATACAATTATGGAATATATATACTTTGTTAAATGTGTGAACCACTTCGACTTTATGATTTTGTGATGGGATTTGTATGTGGTGCTGGGAATTAAATTTCCAAGACCACTGTATTCCTGGGATTAAAATTGCCAGCACCACCTTATTTCTCATCAGTTTGAAACTGTACGTGGTGCTGGGAATTTGCTTTCCAGGACCATTATGTTTCTGAGATTAGAAATCCCAACACCACCTTTTTTCTCGGTCAGTTTGAAAAAGTAAGTGGTGTTGGGAATTCACTTTCCAGGACCACTGTGTTCCCGGGATTAAATTTCTCAGCACCACCCTATTTCTTGGTCAGTTCAGAACTGTACGTGGTGCTGGAAATTCAATTTCCAGTACCAATGTGTTCCTGGGATTAAAAATCCTAGCACCACCCTATTTCTCGGTCAGTCCGAAAAAGTAAGTGGTGCTGGGAATTCACTTTCTAGGACCACTGTGTTCCTGGGATTAAAATTCCCAGCACCACCTTATTTGTCGGCCATTCGAATCAATGTGGTGTCGGGAATTAAATTCTGATACCACTTGTGTTCACGAGATTAAAAATCCCAAAGACCACCTTATTTCTGGTCACCAAAATGTACGTCTGGCCATTCGATTCAGGACCACTTTGTTTTCTGGAGTAAAATTCCCAAAGACCACCTTATTTCTCATCAAAATTGTATGTGGTGCTGGGAATTTAATTTCCAGGACCACTGTGTTCCTAGGATTAAAAATGCCAGCACCACTTTATTTCTCGTCCAGTTCTAAAATGTACGTGGTGCTGGGAATTAAATTACCATGACCACTGTGTTCCTGGGATTAAAAATCCCAAAGACTACGCTTTTTCTACGCTGAATCAGCTGCTTAGGGGAATTCACTTTCCAGCACCACTGTGTTCCTGGGATTAAGATTCCCAACACCATATTTTCAGAAATCAGGCCCTGTGCCACGTGGCACGCGGCCGAAACTGAGAGGTAGGAGGATCAGAAGAAAATTTCCTCGATGCAACAACATTTGAAGCCGTTAGGTCTTTCAGTCTATCTCAAGATTTCGGAATTTAGACTCCTCTAGGTCCATCAATGGGTTTCGGTCAAAACCCATTGATGGCCCTAGTCACCTCATCTTCGGTCCAATCCAACTCCAGTGCCTTTGGGACTTGGCCCTCTGTGTATCGTGTCCAAAATTTCTGATTTTCAAGGCAGGATTAGGTTTACACAGCCAATTTTCAGAAATCAGGCCCCGTGCCAAGTGGCATGTGGCCAAATCGAGGTAGAGGAGGATCAAGAAAGTTTCTCGATGCAATAATATTTGAAGCCGCTAGGTCTTCACCATCTCAAGATTTCGAACTGACTTTAGTCCATCAACGGGTTTCTGGCCAAACCTATCGATGGTCTCTGTCACCTCATCTTTGGTCCCATCCAACTCCAGTGCCTTTGGGACTTGGCCCTCTGTGTATCATGTCCAAAATTTCTGATTTTCAAGGCAGGATTAGGTTTACACAGCCAATTTTCAGAAATCAGGCCCTGTGCCACGTGGCACGCGCCCGAAACTGGGAGGTAGGTGGATCAGAACAAAGTTTCGTCGACACAACAACATTTGAAGCTGTTAGGTCTTTCAGTCCATGTGAATATTTCGAAATTTGATCCTCAGTCCATCAATGGGTTTCGGTCAAAACCCATTGATGGCCCTAGTCACCTCATCTTCGGTCCAATCCAACTCCAGTGCCTTTGGGACTTGGCCCTCTGTGTATCGTGTCTAAAATTTCTGATTTTCAAGGCAGGATTAGGTTTACACAGCCAATTTTTAGAAATCATGCCCCGTACCAAGTGGCACACGATCGAAACTGGGAGGTAGGAGGATCAGAAGAAAGTTTCCTCGACGCAACAATATTTGAAGCCGTTAGGTCTTTCAGTCCATCTCAAGATTTCGAATTTGATTCCTAGTCCATCAACGGGTTTCGATCAAAACCCATTGATGGCCCTAGTCACCTCATCTTCGGTCCAATCCAACTTCAAAGGTTTGGGACTTGGCCCTCTCGTGTATCGTGGTCCAAAATTTCTCGATTTTCAAGGCGTGGATTAGGTTTACATGTACCAATTTTCAGAATCGTGCCCGTGCCATGTGGCACGCGCCCGAAACTAGGAGGTAGGTGGATCAGAAGAAAGTTTCCTTGACACAACAACATTTGAAGTTGTTAGGTCTTTCAGTCCATGTGAAGATTTCGGAATTTGGACTCCTCTAGGTCCATCATGGGTTTCGGTCAAAACCCATTGATGGCCCTACTCAGCTCATCTTCGATCCAAGAGTCCATCGGGTTTGGGAAGTGCCCCTCTGTATCGGTGTCCAAAATTTCTCGATATTCAAGGTTTGATTAGGTTTACATATATTTCGTAAATCACGCCCGCGCACGTGGCACGTGGCCGAAACTGGGAGGTAGGTGGATCAGAACAAAGTTTCGTCGACACAACAACATTTGAAGTGGTTAGGTCTTTCAGTCCATGTCAAGATTTCGGAATTTGGACTCCTCAAGGTCCATCAATGGGTTTCGGTTAAAACCCATTTATGGCCCTAGTCATCTCATCTTCGGTCCAATCCAACTCCAGTGCCTTTGGGACTTGGCCCTTTGTGTATCGTGTCCAAAATTTCTGATTTTCAAGGCAGGATTAGGTTTACACAGCCAATTTTTAGAAATCAGGCCTCGTGCCACGTGGCACGCACCCGAAACTGGGAGGTAGGTGGATCAGAACAAAGTTTCGTCGCCACAACAACATTTGAAGCTATTAGGTCTTTCAGTCCATGTGAAGATTTCGGAATTTGGACTCCTCTAGGTCCATCAATGGGTTTCGATCAAAACCCATTGATGGACCTACTCAGCTCATCTTCGATCCAATCTAAGTCCACTGGGTTTGGGAAGTGCCCCTCTGTGTATCGTATCCAAAATTTCTGATATTCAAGGTTTGATTAGGTTTACACAGCCATATTTCAGAAATCAGCCCCCGTGCCACGTGGCACGTGGCCGAAACTGGGAGTTAGGTGGATCAGAATAAAGTTTCGTCAACACAACAACATTTGAAGCGGTTAGGTCTTTCAGTCCATGTCAAGATTTCGGAATTTGGACTCCTCAAGGTCCATCAATGGGTTTCGGTCAAAACCCATTAATGGCCCTACTTAGGACCACTGTGTTCCTGGGATTATAATTGCCAGCACCACCTTATTTCCGCAGGCAAAGTGTAAAGTGGTAATCGAAATTGAAATCCCGTGACCACCGTGTTCTCGCCAATTCTAAATTGTACGTGGTCCTGGGAATTGAAATCCCAGGACCACCTTATTCCTCGGCCAGTTCGAAATTTTACGTGGTCCTGGGAAATAAATTCCCAGGACCACTTTGTTTCTGGGATTATAGTTACAAGCACCACCGTATTCCTCGGCCAGTTCGAAATTGTACGTCGTCCTGGGAATTAAAATCCCAGGACCATAGTGTTCTTGGGATTTTAATTTCCAGCACCACCTTATTTCTTGCCCAGTTTGAAATTGTACGTGGTGCTGGGACTTTAATTCCCAATACCAGTGTGTTCCTGGGATTTAAATTCCCAAAGACCACGATTTCTGGTCGATAAAATTGTAGGTGGTGCTGGGAATTAAAATACCAGGACCACTGTGTTGCTGGGACTTTATTTCCCAGGACCACCTTATTTCTCGGCCAGTTCGAAATTGTACATGGTGCTGGAACTTTAATTCCCAGCACCAGTGTGTCCCTGGAATTTTAATTCCCAGCACCACCGTATTTCTCGGTCAGTTCGAAATTGTAGGTGGTGCTGGTAATTAAAATACCAGGACCACTGTGTTACTGGAACTTTATTTCCTAGGACCACCTTATTTCTCGGCTGAATCAGACATGTGGCCGAACTTTAATTCCCAAAGACTTGTGTTCTTGGGATTTTAATTTCCAGCACCACCATATTTCTCCAATTCAAATCAGACGCGCCAAACTCAAATCCCAAAATCACTGTGTTCCTGGGAATATAATTCCCAGGACCACTTTTTTAGATCTGAACCAGTTTGAATTTGGACATGTTGTTGGAAAATTAAATACCAGGACCACTGTGTTCCTGGAATTTTATTGCCAGCACCATCAAAGTATTCAAAAATATATTATATAACATTTATTAAAGCTCAAACACAAGCAATAAATAAATTTATAGTCACTGTTGATCTATGGAAAGCAGTACCATTTACAAATTAGCAAAATTCATGAATTACAACAATGCATTGTCATACTGCCACCTGAACATTTCTAAAATTACATCAGGAAGAACTCATCCCTTAAAATTGAGACTGAGACATCTATTCTGAATTTGGTCATGTCTGCTTGTTTGAAGTCCATCTTCTCACCATAAAGCAGACATCTCATGTATTGCATCACAAAGAAGGCACAATCATTGCTGTAAAAATGCAAAGAACAATTTTATATTTCAATTCAAAAGTATAATTTTCACGTTCAGTATTTTTCTTTTAGTACCTTGCTACTTGTTGGGGACAATCAGTTGTAACAGAAACCCAGCTGTCGATGGGGTAATAAGCTTGTAAACATGGATGAATTGTTGCAAGCTCCTTAGGTGAATATCCTTTAAATTGGGATACCTATTATTACACGATGACTAAGTTAAGATAACTATTCATTTACAGATAACTAAGTTAAATTGATGGAATATCCATATTTAAAAAATTTAACTACTCACCACTGCTTCAAAATCAGCTTTTGATCTTCCTCCGTATGAAATGGAGTTGTAATGATTGAAAGTCATTGCTTTTGTGTCGATACACAACAGGTGAAAGTGAGTTTGGTCAGTATTTAGAGGTATAAAAATATATCTAACCTCTCCATCATTCATGTCCGTGTTTATGATTTGTGTTGTGGCAGTCTTCCACGACAATCTTAATGCTGACTGTAATTGTGTGTAGAGGAAAATATTAAAACAGTTAGTATAACATCTCATGTCGTGAAAATAGCAGATAATTTAACTTCCTTACAATGAACACGGATGAGCAATACACAGACTTGTTATATGACCTACATGAAGAGGAGGCCCCCCTAAAAAGAATTGAGCAAAATGTATCGATAACCTCCCCAACTGTGAAAACAGATCCATTAACTCCAGAGTATAAAGAATTCAGAGTTAATGAAAAAGGAGCTTCCTCCCAAACATAACCTGTAATCGGCCTACAAAAAAATTTAATGGTAAATAAATATTTGCACTTTATAATATTGTAATAAAATTTTTGAATGTAATGGTGGATGTAACTACCATACTTTATTTTTTCTAAACTTTTTAGCAAGTAGGTCACATCAGCGTCTTGTTTTTGGTTCTTTGTCATCTTACATTTTTCCTTGACATACTATACTACAAAAATTATATTAGTTATTTAAATAAAATAACACAAACTAATTTTGGGAAGTATTCTGACTAATCGTAATGGCTTCCATTCTCATTTGGTTGAGTTTATCAATTATTGCTTCATCCCTCTCAAGATCTTTTTCATCTTCTTCCACAATACAGATAGTATCCCTCGCTTGCTATTCATCCATACCAATTTTTTGTTTGCCTTTCTTCGCAAATACTTCTGCTTCATTTACAGCTTTATCAGGTTGCCCTTCTAATAACTCAACATCAGAAATTTCTGTCTTTTTTCTTTTGCTTTGAGGTACCAATTTTGCCCACAGTGGACTATCAACGGGAGTATCCCTATAATCATAGCGGGTTCTATCTCGCCGTCTTATTATGCTGGCAATTGGTTCCGGTTGAGGTTGAGGGTCAACTTCGGGCTTGTTTGATTCAGCCTTCATACCTTCTCTTCCTATAATTTCCATTAGTTCTTTTACCCTTTCGGTTAGTGTCATGTTTTCTATTCTTAACTCTTTGAGTTGTCTCTGATAAACTAAACACTCATGGCATTCACTAGTAGGGTATTTTTCTTGTATAGTTTGTGATGATGATGTCTCTATTGGATGAGGAGTATTTTCAATATAATAGTCAACCTTATCAAGCAATATATTTTTACTACGGGTACAGACTAGATCAACAATGACCTATCAAAAATTCAACAATTATTTAGATAACGAAAATGAATAAAAGCTAAGTTGTGGTCTTCTATTTACCTGTTCAGGTGAGACTTGCTCCAATAAATTCCTCACCTTGCTAATATGTGAAGGAGTTGCCCTCCACTTATTTATTCGTGGCCCTTGGGTATTGTATAGTCTCTGGATTGAGACATGTTCCAGAAACCAAGTCTGCTCATATCCAAAGTGTTACATACTTATGTAAATATAAAAGAAAAATTAATTTAGTAAGAAAGAACTCTTCTCCTTTAGGTAACTGTATTAGTAGATGAACATAGATCTCCAATAGTAGGCAATTGTGGAGCCATAAATTGATGGATGGCTTCGACCAAATTGAAACTACCTATGTTGTCAAAATCATCTACAATATCTACAAGACCTATGGGGACCTTATATATAGTAGTATAGAATAACACACAAGCAAATATATACAAAACATACAACTTACAAAATACCAAAACATCTTCATCTACTTCTACTCTAGTAGAAAAGGTTTTAAGTAAAAACTCTAACCTCGATCTAGTTGGTTCTTTTTTGGAGAATTGAGAATTGAAAAGAGCACCCGACACAATAGTTGAATTCATAGGAACATAAGCCCCTCTATCTGCAATACCGAGCAAAAGGGACACATCTCTTCTGGTGAAAGCAACTGACACAGTTGAAAACTTAAAGCTTTGACTTGTCGAATCCCAACTTTGAAATATATTGACCAATACGCCACGGATTTGTGGAATGTCTTGTATATTCAAAAAAATAGCAAATGGGGTTTGTTTAATGATCTCTCTGTGCCTTTCATGTAAACAAACAGACGGACGTTGCTTTGCTTTGGCACATGGACCTCCAAAAAATTCAATAAAGTGGCCTAAAACGCTGGTCCATTGGAGTTTCTTCGCACACTCATTATTTCCCTAACAATTTAAAAATACAAAATTTTAAAAACCTGATTTATTCCTTCATTCATTTTGTAACTGTAAAAAACAAATTAGAGAATCCGTAATGCTTTGCAATAATCCTGTTAAAAAAACTTTAGGGCTCTATTTATCTAATTCATATACAGATTAAAAAGATCATCCATTTGTATTTGAATATTTGAAACCATTCCAAAACTGTAATCGAAAAATCATTTTAAACATATGTCATACTTCATATTCGACTAAAGCAAGGAATGCGACACATACTTTGGCCGGTGAAGGAGAGGTTGAATCAGATGCTTGACTCATTCTGCAATAATGAATGGTAGACAAAAATCTTATGAGATGTACGCCTTTCAACGGAAACCCTACAACCGAGTAAGAAATGAGTAAAACTCTAGTTAAATGAGATGACGACACCATATTACCTCGAAGCATCTCGTCGAAATCTAAAAACTCGGAAGCTAACGGAATGACGCAGGAGGAAAACTGGAGTCTAAGAATTTCCAAATTTTTGTTCGCTCGAAGATTTCCCGGAAGCTGAAGACACGAAAACGCTAATGTGGTGACTCGTTTGGATGGGACATTTGGATGGCTCGGGATTTGAAAATGTGGCTCGGATGCATACGGAATCTCTGCATTAAAAACGCTGTTTGGCGGGAGAGGTATTTTGGAAATTACGCATGCAATTTGGTAATTCTGAAACTATAGTGCGCATTTTGGGCAATTCTGAACTTCAGCAGCTGTGTTTGGTAAATTGCTGTTATTTTTATATTAAAGTGTTCAATAAAATAATTAATTTTTTATTTTTTTCTTTATTTTGTAATTTTCACGTCATTTTTTCTTATTTTCTTATTAAGATAGTTAAAAATAAAAAATATTTTTAAATTTTTTTTATTAACCTCCTTTTGTATTTTTAAAATTTGTTTAAATTTTTATTAAACTTTAAAATTAAAATTAAAAATATGAATAAATTTAGAAGAATATCACGACATATTTTTTTTCAAAAAAATTTGAGTTTTTAAGGTCATTAATAATTTTTTTTATGAAACTAATTAAAATTTTAATTCAATTTTAAATAAGAAAATTTAATTAATTAGATACTTCTTTTAGTAAAAATTAAAATATGATGCCTCTTTTGAAAAATTTAAAAATAAATACCGTTGGAATTTCTCGAGATCTTTAATTACAGGAAAAGGAAGTTATTGGATCAAAGGAGTGTTGGAACGCATTTAAAAGTGACTATAAATATAAGACAAATAATAATCGTTTAAAAACATTAATGTCAAATAGGAAGAGATTAAAAAACATTGTATTTAATATTTAAGAGTTTAATGTTTAAATCAAAACTTATTAATACTGAATAAAACAAATACAAATGATTAATATTTGAGTACTTTTGCTCATGATCGAATAGTAATAAAACTAAAAAAAAAAAAGGAATTGTTTGACTTAAAAGGAAAATATTCTTGCTTCCTTACTTTTCAACATTAAGGTTAACTATGTGAAACTTTCATGATTGCCAATATAATAAGGATACAATACATCATTAAAAAGGGAAGAATATATATTTAATTTTCTTCATTTAACAATATATCAATATTGTTGCGGCTGAGATTGAGATGCTGAGATGTCCAATGGCAAGACAGACGAAGCCTCGATGACTCGGACGAAGGAACAGATGACGTGTTGGGAACGCTGAGGTGGAACGGGTGTCTCGGACTTGGGCTGAGTGACGGGTTCTGCCGAATGACGTGCAACGGTCGCTCGAGAGACAAATTCCTACAAAGAAAGAATGGTTAAGGGCGTTGAGAGATATCTCGGCAAGGCTCCTCCGATGCTCAAGGCAGGATTCAGTAGGAAAAAGAGGGAAGATGAAAACAAAGAGCAGATCAGAAGTTACCCACCACCTTTTTTCCTCTTTAGGTTGCCTTTATATAAGTAGATACCTTCCTGACAAGCGGTACGGTAGGAGTGGGCGGTATGATTTTGTGATGTAACGAAGCTTGCTTTTTGGAGTAATAGAGATCATTACCTCATAATGCAGCAAGCGCATGAGTGATAATTAATGCTCCTTGCGTGGTTGATGGGAGACAAGTCCCCATTAATGCAACGGTCGTGTCTCCTCTGAGGCAGGTATGGGCATACGCCTCCTTGTTGGGTGAGGACTTCTGACAAGGAATGCCTTGTTGGCCAATTTGGCATGAATACCTGCCACGTCAATTGAAGCATTGAGATATAACATTTTAGGAAAACCACACAGCTGAGATAACATGTTTACTATACTCCACTACCGAGATCGAATACAATATCTAGGATACCATGTATTCGGAGACACCAGGAGGCCGAGACGGTAAATAATAGTGGAGGAGCGGTGCATCCTCATTCGGCACGGTTATGCCGAGATATAGTCTTCATGCGTCATTCGGTCATGCCGAGGTGTCACATGTTGGGTTTTCCGAGCCGCAAAAACCGCTTTTTGCGTTGCGGAAACCTCGGAAGCCCCCACCACGGATCCGTGCAAAGTATAAAATATAAAACTAACATGTATGTGTTTAATACCTTTAGATCTACTCTAGATCTACATGATAAGAAGTTACCCTCGATGCGATGCCCTTCGCAAATCCCGCTCGTCCAAAAGGTTCGCCGGAACTCGAGAGTGTCAAGTGCACACTCCTCTATTGGTATCCACACAAGCAATAGGTGGAGAAAATACCTTAGAGTGTGCTAGCACCCTTTAGGAATTTCGGCCAAGGAGGTTGGGAGAGCTTGAGAGGGTGATCCAAGGAAGAAGATGAAGTTGTGTAACTCACAAAATGAATTCCCATCAAATGATAATAGTGGCCGGCCACTTTTCTTAGGGGGGGTGTTACATGCATGCATGTAACTCCTCCAAGAGCCAATGGCTCTTAGTCTCCCTCATGAGGTGGCACCACATGCTAAGTCAATGATGATGTGGAGCATCATCATTGGTCGGCCATGCCAAGTCATCATCATGACATGACATTTGGTCAAGTCAAACTTGACCTTTCATCTTCCCTCTCAAGTCAAGTCAAACTTGACCTCTTATCTCCTATGGTTGATCAAATCCAACCATTTGATTCAAGTCAATTTAATTTAATGAATCTCTATTCATTAATTTAAATTGATTTGATGAATCAAATCTAAATTAGACTCATTCAACACTAGAATCAAATTGAGTCCAACTCAATTAGTCTAATTAGGATTACTCATAATCCAATTTGATTCATCCCATGAACCTAATCCTCATGGTTCATCATATGAACCTAATCTCCATCTAATTGCCCTTAGTGTGTGATCCTGTAGGTTCTTGTAACGTTGGCAATGTCCCTAAACCAATTTAGGAACATAAGCAATGAGTGGTATCTAGCAACACATCATTGCTACCCAAGTTACAAGAATGTTGAGCTCCAACATCACCTTTATGACTACTAATTATGACTCTCACAATATGTGACAATATCCCTCTATCCTTGACATCTAGATTGACCAATTGAGGCATAGACCGTGTCATCCTCGGTACAATCTATATCTTGAACTCCAAGTAGACTCACTCTAATCAAATGAGTTTAATATCTCATATTGACTCATTTGGGCATGGCCATGCACTTTGTGGTCTCACTCTATCAAGAATATCGATGTCACCCCCGTCATATAGGAGGGATAGATCCCATCTACATCACTCATATCCCTCCGCATAATTTGTTACATACCCAGTAATCGCCTTTATAGTCCACCCATTTACGAGTGACGTTTGACAAAGCCAAAGTATGCAACTTCTTATGTAGGGAACCATGGTGACTTTAGGTCTAAGGACTAATAGTCATACTAATAGCCACATGAGAAAGTATATGACACTCATATAATGATCCATGATACTTTCTCATGGCGGATCATTCAGTATACATTCTCCAATACATACCCATGTGTCAACTTGATATCTCATATCCATGACTTGTGAGATCAAGTCATCGTATTGACCTACATGCTAGTCTCTACGCATTAGCATTGTCCCTGAATGTTAATACTCGACTAGGAATGATTAAAAGTAGTGTTCTCTATATCATCTCATTATCGATTCAACCAATCGATTGATATAGATAAGAACCTTCTACTCAAGGACATTATTATATTTAGTTATTTGGCACCAATACAAGTAAATATAATAACCATGCCTTTATAAATAGGAATATGATACAATAAAGTCCATACAACAATCATCACATGATTGGCTCTAGGGCTTTCACTTACAATCTCCCACTAGCACTAGTGCCAATCACCGTAGTATCTAATACCCAATGACCTAGTGTGACCATCATGCTTTTTCTGTGCCAAAGCCTTGGTCAAGGGATCTGCTATGTTAGCCTCTGTGGGTACTCTGCAAATCTTCACATCTCCTCTATCGATAATCTCTCGAATTAGATGGAAGCACCGATATATTCGACCTCTATTGTAGAATTAGCAACTGTGTCCTGCTTGGAACTCTTCCAGCTCACAGCGCCACTATTCAAGCAAAACACGAACTTTGACTGCGATCTATAATCATCCTGGTCAGTTTGGAAGCTGACATCGCTGTAACCCTTTACAGCTAGCTCCTCATCGCCTTCAAATATCAAAAAATATTCTTTAGTCCTTCTCAAGTACTTAAGAATATTCTTGACTGCTATCCAGTGACGCTCACCTGGATCTGACTAGTATCTACTCGTCATTCTCAAAGCATACGAGATATCAAGACAAGTACACAACATGACATACATGATAGATCCTATAGCAGATGCATAAGGGATCTTATCCATGCGGTCTCTCTCCTCTCTAGAAGAGGGACTTTGAGTCTTTGAAAGACTCACACCATGTGAAATCGGTAGAAGTCCCTACTTGGAATTCTGCATGGAAAATCGTAGTAATACCGTGTCAATATATGTACTCTGACTTAGGTCAAGAAATCTCTTAGATCTATCTCTATAGATCTTGATGCCTAGAATACAGGCTGCTTCACCTAAGTCCTTCATTGAGAAGCACGTCCCCAGTCAAGTCTTCACAAACTGTAGCGAAGGGATGTCATTCTCAATGAGCAGTATGTCATCCACATACAATACAAGGAAGATAACTGTATTCTCATTAACCCTTTTGTAGACATAGGGTTCATCTTCATTCTTGATGAAACCAAACTATTTGATCGCATCATCGAATCGAAGATTCCAGCTCCGAGAGGCTTGCTTTAGCCCATAAATGGACCTTTGCGACTTGCATACCTTCCCGGTATCTTTGTGGATCTTCAAAACCCTCGGGTTGTGTCATGTACACATCCTCGAGTAAGTTTCCATTGAAATGCGGTTTGACATCCATCTGCGGATCTCATGAATCGTGGTATCTTTGCGATAGCAAGCAAGATCGAATGGACTTAAACATCGCCCCTTTGGAGAAAAGGTTTCATCATAGTCAATACCATGAATTTGCTTGAAACCTTTGCCTGTCGACCCTTATAGGTATCGTAAGTCCATCCATGTCAGTCTTTCTCCTAAAGACCCACTTACACCCAATGGGTTTGACCCCTTGGTGGATCAACCAAAGTCCATACTTGGTTGGTGTACATGGATTCCATCTCGGATCTCATGGCCTCTAGCCATTTCTCGAGAATCTGGGCTCATCACGGCTTCACGATGGGAGGTAGGCTCATTCTCAATGAGCATAACGTCATCATGGTCGGACAAGAGAAATGAGTATCTCTCGGTGACGGCGTACCCTATCGGACCTGCGAAGGGTAGGTCTACTGAGCAGTGGTTGTTCCCACAACTCTTTGTGCAACAACCTCATCACCCACAACACTTTGTGGTTCTGTTCAACCTCCATCAAGGCCTCGATGCTATGGTCCTTATCTTGAATTTCTTGAGATCGAAGCGTACTCCACTAGTTTTTCTAGAAACAAAATCCCTTTCTAGAAAAACCCAGTCTTTACCACAAACACTTTGTCTTTGTGGGAATGTAAAGTAATATCCTTTGTATCCTTGGGATATCAACAAAATAGCACCTATCGGTTGGGTCCCCGGTTTATGCGAGACTTGGCGTCGAGCGTAAGCCTCACAACCCCAAATCCTCATGAAAGACATCTTGGGATTTCTCCTGTCCATATCATTATATGGTGTCTTTATGACCTTGGATGGTACAGTTAAGGGTAAAGGCTGCTTTGTGTCTAGAGCATATCCCCAAAGGATATAGGAAGATGTGACTCATCATAGATCGTACCATATCTAATAGGGTATGATTCCTCCTTTCGGATACACCTATTCCACTTTGTGGTGTTCGGGAGGAGTGAGTTGGGATAGAATCCCACACTCGGCTAGATAGTCATGAAACTCATGGCTAAGGTATTCACCACCTCGATCGATCAGTATCTTAATACTCTTGCCAAGTGGTTTTGTACTTCATTCTTGAATTCTTTGAACTTTTCAAAGGATTACGATTTATGTGTCATAAGATACACATAACCATATCTCTTGAAGTCATCGATAAATGTAATGAAGTACCTATAACCACCTCTAGCGACAGGACCACATACATCACTATGTATAAGTCCTAACAAATCTGTTGCTCTTTATTTGTCCACTAAAGGAGTCTTGGTCATCTTGCCTAAAAGGCAAGACTCGCATGTCTCATATGATTCAAAATCAAATGAGTCTAGCATCCATCCTTATGGTGAGATAAGCGACTCTCATTTATGTGACCTAGCGACAATGCGGAGATAGGTTTGGTTCAACTCATTTGACTTGAACCTTTTGGTACTTATGTTATAGATAGGGCTCTCTAAGTCTAGAAAGTAGAGTCCGTTCATTAGAGTGCACTACAATAGAACATATCATTTAAATAAACTGAACAACATTTGTTCTTTATTATAAATGTAAATCCTTTCTTGTCCAAGCAAGAAGCTGAAATGATGTTCTTAGTTAAAGCGGGGCACATAACAACATTCATCTAATTCTAGTACAAGCCCGGAGGCGAGAGATAGATCATAAGTTCCTCTACAAGCAGACCCTTGCTCCATTGCCTACTCGTAGGTCCACCTCCCTTTGTCAATGCCTGCTATTTCTCGCACATTGGTACAAATGTGAGATGCACATCCGATTATCTAATACCCATGATGAAGAAATAGATAGATTGACTTCTATAACATTTATACCTGAAGTAGAAGTCTCACTTCTCTTCTTCTTAAGATCTTCCAGGTAAGCTTTGCAATTACGCTTCCAGTGTCCAGCTTCCTTGCAGTGGAAGCAAGCCCCTTCCTTGGCTACCCCTCCTTTGGGTTTAAGTTCTTTGCCTTTTCCCTTGGCAGGACTTTCCCTTACCTTTAGGCTTGCCCTTGCCTTTCTTCTTTTGCACCATCAAAATGGTGTCGATTTTCCCTTCTTAAGGTTAAGCTCGTGATTCTCAACATCTTTGAGCATCTTCGATGGCTTATCAATTTCATTCATGTTATAATTCATGACAAATTGATTGTAGGCTTGTGGCAAGATTGCAAGATCAGGTCGGTGGCGACTCTTGGCCAAGTGGGAATCCCGCCTTTGTAGGTTTTCTCGTACCCGATCATCTTGAGTACATATGGACCTACGAGTCCCATCTTGCATTTTGGACCCAAACAATGCCTTAGAGACTTCATATCTCTCATGCCTTGCTTGTCCTTGATATAGTTGACGAAGATGTCCAACCATATCATAAGCATTCATGAACTCGTGTTGCTTCTGAAGCTCAGAGTTCATGGTAGCGAGCATTAGACATGACACATCTAATGCATCATCTTGATGCTTCTTGTAAGCATCTTTGTCATTCATGGCGATGGCGGAGGTGCCTCCGGAATGGGCTGCTCGGGGGATGTACAACTTCCTTTCTTGGGTGAGAACAATTCTCGAGTTCTGTACGATCCGAGAAATTTGCTCCATTGAGCTTGTCCTTCTCAAGGACAGAATGCAGAGAGAGAGTGTTCGTGTTTGTCGACATAGTAATCTACAACATACAATGCAGAGAATTAATATCATATTCCTTTTATCATTTAATTAGGTCTTTAATCAAATGATGCTCCCACTGAATTATAGGAATTTTGTAGAATCGAGTTATGGATGTGGTCAAACCACATTTACTAGATTCATACAAACTAGCTATAATTCTTGCGGGACAAGATCCACATCATACTAAGCCTTGAGTTAGCTTTGGCTAAATCACCCAAGACTTAGTACGATCAGTGGGTAACACATTACCGATTACATCTCTATGCAACTCTTGTTTATAGGACCAAGACCAACATTTACAAAAGACCTTGAGTTAGCTTTGGCTAAATCGCCCAAGATTTAGTGTAAATGCGATCTTATCCTATCTTTCCAACGATTGGAATATGCCTATAGTTCTACTCGATCCAATTGAGTTAACTAGTTTTACTCAATCTAATTGAGCTTACTCTAACCCAAGCCGTGATAGGCGGGACCAAGATTGTCCCTCCGCACCCTACCAAGATAATATACGTTGCTCTGCTTTGGCAGAATCAACAACTACAAATGATCGAGGTAATGATGGGTATCAAGGACTTGGTAGGCATTTACGAGTTGATTCGATTAAGATCTAATCTAATCGTAATGTGTATCATATACGCATTAAGGCCTTTATTATCCTATATTAGCATGCATCACATACATACATACATTATTCTAGCATGCATCATATACATACAAGAAAATTATCCTAGCATGCATCATATACATACAAGCATTATTCTACTAGCACGCATCACATACATACAAGCAAAATTAAATATATATATATATATATATATATATATATATATATATATATATATATATATATCAACATATATATATATAATTAACTGTGATGTAGTCATGGCCCTACTACGATCTTCTCAAGCCAATGAGAAGATCGGACAGTCAACCTAAGGCTAGCGGCTTCTCAGCGCTTCTTTTGGCGCCATGTGTAAATCGCACCCTTCTCCTACCTTTGTCTACAAGTGGACTTTCCACCGCTCCATTTTGTACATTACAAATATGAAACTCGAGTTACATTCGAGTCTAAAACTATTTTAAACTAGAATTTCAAAAGAAGAGGTACAACGCGCAGGTCACATACATTATACAACACACACAACCATAAAAACGACACGCATGCCGTATTATGAATTACAACATATCATAATCCAATCAAATTGGGGTCATTGGGCCATGACAATCACAGAATTATACTTAATTCTAAATTATGTATTTTTACAGAAAATTTCTATAATTTTTCCTATTTTTTTTTCAATTTTATGAGTCACCTCTCCGTAACGGTCCCGCTAAGCGATTTCCAGGCGCGATCGCGGGACAAGGCCCCTTTCGAAGATAGGGGCAGCGCCCCTACTCGTAAAATAAACTTTGCGAGTGTCCCTACTATGATCTTACACGACTTAAGTCGCTGTCCCAAAAACCTAAAGCGAGAACTCGCCGTTTCGGAGAGTTTTTCTCGATGGTTGAAGCCGACAAGTGTCCCAACACTCGTTGCTTCGACTCTTCGAGAAAAATACCCAAAAATTCTATAAAAATAGGAAATTTACAGAAACATAAAATTCTATAATTTTTATATCTAATATAAAAACCACAAAAATGAAACATATACATACTTCGCACGTGGCTCACGATACCCTTTGTTGGGTTTTTCTGAGCAAAAACACTTTTGCGTTGGAAACCTCGGAAGCCCGACCAGGATCCGTCTGCAGTATAAAATATAAAACTAACATGTATGTGTTTAATACCTTTAGATCTACCTTAGATCTACATGATAAGTTACCCTCGATGCGATGCCCTTCGCAATCCCGCTCGTCAAAAGGTTTGCGGAACTCGAGAGTGTCAAGTACACTCCTCTATTGGTATCCACACAAGCAATAGGTGGAGAAAATACCTTAGAGTGTGCTAGCACCCTTTAGAATTTCGCCAAGGAGGTTGGGAGAGCTTGAGAGGGTGATCCAAGGAAGAAGATGAAGTTGTGTAACTCACAATATGAATTCCCATCAAAGGGTAATAGTGGCCGGCCACTTTTCTTAGGGGTGGGGGGGGGGGGGGTTACATGCCTGCATGTAACTCCTCCAAGAGCCAATGGCTCTTGGTCTCCCTCATGAGGTGGCACCACATGCTAAGTCAATGATGATGTGGAGCATCATCATTGGCCGGCCATGCCAAGTCATCATCATGACATGACATTTAGTCAAGTCAAATTTGACCTTTCATCTTCCCTCTCAAGTCAAGTCAAACTTGACCTCTTATCTCCCATGGTTGATCAAATCCAACCATTTGATTCAAGTAAATTTAATTTAATGAATCTCTATTCATTAATTTAAATTAATTTGATGAATCAAATCTAAATTAGACTCATTCAACACTTGAATCAAATTGAGTCCAACTCAATTAGTCTAATTAGGATTACTCATAATCCAATTTGATTCATCCCATGAACCTAATCCTCATGGTTCATCATATGAACCTAATCTCCATCTAATTGCCCTTAGTGTGTGACCCTGTAGGTTCTTGTAACGTTGGCAATGTCCCTAAACCGATTTAGGAACATAAGCAATGAGCGGTATCTAGCAACACATCATTGCTACCCAAGTTACAAGAATGTTGAGCTCCAACATCACCTTTGTGACTACTAATTATGACTCTCACAATATGTGACAATATCCCTCTATCCTTGACATCTAGATTGACCAATTGAGGCATAGACCGTGTCATCCTCGGTACAATCTATATCTTGAACTCCAAGTAGACTCACTCTAATCAAATGAGCTCAATATCTCATATTGACTCATTTGGGCATGACTATGCACTTCGTGGTCTCACTCTATCAAGAATATCGATGTCACCCCTGTCATATAGGAGGGATAGATCCCATCTACATCACTCACATCCCTCCACATAATTTGTTACATACCCAGTAATAGCCTTTATAGTCCATCCATTTACGGGTGACGTTTGACGAAGTCAAAGTATGCAACTCCTTATGTAGGGAACCATGGTGACTTCAGGTCTAAGGACTAATAGTCATACTAATAGCCACATGAGAAAGTATATGACACTCATATAACGATCCATGATACTTTCTCATGGTGGGTCATTCAGTATACATTCTCTAATGCATACCCATGTGTCAACTTGATATCTCATATCCATGACTTGTGAGATCAAGTCATCGTGTTGACCTACATGCTAGTCTCTACGCATTAACATTGTCCCTGAATGTTAATACTCGACTAGGAATGATTAAGAGTAGTGTTCTCTATATCATCTCTTTATCGATTCAACCAATCGATTAATATATATAAGAACTTACTACTTAAGGACATTATTATATTTAGTTATTTGGCACCAATACAAGTAAATATAATAACCATGCCTTTATAAATAGGAATATGATACAATAAAGTCCATACAACAATCATCACATGATTGACTCTAGGGCTTTCACTTACATCACATATCTGGAATACCATGCGGCCAGGAGGATAGAATATTGTGGTCTTCATCACTCGACTCAGCCAAGCCGAGATGCACTAATATCTTCGTTTGGCTCGGATCTATCGAGATGTGTTGTCTTTAAGCCAAGATGTAATGTCCTAAAGGATCAACTAGACTCCCTATAATGCCTTATAGTTACAGGTTAGTTTTGCCTGGTATCATAAGTATCCCCCCAAGTTTAGTCGAAGGATGTGCGTAGCATGACTGACTGGACTAGTCTAAACACCTTACGGTGACCCCTCTTTTTTAATTTAATAAGGCATAGGAAGCCATGCTTAGGATCTATTCTCGGGAATGGACGAGATATACCTTTAGAGGTATATCATAAATGCGAAGATCTATTGTGATTGCCTCTGTAACACCCTAAATTTTAATTCCTATATTTTTATTAGAGGAAAATAGAAATAAGAATAAGAATAGAAATAATAAAAATAGGAATAGAATAATAATAATAAAAAAGAATAGAAATAATTAAAAAAAAAATCGAATAAATGGTTCGTTAGTCGGAGCTCGAACCATGAACCGTCGATTTGGGGGAATAGGCTCCCTACCACTAAGTTATAAGATTATCAATGAATAGGATATAACAGAATATATCTATAGGCAATATATATATATATATATATATATATATATATATATATATATATATATATATATATATATATATTATTTTTCCGCTCCTCTCTCCCTTCCCTAAATTCCCACGCCGCCAACTCCTCTCTCCCTCTTCTCTCCAACGCCGCTAACCCCCCTCTCCCTCTTCTCTCTCAACGCCGACCACCTCTCATCCCTCTCTCTCTCGATCTCTCGTGTTCCAATCGCCGAAGCAAGGAAGAAGGTTGTCTTCCCTTTGGATAATTCAAGAGGGGATTTTCAAGAGGGATCTCCTCAAGGACTTGGTAGAGGATCATGCTAAAGCAAAGGAACACGTAGAAGGTCTTCTTTTTATAAAATATAACGGTATAAATTAGTGAAAAAGCGTAGGAAGTAAGTATTGCTCACCTGCAGTATAAGTAGTTATCGTATGTCATTGATATATTTTTATGTACATATTATTTCCAGTTATGCATGATATTTTCAGTTACGTGATTTTACCCATTATGTCATATTTGATTTAACATCATGTGTAGATCCATGATAAAAATATGATTTATGATCATGCATGTTGTAGATGAGTTGTAGCTTACAATTATATGCATGATGTAGAGTAAGATGTAAAAATACTTCCTTTATAAAGAAAAATTTAAAGATGCTCCCCATTCGAATTGGGGATTAAGAGCACAACGATCTTCAGTATGCTCCTCATTTCAGTTTTGGGGGTCAAGAGCATAATGAACTTTATGGTGCTCCTCATTCATGATTTAGGGGATTAAGAGCATTTTTTTCAGTATGTATAAGAATATGAGTATAAAGAAAGTATTTTACTTTTGACAGGGCATCATCGATTTACCCGGGCCAAACCCTCGATTTGATTACCTAGTAGGTTCGGTGGTTGGCCACCCCGGCCTATTAGGAAAGCGTGCATTGGTACTATGTCGGGCCCATATCCAGGATGATTATTATTTTAAAGTATCAGTATAAGTATAAGTGAAAGTTTTTAAAGTTAATCATTCCAGTTCAGATACACTGTTTACAAGTTTTAAAATACTTAAGAACATTGTTTATACAAGAGACATATAATCAGAGTTATGATTTTCAGTTATGCTTGCATGTGTATCAATATCAAGGGTAAGAGAATTAGTTGCATGATTTCATACGTTGCATATTTTTGTGAGCATAGAAAGTACTTACTAAGCGTTATTGCTTACAGTTTGCATTTCCTTATACTGCAGATAAAGGTAAAGAAAAGCTTCAGTAAGGTGGCATGGCGGATGAAGTGCTGGGTGTGTGTGGCGACGGAACAGTGGAAGTAAAAGATCCTAAGTACAGATGTCTAAACTAGATTTTTAGTTTTAATTGTTTTCTTTTGATATTGTTGAAGTTCAATTGGATTACTTATGGTTGAGACCAAAGAATGCTAGAGTCATATTGGGTTAGTCTTAATACTTGCATGTTAGGCGAAGATCTTGAAATGGTTATTGTTTAAGTGATGTCAAGGTCCTTATGATTATTCTAGTTGTTAGCATGTTGCGTTAGTATATTGCATGAATTAAAGAATAAGACAGTGAAAGTTAGTGACATCTCCCCTAGTAGAGAGTGGAAAGACTAGGGGGTGTTACAAGATGTTATCATAGCAGGTTCCGCCCTTCCATCACACACACATCGAGCATCAGTCTTGCCGCCTCCAAGTAAGTAAGTATTTATCTGCTTTATTTACTTTATGAGTAGTAAGGAATGTTTCTTTTAAGTTAAACATGCTCATCTAGAATGTTCTCTTTAAGTTAAGCATGCTTGCATATATATATATATATATATAAAGATGATAGACTCTAAGTAATAGAGCATACCTAGATATGTATGTGAAGGTGAAAAAAAAATAGTGATAATAGCCTGATAGGGGAATAATGCAAAGGGAGGTTCAGTCAGTAAGCAACCTATGTATCCTACATGTTCTAAGTGTAGGAGGAAGCATCTAGGAGTTTGCCGCCAGGGCGTGAGCGGCTATTATATATGTGGTGTCAAGGGACACTTCGCCAAATAGTGCCCCACCAAGACCAATCTACCTCCGCCATAGTCTACTCAGTATGGAAGTAGACCAACTCAGCTACATCAGATGCAGGAAGCACTGGAGGGTCCTTACATCAGTCAAGGAAGATTGGAGGCCCCATCAGTTACACCTAATGCTCGGATCTTCTCCCTCACCAAGGAAGAGGTAGCAAATACTTCTACGGTAGTCATAGGTCAGATACCTATCCTTAGTCAGCATGCTACCGTACTGTTTGATACTAGGGCAACCCATTCTTTCATGTCGATGACATTTGCTAAGAAGCTAGATATAACTCCGGATATCTTAGATATTCAGTTTTTGACGACCCTATCTTCGGATGAAATAATGACATCTACACACTAGTTGCGTGCCGTGCCAATCAGAATTTCAGACAGAGAGCTTTATAGTGATCTGATCTTGCTGGACATGCATGACTATGATGTCATCTTTGGAATGGACTTTCTGAGCAAGTACGGTGCTTCCATTAAGTGTCGTAAGCGAAGAATAGTATTTCAACCCGAGACCGAGGCCAAATTTGAGTTTATTAGAGAACCAAGGAAGAAGACTAAGAAGTTCTTGTCTGCCATGGAAGCTCAGAAGATGCTAGCTAGTGGATGCACTGGGTATTTAGCACATATAGTTGATACTAAGTAAGACAGAAGCCAAAAGATGGAAGAAGTCCCAATTGTATGTGACTACCCAGAAGTATTTCCTGATGAGCTACCAGGACTATCACCTAGAAGGGAAGTTGAGTTTAAGATTGAGCTTATTCCTGGTACCAACCCAATCTCAAAAGCCCCCTATCGTATGGCTCCAGCTGAATTGAAAGAGCTCTAGGAATAATTACGGGAGTTATTAGACAAGGGATTCATCCACCCTAGTCATTCCCCGTGGAGAGCTCCAGTGTTGTTCGTGAAAAAGAAGGATGGGTCTATGAGGATGTGCATAGCCTATCGAGCCTTGAATCAAGTGACGATCAAGAACAGATATCCTCTGCCAAGGATAGAGGGTTTATTTGATCAATTGAGGGGAGTCATAGTCTTCTCCAAGATTGACTTGTGGTGAAGTTATCATCAAGTAAGAGTTAAAGAGGATGATATACTGAAAATAACCTTTCCAATGAGGTATGAACACTATGAGTTTGTGGTCATGCCCTTTGGAGTGACAAATGCACCCGCTATGTTTATGGACTTGATGAATCGGGTATTTAAGGAGTTCCTTGACAAGTTTGTGGTCGTCTTCATTGATGACATCCTTATCTACTCGAGAACCCAGGAGGAACATGTCGAACACTTGAAGAAAGTCTTGCATACCCTTCAACAAAGATAGTTATATGCAAAGTTCTCCAAGTGTGAGTTTTGGCTCGATCGAATATCATTTCTGGGTCATGTTATTTCAAAAGATGGAGTTATGGTAGACCTGACAAAGATAGAAGCGGTCAATAATTGGGGTCAACCAAAGAATGCTAGTGAAGTTAGAAGTTTCCTCGGATTAGCGGGGTACTACCGGAAGTTTGTGAAAAACTTCTCAAGGATAGCTTCACCGTTGACGATTCTTACCAGAAAGAACAAGAAGTTTGAATGGACCAAAAATTGTGAAAAGAGCTTCCTTGAATTAAAGAGGAGACTCACAAGTGCTCTAGTGCTTACCCTTTCAGAAAGTAATGAGGGATTTGACTTGTATAGTGATGCATCCAAGATAGGACTCGAAGCAGTACTTATGCAGAAGGGTAAAATCATTGCTTATGCATCTAGACAACTCAAGGACTATGAAAAGAATTACCCCACTCATGACCTTGAGTTGACAGCAGTGGTCTTTGCTCTGAAAGTTTGGAGACATTACTTATATGGAGTTCAATGCAAGATTTACACAAATCACCAGAGTTTGAAGTATTTCTTCACTTAGAAGGATCTGAATATGCGACAGCACAGATGACTTGAGCTAGTAAAGGACTATAACTGTGAAATCCACTACCATTCTGGAAAGGCAAACAAAGTAGCAAACGCGTTGGGTAGAAAATCATGCGCCACTTTGATGTCTCTAGCAACACTATCCCAACCACTGGAGAAAGAGATAATGAATTTTGGAGTTGAGATCATTTTTGGACAGCTCTCCACCTTGACCATAGTACCTACATTGTTTGAGGATATATTAGCGAGACAGGACAAAGATCCTAACATCCAAAGGATCAAGCAAGAGATCCAAGAAGGGAAGGATGAAGGATTCCATGTCTCTGATAGTGGGGTATTATATTTAGGTGAACGCCTATGTATCCCCAACGACCCAGACTTAAGAAAGAAGATCCTAGAAGAAGCTCATGGGACCCCATATTCGATGCATCCTGGATCCACCAAGATGTATCAAGATATGAAAGGGAAATTCTGGTGGCTTGGTATGAAGAGGAACGTGGCTAAGTATGTTAGCACTTGTCTGACATGTCAGAGAGTGAAAGTCGAACACCAGAGACCAGGAGGAGTTCTACAGCCTATCCAGATTCCAGAATGGAAGTGGGAGGAACTAGCCATGAATTTCATAGTGACTGCCCAAAACAACCAATGGCTATGATTCTATTTGGGTAGTTGTCGATAGATTGACAAAGTCTGCTCACTTCATGCCTATCAGAATATCATACTCCATGGAACAGTTAGCCCAGTTATATGTCAAGGAAGTGATTAGACTGCATGGAGTACCTAAGACCATTATCTCTGATAGAGATAGTTGCTTCACTTCACACTTTTGGGAGTGTATTCAGATATCCCTCGGCACTAAGCTACGATTCAGCACTGCATTTCATCCTCAGACAGATGGGCAAACAGAAAGAGTGAATCAGATTTTGGAGGACATGCTCAGAGCTTGTGCCTTAGATTTTAAAGGAAGCTGGTGCAAATATTTGTGTTTGGCAGAGTTTGCCTATAATAATAGTTATCAAACTACAATTGGAATGACACCTTATGAAGCCTTGTATGAAAGGAGATGCAGATCACCTATTTGTTGGTATGAGGGTGGCGAGAAGAAAGAAATGGGACTCAAGACTGATTTCATAGATGACGCCACCAAAGCTATAAAGAACATACGCCAAAGGATAGAGACTGCCCAGAGTCGGCAGAAGAGTTACGCCGATGTCCGACGCAGACCCCTAGAGTTCCAAGTCGGAGATTCAGTGTTCATTAAGGTAGCTCCTATGAAAGGGGTAATGAGATTTGGGAAGAAAGGCAAGTTAAGTCCCAGATATATAGGCCCCTACCTGATCACCAAGAGAGTTGGTAAGGTAGCTTATGAGCTAGAGCTACCACAGGAAATGTCAGCTATCCACAATGTATTTCATGTTTCAATGCTTAAGAAGCACGTCCCAGACACCAATCAAGTGATTGAGCCACAGACGGTATAGATTCAGACAGATCTAAGTTATGAAAGTCGACCTATTCAGATAATAGATCGAGCAGTCAGGAAACTAAGAAATACCGTTAGTAAAAGTCTTATGGCAAAGTCAAAGGTTTGAAGAAGCAATCTGGGAACGTGAGGATGACATGAAGCAAAAGTACCCCCGAGCTGTTCTAAGTTTCGAGGACGAAACTTTTATAAGGTATAAGGGATTGTAACACCCCAAATTTTAATTCCTATATTTTTATTAGAGGAAAATAGAAATAAGAATAAGAATAGAAATAATAAAAATAGGAATAGAATAATAATAACAAAAAAGAATAGAAATAATTTTAAAAAAAAATCGAATAAATGGTTCGTTAATCGGGGCTCGAACCATGAACCGTCGATTTGTGGGAATATGCTCTCTACCACTAAGTTATAAGATTACCAATGAGTAGGATATAACAGAATATATCTATAGGTAGAAAAAAAAAGAAGAAGTTGGTTAATTTGGCTAATCATTTAAAGGGGTAATTAAATTAAGGAAACCCTAATATATATATATATATATATATATATATCTTTTATTTTTCCTCTCCTCTCTCCCTTCCCTAAATTCCCACGCCGCCAACTCCTCTCTCCCTCTTCTCTCCAACGCCGCCAACCCCCCCCCCCTCTCCCTCTTCTCTCCCAACGCCGACCACCTCTCATCCCTTTCTCTCTCTCTCGATCTCTCGTGTTCTAGTCGCCGAAGCAAGGAAGAAGGTTGTCTTCCCTTTGGATAATTCAAGAGGGATCTCCTCAAGGACTTGGTAGAGGATCACGCTAAAGCAAAGGAACACGTAGAAGGTCTTCTTTTTATGAAATATAACAGTATAAATTGGTGAAAAAGCGTAGGAAGTAAGTATTGCTCACCTGCAGTATAAGTAGTTATCGTATGTCATTGATATATTTTTATGTACATGTTATTTCTAGTTATGCATGGTATTTTCAGTTACATGATTTTACCCGTTATGTCATATTTGATTTAACATCATGAGTAGATCCATGATAAAAATGTGATTTATGATCATGCATGTTGTAGATGAGTTGTAGCTTACAATTATATGCATGATGTAGAGTAAGATGTAAAAATATTTCCTTTATAAAGAAAAATTTAAAGATGCTCCCCGTTCGAATTGGGGATTAAGAGCACAACGATCTTCAGTATGCTCCTCATTTCAGTTTTGGGGGTTAAGAGCATAATAATCTTTATTGTGCTCCCCATTCATGATTTAGAGGATTAAGAGCATTTTGTTTTCAGTATGTATAAGAATATGAGTATAAAGGAAGTATTTTACTTTTTGAGGGCATGTCTTAGGGCATCATTTCGCCACGGCCAAGGCCCTGGGATTACCTAGTAGGTTCGGTGGTTGGCCACCCCGACCTATTAGGAAAGCGTGCATTGGTACTATACCGGGCTCATATCCAGGATGATTATTATTTTAAAGTATCAATATAAGTATAAGTGAAAGTTTTCAAAGTTAATCATTCCAGTTCAGATACACTGTTTACAAGTTTTAAAATACTTAAGAGCATGGTTTATACAAGAGACATATATAATCAGAGTTATGATTTTCAGTTATGCTCGCATGTGTATCAATATCAAGGGTAAGAGAATTAGTTGCATGATTTCATACGTTGTATATTTTTATGAGCATAGAAAGTACTTACTAAGCGTTATTGCTTACAGTTTTCATTTCCTTATACTGCAGATAAAGGTAAAGAAAAGCTTCAGTAAGGTGGCATGGAGGATGAAGTGCTGGGTGTGTGTGGTGACGGAACAGTGGAAGTAAAAGATCCTAAGTACAGATGTCTAAACTAGATTTTTAGTTTTAATTGTTTTCTTTTGATATTGTTGAAGTTCAACTGGATTACTTATGGTTGAGACCAAAGAATGCTAGAGTCATATTGGGTTAGTCTTAATACTTGCATGTTAGGCGAAGATCTTGAAATGGTTATTGTTTAAGTGATGTCAAGGTCCTTATGATTATTCTAGTTGTTAGCATATTATGTTAGTATATTGCATGAATTAAAGAATAAGACAGTGATAGTTAGTGACATCTCCCCTAGTAGAGAGTGGAAAGACTAGGGGGGTGTTATAGCCTCGTCTCCCGAGGCTTCTCCTTGCCTCGCCACGCATCCTCGGATCTTGCAAGCGGATCTGTAAGTGGGTCCATGGGAGATGAAGTGACGCTGCATCTCTTTATAAACTGCCCTCAAACCCTAGAGGTTCCACTTTTTGCTTTGCGATTCTCCCAGTGACTCCTCTTCTTCTCCGACGACCCATGCTCTTTCCTTCTTTCCGACACATCCTCTTCCCTCGTAAGTCCTCTGCCCTCTATTCCTTTCTTTTACTGATGGTCGAAACCTCCGGCCTATGGTTTATTAGGACTCGTAGCTCCGTCACCTCTGACGTGCGCAACAAGATTAGGTCTGCATTCCATATCCCCCCACGTATAGACTTAGGGCTCCCCAACGAGACCAACACCCTCACGAGCCTCCTCCTGAATTCACCGCCTTTTTTCATGACCAGTTGGTGGCGGGTCTTTGCTTTCCGATTCACCCTTTCTTCGCCGAGATGTCCACCTATTTCCTCATCCCTTTGCAACAGCTAGTTCCTAACTCCTTCAGCCTTTTTAATGGTTTCATTATTATTTTCCTTTTCTATCATCTTCTTTTATTGACCGCTGCCTTCTACTCCTGCTTCGTCCCGAAAAGGAAAGAGGCAGGCGTTTTCTTTTTTACGGCTCACTGAGAGACCAAGTTCTTGGCGAAGCTCATTACTTCTCATAAGTATTGGAAAACCTACTACTTGTTCATAAAGCCAGAGTCTTCCTTCCTTTGGCTGAATGGGTGGCAGCTTGAGCTGCCCCCTTCTCCCTCCCTTCGAAGCTTTAAGAAATATCCTACTTACTGAGAGATAGTTAGAGTTCTCTCCGACTTGAGCTTCGATGTGAATATATTGCGGGAGGAGGGGCTCTTATACCACTTTGGCTTAAGCCCGATAGAAGCCGAGCTGAGTGGCACATTAGGTATAGATTTATTTTTTCTTTTTTATTATTATTAACCTCTAACCCACTTTTTATCTTTTGCAGCCGAAGTCATGTTTAGAGCCTCAATCAACAAAAAGATGAAGTGGAAGAGGGCGCAAATGATTGCCCCGGCAGATGCCCCGACCACTACAAGAAAAATAGAAAATAGCGACGAAATATTTTCGTCGCTAATACGAAAAATTCGCCGCTAAATACATTTTATGACGAAATTATCTCGTCACTAGAGTCATCGTAATAAGCTTGTCACAAAGACAAATTAGCGACGAATTAAGAATTTTTTGTCGTTAAAATTATCGACGAAATAAAAAACATCGCCAAAAATAAAACTTTCGTCACAAAAACTAGAATGCCGAAAAGAGGAAAATCACCGATATTGGTGATGAAATATCACAAATTCATCGCCAACCATTAGTCGACTGACACAAGAAATGACTCGACTGTCTATTTTTTGGATAGCCATATAATCGGAAGACTCTCGACTGGCGACTCGATTGGAGAATTATTTGTGATGAAATGTAAAAATTTCATTGCTAATGTTCTATGGTGTTTAGCGTCAAGCTGCGCCTCAATCGATATGTTAACTCTAGCGACGAAATATATAATTTCGTCGCTAAACCTCAAAATCCTGATGCCGTATATCGATGGTTAGCGACGAAATGGAAAAAAAATTTGTCGCTAACCATGAAAATATAGATTTCCAAAATTCATTTAATTTTTATTTGAAATCCTGTAATACAATATCAACCACAATTTAACTTAACAACATACAACTCAAATAATAAAACCAACATATACATTTAAAAACAACTAACATAACATCCAATTTAAAGTCCAAAACATCCAATTTCACAAATTCATAGTATTCAAATGCAAAGACATTCAAATTCACAATTTTAGTAGCTCAAAATATAAATGTTACAAACTCTAAGATGGAGAAGGAGGTGGAGCTGAAGATGACTCATGCATCAATGATTGTAATGCTCCAGGTGCAAGCTGATTCAGAATTGCTTCAAACATATCTTGTCTTGATCTCATTGATGCCAACTCATCTTGGGTATTAGCTAATCAAACTTGAGTATTTGCTAGCTCCTCTTTCGTCCCCTCTAATTCTTGCTGGGTGGACTGAAGTTGTTCACGCAGTGCTGCGTTAGTTGTTTTGGAGGAGAAGTTGACATATGAAGAAGTGGATCTAACTGGCTTTGTCCCACTTCCAAGTCCTCTAATATATCCAGAGCAAACATCAAGGACTTGATCACAAACCTAATCTGCAATTTGAACTACATTGATGTCATCTCCGATTTCTTGTGATTAGATGTGTTCATCTCGTAGTCTCACCATATCACCCTAAGAATAACAAACATATTATTAATATGTTTACAAATAATTATGCAAATTTAAAAATAACTTTACTAAATTTTATCGATTATATCTTACGTATGCAACCTCAGCTTGCTCCCCACTCCACCCTTTTGACGAGCTACAATGGGTTGTATTGAAGACAGTAATCCGATCTTTTCTTTGAGATTGATCGGTCTGAAAAATATTATAATGTGTTAATATTAAAAATACCAACAATATATTGTAACTATAAAGTTTGTACTTACATCATCGTAACTGTATTGGATGAATGATTTTGAGCCACCTCGATGGGTAAATGGTAGTTGTGCTCAATTTTGAGCATTTATTACCGATCGTGTCTACAATATAAAAATTTGTTAAGATAAAACGTAAAACATGAGTTATTGAGCAAATATTTTAATTTATATATAGCTCAGATAATTTGTATAGATTGTGTTACCTAAAATTTGTCTGATTCAAACAGATTGCACATATAGTTCCAATCTTCTTGAGTCTCACAAAACTCGATTAGCATATGATGTCGGCGCTTGGTAGGGGGAAAATGCAACAGACTCTTATAATGAGTGTGCATCTTATTTCTATTCTCTCTTTACTTTGCACTCATTAATCTGTCAATCTCATTTCTTACCGACGTTGCCTCATTAGCAAAACTGATATCGAAAGCAGCCTGAAAAAATACCAATATTGAAATTTATTAACGAATAATGGTTGATTATATAAATATCAAATTACTTGTACTTACTGCTAATCAATCATATATCATCTGTTTATTATCCGCAGGGATATGCTTCTAACTCTTAGCTTGTAAAGGAGCGAACTTCTTAATTGACAGAACTAACTCTGTCATAAAAGTAGTTGCATTTGTCCCGATAGGGTGACCATTTCTCTTACGAAAGGTAATGGGTAATCTATCTCGTTCCTCGATTTACCGTTGGAGCCGATCGGAGTGTGTGCCTCGTGTCTCTCTACGTGCTGGATGAAATGTAAATCAAAGAATGTTAACAATTAACAAGTTAAATATATAGGAAACAAAATATACATACTTAAAACTACATAACTAACTAGTAGGAGCAGGAGCACTGTCATCGTCAGGCGTAGGCACAACTAGGGGGTGCTCAATTCTCTTAGGCGGCATAGCTGTGACATAAGCATTATATACAGATCGATATATAATAAAAGATTATATTAATACATGAAATATAAATGAAGAACAATATAAATACCGTGTAAATACATCTAATCACTATCATCATTTGAAAAGGATAAATAATCATCTGCCTCACTATCACTTTCACTATCTTCGCCCTCAGCAATACGATTACTTTGAGCGCCCATATCCAGATCCACTTGTGCATTTGCCATATTTATTTGTTGATGCTCGACATCTAATCGACAAAGTTGAGTTATTGCTAAGTCTTCACCGACTACTGAAGTTGTATTATGGGATGATATCTCTTGGTTTGGCTCAATTATCAAGATATTACCACCCTCAAAATCTTCAGTTACTTCATATATATCTCAATGGTGAACCCTTTGCACGACCTTCCAATGACCTCTACGTTTGATATCATTCAAATAATACACTTGATTTGCTTGGTTAGCCAAAATGAATGGGTCATCATCATACCATATTTTAGAAGTATCAATACACAAGAGATTATACTCTTCCACCAATGATTTTTTTTTTGGATTACATTGAAACCATTCGCACCAAAATAATTGAACTTTATACCTGAAAGAGTAAAATATTTGAACCACATCCTTCAACACACCAAAAAAATCCAAATTGTCTCCATCGTCAAATGATGGTACACTGACCCCACTATTCTGAGTAGTTCTACGTGAATCACGGGACGTCGTATGATATCGAATCCCATTTACTATGCCTGCATCATACAGTTGAACTTTAGCATCAGATCCCATTGCTAAATAATACAACTCATCTGTGATCTCTGAATTTGTAAAATTTTTTAGCGCTATAATTTTATCCCTAAACCACAGTAGGAAATCTCGCTCGTGATATTGCATCACTTGATCAATATGAACCTTTTGGGACACAAGTTGTAGATGCTCACTGTATAAAACTTAATCAATTTAAACTCTGTGAATGAAATAGAATTAAAGTAATAACTTAATGTAAACACTTACTTTCGATATTGGTCGACTTCTTTACAATTGTTTAGAATGTACCAATGTGCTTTCTTAAACAATGATAATCCCAATTTCAGACTTTGTTGGTTGCCAAAGACTCTTGTTTCCTGTGAGAAAACACTTAATTTGCATATTGATGGTTGAACATCTTTATTCCGTTCTGGTCTAGAAAAACTTGTCTCAATTTGACTCATATATAACGAACTGAAAGTCAATGCTTCATTTACAATATACCCCTCTGCAATAGATCCTTCAGGTCATGCTTTATTATGAACATATTTTTTTAGCCTTCTTAAATATCGCTCAAAGGGATACATCCATCGTGACAAAACTGGCCCAGCCAACATAGCTTCACGAGGTAAATGAACTATCAAATAGGCCATAATGTCAAAAAATACCAGAGGAAATATCCATTCCATCTTACACAATATCATGACTATTTGCTCCTCTATTTTACATATGTCCGCTGTGTGTAAAGATCTTACAGTGATCTTTTTGAAGAAATCACATAACTCAATCAGTGGGCTACATGTCTTTTGGGAAAAATTTACGTACAACAACTGGAAGTATTCTTTGCAACAATACATGACAATCATGTGATTTTAGTCCATATATCTTTCCTTCATCTGCATTCACATGTCTAGAAATATTAGCAGCATAACCATCTGGAAACTTAATAGATTTCAAAAATTGACAAAATTCATGCCTTTCTTTCAATGTTAATGTGTAACTTGCATACGACTTCCTGAATTTGTCTCCTACCGGTTGTAAATGCAACTCACTCCTTATCCCCATATCTTACAAGTCTAATCTTGCTTTGAGAGTATCCTTTGACTTTCCATCTATATTTAATAATGTGTCAATTAAAGCATCACAGACATTCTTTTCAATATGCATCACATCTAAATTTTGTCTCAATTTTAAACCTGACCAATATGGTAACTCAAAAAATATAGACTTCTTTACCCAATTTGTATCATCCGAAGATCACTGCTATTTTTTACTGAATAAAGGATGCTTACTGAATGTCACTTGGGGCAATGCGTCTAACTGCGCTAAAATCTCATATCCATTCATTACTCGTGGTGGTCCATCTTTTTTAACCTTTCCATTGAAATCTTTATTTCTACACCATGGGTGGTGCACATCCAAGAATTGACGGTGACATGTGTAGCATATTTTACTCCTTAATCCTTGAGATTTAGTTTCATTCAGACATACTGGACATGCCTTATAGCCCTTTGTGATCCATCCAGAAACTATTCCATATGTTGGAAAGTCGTGAATGGTCCACATCACAGCAGCATGTAATTGAAATACTTATTCAGTTGATGCATCATATGCTTCCACTCTGTCATCCCATAATTCCTTCAGTTCGTTTATTAGAGATTGTAGGTATACATCTATCTCTTTGCCAGGTGTTTAGGCCCAAGAATTAAAAGAGACATAATCATATATGGTGGCTTCATCATTTTCCATGGTGGCAAATTATAATTCACAAGTATAAAAGGCCACATATTATAAGCATTTGACATGTTTCCAAATGGATTAAACCCATCAATAGCCTACCCTAAGTGAATATTTCATGGATTACCTGTAAATATATCATGTGCATTGGTAAATTCTTTCTAAGCTTCACTATCAGCTGGGTGTCTTAATACACCATTTGTTTCAACTCGCTTTTCTTTATGCCATCTCATCTCTTTAGCTGTATGCTTCGAAATAAACAACCGCTTAAGTCTCGGTTTCAGAGGAAAATATCGAAGAATATTTTGAGGATTCTTTTTCTTATTCATCCCTTCGTACTTATATCTGGGCTCCTTGCACACTGGACATGCATCCTTATTCTCGTGCTCATCCCAAAATAATATACAATCATTCTTACAGACATGTATCTTCTCATATGTCAATCCTAACTCTTTTAATAAATTTTTGGCTTCATAATAAGAGTTTGGAATCACATTCGATTTAGGAAATGCCTCTTGTAATAACTGAAGTAACATATCAAAAGATTTATTGCTCCAGCCATTTAACACTTTCACATGCATTAGCTTCACTACAAAATTAAAAACCAAAAATTTAGTACAATTGGGATAAAGTTCTTTTTGTGCTTCTTCCAACATTGAAATATAACTTCATCTACAATCGTTTGCATTTGTGTTTACATTTATACCATCTGATTGAGGCTCGTTGTTGGTTATATTTTTTGTATTTTGTAAATCAGTAAACATGTCTTCAAAATTATCTTCGAAATCATCTACTTCAATATCAAAATCATTTTTATCTTGATTGACAATATTTATACTACCGGATGATGTAGAAGCTTCTCCATAAAAATTCCAGACTTTATATAGTCTATTGAATCCCCACCTATAAAGATATCCTCGCACATAATCCAATTCATACTGAAACAAATTATCACACCGTCAATATGGACAACAAATTTTTGATAAATTCAAACTGATCATATAATTTTCTACAATATTTATAAACTGATTCAACTCATTGATATATTCAGGACTAATCCAATTCTGAATCGTTATCCAACTTTTATCCATATTTTTAAACCCTGGTTAAACATATATAAAATAATCTTTCTATTAATTTTGAATAAAAAGAATTTAGCAACTCAAATTTAGTTATCACATACATAATAATCAAATAATTTATAATTTAAACCTCACACAACATAACCTACAATTTGCCTTATAACCCTATGTTTATCATCGAACATTATAATCTAAAAATCAGAAAACCCTAACCTTATCCTCTAATCACAAAATAATCCTAAAATTATCTAATTGACAACATATCTTCATAGGTATCATCTAGGCAATAAGTTATTGCTTGATTACCATGAATACATCCAAATCTAAATGATAAAAAACCCTAAATTCATCGTCTAATCGCTAACTAAACCCTAACAACCGTGTATATAATCTACAATAACCTTAAACCGCCCCCAAGGCAATGGCGTGGTGGTTACAAGCGGAGCGCTCCTCTGAAATGGCTTGGGGTCGATTCTGCCCTGGCAGCGCGCGCTAGGTGAGTGGCGGTGCACGATGCCCCCTCATCCCAGCGTGGTCGGCCCATCAGGCGGCCCATGGGCCCTCTCGCGATGGGCCACCCGTCACCCTGATTTACCCTCGTCGACCGGTGGGGACTCTCGTTGAAGGCCGTGGGGCAGGGCCGGTCGGCCCTGAGGATTAGTGGGCGTAAGCCCGACACCTCAGGTTAATAAAAAAAAAATACAATAACCTTAAACCATAACAAAATCCTTAATTTATTGTTTGAGAATATTTAATCCCTAAATTTATTATCTAATCATAACAATCATAACAACAATATAAAAAAATTCCTAAATTTATTATAAAACTTTGAAGAAAGAATTTGGATAAACCTAATTCTTCACGTCGATGGATGAGCTTGAGACGGCGCCGAGAAGAAGCCAGAGTTGGAGATCGAAACTGCTATCAGAGCCAGAGATGGAGATCGGAGATGGAGAAGAAGCCTCCAGAGTTACTGTCGGAGGCGGAGAATCGCCGGAAGAGAGGAGTCGTCACACGTGCCATAGAAGGAACGTCGCATGCGCCGGAGAAGAGAAGCCAAAGCACGGAGAAGTCGGAGCCAGAACCGGAGCACGGAGATGAAGGAAGATTCACGCGGAGCTTGTCGATGGAGATTCGTCGGAGACAAGGGAAGAGAAAGTCGTGTCGAGAAAATGGGGGAATCGACACGGGCTAGGTTTTTTCCATGGACATTAGAGACAAAGTAACTATATTCATCACTAATATTATTATCTTAGCAACGAATTTTAAATATTTCGTTGCTAATATTTGACCATCAATCGACTGGTGGGATTGACGACTCGATTGACAGTCATTTGGCCGGGCACAGAATCAAGTTAACTCGACTGGCAGCTCGACTGAATATTTTGAGACGATATTTAAATATTTCATCGCCAATAATCAGTTGACTATCGTGATTTACGACTCGATTGCCAGATATTTGGCCGGCCACAAAATCCAGTTTACTCGACTGGCGGCTCGACTGAATATTTTGCGACGAAGTTTAATAGGTCATCGCTAAGTATTTATGATGAATATTTATTTATTTCATCACTAAGTCATTTTATGATGAATATTTTTATATCACCATTAATATATATTATATTAGCGAGGAAACTTTTATATTTCGTCGCTAATATAAGATTATTTGCGACGATATAGAAATTCATCGTAAATGTGTTGTTTTAGCGATGAATCAATGATTCGTCGCTAATATTTTGTCGCTATTTTCCATTTTTCTTGTAGTGGGTTGAGATGCCGGAAGGGACTGACTTCAAAGACCTCCTCCCACCTCAGCCCTCCATGGTGGCCGAGGTGATCAGCTCGGAGGGGTCCGATGAGCAACACCGACGCCGGAAGAGGAGTCGGGTGGTGCTTTCTTCGGTTGAAGGGAGCCCTTCTCGAGAGTTGCCCAACCGAAGTCTTCATGACTCGGCTGGGTCGAGCAATGCCGAACCATCTGATAGTTTGGTACCCCTAGTAGAGGAGTATCCAGAGGCCCCTGATCCTTCGACCGAACCATCCACCTTACACACATCAAGTCCAAGCCCGTCGCTTCCCGGAATGTCATCCGGACATTCTGTGCTGAGACGGGAGTATTCGGCTCACGATTTCCTTAAGGAAATCCAAGATGCGGTGGGATTGGCTACCAAGGATAAGTCTATCCCTGGTTTATGTGATGCAATGAACACCCACCTGACTCAGGTGAGTTTTTTTTTAACCAACTTGGTTATTTTGTAGTTCTGGGGCTATCACCTAGAATTGATGACCCGCCTGTCTCCCCTGAACTCAACTTTTCAAGGGATGCGGGCCCAGGTGGCAGCCCTCTCAACCTAGTGTTGGATCAAAGCGGATTGCTAGAGGGGGGGTGAATAGCGATAAAACCTTTTCTTTTTGTTCGTTCGTTAAAATCCGAGTAGATAATTAATTTGCAGCTGAAAGATAAGCAATAAATAAAAGGAGACAAATGTTTTACTTGGTTCGTAGCCTTCGGCTACTACTCCAAGGTCCTAGCGGTCCTTGACCACGTACGGAGGGCAAAAACACTAAAGAACTCCTCCTCGTTGGAGGTAGGAGTTGATCGATACAAATAAGAACAAAGCTTGAGGTAGAGGGACACTCCCCCTCTCCTCGTTACGATAAAAGCTCCGAAAAATTAAAGTAATGAACTGAAGTAAAAGCTTAAACCGACGTTACAAAAAGAAAGCAATTAAGACCTAGACGTCGGAGAGGAAGCACTTCGTTGTCGGAGACGTTGCAGCTTGGTGGAGGCTTTTGGAAGCTTAGAATGATGATGAAACCCTAGGTTAGGACCTCCTTTTATAGCCTTTTAGCCCCTCATCGAATGGGTCTTCAACCAATCACAAATGGACACAAAACCTCCTTGAAAAGAGGTGATAAGCCTTGACTCCTCGAGGCTGATCCTTGACCATCACGATCGATATGACAAAGATCACCGAGTCTTCGACCACGTGTAGTCGGCGATTTACGGCAATGAGTCCTCCAAGTCGGCAATGATCGATGATGCTTGCTGCAAGTCAAAGTTAGTACAACAAAAACATAATTTTGACGGTCGTCGACCATCCGATCTCGACCTAGACCATCTATAGGATGTCTTTGGTTGAATCTACGCTTAAGATCATCCCCGTAAAGAGGATACAACCTCACTTACGCTCGCACACACGAGCTTACCTCGATACTTACTGTGTCGCCTTTGCTTCCGGCCTTCCACTCGATTCATTCGGCTCCCTCCGAAATCACTCGAGTGTCACCCGACCACCGCGGCTTCCTCCGGGTGTCGCTAGCCTTCAGCTCCAGCTATAGCAATTTTCTGCACACTCGATTCAGCTCGTGAGATAACGACATGAGCTTAACTTTGTATCGTTTGCTATAATCAAAACTCAGGTTCGACTTAGGTGCCTACTGCACCAACAATCTCCCCCTTTTTTATTTATGGCAAACCCACATACAAAGTTAAGAAAAATAAATTAAGCAAAATGAGTAGGAGATATGCATGAAATGAGCAGGAGTATAAAACCTTTTATGCATGAATGAGCAGGAATCCTCCCCCTTGACCGAGGGTGAGTACTTGAGAAAGAGTTTAACTCTCCCCCTTGATGTTTGCTACTAAATAGAAGAATTAAGTAACAACAATTACTTAATATTGGCCATAGTATTTAAAATAAGTTTTAAGTTAAGAGATCAAAAATTGATTTCTTAACCTTGGCCTTTACTTCCGCCTTTACTTCCGTTTTGTTAACAAAAACAAGTTAACTAAATGTGTTTAAGTTAAGAATTCTCTTAACTTGTTTTGTTAACTTAAAGTGAAGTGACCCCTTAACTTTGGCTCTTAACTTGTTTTGTTAACTTAAAGTGAAGTGACCCCTTAACTTTGGCCTTTTTCTCCCCCTTTTGCCATATATCGAAAAGAGTGAGGGTGTGTGTGGAATAATAAGTATTAATTTTAAAGTCCAAGCATGTTCCACATTATTTTGAAAATAATATACTGAAAATAAGTTCATCTATAAAATGTTCGACTCATATTTGGCTTGATTGATATGAGAGATCAACCAGTCCTGGTCAGAGTCAGTTAGTATGTATGATTATACTCCGTGGTTCATAGCGATGCACTAGCTCTACATCTGGATCCAGGAGTAAGGTCCTAACATCTCACGCCCATCTACATGGCTAAGTACACAAACACATTAGTCCTATGTGTTGTGAGATGTATTGGCTCCTTAAATCTATAGGTGCATGATATCTAAGGTAAGTCCTATGCTAGTTCCATAAAAATGAAAATTAAGAAATAGTAGTAAGAAAATATAATTTGCAAGTTCCTATTCTACTACACACATGCCCAATTTTCGTCTTAATAGACTAAATTCGGCTTCGGGTAGGGGTTTAGTAAATAAATCTGCTAAGTTAGACTTTGATTCGACGTATTCGAGTTGTATGACTCCGTTGGCCACATGTTCTCGAATGAAATGATGTTTGACCTCTATATGTTTGGTCCTAGAGTGACATATTGGATTCTTTGTAAGATTAATTGAACTAATGTTATCTACGTGAAATTTAGTATTCGTAAAGTCTAACTTAAAGTCGCGGAGAGTGCTTCATCCAAAGAAGCTGAGTGACACACTCACCCATCGCGATGTATTCGGCTTCGGTGGTAGATAAGGCAACACAATGTTGCTTCCTACTGCACCAACTTACTAGACTCGAGCCGAGAAGTTGACAACAACCACTCGTACTCTTTTTATCGAGCTTACTACTGACATAGTCCGAATCGGAGTAGTCGGTTAATTCGAACTCGGTAGATCTAGGATACCAAATGCCGACATTAAGTGTACCCTTTAAATATCTAAGGATACGCTTGACTAGAGTTAGATGAGACTCCTTGACACAGGTTTGAAACCTTGCGCACATACTTACTGCAAATAAAATATCAGGTCAGCTTGCAGTTAAGTAAAGGAGACTCCCTATTACACTCCTATAGTATTTTAAATTAATTGGGTTTCCGATTACATCTTCTTCTATATTAACATTAGTTGCCATTGGGGTATTAATAATTTTAGCGTCTTGCATTCCAAAGCGTTTAATTAATTCCCTAGTATATTTGCGTTGATGTAAGTATATTCCATCTTTAGTTTGTTTAATTTGTAGACCTAAGAAGAAACCTAACTCGCCTACTAAATTCATTTCAAATTCACTTTCCATAAGTGAAATGAACTCATTTAGTAGGATTGAGTTGGTGGTTCCGAAAATAATATCATCTACGTAGATTTGGACTATGAATATGTCTTTACCTAAGGTTTTTACGAAAAGGGTTGGGTCAACTACACCTTGGTTAAATCCTTTGGACTTGAGATAAATCGAAAGTCTCTCGTACCAAGCTCGAGGAGCTTGTTTAAGTCCATAGAGAGCTTTCTTTAACCTAAGGACATGATCGGGTTTGCCTAAACTTTCGAAACCGGGGGATTGACTAACATAAACTTCTTCTTTAATGTATCCATTTAAGAATGCAGATTTCACATCCATTTGAAACAACTTAAATCCTCGATGTGCTGCATATGCTAATAGCATTCGAATGGACTCTAATCTAGCTACTAGGGCATAGGTTTCGTCGTAATCTAAACCTTCGACTTGACTAAACCCTTTAGCGACTAGTCTAGCTTTATTTCTAACTACTTCACCTTTATCATCAAGTTTATTTCTAAACACCCACTTTGTTTCAACGATTGTTTTATCTTTAGGTGGTGGTACTAATTCCCATACTTCGTTCCTAGTGAATTGAGCCAGCTCTTCTTGCATTGCAATAATCCAATCGGGATCAAGAAGAGATTGGTCAATAGTTTTGGGTTAAATTTTAGAAATCAATGATATTTGACTAAGATTTCTGTATGAGGCTCTAATTCGAACTCCTAGACTTGGATCACCTATCACTTGGTCGATAGGATGATTCGTTTGAGTTCTAGTCGGGTTTGGGTTTGAGTCTACAACTTGATCCATAGGATGACTTGTTTGAGTTCTAGTTTGGTTGGAGTCATCTATCACTTGATCAATAGAGTGACTTGGTTGACTTAGGTAAGGACTAGACCTGATCTCTGGATCAGAGTTAGGTCTAGTATGAATCGGCTCGCTAATTGGGGTTGCCGGGGGTTTTGTAGGTTCGTGTCCTTCATCAAATACTACATTGATAGTCTCCTCGACTCTAAGGGTGTCATGGTTATATACTCTATAAGCTCTACTTGTAGTCGAGTATCCTAGAAAGATTCCGGTCGTGGTTTTGGATGTAAATTTCCCTGGGTAATCCTTAGTGTTTAAGATATGTGCTTTACACCCAAATACTCTAAAGTATTTGATGTTAGGTATTTTATCATGATAAATCTCGTATGAGGTCTTAAGGTGCCTCTTTACCATAAGGATCCTATTTTGGACATAGCATGCCGTACTCACGGCTTCCGCCCAAAACCTATCGGGTAGGTTATACTCATTTAACATTGTTCTAGCGGCTTCTTGTAGGGTTCTATTTTTCCGTTCTACTAGGCCATTTTGTTGTGGAGTTCTAGGGCAAGAGAACTCATGGTGGTATCCATTTAGATTACAGAATTCTGTAAACCTATGGTTTTCGAATTCACCACCATGATCAGTCCTAAGTCTTTTGATTTTAATGCTTTGTTGATTTTCTATTAACTTAAATAGATTGATTAATTGATCTAGGGTATCACTTTTGTGTTTGATGAACCTAACCCAAGTAAATCTAGAGTAGTCATCAATTATGACTAAACATAATTTACTTCCATTAAGTGACTTAGCTCCGTGTGAATCAAATAGATCCATGTGTAGGAGCTCAAGCACACTTTTGGTTCGTTCTTGATTAGTTAGTTGATGTTGTGTCCTAGATTGTTTATCTTGTTGACAAACATTACATATTTTATTATCCAAGTTATTGAGGTTAGGCAAACCTCTGACTAAGTCACTCTGACTCATCTTGTGGATGAGTCTTGGGTGTGAGTGACCGAGTCGTCGGTGCCACAACCATGATTCCTCTTGCCGTGTCATAAGACACTTAGTTGAGGAGTTAGTTAAGTTAATAGTGTAAATATTGTTATTTCTGGTTCCCTTAAGAATTGTTTTAGAAGTTTCATTTGTATTAATTACGCATTCATTTTCTAGAAATACGACCTTATAGTTATTATCACACAATTGACTTACACTAAGTAAATTATATTGAAAATTTTCTACTAATAAAACATTTTGAATCACAAAATTTGAGTTAAGCTCAATATCACCTGATCCGATGATTTTGAGCTTGTCGTTATTTCCGAAGGCTACCGATCCTTGTCGTTTGAATCGAAGCTTCGAAAACTTGAGTTGATCCTCGATCATGTGTTGGGAGCAACCACTGTCCAACATCCATTGATCTTACACGCAAGGTAGTTGGATCGGATATTGGATTTATTAAAGATTGGTTGAAAATTATTAACCTAAATCATCTCACCTATGTCTACATGATCAAACATGTTAACCCTATATGTTCTTGTGAGATGACTTCCAATTTTACTTGAATTAAATTTAATGACTTAAACACTTGTCAACCTTGCGTTAGATTCGGATTTGACCTTGGGCTCATCAAGTCACCTTTTCAAGATCATGGCTTCCAGGTCGTGGCGAGGCACAGAGGCCTTCTTTGATCGGAACAACGACCACTTCCTTATAAAAAGCCATTTTCAAGAAAATAGAGACTTGACTTACTTAAGACCACTTCCTGGTCTAACTAGTCTAGAATACGGCGAGGTAGCTTCAGCTAGTTCCGCTCGGTCAAGTGCACCGAACTAGATACGCCTTATCTAGCCCGAATACTCAAGACTTCACTTTCCTAGCGTACTATCATCTCGCCGCGTCCTGGTACTATGTTATCAAGTGTTGACGAGTTATAGTCTTATCTAACCATTCTAAAAAGAAAAATCAAACTAAATAAAAACCTAAGCATGCAATTTCTAAGTTAAAACACAAACAAGTTTCGTACTAGCTCCCCCTGGACCGTTGAATCGATTCGGTCTCTCCACATAGTGGATTTGGTCCTTGGGAACCCAGTACTGGTTTGATCCTAAGTTTGAAATCAAGGTGGTCTTAGGGACCCATGCTTGGACACGTTTTTTATGTCGACTTACAATCGACATATACGACTTATTGGTTGTATTTGAGCTAAACCCTAGCCCGACCTTGTTGTACACGGCCCTTTGCGATCCAAGTAGGAGGTCAAGTCCTTTGGATCCCAAAGTAAACCTTTCCAACGTATTCCTAAGATCTTTGACTTGACTCTTCAAGAGTGAGTTCTCAACTTTGAGTTTTTCGACCCGAGTTGAGTCCTTCTCTTGAACTCGACTAGTCGAAGAGGTTAGGGAGACCTCGTGTTTGAGGAGTTTAACTTCCTCAACCAGGGTCTCGACCTTGGACTCGGACTTAGCTAACTTTCTATTTAAAAACTTAATTGCACTATAAAGTGTAGTAATGAGAGACCGACTTACCTTGAGTGTATCTTTTGAACCGGATGCGTATCCGTGGCTTGTCTTGAATAGTGCTTCGCAGTCCGATTCGTCTTCGATTTCCGATTCAAGTTCTGGTTCCTACTCCATCTCCGATTCCACCGGTTTAGCCATGAGGACTCGATCATCGTCTTCTTCCTCGGAAGCTTCTTTCCATGTAGCGTTGAGTGCCTTTTTGTATTTTGGTGCTTTGCTTTTGAGCTTTGGGCATTCGGACTTGATGTGTCCAAACCTGTTGCATTCATAACACCTAATATTAGAACTTTTAGGCTTACCTTCATTGGGTCGAGTGATGGTTCGCTTTCGGCCCTTGACTATCCTCCGAACTAGGTTGACTAGTTCAACCTCCATTTCCGGGTCGACCTCCGAGTCGGACTCATCCTCTTCTTCCTTCGGGGGTGGCTTGCTTGCGGTTTTCTTCCTCGACCCTGCAAAAAGTGCTATACCCTTCTCGGGTTCTGAGTTAGACTGCTCATGAAGTTCGAAATCAGAAAATAGTTCATCTAACCTAAGTTTAGAAAGATCCTTGGAGACCTTGTAGGCATCGACCATGGATGCCCACAAGGTAGTCCTCGGAAAGGAGTTTAGGACATACCTTATAAGGTCGCGGTTTTTGACTTTTTGCCCGATTGCATGTAGATTGTTGACTATGTCTTGGACGCAGGCGTGAAGTTGCATCGCAGACTCGTGTTCCTGCATTTTTAGGTTATAAAGTTTATTAAATAGAAGATCACGCTTACATACCTTGGCTTCATCGGTCCCTTCGTGTAGCTCCACTAGCTTTGTCCAAAGGTCCTTTGCGCTTATGAAGGGGCCGACGCGATTTAGCTCCTCCTTAGACAAGCCACATTGAAGGATTTGAGTTGCCTTAGCGTCGGCTTCGACTTGTCGTTTTGTCGCAATGGTCCATTGGTCATAATCCAAAGATTCACCTACTTCGTTAGTCGGAAGTGTGAATCCCATTTGGATTATGATCCACATCTCGATTTGGGTTTTGAGAAAGCATTCCATTCGACCCTTCCAATAATGGAAGTCATCTCTGTTGTAAAACGGAGGTCGGACGGTGCTAAAACCCTCGAGATGGGCCATTAGAATGAAAAACACAACGTTCAGTTGCATTATTGCTCTTAACGCGGAAAAAGTTACAACAAAGTACCGGGGCTTGGTTCCGAGTTGAAAACTGCAAAGGCCTCTTGAAATCGCGAGGACAATGCATGCGAATGGCTGGGTGGGTGGTTTCAGAATGAGTACGATACGATTGTTGGATCGATGCGTGTTTAGAGGGGGTGAATAAGCGATAAAACCTTTTCTTTTGTTCGTTGGTTAAAATCCGAGCGATAATTAATTTGCAGGAAAGATAAGCAATAAATAAAGGAGACAAATGTTTTACTTGGTTAGCCTTGGCTACTACTCCAGGCCCTAGGTCCTTGACCACGTACGGAGGGCAAAAACACTAAAGAACTCCTCCTCATTGGAGGTAGGAGTTGATCGATACAAATAAGAACAAAGCTTGAGGTAGAGGGACACGCCCCCTCTCCTCGTTATGATAAAAGCTCCGAAAAATTAAAGTAATGAACTGAAGTAAAAGCTTAAACCGACGTTACAAAAAGAAAGCAATTAAGACCTCGACGTCGGAGAGGAAGCACTTATTGTCGGAGCGTTGCAGCTGTGGAGGCTTTTGGAAGCTTAGAATGATGATGAAACCCTAGGTTAGGACCTCCTTTTATAGCCTTTTAGCCCCTCATCGAATGGGTCTTCAACCAATCACAAATGGACACAAAACCTCCTTGAAAAGAGGTGATAAGCCTTGACTCCTCGAGGCTGATCCCATCATCGATGGTCTTCATCATCGGCGATGACAACATCGATCGTCTTGACCCCACGATCGGCGATTTGGCGGTGAGTCCTCCAGTTGGCAATGATGCTTCGCAAGTTAGCTCAACAAAATATAATTTTTGACGTCGACCATCCGATCTCGACCTAGACCATCTATAGGATGTCTTTGGTCGGATCTACGCTTAAGATCATCCCCGTAAAGAGGATACGACCTCACTTATGCTCGCACACACGAGCTTACCTCGATACTTACTGTGTCACCTTTGCTTCCGGCCTTCCACTTGATTCCTTTGGCTCCCTCCGAAGTCACTCGAGTGTTGCCCGACCACCGCGGCTTCCTCCGGGTGTCGCTAGCCTTCAGCTCCAGCTATAGCAATTTTCTGCACACTCGATTCAGCTCGTGAGATAACGACATGAGCTTAACTTTGTATCATTTGCTATAATCAAAACTCAGGTTCGACTTAGGTGCCTACTGCACCAACACCTAGCTCCGTGACAAGGAGACGGAGCTCGGGATAGCTCAGTAGGTTGTGTCTCGATTGAAGGTCCTTCTCTGAGGATGACCAAATCCATCAGATCAAGTGTCTGCGATTTTGAGGTGAGGTGGAGGAGCTCCGGGCAGGCGTCAGCGAAGTCAAGCTGTTGGAGGTTGAGCAGATCAGGGCTGCCCAAGAGGCCTCCGAGGCTAAGCAGTGTGAAGAGCTTGTGTCCCAGGCCAAAACAGCCAGGGAGGAGCTGGTTACCTATCTATCAGGCGAGGAGGGCCGGTGGGAGAACCGCAAGAAGACATTCCTTGCCTCAGAGAAATTTTTCGATATCCTGGGAGGGTGAACTGTTGGCCTTCTAGAGATAGGCTACGAGGGGGTCATCCGACATTTCAAAGAGGTCGGATACCCAGGAGTGACGGCCAGAGTTCCTATCTGGCCTTTGATCGATGAGACTCGATTGACACTGGTCTTCCTTAATAGTTTCTTAGTTTTTATTTTCTTGTAATAGCAAGACTTTTGTAGCTTTTCCCTCTTTTTGTGGCAATTTTGACAACTTGTAACCTCATACATATCCTAAATTGTAATACAAGTTTTTTGCTGAATCTAAATGTAACCTTAAAAGGATAATGTAGCCTTAAAAGGATTACTTAAGCCTCTCGATTTTTCGAAATATTAAGTAGCAGAAGGGGCTAAACTAGGCTATGATAAGCAACAATTAGGAATGCTTGAAGTTATAACTGGCCATACTAAGTACCTGTACCATTCCCTGTAATAAGGGACTTTGCCGAGACACGCCATGATAGGCAATTTGAGAGGTAGTACGTCGTGAGGGGCGAACATAAGTGTTGGGGATCTTTGGAAGGCTAGAGGGGGGGGTGGGGGGGGGGGGGGGTTAATAGCCTCTTTTCGTTTCTACAAGCAAAGTTAGCGGAAGCAAAGAAAATACTGAATGAAATTAAGAGACTACAAATACAATCGCTAACAAGAAAGAGTTTATGTGGTTCGGAGATTAAGCTCCTACTCCACGGCAATCCTTAAGGTGGATCAATCCAAAGAGTCTCCACTAAGAAAGCTTTCTTTACAACACTCTCTCCTCTTGTTTACAATTGATGAAGATGAAGATTGGAGAAGAGGAGGATTAGAACACTTAGAAAGCTTAGAAAATCGTGGGGAGCTTGAGAGTAAAGTTGGAAGATCAGCACTAGCCTCCTCAAGCACCCCATGCCCTCTTTTTATAGAGAGAGGGTTATTTTTCCTGTTGAGCCTCGATTAGTGGACTGATGGTCTCCATCAGTCGACTGCCGCCGAAGCCAACGACTTTTAACGAGGCAAATCCGCGGGGATTCACAGCCACCATTTCCAATGACAGGCTGATCAGTCGACTGATCACTTCATCAGTTGACTGATGGAGAGATCAGTCGAGTGATCCCCGAGAGGAGTCGAGTCCGACTCCATTCTGTGTCGATGCAACCTTTAATCAATCGACTACCAGGTTTGGCAGTCGACTGATGACGACATCAGTTGATTGATGGCTTGCTTTCTCAGTTGCATCAGTCGAGTATCCAACCAGTCGACTGCTACTGTGTATCAGTCGACTGATACTAGTCAAGTATGAGTAATTCATACTTGAATTGACTCCCTTGATCTATACTCAACCTTCTAACTCTTCCTTTAGCCTTGCACCTCCAGGATCCCTCTGAGTCTGCGACTTGTTCATCCTTTGCGCTTGCTTCAAAGAGCTTCCTTTGGTTTCGTCATGTCTTGGGTTTCCCTTTGCCAAAGTATGCTTGGACTTTACGTCGCCAAGACTACATGCTTGGACTTACGCTGCCAAGACTTGCCTTTGGACTTCTTTTGCCAAGGTCCGCTTAGACTTTACGCTACCAAGACTCCATGCTTGGACTTACGCCGCCAAGACCTTTCCTTGGACTTCTCTTGCCAAGATCACACTTGGACTTTTCTTTTACCAAGTCTTCATACTTGAATTTTCCTGTCACTTAAACATGTTCACAATTAGATCACAAATATTGCCTAACATAGATGATTATCCAAACATCAAAACATATAAATTCTTGGGGCATTGTTGCACCAACAATAAGTGATAGACCCGCACCGTAACCATGTCACTTAGCTGAGAGATAGATACTTAAACTGTAGTGATAGCCGACTTATTTCAAGGCGCACCGTGATAGGTGACTTTAATAAGAATGCGTCGTGATAGACGGTTTATTCCGAGATGCACCGTGATAGGTGACTTTTATAAGAATGCGTCGTGATAGACGGCTTATCTGAATTGCACCGTGATAGGTGACTTTAATAAGAATGCACCGTGATAGGCGGGTTATTCTGAGGTACACCGTGATAGGTGACTTTAATAAGAATGCGCCGTGATAAGCGGCTTATTCCGAGGTGCACTGTGATAGGTGGCTTTTATAAGAATGTGACTTGATAGGCGACTTATTCCGAGGTGCACCATGATATGTGACTTTTATAAGAATGCATTGTGATAGGCGGCTTATCTAAATTGCACTGTGATAGGTGACTTTAATAAGAATGTGCCATGATAGGCAGATTATTCCGAGGTGCACTGTGATAGGTGACTTTTATAAGAATGTGTCGTGATAGATGACTTATCTGAATTGCACCATGATAGGTGACTTTAATAAGAATGTACCGTGGTAGATGGCTTTTTCCGAGGTGCACCATGATAGGTGGCTTTTATATATAGTTGAAGCTGCGGATTGTTGGTGTCGAATGACCCTTTAACTTGCTCTACAACTAACTATGAGTCAGAATACAAAGAAACCCGAGAGGCCCCCACATGGTGAGCCGCCCATAGACCTACTAATAAGACTTCATATTCAGCCTCATTATTGGAGGCCTGGAAGTTGAGTTGCACAGCTATCCAGATCATATCCTCTTGCAGAGATATCAATAATACTCCTACTCTGCTTCCTTGCTTGGTCGCCGAGCCATCCACGTATATTTTCTATGTTTCATTCCTCTCGGCTCCTAGGATCTTAGTTAAGAAATCCGCTAATACTTATGCTTTGAGGATTGTCTTTGGTTGGTACTGGATATCATATTCATCCAGCTCCATAGTCCATTTGATCAAGCGATCAGATGTCTCAGGGTTGGTCAATATCCTTCTGAGACCGTTGTAGGTCAAGATTGTGACCGGGTGGGATAGAAAATAAGGGCGCAACCTTCTGACCGCTATAAGCAGAGCAAGGGCCAACTTTTATACTGTCATATACTGACTCTCGACAACTTTTAATAAATGGCTTATAAAATAGATGGGTAACGGCTTACCCTCCTCCTACCGAATCAAGACCGAGGCCACATCTTCTTCAGATGCGTCCAAGTATAATTGTAGATTTTTTCCTGCTACTGGCTTCGCTAAGGTAGGTAGCTTGGATATATATTCCTTCAACTCCCTGAAGGCTTGTTCACATTTTTCATCCCATGAAAATCGAGCCAACTTGTAGAGTATCTTGAAAAAGGGGAGACTCCGCTCAGTCGACTTAGGGATGAACCGCGAGAGTGTTGTTATCCTTCCGAGCAGCCTCTGTACTTCCTTGACATTTCTGGGAGAGGCCATATTCTGCAAGGCCTGAGCTTTCTTCAAATTAACTTCAATGCCCTGCTCGGTTACAATGTATCTGAGAAATTTGCCACTCCGGACGCCAAATATACACTTCTTGGGATTGAGTTGAATTCCATACTGGCGTAGTGTGTTGAACGTCTCAGCCATGTCTTTGATAATATCTTCAGCTTTAGTGGACTTGCTGAGAATATCGTCCACATAAACTTCGATGTTCCAGCCCATTTGTTGCCGAAAGACTTTATCCATCAGCCTTTGATAGGTAGCACCGACGTTCTTTAATCCGAATGGTATAACCTTGTAGCAGAAAGTGTCATCCGCTGTAATAAAGCTGACATTTTCTTGATCTTCTTGCGCCAATGGAATTTGGTGATACCCCTGATGTAAAATACTGAAATTTAAAATACGAAATTTAATGGTCAGAATTTCGGGGAAATAATCCTAGGGATTATTTTCGAGATTTTTAAGGGAATTTTAGGAATTTTTCCGAAATTTTTCTAGATTTAAACGGACTCCGTACGAGATTTATACGGGGATAAAATAAGTAGACTTTAAAGGGGTCTATATAAAAGGGTGATAAATACGAGATGGAAAAACCTAAAATTTCTATTTTCTTTTCCCTTTTCCCCATGAGTTTCTCCTTCTGGCGTTCCATCAACGTCGTTCTCTTCTCTCGCGACCACTCGTGTCTCCGCGCTTCTTCTTCGCCCGACGACCGCAAGCGCCGACGCCTCTCTCCCTCTGCCGCTTAATCGCCGACGAGCAGATCACGCTGACACGACGCGAGCACGCCGCCCACGCCGGCCGCTCGGACGCTCTGCGCTCCCTCCGCCGACGCCGAGATCGGTCGTCCCTCTGCAAGCGCCGACAAACACGATCGTCGACCGTTCCTCTGCCGCGACGAGTCGCTCTTCCCTCTGTCGTCCGACTTCGAGGTGGCACCGCCCGAGCCTTCCCTTCCCCTTAGCTGCGATTTCTGGCCGGAGATCGCCGGAGTAGGTAAGGGTCTTTCTGTTTTGGTCGATCGGTGAGTGTGGTTGGTGATGGTGAATAGGGCAGTAGGGAAGGAGTTGGGGGCCGGCTGTGAGAGGCTATGAGGGTTTGATTTGGGAGGTGGTCGTGCAAGGTCGGATGGTAGTGGGCTGTGGGTGGATGTGTCGGCTGTGAAACAAGGGTTGAGTCGGAGTTACAGTCAATTTGGGGCTGAACTTGGGGTTTTGATTGGTCGATTTGGGCTGATTCGGGTGTTATCCGTTTGATTGGTATGTTAGTGAGCGAGGAATGGTTCAAAATTGTGTTACTCGGAGGATATGGGATTTGGGCTAAATTAATTGTATGGATTGTTTGTGGACAAGGAAAATTGGAAATAGTTTGGGTTAATTGGGATATGAAGGAAATCAATTTGTTATTCGATTTATTGTATTGTTTTTGTTCTTGACTATAGTCATGCTTTATGCAGTTTTGATCGCATGAGGTCCTCAGTCGTGATGATTTTGTTCATTCTTGTGGATATATATTCAGGCGGGTATTTTGACTTAACTTTTAGATTAAGTCAAGTTGATATGCTAGTTAGGATAGCTTACAATAACTTTTCATGTTTATATGCCTGGTATGCTTTTGGTGCCTACTAGATACATGCATGTGATAGGATATGCTTATATCTTCCCTGTTATATTTGGATCATGGTTACTTGGATCAGTTATATGCACTTATTGATTTTGCATATTATTCGGATAGATATTTGTGGTTGGATTTACATGCTTTAGTATCATGCACCATCTTGCATGTTTGCATGCTGGCTGGACGGGGTTCCATTATTGTTGAGCCCATGACTAGTTACATGGCTCGCACACTACCACTCATGGGTTAGTGGTACATTAGGAGGGTGTGTGCATTGCTCTGTCGAGCTCATTGGTCCGCTCATGGTAGCGACGAGGCGTGTGTAGCGGCGAGGATCCCTCCTCAGTCTATGACAGGGAGATGAGAGCTTAGCTCCCCACTATGTTTGGGGCGGGAGGATAGGTGTACTCAAAGATCTCCGCTCAGTCACTCGGGGCGATGATGGCGAGTGCCGCTTGTCATAGCCCTACCCACTCGGCTTCACCATTGCGTGTGAGGCGGTGGGCGTCGGGGTGACCATGTCATTAGCCGCGGCATGCACTTTGCACGGATTGCATTTGTATTGTGTTTGCTGCATTTGTATTGATGCCTTGGATGTGCATATGATTGTCATGCATACAGGATACATGTTTATATATGGACAGGACTTTATTACTTCTAGTCAGGCACATGCTCCTATATCAGGGTAGGAGATTCGGTTGATCATTTTGTATTTCTTGCTTGCATACCCTATTTATGTGAGACTGTACTGGCATGATATTTTTATTGTTAGCTATATCTTACTTTGCATATCTACTATACCCGCAGAGTTCTTTGAACTCACCCCGTTGATTTATATCTATTCGTGACGGTTATCAGAGAGTCCACCAAACCCTCGCCGTGGAAGTGTATTTTGTTATTTGTGTTTACGGTTTTTGGGTATTTGGATTAGAATATATGTTTAGGAAGAGTTGGATATTTGTACCTGTGGATGTTTTGGTATGTCCTTAGGGACCTTTGATCGGATTTTTATTTCGATTGGATTTCGGTTGAGTATTCCTGCCCAGATGGCAGAAGGGGTAAGTCTAGTTAGAGTAGACTTTTGTTTACCTAGATTTGTTGGCCTGAGGCCTTATTATTATCTGCGTGTGATGTGGTATGATTCCGGTCGTGTTGACCGATGTATAGTGGCCGTGTAGGCCTTGTATAAAAATTGGTATTGTCACCCGTACAGGGGAGGTGCTGCCGGATTTTCGTCTGGCGGAGACTCCCTCGGGGCGTGACAATTTATTTGGTATCAGAGCGTAGGTTTCCGAGTTCCTTAGGGTCTTTGGGTTTTGGAGTTCGCCAAGTTTGGCAGGTTAACTGGGTATTTTCGGAGTTGTACGGATTTCCGATGATTTTTATATTTCGGAAATTCGAGGTATTATTGACGAGGTCAATATGGGGGATTTGGCGGCAACAGGACATCTCCAGACAGCTAACAGGTAAATACATTCTAGAAAATTTTCTAGATTTAGTACATATTTGTATTGGTTATATTTGGTTATGCGGGATATCATGTTTTATCTAGTATTGTTTTAACCTGATATCTGTTGGACAATTAGATTTTTAGGTTGCTGGTTTATCGTTAGCATATGGTTATTAACTGCTATTACTGCTATACGTAGTTAGTTATCATTGTGATATAAATGATTAGATTGATAGATGTTCTATGCTAGATATATTGGATAACCCTAGGTTTAACAACCTAGGATAATCGACTGCTCACGCGACCTATCGGTGATAGTATGCTAATGCCTGCAGTCGATAATTAGATATTTATATACAACCTGTCTATTCACGAGTCTCATTCGTGGTAGCATATAGTTGCGCGTAGACCGTGCTATTGATTGTCGGTCCATGGGTTACGTTCGAGGTAGCTCATAGATAGTTTCCTTTTTGTGTGAGAGCCACGAGACTTTATCGTGGTATCCGGATGAGCATTGCTTGTTGCAGGGTGTGTATGTTGCGTATATTTATTATACCGATCGTGATAGTTGCAGATCGATATTGGTACTGAGGCTGGGTTACTTTAGCTTGTTCCTCGTGACTTCCATTATGTGCATTATGATTATGCACTATTGTCTATACATCCACAGAGTGGTTGTACTTTATCCTCCTCATTTATCCTTTAGGTTAACCGATGGAGGACGGTCATGTTGACCTACCTTCGAGTCGCTCAGAGAGTTCATTGCCGTGCTTGTCCCACTGCATCGTCGAGATGCCGCTTTGTTTACTTTATTGGTATTGCATTTTATTTATGCACTTTGGATTTTTGGTCGCAATTGGATTTGGGGTCATAAAACTATTTTACTTTGATTGATATATGTTTAGTCGTGCATGCATGCAGTTATTGAAATACTTATATTTCTATAATTATTTCGAGGTTTTTACCAGATTTGGACCATGGATTTCGGATATTGTCACTAAGGGGCTCCTTGTCATTTGGATGAGCGGATATGCCCCTGTGACGTGACAATTTATTGGTTTGCGTTTTGGTTTGCGGGTTTTGTGTTTCGAGGATTTTATTTTCCTTGGATTTTTGGGAGTTCTCGTGTTTTGAGACCAAGCAAGCTGAAGGATATCTCTGAGCTATAGGAAAAGTATTGTCTTTAGTAGTTACGGTACTTTTGTGGCTAGGAAAACTATTGACTTAGTGAAATTGTCCCTACTCATGGTCGGGGACGAGGTCGATAACGTATTGATCTTGAGGAATCTAATGATGATTTCGGATTCTTTAGAGGTGCCGATCGATGTCGAATTAGGAAGCTAGGATTTGGCCCGCTAGTCACCCATTTGAAGGTCAAGGAGTAAACCTCGAGAGTATCACCCTACTAATAGTGATTTGGTTATGGATAAGGCTTGTATGCCTACACCGTTAAGACGATGAAAGCTCGCTTTTACCTTATTATAGGAGGTATTGGAGCGGACATTTATCTGTCCCAGAATTTCTTCCAGAAAAGATCCGGAACTCTTTGTTAAAAGAGAGATGGACCTTGGAGGTTATGCAACGATTATCGCTGATAGAATGCGGTAGTTGTGGAAGGAAATGAATATCCTTCATTGTGGATATATATGATCTATTTAGATCAGCTATAGGATACCTATATATACTCTAGGATTGATTGGTGATTGGTGTGATGATATTGTAGTGACATGGTGTCCTACAATTATCATTGTCGTTGTAATGATTTTTATATCATCAGCTTAGAGTAAATAGAATGCAGGTGTATAGTGATGACAATTTCATACTTGGTATGAATGGTATGAGCTTCTGGATATCATATTAAACTTATTGACGACTTTGTGTCGTGGATTTAAAATCGTATATTCGGACACGATTGGATCATTTGTGATGGTGGCTTGAGTTAAGCACTTTCGGCCACCGTAAATGATGATTTTCGGTATTGATTTGATTATTACCATAGATATGGATAGGATGCTCTAGTGGTACTACAGACCGGATTGTGATGGAATTTATTGGTCCAAGCTTGTGAACACAGTTTCGTGGCTCACGATTGTTGACTTTTACACCGTTGTTGTGATCATTCTCGAGTGAAAGGAAGGGTATTGTATGCGGATGCAATGTTTCAGAGAATGGAGCGTTTCTGATTTAGTTGATCGAGACGTATCCTATGTTTACGTCAAATGAGGAACTACGAGATGGTTTGTCATATATATATATGACGTGGACCTAGTAGGAGTTGTTATGTTGTTTTGTAGAGATGAGGAGCAGATATGCTTATGAGGTTTTAGCTAGCTACTATGTAGTTGCATTTGAATTTCTAAGAGTTATTATTGATTCGGGAACAATGATAGATTCCTGTGATGTTAGAGAGCATTTACCATAGAGTTGTACTCTTGCTCTCTGGTTCGGAATTAGTGATAGTGGAATTTGTATGTCGTAGGTGGCTAGATAGCTACCTGACATCTTGACTGGCTACGAGTCCCGGTTGTGGTAGCATGTCATTGCCTGTAAGTAGTGCCTTTGACATTACTACGAGAGCCAAGAGGCTTGGTCATGATATTTTGATAAGTATTGCTGAAGATTGCAATAGGTTCTATATGTTGCAGATGTATCGGATTGTATTCGGAAAATAGTAAGTGTTGAAACGTTCTCCATGGTGGAACGACATGCAGGACATAGTTGATTGTGCAGTCTGGTGTGCAGTGTGTCAACTAGTAAAGGTGGTATATAAATAATCAGCAAGGTTCTGTACCGAGATGGACGTGAAAGCATAGTATGATGGACAGTGTTGGGAGATTATTTGGAATTCGGAAAGGACTTAGTATGATTGGCTAAGTCCGCTCATTTTCATTCGATCCATATGATGAGTTTGTTGGATCGCTGGATAGGTTATATTGTGGCGATTTCCAGTTCATGGAGGATCTTTGAGTATCGATATCGATAGCGATTCAAGATTTACCTTAGGATTATGGTAAAGTCTTTAACAGTCACGAATATATAGAGCTCCACTCAGTACATGCTAGATACTTATGATAGATGGTCGATATGAAGATACTATTCATACTCGGAAGAGCTACTAGAAGTAAGTGTGATTTGATGTTAAGGGATATCAATAACCCCACTTAGTCACTTGAGGTGTGACTTGTCTCCAGATGCTTGAGATGGTTGTTGGGACATCTCATACTAATATACGAGTAGGAAATTTGGGGACCAAATTTTTATTAGTGGGGGAGAATGTAAAATACTGAAATTTAAAATACGAAATTTAATGGTCAGAATTTCGGGGAAATAATCCTAGGGATTATTTTCGAGATTTTTAAGGGAATTTTAGGAATTTTTCCGAAATTTTTCTAGATTTAAACGGACTCCGTACGAGATTTATACGGGGATAAAATAAGTAGACTTTAAAGGGGTCTATATAAAAGGGTGATAAATACGAGATGGAAAAACCTAAAATTTCTATTTTCTTTTCCCTTTTTCCCCCGCCGCGAGTTTCTCCTTCGGCAGTTCCATCAACGTCGTTCTCTTCTCTCGCGCGACCACTGTGTCTCCGCCGGCGCCTTCTTCTTCGCCGACGACACAGCTGCAAGCGCCGACGCCCTCTCCTCTGCCGTCGCCAAGCGGCCGAGCACGCTGCCCGACACGAGCGAGCACGCCGTCCGTGGCCCCGCCTCGCACGCTCTGTGCTCCCTCCAGCCGACAGAGATCGTAGTCCCCTCTGCATGAAACAAACACGATCGTCGACCAGTTCCTCCGCTGACGTCGCTTCCCTCTGTCGTCCGACTTCGAGGTGGCACCGCCCGAGCCTTCCCTTCCCCTTAGCTGCGATTTCTGGCCGGAGATCGCCGGAGTAGGTAAGGGTCTTTCTGTTTTGGTCGATCGGTGAGTGTGGTTGGTGATGGTGAATAGGGCAGTAGGGAAGGAGTTGGGGGCCGGCTGTGAGAGGCTATGAGGGTTTGATTTGGGAGGTGGTCGTCAAGGTCGGATGGTAGTGGGTGTGGGTGGATGTGTACGTGAAACAAGGGTTGAGTCAGATTCTGATCAATTTGGGGCTGAACTTGGGGTTTTGATTGGTCGATTTGGGCTGATTCGGGTGTTATCCGTTTGATTGGTATGTTAGTGAGCGAGGAATGGTTCAAAATTGTGTTACTCGGAGGATATGGGATTTGGGCTAAATTAATTGTATGGATTGTTTGTGGACAAGGAAAATTGGAAATAGTTTGGGTTAATTGGGATATGAAGGAAATCAATTTGTTATTCGATTTGTCGGTGAATTGTATTTTTGTGCTTGACTATAGTCATGCTTTATGCAGGTTTCGGTCACGAGGCAGGTCCTCAGTCGTGATGATTTTGTTCATTCTTGTGGATATATATTCAGGCGGGTATTTTGACTTAACTTTTAGATTAAGTCAAGTTGATATGCTAGTTAGGATAGCTTACAATAACTTTTCATGTTTATATGCCTGGTATGCTTTTGGTGCCTACTAGATACATGCATGTGATAGGATATGCTTATATCTTCCCTGTTATATTTGGATCATGGTTACTTGGATCAGTTATATGCACTTATTGATTTTGCATATTATTCGGATAGATATTTGTGGTTGGATTTACATGCTTTAGTATCATGCACCATCTTGCATGTTTGCATGCTGGCTGGACGGGGTTCCATTATTGTTGAGCCCGCAGCTAGTTACATGGCCTGCACACACTGCCACTCATGGGTTAGTGGTACATCAGGAGGGTGTGCGGTTGCTCACAGTTCACGGTCCGCTCATGGGTAGCGACGGCGCGTGGTAGCGGGCGAGGATCCTCCTATGGTCTATGACACCGGAGATGAGAGCTTAGCTCCCCACTATGTTTGGGGGCGGGAGGATAGGTGTACTCAAAGATCCCGCCCACTCGGTCACTCAGAGCATGATGGCAGAGTGCACTTGTCATAGCCCTACCCACTCGGCTTCACCATTGCGTGTAGGCTGACCGGGCGTCGGGTGACCATGTCATTGCACGGCATGCACTTTGCACGGATTGCATTTTGTATTGTTTATCTGCATTTGTATTGATGCCTTGGATGTGCATATGATTGTCATGCATACAGGATACATGTTTATATATGGACAGGACTTTATTACTTCTAGTCGTGCACATGCTCCTATATCGTAGAGATTCGTAAGTCTGATCATTTTGTATTTCTTGCTTGCATACCCTATTTATGTGAGATCTTGGCATGATATTTTTATTGTTAGCTATATATTACATTGCATATCTACTATACCCTTGAGTTCTTTGAACTCACCCGTTGATTATATCTATTTCGAGGATGAAGTGTCGGGAGAGTCAATTTGCCAAACCCTCGTCGTGGAAGTGTATTTTGTTATTTGTGTTTACGGTTTTTGGGTATTTGGATTAGAATATATGTTTAGGACTGGAGTTGGATATTTGTACCTGTGGATGTTTTGGTATGTCCTTAGGGACCTATGATCGGATTTTTATTTCGATTGGATTTCGGTTGAGTATTCCTGCCCAGATAGCAGAAGGGGTAAGTCTAGTTAGAGTAGACTTTTGTTTACCTAGATTTGTTGGCCTGAGGCCTTATTATTATCTGCGTGTGATGTGGTATGATTCCGGTCGTGTTGACCGATGTATAGTGGCCGTGTAGGCCTTGTATAAAAATTGGTATTGTCACCCGTACAGGGGAGGTGCTGCCGGATTTTCGTCTGGCGGAGACTCCCTCGGGGCGTGACACCTGATGCGTATCTAACATACAAATTAATTCACATTCGCCCGTGGAATCAACCAGCTGATCTATTCGAGGCAAGGGGTAGCAATCTTTGGGGCATGCTTTATTAAAATCCCGAAAATCTACACATACCCTCCAATTCCCTCTTAGCTTGGGCACTAGTACAATATTTGATAACCACTCAGGGAACTGAACCTCTCAGATATACCTGGCTTGCAGTAACTTCTGCACCTCAGCTCGGATGATTTGATCTTTTTCAAGGTCGAAGTGTCTTCTTTTTTGTTTCACTAGCCAGGCTCCGGGGAGAATATTCAGACGGTGCTCCATTATGGCTCTGGAGATGCTCCAATTTGGTTCTTCAGGCCAAGTGAAAATGTCTTGGTTGTCCACGAGACAACTGACTATCTTCTGCTTCACCTCAGATGGCAAGTCGGCAAGCACTCGGACAACGCGACTAGGTTGATCTAGCCATATTTGAACAGTCTCTTCTTCCAGCAGCTTTTCCTAGAGGGTATATACTTCCGAGGCCTCAATTTTTTGGCTCTTTCTGGGGCCCGTCCGGACTTCTTCCACATAACACCGTTGGGCTGCCTTCTGGTCTCCCGCAACTTCACCAACTTGATTGCTTACAGGGAATTTAACCTTCTAGTGATAAGTTGATATAACAGCTTCGAAAGAATATAGTGTTGGCCTTCCCAAAATAACGTTGTAAGCAGAGACAACATCGACCACTGTGAAAGTGGTCATTCTGGTCCGACGGAGGGGCTCTTCTCCAAGAGATAACGACAGCTCGATCCGACCGAGTGTAGACACCTCGTGACCCGAAAAGTCGTATTCATCGGCTGAAGCTAAGCTAGGTCGAGCTGCATATGGGAACAAGCATCTTTAAACAAAATATTGACCGAGCTACCTGTGTCCACAAAGACTCTGGCAACATCATAATTGGCGATGGTGGCTCGGATCACCAAGGCATCATCATGCGAGAGGGAGACTTCTCGCAGGTCTTCGGGGCCGAAGTTTATTGAGGGTCCCTCGACACATCTTCGGCTGGTATGCACCTCCATATTCTCCATCCATCTTCCATGAGCCTTCCTGGCTCGATTTGAATCTCCATCTGTGACTCCGCCAGTGATCATGTTGATGGTGCTGCGGTGCAGAGCATTGGAGAGATCCTTCGGTGACTCTGGCCGAGGAGCTGGTATGCCGGGAGAAGCCTCCCCATTCCTCCACAGAGCCTAGGCTCGTCTTTCTAGCTTTGGTGAGGGTTGACGGGCCCGCTTCGCCTGGTTTTGCTGAGCACGATGTCGTGGTTCCTGTCTTGTCTCTATTTACGGAAATCGAGGCGGGGTGTCAAAATTTTAATGCTGCTCCCTCATCACCTACCTAATTTCCTCGGCTAGGTTATGACACTCTCGGGTTGAATGATCGTATATTTGGTGGAAAGCGCAGAAAGAGATGTGCTGGTTTGGCAACATCAATGGTTGGGTAGTCTCCTGCACGACATGAACTACCTTGTCTTTGGCCAGTGTCGGAGGGTAAGTATGAGGTATTCTGGGAGGATGGATCGACACCAGCAGAAGGGTCTTCTTATTCATCTGTGAAGGCTGCGGTTTGCCAGACTTCTCTCCGCCTTTCTATTCGTCCACTGCCCTCTCGGCCTCCTCCAAGTTGATATATGCCTTTGCCCATCCCAGCAAGGCCTCAAAGTGAGGTGGGGGCCTCTTCATCAAGGACTTTGAGAAATTCCCCCTTACCAAACCTTGGGAGAAGGCACTCACTACTGTCTTGAGCGAGACCCCTGAGATGTCTACGACCACCTGGTTGAATTGGTGTATATAATCCCTTAAGGATTCATGACTCTTCTGCTTTATGGTCATAAGGTACTGGGCAGTTTTGCGGTACCTCTTACTACTAGTGAAGTGTTGGAGGAATAGAGCAGAGAGCTCATCAAAGGAGCCAATGGATCCTTCCAGTAGCTGGTCAAACCACCTCTGCGCCGAGTCTACTAGGTTGAGGGAGAAGACTTTGCACTTAGCCCCCTTAGAATAGTTGTGTAGCAGGGCAGCTTTATTAAATCGCCCCAGGTACTCTTTCAGATCAGTCGAACCACTATATTCTCTGATTGACAGCAGCTTGAAAGATTTAGGAAGTCTCTCGGCTATGAGGCTAGGGGAGAGGGGAGAGCCCGTGCCGATTAATGGAGCCTTTCCCTTCTTGGGGTCTCTCTCGTGCGGTATGTATGAGGGCACCTCTTCGGAAGATTCATGTAGAGACGCTGTTGAGGAGGATTTAGTTGGTAATGATACTATAGGAATAGTCTTCGGGGGGATCGGAGTCAAGGGGGCGGACGTTGGCGCTGGGCCTTGAACCGGGCTAGGGAACGCTTGCATAGGAGCAAAACCTTTGGGGAAATAGTCGCGTATGACTTTCTCCATAGTAGATTTGACGAGGGCGATGATGCTCTCTCTTGTCATGTTTCCTTTTGCAGAGTTCCGATTGTCTGAATTCGCTCCTTGGTCTCCCATCTGTCTCAGTTGTGCTTACGTTTCCCACAGACGACACCAATTATGTTGCGGCTGAGATTGAGATGCTGAGGTGTCCAATGGAGAGATTGACAAAACCTCGATGACTCGGACGAAGGAACGAATGATGTGTTGGGAATGCTGAGGTGGAACGGGTGTCTCGGACTTGGGCTGAGTGACGGGTTCTATTGAATGACGTGCAACGGTCGACCAAGAGACAAATTCCTATAGAGAAAGAACAGTTACGAGCATTGAGAGATATCTCGGCAAGCCCCTCCGACGCTTAAGGCCAGGATTCAGTAGGAAAAAGGAGGGAAGATGAAAACAAAGAACAGATTAGAAGTTACCCACAACCTTTTTTCCTCCTTAGGTTGCCTTTATATAAGCAGATACTTTCCTGACGAGCGGTACGGTAGGAGTGGGCGGTATGACTTTGTGACGTAACGGAGCCTGCTTTTTGGAGTAATAGAGATCATTATCTCATAAATGCAGCAAATGCATGGGTGATAATTAATGCTCCTCGCGTGGTTGATGGGAGACAAGTCCCTATTAATGTAACGGTCGTGTCTCCTCTGAGGTAGGTATGAACATACGCCTCCTTGTCAGGTGAGGACTTCTGACAAGGAATGCCTTGTTGGCCAATTTGGTATGAATACCCGCCACGTCAATTGAAGCATTGAGATATAACATTTTAGGAAAACCATACAGCCGTGATAACATGTTTACTATACTCCACTGTCGAGATCGAATACAATATCCGGGATACCATGTATTCGAAGACACCAGGAGGCCGAGACGGCAAATAATAGCGGAGGAGCGGTGCATCCTCATTCGGCACGGTTGTGCCAAGATATAGTCTTCATGCGTCATTCGGTCATGCCGAGGTGTCACATATCCGGAATACCATGCAGCCGAGAGGATAGAATATTATGGTCTTCATCATTCGGCTCAGCCAGACCGAGATGCACTAATATCTTCATTCGGCTCGGATCTACCGAGATGCGATGTCTTTCAGCCAAGGTGTAATGTCCTGAGGATCAGCTAGACTCCCTATAATGCCTAATAGTTACAGGTTAGTTTTATCTGGTATCAAATATGTTTGATATAATATAGTTAGGAATTATATGGTTTTGGTTTGGTACGATGATCAAGGCCTATTTAAAATTATATATATATTTTTTTATTTACGACAATCGAGACCCAATGAGAATGATTTACATTAACATGAAAGAACAAAAAGTGATGCAAATCCCCGTTGTTTGTGTTTGATTTGCTTAGGCAGCAATGTTCGGATGTGTTTGGTTCGAGTTATTCATCCATTTAAGATTATCTATATTAATTTTATTTGATTCAAAAAATCAATGATTCTCAAGTAATGAAATATATCAATTGTATCAACATATATAACATGCAATACGAAATCATATTATTTTGAAGAAAATTGGATTTTTTTTTATTCGGAAGTTAACCAATATTTTTTTCAAAATTATCCTCCGAATTTTATTCATTCGGACTAAAATACCTTTAAAATTTTATTAAATTTTAATTTCGTACTAATATAACCAAAATCCTAATCAATGGCTTACGACCACCACCACTGGTCGTCGGGCATCGCCATCGTTGATCGCCACCATCGATAGTTAGTTGTTGTTTGGTTCGGATTCGCCGTAAATCGTCCGTCGTCATTAAATCGTTAGATTGTACGCAATTATCATTTACTAGTCTCTTACCCATTTCTATAATTTGGAAATTTTCCCTCAATATACATATTTATTTTCTTTCTCTCATTCTCTTATCTCCATTTCTAATGATATGAGATAATTAGCTATATACCCATGAGAAGAGGGAGAAAAGGATCTAGGGTTTGGAGAGGATCTTCTCTTCTCCAAGAGGGATCTCAATCATCTTCTTTGGACCAAGACAAGAAAAGGGGGCATTTAATTCTCTATGATTTTCTTATCATCTTTGAATAGCTCTTCAAATGCAGTAGAGAAATCTCAAGAGGAGTTCTCTTTCATCCGAAAATAATCGTCTTCGGAATTCTCTTCATGATCTTATTGCTGTTCAACTTCTTACAACATTCCAACCTGGAGTTCTTCAATTTATGATTCTTCAGCCTTGGAGAATGTTTAGCAGGAGTGGAAGCTGAGAAAGACTAACATTGTCCTGTCAGCGATTGAAGGATTACAGACTTTATCATAATCACCATGGAATGTTATGCACTATGATTATGGTTCTTAACTCTGCAACTATTTGATCAAATATAACCTGGGATGAAACTCATAAACATCGTTTCTCATGTTACTGGAACTATATCCAGTAGTGATTTGCTTCTCTTGGTTTATCAACTATTTCTGGGCTTTTCACATATTTCCTGGATAAATTCTTTTCTCTTCTTTTCATTATTTTTTTTTCGTTAATATCCTTTCATTTCATTAATGGAAGAACTTAGTGAGTCTCGCGATAAATGACTTTAACTCGTGTTAATTTTTTGGGACATCAAATTCTTATGGTCTTAACTTGCCTGCAACTATTTGATCAAAAGCAAAAAAAATCAACATCGTTGCTATATATAATAAGATATTAAATTAAATTATACATTAAAATTTTCAAATAAATATATTTTATTCATTACTAGATTATATTTTATTCCCTATAAATTTAGTTATGTGATTATTTTATCATATTAAAATTATTATGATAATTTAAATTTTTATCTAGATCGAGTATTAAAGGGGCTCCTCATGTTCTTGTAGTAGTTTTTCTTATTTACGATATTGCAAGCCTCTCTCATCACTCAACGAATGAGTATTTTTCTTATCAATTAAATTATACATTAAAATTTCAAATAAAATAAATTATTTAGATTATATTTTATTCCCTATAAATTTAGTTATGTGATTAAATAAAATACAAATATATCAATAAATTCATATGAAAATCTATTGATCACACGGTCAAGGGTCTCCCATCAAGATGTGGCTGCTCTTCTGTACCAGTGCAAGTATCACTCATGGAATCGAAATTTATTTATCAATGATTAATTTAAATAAAATAAAATTATTTAATATTTAAATTAATTATCAAATCTATATCGGATTAGAAAATAAAAATCAAATTTAGCGATGATTTATTCTTATTTCGTCGCTAATATTAACGTCATACCAAAATACATTGCTAAGCTTCTCATAATCACCGCTAAACTAGGTTATATTTTGGGACGATTATCGGATAGTTCATCACTAATGTTAGCGATGATAAATATTTATCGTCGCTAAATATGAAGTTTTTGCGGCGAATATAATATTTTCTTCATTAACAATAGAGGTTCTAGAGGGTTAAACGGGCATCCCATGACATCACAATGGTCGTGAAACCTCTAATTTAGCGATGAAAGTTTATGTCGTCACTAAAGATTTTATTTTTAGCGACAATGTATAAATATTCGTCGCCAAAAACACAAATTCTAGAGGGCTACATGGGCAGCACTTTGAAATCTTCACGCTATGGAGCTCTGTGCATTAGCAACGAAATAAGTATTCATCAATAATAATGTTTTTAGCGATGAAATCAAATTATTCGTCGCTAAAATAGGAAATCCAAAGGCTCCACAGCTATCCCGGTATTCGACCACGACCGTGTATCATCTTCTTAGCGATGAATTTAGTGAATTTCATCGTTAACAACATATATTTTTTAAAAAATAATTTTATTTATTTATATTCATATCTTGTAATACAAATATCAACTTACAATATTCATAACTAAACTTCACAACATTTACAAAATTTATTCATAAATATCATAAAATAAATTGCCAACACCAAGTGCACAACTTTAACAACAAATAATTAGTTAACATCATCTAATGCATAACATCATGGGCACAACTTTAAGTTTACAACATCAAATTCACAACTATAACAAAAATTAAGTTCGTACTATCAAGCTCACATCATCAAAATCTAAGGTGGAGAAGGAGGTGGAGTTGAAGAGGAATCATGGATTAAGAATTGTAATGCTTCAAGTGCAAGCCGATTAAGAATTTGTTCAAACATATCTTATCTTGATCTCATTAATGCCAACTAATCTTGGTGTTTGCTAACTGAACTTGAGTATTTCCTAAGTCCTCTTCTGTGCCTTCTAGTCGTCGCTCGGTGGATTTAAGCTTTTCATGGGTGACATCTGAAGAAGTAGACCTAATTGGCTTTGACCCACTTCCAAGTCTGACCTATAATGTATCCAGAATCAGTACCGAGGACATATCATAAACTTTATCTACAATTTGGACTGCATTGATGTCATCTCCTGTATTTTCTTGTGTTTGAACATACGCATCATGCAGTCTCACCATATCATCTAAGGAATAACAAAGATATTAAAAATATTTTTAAAAATAATTATTCACATTTAAGAACAAATTCACTAAATCATATCTAGTATACATATGCAACTTCGACCCTTTCTCCAATCCACCCTTTTGACAAGCTATAATGAATATCATTAAAATTATAATCCGATCTTTTCGCTATGACTGATCGGTCTACAAAAAATAATATGTTAATATTTTAATTAACAAATAATATATGATAATTATAAAAGTTGTACTTACACTGTCGTAACTCTATTGAATGAATGATTTAGAACCCCTACGATGATTATATAGGAATTTCACTCGATTTTCTTATATTTTTTACATATCGTGTCTACAACAACAAAAAATTTGTATAAATAAAAAACTAAAGCATTAGTTTTAGAACAAATAACTAAATTTTTATATAAAAAAGACATTTAATATAGAATGAGTTACCTAAAATGTCTCTGATTCAAACATAGCACACATATAGTCCCAGTCATTTTGTGTCTTACAAAAATCAATTGGCATATGTTGTAGCCGCTCAGTAGAAGGAAGGTACAATAAACTCTTATAATGAGTATGCATTTTATTTCTATTGTCTCTATACCTCGCACTCATTAACCAATTAGTTTTCTTTTTGACCGACAATGAACCCTCCTCAAAATTGATATCAAAAGCAATCTGAAAAAAGTGACAATATTAATTTTGCAAATGATAAGTAATAAAGAAGTGGTTATAAAAATATTAAATTACTCGTACTTACTGATAATCGATCATATATTATCCTTTTATTGTTCACGGGAACATGCTTCCAATTTTTAGCTTACAAAGGAGCAAATTTTTTTATTGATGGACCTAACTCGGTCATAAATAAAGATGCATTTGGGCCAATTGGATGTCCATCGCTTTTACGAAAAGTAATGGATAATTTACCCCATTCATCGATCTACTATCTTAGTCGATCGGAATGTATGCTATGTGTCTCCCTACGTGTCGGTCGAGCTGAAAAATGCAAAAGTGTTAACAATTAACAAATCAAATAATTACATAAATAGCAAACTAAATAAACTTTTGTAATTTAAATACAAAACAACTAATTACTAGGAGAACTATCATCATAAGGTGTCTGCACAACTAGTAGTTGTTCAATCCTCTTGGATGACATGACTGTCACATAAGCATCATATATAGATCAGCAAGCGATGAAACTTTATCTTATATACACAAATACTAATCACTATCATCATCTAAAAAAAAATTGATCATCTGTCTCACTTTCAATTTCAGAATCTTCATCCTCAGTATTAAGAATACTTTGAACATCCCTACTTAGCTCCACTTGTGCATTTGATATATTTATATGTTGATGCTCAACATCTAATCTACAAAGTTGAGATATCTTTAAGTCTTCACCAACTACTAAAGTTGATTCATTAGATGAAATCTTTTGGTTATGCTCTATATTCAAAATATTTTTAGAATCAAATTCTTTAGATACTTCATCAACTTCATTTACTTCGTATATTTCTTAATGTTGAACCTTTTGCACTACCTTCTAATGACCTCTATGCAGTGGCGAAGGGAAGGGAGCATGAGGGTGTGCGAAAACACCCCCTTCCTCCGTTGACTTCTTTACATTTTTTTTATGTTTAGAAATTTTTACAAAGAAATAAGTATTATTATAAACATAGAAAAAAATTACAAAGAAAGAAGTATTGTTGTTGCCTATTGGACTTTGATGGTGGGTTGTTGCCTAATTTAATTATACCCGATCCATCAAGTCCCAAATTAAAAAAAGTGTAAACCCTAATCATAGGAATTAGAAAGGAAGCTGAAGCTTAAAGCAAAAAAAAAAAAAATCACCCGCCTTATTCACTAGCTACCCCCTGCACCGTGAGTCTGCACCCAACCTTCTTCGTCGACAACTGCTGCCTATTTGCCTCGTCCCTAGACTATTTCCCATCACTGCCACTCTGCCAGTCTGTCACATCACCATTGAAGTCTGAAGGTCAATATTTTTTTTTTTCTGATTTGTGAATGTGTGAGTTTCTTATGATTTATTTGTCTATTTTTAAATATTTACAAAGTTTAAATCTTTTGTGATTTTCATAATTTGTTGAAGTACGATGTTTTATGTAAATGAATATTTGAATTGTTTCATGACTTTGTTGAAGACTGATTTGCATAACAAGATGGGAGATGAATGGATGAATGACAGTTTGGTAGTATACATCGAGAAGGAAATTTTTTCCACAATTGAAAATGAACAAATTTTACAACATTTTCAACATATGAACACTCGTAGAACACAAATTGCCACCTCTTGTTTGTAGGTCCAGATCTAGTACTAGTAGTTCAAGTGTTCAAAAATAATGTTTTATTGGTATGTTCATATTTTTATATCTTTATCATTATCGTTATCAATTTATTACTTTTATATTTTGATGTATTTATTTGATGGAAAGAAATTTTTTTATATATTACATTGAGCACCCGTTCAAATTTTAGTCTAGATTCGCCACTGCCTCTATGTTTTATATCATTTAAATAATATACTTGACTTGCTTGGTTGGCCAAAATGAATGGGTCATCGACATACCATGTTTTAGAAGTGTCAATACATAAAAGATCAAACTCTTTAACTAATGATTTTTTTAAGGATTACATTGGAACAATTCATACCAAAATAATTATACTTTATACCTGAAAGAGTAAAAAAGCCGAACAACATCCTTCAAAACTTCAAAAAAAAATCCAAATTGTCACCATCATCAGATGACGGTACACTAACCCCACTATTTTGAGTAGTTCTACATAAATCACGGGACCTCGTATGATATCAAATGCCATTTACAATGTAGACATCATACAGTTGAACTTCGACATTATGTTTCATTGCTAAATAATACAACTCATTTATGATCTTTGAATTTGTTAAATTTTTTGACGTTATCATTCTATCTCTAATCCACTATGGAAAATCTCTCTTATGATATTGGAGAAGTTGATTTGAATGAACATTTTGTGACAGAAGTTGAAGATGGTTGTTGCATAAACAATTATTTAAATTACAATTTTATAATGAAATAGAAATAAACTAATAACATAATGTAAAAACTTACTTTCGATATCGAGTAACTTCTTTACAATTGTTGAGAATATATCAATGTGCTTTTTTATACAAAGACAATGACAATTTCAGACTATGTTGGTTGCTAAACACTCTTATTTACTGTGAGAAAACACTTAAATTGTAAATTACTGGTTGAACATCTTTATTTCAGTCTGACCTATAAAATCTTATCTCAATTTAACTCATATATAATAAACTGAAAGTCACTGTCTCATTTACAATATACCCCTCTGCAATAGATCCTTCAGGTTTTGCTTTATTATGAACATATTTTTTTAGTCTGTTTGAATATCATTCAAAGGGATACATCCATCGTGACGACACAGGTCCAGCAAACATGACTTCACGAGGTAAATGAATTGTCAAATGAACCATAATATCAAAAAATACTAGGGAAAATATTCATTCCATTTTACATAATATGAAGATTATTTCCTCCTCCATTTTACATAAGTTCGCTATGTGTAAAGATTTTACAGCTATCTTTTTGAAAAAATCACATAACTCAATTAGTGTGACACATATGTCCTCTGGAAATTTTTTTTACATACAACCACTGTAAGTATTCTTTACAATAATACATGACGATCATGTGATTTTAGTCCATATGCCTTTTCTTCATTTGCATTCACATTTCTAGATATATCATATCAACCAGGAAACTTACAGATTTTAAAAATTAATAAAATTCACACATTTCTTCCAATGTCAATGTGTAACTTGCATATGATTTACTGAATTTATCTCCTACTTTCTATAAATGCAATTCACTCCTAATCCCCATGTCTTGCAAGTCTAATCTTGCCTTAAATGTATCCTTTGACTTTCCATCTATATTTAATAATGTGTCAACTAAAGCATCACAAATATTTTTTTCAATATACATCATATCTAAATTGTGTCTCAACTTTAAATTTGGCCAATACTTTAATTCAAAAATATAGATTTCTTTACCCAATTTGTATCATCCAAAGATCCTTATCATTTTTTACTTAATGAAGAATGCTTACTGAATGTCCTTGGACGCATCTAACTGTGCTAAAATCTCATAACCACTAAATCTTTACAGTGGTCCTTGTTTAACCTTTCCATTGAAATCTTTATTTCTATGCCATGGGTGTTGAACATTCAAAATCAACAGTGGCATGTGTAGCATATTTTATTCTGTAATCCTTGAGATTTAATTTCATGCAGACATACTTGACATACTTTATAAACTATTGTGTTGTATCCATATACTGTTTCATATGCTGGAAAGTTATAAATGATCCACATCACAGCAATATGTAATTGAAATACTTCTTCAATCGATGCATCATATGCTCCAACCCATCATCCCATAACTCCTTCAGTTCGTTGATTAAAGGTCGTAAATATACATCTATCTCTTTGCCATGTGATTTAGACTCAAAAATTAAAAGAGACATAATCAAGTATGATGAATTCATCATTTTTCATGGTGACAAATTATAATTCACAAGTATAACAGATCAAATACTATAAGCATTTGACATATTTTCAAATAGATTAAAATCGTCAGTAGCTAATTCTAAGCGAATATTTTATTGATCACCTGTAAATATTTCATATGAAAAGTCAAATTCTTTCCATGATTGACTATCTGCTGGGTGCCTTAATATACCATTTGTTGCAACCCACTTTTCTTTATGTCATCTCATATCTTTTGTTGTATGTTTTGAAATAAACAATCGCTTAAGTATCGATTTCAAAGGAAAATATCGAAGAATTTTTTGAACATATTTCTTATTCATCTCATCATACTTGTATCTGAGCTCCTTGCACACTGGACATGTATCCTTATTCCCGTACTCACTCCAAAATAATATATAATCATTCTTACATACATGTATCTTCTTATATGCCAATCCTAACTCTTTTAATAATTTTTTTGCTTCATAATGAGAGTTTAGAATCATATTCAGTTTGGAAAATGTCTCTTACAATAACTAAAGTAACATATCAAAAGATTTATTGCTCCAGCCATTTAATACCTTCACATGTATTAACTTGACCAAAAAAATGAATACAGAAAAATTAATATAATTGTGATACAACACTTTTTGTGCTTTTTCAAACATTGAAGTTTAACTTCGTCTAATATTATTTGCATTCATATTTTCATTAATATCATCTGATTGAGACCAAATGGTGTTGATACTTTTTGTATTTCTTAAAGCAGTAAATATATCTTCAAAATCATCTTCTTTAATATACCAATCATGTTCATTTTCACTAACAATATTTATATTAATTGATGATGTAACAACTTCTCCATGAAAATTCCATACTTTGTATAATTTATCAAATCCCCACTTATAAACATGTCCTTGAACATAATCCAAATCGTATTTAAACAAATTACCACACCGTTGACATGAATAATGAATTTTGGATAAATTTAGATTGATCATATAATTCTGTCATATTTAAAAACTGATTTAATTCATTTATATATTCAGGGCTAATTCTATTCTGAATTATTATCTAACTTTTATCCATATTTATAAAATCTAATTAAACATATACAAATTATCATATTATTTAATGGTGCAATTGGATAACTTTAATTATCATCTAAGCATCAAAATATCCCACCTATAAATATGATATAGGTGGATACTAAATTTCAACCGAAGAACTTTGAATTTGAATAACTAGATACTAAATTGAAAGAGGAACATTAATTGCAAAATCATAGGCACTAATACTAAATTGAAATCAATATAATGTTAATTAGCAAACTTTAAATATTCATAAAGTGTCAAAGCACTTGTTGTCTAAGTCTCTTGTCATAGGTACTTGAAAACAAAGTAGTAATTATAAATAATACATATAATTTCTATCACTGATAGTCTATTTACCATCAAGATAAATTAACTATGATGATTTTCATATATTCCTAAAATTATTATTTTACCATCAAAATAATGCTAAACTCATCTAAGTAGCAAAATAACCTTTTGATAGTAAGTATAAAAATAAAACTAAAATTACATGAAAAAAAATTATAAATCCTACTTAATCTATCATCGGAGAGATACGGGAAAAAATTCGTACTTGGTTTAGGAGAAATCTAGGCAAAAGAACAAACGGAGGAGGCGGAGCCGAAGGAGGCAGAGTCGGAGGAGGCGGAGCTAGAGCAGGAGAGATGGCCGGGGTTGGAGGCGGAGGAGGCAGAGGCGGATGCAAAGTCGGATAGATGGCTAGGGATGGAGACGGAGCCGGAGAGGAGAAGGAGGCATGAACAAATTGCCAGAGCCGGAGGCAAAGTCGAAGAGGAGAAGGGGGCAGAGGCAGACAAATCGCCAAAGTATGAGCTGAAGGCAGAGAAGAGATGGTTGGGAGTCAACGTCGGAGCCTGAGCTGAAGAGGAGAAAGGGGCATCGAGAAGTCGATCGAGGGAGGGGTCGACGAGAGTTTTTTACGTATTTTAGCGATGAATTTAGTTATTTCATCGCTAGGACAAGTAAATATTAATGACGAAATCAAAATTTCTGGTCGCTAATAATTATTTGGCTATTAATAATCCTTTTATAAAAAAAAAAGTTAGTGATGAATAAAGATAAACATCGCAAAGCATCATAATCTTAGTGACGAATTAGGATACTTCATTGCTAAGATTTTATTCTTTGAGATGAATCATAAAATTCATCGGTACGTTAAATATGTTAGCGACGAATAAAAAATGCTTTGTCACTAACTCTTTATTTGTTAATGAAAAATATTTTTAATATGATTATTTTTGACGATATATATTTTGTCACTATTAATATTGTTTAGCGATGAATTAATAATTCATCGTAAAATATTCGTCGCTATTTTAATGATTTCTTATAGTAATAGTCATATGCCGACCATAATTTATCTCTTTTCATATAGCTGTGGGGCCGATCTTGAGGGGCACTTGGTGTAGGTAGTTTTCCAACTGCTTGCACACGTTGCCATGTATGGCAACGTGTGCAAGTAATGCACTTAGTGAAGTGCATTTTGAGAGGCTGCCTAACACCTATAAAAGGTGATGTCCAAGTGAAGTGCAAGTATGAGGTGTGAGAGCAAGGGAGAAGAAGAGAGGTAGAGCACCGTCAGGATGCCGGTGAGAAGCTGTAAGAGTATTGCGGAAGCTCTGCCAGAGAGAATAGAGAGATCGGCGAATGCCAAGGCACGACCGGATCTTGGTTCGTGGAAGAGTAAGGTTGGTCTGTCATTGTGATCATCCTTCAAACAACAAGCAAAGATCTATTCTTCTGTCATAGTCCATCCTCGGAAGCACGAAAATTCTGACAAAAGCACTATAAGATTATAATTTATAGTTTCTACATTTATAGTAATGATCAAATTCATACAAATTTTAGCTTAGATGTTGTAAAATCAACATTGGTATCAGAGCAAATGTTGGTTTGCATCTAATTTGTATGAATTATTTAGACTATGAATTTCACAGTTCATCGCGAAAACAATGATCAATGAAAATTGAGTGGAGTCCATCTGGAAAATGAGGTTACACGAGCATTTTCTAAGCTCGGGACAAGGAGAGCGAAGTGCTCGACTATTTCCCAATGGTCGAGCAACAATTCCCAAGTGGGGAGCTAATTGTCGTTGCATTTGCCAAATGGGAAAATAGACGCCGCTTGGATCACTCGACGAGAATAAATCGAGTGCATGGTGCTCTAGCATAGGCTGCTCGACACTGCATCAAGCGCATAACTTAATTATTGAGTAGTTGTTTGGAACAACTAGGACTCGACATAAACAACTTAATAATAGGTTTAGTGAACTAGGGTTGATGGCTATGAACAATGAGAAGATAGAACACCACACATGGTGCTCAGGTGCCTGGGGTGCTCGAAGCAAATCATGTGGAGTTTGGGTTCTCATTGAACACTGCCAAATTGAGTTTCCTATGTACCAGTTGACTAGTATAAGCTGGCAGTCGATTGATAGACTTAGTGTCGGTCGACTAAAATATATTTTAGTCGACTGAGTAAATTCCAATCGATTGGTTATTGGATCTCCAGTAAATCAAGGAAATTTGTTCTTTCTTGATTTATTGTGTTGGTTATAGGCTTGTATAAATTGAATTAGACCAGTATATATGCTGATTTGTCGGTTTTGTACTGACTTAGTTAATTTTAATTTTTCAGATGGAACGGATAATGGACAACTACAGGAAGCTATCCAGGGAAAAGAGTACTGACTCGTTGCACTGGTTTTGTCGGTATATGTACTAACTTGTTGCGATGTGATGCGAAATCAGCTGAGGGAAGCTATCCAGGGAAAAGAGTATGACCTAGCTTATGGAGTCGGTGGACACATGGGGAGATTGGCAAGACTATTTTAGCCCCTAGAGATGCAGGATTTTTCGATTATGGACAACTATAGGATTTGAGCTTTAGTTCGTTCATTACTTGAAAACCTGAGTGATGTAGTGCATCAGATATGGGGGCACTATGAGTGGTGCATTTCCAATACCCAGTTGTGCACAGAGTTGCTTCACTAAGCAGATTTTGAAGAGGATCCAGAAGAAGACACCGTAGAGAATTTTTCTATGGGATCTCTTCGTGTGGATTCTTTATAGGATTTTGTGTCCTAGCATCATCTTGAGAGCATCCCAGCTGAAGATGTCCTAGTTCAACCTAGAAAGATAGGACATGTTTGAATTACTACTGCGCTAGGGATTGTCCTAATGGGAGTAGTAATTGCTTATCTAGCTTGTTAGAGTTGTTGTTCATGTTATGAGTAGGAAGAATGTTATGTGTAACATTCTTAGTAGAGTTTTGTTATCCGTTAACAATGTACAACATGTTTATGTTAATGATATGTTCATTCAAATAATTTGTTCATTTTATACTGTTTACTCTACATGATGCATGATATTTGTTTATTGCAATATACTCTTTGATTAGTTCATTATAAGTATAATTTTAAATGATAAGTTCATTTATTGCTAAGTATTATGATTGTATAATGATTAAGTTCATTAGATGAGATGTATGTAATAGAATAGATTAATGTAAGTCAGATTAATACATACAGATGATGAGTGGGAACATAGTTGTCACTTGATTTTGTAAACCAATTCAGATTTACATTGAGTCAATCATATATTACATACATGAGACATACACTGAGTATATAAATAATTTATTTATTTATGATAGATTATGACAACAAAGAACAATATAGTTGAACTCAACAAGGGTGAAAAACTTGACGAGGAAAATTACAAAATTTGCACCTCAAGATTCAGTATGTTCTTAAGGAACAAGAAGTTCTAGAGGTTGTACATCAGATTATGGTAGAACCTATTGAGGGTCCCAATGCACAGTACATACGAGATTCTGATACCTATAAGACATAGAAAAAGAAGAATTCCACTACTAAGGGTATATTGATAAGTTCAATGGTTGATGACCTAGTTTTTGAGTATGAGCCATATCCTATAACTCATGTAGTCTGGGTAGCCCTTAGGGATAGATATAGTGGAATGACTTTGAGCAAGCTTCGGCAGTTGACGATCAGGTTCAACAACTACAAGAAGCGCCCAAATATTTCGATGGTTCAATATCTCAGGGAGATGTCGAACATGATTTGGGAGCTTAAAACTGTTGATCATGAGATGACCAATGAAAAACAGGTTCAAGTAGTTACTCGTTCTCTTCCAGATTCTTGGAAAACCATAAAATAGACCTTAACTCACAGTGAGAGTATTAAGACTTTCATTGACATCTCATGCTATGTTGAATTGGAGGCGGAGAGAGTAGAATCTGCAATGATTTCTGGCCAAGCCTATTTGGCTGCCGATTCTATTGGATCATCTGGATCCAAGAAAAAGAAATGGTTCAAGAAAGGAAAGGGAAAGAAGAAGGAAGCTGCTGCTGCTACTAGGGAAGACCTAATCAAGAAGAAGGGCAAGAAGATAGGGAAGAAACCTAAAAGCAAGGTGTCTTGATTTAATTGTGGCAAGTAGGGCCACTATGCTCAGGAATGTATTGAGTCGAAAAAGGTAACTTCAAGTCTATCTTCTGAGCATTTTATTGCTAGTTCTGTATTGTTGGCTGATTCTTATCTTTTGTGTATTATGGATTCGGGAGCAACTAACCATGTAGCTCGAGAGGGGATTACATATGTGGAGTACCGCAAGGTACCAGCTGGCAACAAATGGATCTATGTAGAAAATAATGCAAGAGTTGAAGCTAAAGGAGTTGACACTTGCAAACTTAACCTACGGGGTGGAAGTACTTTGTTTCTATATGATGTCCTGTATGCTCCTGAGATTCGAAGGAATCTTATTTCTGTTACTTGTCTTCTTGATTTAGGATATTGTATTAATTTTTAGAACCGGTGTGTAGAACTTAAGATTGATTCCATGTTAATCAGATATGATTTTTAACGAATAATTTTATGGTTCTTGATGTGGAACCAAATGTCAATTGTGCGATTGATAGTTATTTTTCAAACATTGCTCTTACTAGTGATGCAGATATAACTGATGATGTTTGACATGCTAGATTAGGACATATAGGACAAGGTCGAATGAATCGGTTAGCTAAAGAGAGCTTCTTGGGCTCTCGTGCTAAGATTAGCTTGTCTATATGTGAACATTATCTTGTTGGAAAAGCAACTAGGAAACCATTAGGTAAGGTTATTAGGGCTGAGTCACCATTGTAATTAATTCATTCGGATATTTGTGGTCAGATGAATGTGAAGACTAGATATGGAGCTTCCTATTTCATTATATTTATTGATGATTCCTCTCATTTTAGTCATGTGTATTTGATTTCTCATAAATCTAAAGTATTGAATTACTTCATTCATTATATCAACGAAGTTGAGAATCAAACGGAATGTATGGTTAATATTTTACACACTGATCATGGAGGAGAATAATTATTTGATCTGTTCAATACAATATGTAATGATAATGGGATTATTAGATAGCTAACAATCCCTGGAACTCCATAACAAAATGGGATTGCTAAAAGAATAAATAGGACTCTTCTAGAAATGGTTAGGTCTATGATGTCGCATGCTAATTTACCAATCTCCTTTTGGGGAGATACATTATTAGCTACGACATATATACTTAACAAAATGCCTTCAAAGTCAATTCCATCTACCCCATATGGACGTTGGACAACCAAAACACCAGATTTGAGCAATCTGAGACCTTGGTGGTCAGTAGTCTATATTCATGATAGTTCTCAGAAGTATAGAAAACTAGGACCTTGAGGTAAGAAATGTATCTTTTTAAGATATTCTAAGACCTCCAAAGGTTATGTATTCATAGGTGAGTAACAAGATGGAACCATCTCCGAATTGGATTTGAGAGATGCTACTTTTCTCGAAACTAAGTTCTCAACTAGAGGTGAGATTGATAAGACAATTTCTCTATTTGAGGAGGATGAGTCATTATCAACAAGACAGGTGTCAAGCGGGCTGAACCTAGTCAATCTAGTGGGAGTAATTTACCTGATAACAGGGTGACTTCTCAGGAGCCCAACTTATGAAGAAGTGTTTGTAAGATCAAACCTAAGAGGAGGTTTGATATTGAGAATGAGGTAATGATGACACTCCCAGTTGATGATGATGAACCTTAATCAGTTGAGGAAGCTATGAGATGTAGAGTTAGAGAAAAGTGGAAAAATGCAATGGTTGAAGAGATGGAGTCAATGATTGAGAATCAAGTTTGGGATTTAGTTGATCTTCCTCCTGGACGAAGGGCTATTGGGAATAAATGGATTCTCAAAATAAAAAGGAAATCAAATGGATTGATTAATCGATACAAAGCTCGTTTAGTTGTAAAAGGATTTACCTAATTGGAGGGTATAGACTTTGAAGCGACATTTTCTTCTGTAGTTAAGTCTATGTCAATCTGAGTTATTTTGACTTTTGTAGCACATTATGACTTGGAATTATATCAGATGAATGTAAAAATCTCTTTTCTTAATGGTGAGCTTGACGAGGAAATCTATATGGTTCAGCCAGAAGGTTTTATTGTTGAAGGCCAAGAAGAAAAAATATGTAGACTTAAAAAGTCTATATATGGGGTAAAGCAAGCGTCAAGACAATGGAACATAAGATTTAATAAAGTCGTTTTATCTTATGATTTCGAAATGATCAATGAGGATCATTGCGTTTTTTTGAAAAAGGAAAATATATCATTTTATCATTATATGTTGATGATATATGTTGGATCGATATGAGCGCTAGAGGGGGGGTGAATAGCGTTCGTAAAAACTTTTCTTTTACGACGATTAAAACCAAGTACACAGCGGAAAACTAAAAGACAAACACAAGAAAGACACAAAGCTTTTTTACTTGGTTCACAGCCCACCGGCTGCTAATCCAAGGCCCTACGATCCTTGATCGCTTCCGAAAGGCAATCACTAAAAGTCTCTTCCTCGTTGGAGGTAAGAGACAAGACGATTACAATGATTATAAGGCCGGTAACAACCTTACCGGTCCTTATACAAATTAAGTACAGAAAGATAATAATAACACCGACAATTAATTAGAAGATGACGCACGGTCGGAGTAGCGTTGTAGAGAGCACGAGCACTTGGGAGATTCTTTAATTTGGGTGTGAGTCCTCCCCTCCTTTTATAGATTTGTGCCTTGGAATTTGTCTCGATCCAAATCCAAAACTCGTGGATCTTATCTTGAGGTGGCGGCTTATCTTATCCTGAGGTGGCGGCTTATCTTATCCTAAGGTGGTGGCATCAATCTCTATCTCTTTGACCTTGTGCACTGGGTTGATTCGTCGACATCAGTCGACTGATCCTCTTAGCGATCGCGCTTCAATGACTAACGACATCTCTAGTTGACTGCTGCACTTGAGAATTCCTGCAATACAAGATTAGCACAATAGATGCATAATGTCATGCAGTGTGACAGTCCTTTGACTGTCCGATCTCGACTTCAGCATTCCTCCGGAAGCCTTAGTCGGATCGACGCCTAGGATTGTCCTCTAACCGAGGACGCGTCCTTACCACCTCTCCACACACGAAGCTTACCTTTGGTCCTCTTGACCTGTCGCTTAGCTTTTGGTCACCACCGAGGTTCCTCGACTCCCCGAGGTTCTCTTGGTGTCGCCCGACCACCACGGTTTCTCAACTTGAGATTCTCCGGATGTCGCTCAACCTTTGGCTTAGCTTAAACACTTCCTGTACACTTAGCATATCACATGAGACAACAAAATAGCTTAACTTTGAATCTTTACCATCATCAAAACCAAGGTTCGATTATCTAGTGCCCCTGCACCAACAATATACTAATAGCAAGAAATGACATAGGTTTTGTGATAGAATTCAAAGAGTAGCTTTCATCACAGTTTGACACAACAGATATAGGAGAAGCTGAATACTTCTTAGGAGTTAAGATCATCATGAATCGATCTAAGAGACTTTTGGATTTGTCTCAAGAATCTTATATAAATAAGATGTTACATCATTTCAACATGTCTGATTGTAATAGTGAATAGACACTCATTGTAAAAGGTACTATTCTGAGCAAGAGTATGAGTCCCAAGACTCCTGAAGAAATAGCTGAGATGAATAAAAAAACCATATGCTATTGTTATATGTAGTTTGATGTACACTATGTTGTATACTTGTCCCGATATCAGCTATGTTGTTGGCTTAGTCAATCGGTTCTAGTCAAACCAAGGACCGAGATACTGGAAGGCAATAAAAAGGATATTTAGATATCTGAAAAGCGACAACATGTTATAGTCTCTGTTATCAATGATTAAATATGAGCTTGAAGGATTATTCAGATGCAAATTAGATTGGGGACCTGGATGATAGAAAATTCACATCAGGCTATGCGTTCTTGCTGAATGGTGGCGCTATCTCTCAGAACAACAAGAAACAGGCCTGTGTGACCTTGCCAACTATGAAAGCTGAATATGTAGCATGTTCAACAACGGTGCAAGAAGCAGTCTGGTTAAGGAGGTTCCTGAAACATCTGAAGATTGCCGAGGATAGTGGAAGTTCAGTGACCATCTACTGTGACAGTCAAGCTGTTATAGCTTTTTCCAAGGATCTCAAATATCACAGCAAGGGCAAACATATAACTATAAAGTATAACTTATAAGGGATATTGTTGCTAAGAAGAAGATGATTCTTGAGTATATCCCTACACGTGTTATGCTTGCAGATCCTTTTACTAGGCTGATGACTAGAGAGTCATTTAATGAGCATGTAAAGTTTATGAGACTTCATAGAATGTAACAATTTTGTAATGATAATCAGATATTATAATTTTATTGTTTGAAATGTCAGCTATAATTTATTCAGTGTATGTAATATTACATTCTAACAAGATCTCGGTGAGCATGTTGACAGGTAGTGATTGGTCTTCTCACATGGACAATCATCTCTATTTATTTACTACGAATAGGGGTAATACCATTACTTATAGGATAGCTTTGGAAGCTATATGTATAGAGATACATACCTATAAGCTGGGGTTATCTTAATATTTGTATCAAGATAAGATCATTTGAGAATAGTAATCGAAGTAAATGCTCCCACTATTTACTATACTTGTTTGGAGCTAGATTTGAATTTATATGTTGAATTAAGGATTAGACATTTAGAATGTCTAGATCAAAATCTGTATGATGTTAATTTGAGAAAAACATACACTCTTTACTAGTAAAGAGAATAACATTGTAACATGTTATTCATACCATATGTGCTATGACGATAATAAGGATAGTAGGAGAATGAATCTCTATTTCTTTACTATGTGAGCCCTTTGAGATTATATATTAATCTCAACATTTGCTCTTTGTAACTATTTAGTTGTCTACTTGAAGTTTTAATCAGGGCTTGCTATTTTATCATGTAAACCTATTGACTATGAATGATTCGGTCTAACTAGGAAAGCGACTGATTAAAATTAATAGATTTGAGCTAAAATGAAGATTAAATAGATTTACATCTTTTGGTGTTATTCACTGGTCCATTTCTATCGTGTATATTAATGATTGTGAATATTGAGAATATGGAACATGCTCTTGACATAATGATCATTATGAGGGATTAGAGATGTTTATATTGATGTAAATGAAGATTATTTAATCTGGATAAATAGCAACACATGGATGTATCAAGGAGAATGATTGTGTACCACCTAAAAAATAACTGTGTCATTCAGAGAATGGTTATGTACCATTTGGAGAGCGACTAAGTTAGGTGTAATAACTTTTCTTAGCAATGATCGACAACTTTTTTAGTATTGGATTGCTTAGTGTGCTTGCTGTCGCACGAACCATTTTCCTAAGTATAAATTAGTTGTTATATTGGCCTGTGTGACTATTGATCTCTGTTCTTTTAGTCTTTGTGATTATGGACTTTGATTCTATTTAATTTACGTGACTAAATATCTCTTGTTAGTCTATGTGACTATTTGCCTTTGTGGCTTAACTTGGATGAGTGAGAGAAGTAGACGGTTTTCCAACTGCTTGCACACGTTGCCATGTATGACAATGTGTGCAAGTAATGCACTTAGTGCATTATGTGATGCACTTAGTGAAGTGCATTTTGAGAGGCTTCCTAACACCTATAAAAAGTGACGTCCAAGTGAAGTGCAAGTATGAGGTGTGAGAGCAAGGGAGAAGAAGACAGTTAGAGCATCGTCAGGCTATTGGTGAGAAACTGTAAGAGTATTGCGGAAGCTCTATCGGAGAGAATAGAGAGATCGACAAACGGCAAGGTGCGATCGGATCTTGGTTCGTAGAAGAGTAAGGTTGGTCCGTCATTATGATCATCCTTCAGACAACAAGCAAAGATCTATTCTTTTATCACAGTCCATCCTCAGAAGCGCGAAGATTCTGACGAAAGCACTAGATTGTAATTTACAATTTCTACATTTACAGTAATGATCAAATTCATACAAATTTTAGTTTAGATCCGGTAAAACCAACACTTGAGGTGAGCAATATTACCTTTTACAAAGGATATGAAAATCATTGATGATTTAAAAAATATTGGATTTTTTTTAAAAAAAAATATGTTGCGATGATTTTTTTTTTAAATACAAATAAAAATTATATTTATTTTAATTTTATTATTTAATATTTAATTACAAGAAAATATAATAAAAGTGATATGAAATTAACCAAACAAAAAAAAGAAGTTATTTTATCCAACATTTTACTATAAAAATAATTGACAATTTTAAAAATCTAAAATTTATATCAAATTTTTATTAAAGCTCCAAATTAAAAAAAAAACTGAATAAGATATTATTGTGAATTTAATTACCTTCTTTTTTTTTTTTAAAGAATCGAGCGTTCTAAGAAGTTTTAATTATTGAAATAATTATTTTTTTTCATAATCCGATCCAATTCGATTGGATTTGGTTCAATTTGATTCGACATAAATAAGAAAAATTATTATTATTACTATTTAAATTTAGGATTGAAATAAAAAAGAAGGAAGAGTATTTTAAGAATGTGCATTATGGAGTATGTGCAATTAATTATAAGCCAACTGCGATCAAGCAGCATGCACGTTGGTCGGCATCATATTTACTTAATTTTTACCAGAACAAAGGTTAAAAAAAAAAGAAAGGAATTTGCTTAAACAACACCATTCATTAATGCTTCCCGTGAACTGATAGAACAAGCATACGCTGATATGCAAGGGAATATATATATATATATATATATATATATATATATATATATATATATATATATATATATATATATATGGCAATAATCACGGCGGTGTCAGTGCCGGCAGGATTTTTCCGGCCTCCTAGAACTGAGACTGCGGCACGTCACTCGGTTCTGCAGGGTACTTAAAGCGTCTCAGAATCGAAATGTCGAGGTAAACGCCGATGGCAGTGAGATTCTTGGAATCGGAGAAACCATGGAAGCCGCGAAAGCTGTGGCTGGAGGCGAAGTAGAAGCTAAACGGCGTACCCTCTTCGCGGCCGAACGGTCCGAAAGAGCCAAGGTTGGTGTCGAAGCGGAGCGACCTGATCACCCTGTAGTCGGAATTTCTCGACACTCCGAAGTGTCCTTTAATGGAGGTAAAGAACTCGTCGGGACGAAGGCGAATCTGCCAAGATAATATTTGAATTTGAAAATATAATAGAAAAAAGAAAATTTAAAGATTTTATAAATATAAATGTTAGACAATATTTGAAAGTCGACGACTGCGACTACGACGACCACAAGGATGTGAGAAACTAATTAAATTACTCACCGAATAAAAATTATCACCGTCACCGCCGCGCCTCGGAGCGAGTTTTAGTTTTCCATTTTGTTCGTAGACCATTTGGATAGAGTTGATGGCATCTTCTTCATAAGTCAGAAGGATCTGCTTCACCGTTCCTTCGCCTGATTCATCCCAATTCGAGGAGATTTTATCGTAGACGCTCCGCTTTGTTCCGAGCTTTACAATGATTTCGTCGTTTAAGATATTGACCTGCAGCGAGCAACTGAAATACAAGAAAGCAAATACAGCAAGATAATTATATTAATACGAATACGAATGCTTACGTTCATCTTTGAAACAGCTTTCCCTTCTGCTCCTAACGCAAATAAAGAAATTGTTTGTGTAGGTTTGGTTTGGGATTTCTTGCCTTATATAATGTCCTAACGCAAATAAAGAATTTGTTTGTGTAGGTTTGGGATTTCTTGCCTTGTATAATTAATGTCCTAACGCAAATAAAGAATTTGTTTGTGCACGTAGGTTTGGGATTTCTTGCCTTATATAATGTGCATTTTAGAATTTGATCACGCGAGGAATATGAGGAAGACGACGTGGATGTCGAGATGTTTAGCCATCGCAAACAACTAGCGAATGCAGTGGAAAAGGAGAAGGCTGCATGGGTAGGATATCAGAGGACAATGAGTAGGCGACGTACGTAACGCCAGTAGATTGATACAATTCGATGTCCCAATCCAAGCTCGAGTAATTAAATAGGACATATCTCTTTTCTCATCTTATATGATCATGTCGCTTACGGAGGTAATACAAGCGGTTCCCACCCTTGTATAAACGATTTTCTTGACAACGAATATATGTACTTCAAGTTATAATGACTGAGTATGCGATACGAGAATTTATCATCTTGGTAAAAAGAGTATGCATACGTACGAACATAAGCAAGATCGACGGGTGACAACGATTTCAATTATGTTAATTAACAGTGACAATGTTGTTGCAGCGAGTGGACCATCTAGAATTAGAACCCAAATACATATGGGATTCAATCACTACCCTTGGATGGATCGTCAATCATAAACAATAAATGTTACATGCATCTGATTTTATGAGGCACGTTTCACGGATAATCAAGCTTATGATATAATCAAAATTATATTACAAGATGATTCATTATGAAAATACATCCAAATAATGACGAAATTTGGCAACGAAAAAAATTTATTATAAATCTGCAATAAAATTTACGATGAATTATAAATTTCGTCACAAATTAGTAATGAAATTTCCAACAAAAATCTTTTTATTGTAAACTTATTTATATTTGCAAAAAATTAAATTTCGTCGCAAATATCGTCACAGTTTTGCAACGAATTTGATTTTTCGTTGCAAATTTGCGATGAAAAATTTTCATTGAAAATTTTCAATTATTTGGGAAAAAACCACGGCGGGAATTAAGAAATTTGCGACAAATTTAATATTCATCGCCAATTTGGCAACGAATTTTATTTTCGTTGCCAATTTTGCGACGAAAAATAAATTTCATCGCAGAATTTTACGACAAAATGTAAATTCGTCGCAAAATTTGCAACAATTTAATAATTCGTTATAAAATTTATGATAAATTTAACGACGAAAAATTTTTCGTTGGTATTTTTAATTGGCGACGAATACTTTATTTGTCGCCAAATTTTGCGACGAATATTGCAACAAATTAGAAATCGTCGCTGATTTCCTTTAATTAACACACCCTTCTCCTTTTCCTTTCCTTTATCCTCATGCGCTCGTCTCTGCCCATCTGGTACGCCACTCACCTCTTCTTCCACTCCCCCTCTTCCATCGCCAGAGCAGCGGCGTCGTTGCCATGAGCTCGCGGCAGCGATGCCGCTGCTCGACACCGCGACCCTGTTAATCCTTGCCATTAATCCACGGACGATTCGCAAAGCGAATCACTCCCCAACTGTAATCACTAATCTCTCCTTTAGCTTAAACAAGGTGGAGGTAACCTTTTTTACAACAATTCACTCTCTCTTACAATAAAATAGAAGTAAGCACAAGAAAGAGGAGTGGAAAACGTTTAGGGCACTTGGGAGTATGCATAAGAGTTAAGCATTAACCTCTCTAAGACATCCAAGGCCTCTTTTTATAGAGAAGAGGTCATTCTTCCCGTTAGACATGCAACAGTCGACTGTTGCATGCCATCAGTCGACTGTTGTCGTTCCAACGGTTTCTGACCACACCTGATTGCGGTCGTCACAACCAACGACACTCTGATCAGTCGACTGATCATGCTCATCAATCGAGTGGCCCAGGCAATCAGTCGACTCAAAAGCCTTCTATGCCTGCGACCATCTTCAACAGTCGACTGTCATCCCTTGGTAGTTGACTGATGGTGTAGCAGTCGACTGTTGGGCCAGAAGTCCATCGGTCGAACACTAGTCAATTTCTATCGACTTAGAGGAGTCGACTGCTATCTATAGCAGTCGACTGGTGTCGAGTAAAACCTCAAAAAAAACACTTGTTTGAGCATTTGATTGTCGGGTAAACATCAATGTTTTCCGTGAACATTAGCATACAAAACTAATGTTTTATTTTTCATAGGTTTGTCATACTTTGTCATTCAGGTGATCCGTGTGTTCGTGAAGTCTTCAGCTGTGAGCTCATCCGTTGCTTCCACCAGGACAGGTATATTGTATATTCACAAATGTATAGCATTATAATTTTATAATATATTTAATTAATGTTTGATTTTAAGTAAGTTTTTTACTTTAAATATATAATATTTGTTCGATATGTTATAGTTTGCAATTCAATATCATACAAAAGCTCAGTAAGCACTAGAAGAAGTTATTTTGAGTATAAATTTATTGTTAGATTAATATGGATGGAATATGAAAAAAATAAAATTAATCCTTGATATAAAATTTGGAAATAGGACAAATGGAGAGAGAAAGAAGTTGAATGTATAAAAAAATTTTACCAGAACATCGTGGTTTAACCGATGAATTTATTATTGGGCTAGAACAATTTTTGAATTTTGCTAGTAGCAATGTTGAGTATATGGATGAAAATGAATTAAGGTGTCCGTGCAAAAAATGTCATAATGATAAATTTTTTCAGTGTGATAAAGTTCGATAACATCTTTGTAGATTTGATTTTACTCCAAATTATTATAATTGGACATGTCATGGTGAACCATTCATATCCAATGAAGAGGTTGGACGAAACATAGAAATGACAGTTAGTGGAGATCAAATATATTAGGATCAGTTCAATCCATATCAGACGATGATAGTTAATGCAGTTGGTCATAATTTGAATACCGAATCAAACGCTGCAAGTTCTAGCTATCCTCAAATATTTGAACACATGTATACTAGTTATTCATCACCATTGGAGGAGGTAGAAGTAACTGGTGTTCATGAAAATGTATACAATGAACCATATATCAAATTTCAAGATGTGTTGACAGCTGAAGATGAATCCGTATGGTCTGGTTGTGACAGTCACACTAAATTCTCTCACCGTAAGATTGTTAAATGTTAAGGTTGAGCATAATGTGTCCAAAGATTGTTTTAATGATTTTGTTCAAGTTATTGGAGAAGTATTGCTGCGTGATCACATAATGCTGAACGATTTTTACAGTATAAAAAAACTTGTGAAAGATTTAGGTCTTCCGGTGCAAAGAATTGATGTTTGCAGAGATGGTTGTATGCTATATTGGGGAGAGAATGCAGATTTAGAGACTTAAAAATTCTGTAATCAATGTAGATACAAGAGTACCACGAGATCGAATCGTAATAAGCGATGTAAATCATTCAGACAAATGTTCTATTTGCCTTTAACTCCTAGATTGCAAAGACTTTATGCATCAAAGGTCACTGTTGAACACATGACTTGACACGCAAATTATGAAACAGAGAAGGGGCTAATGTGTCATCCATCAGATGCAGAGGCGTGGAAAAATTTTGATAGAACAAATCCTGAGTTTGCAAATGAGACACTCAAACACGTTGGCCTATGTGCCCAATGGATTTGCTCCATTTGGCAAATCAGAAGAACTTATTCTGCCGGCCAATTATCGTAATCTCGTGATAATCTTCCACCTGATGTGTATGAAAACACCTTATATTTTTAACATTGATTGTGCCTAACCCTCATAATCCCAAGAAGTTAATAGATGTTTACATGCAACCACTGATTGCCGAGCTGAAACAACTATAGGATGAGGGTGTTTCTACATATGATGTCTATACTAATCAAATGTTCACAATGAGAGCCGTGCTTCTTTGGACTGTAAATGATTTTCCTACTTGTGGTATGTTATCGGGATGACTACCGTGGGGGTTTTAGGATGTCCAATATGTATGGAGAGATCAAAGTCATTTAGATTGAAACATGGAAAGAAATCGAGTTATTTTGATTGTCATAGACAATTTTTACCGCCAAATCATAAATTCAAAAGAAATAAAAAAGAATTCACTAAGAATAGAATTGAAAGAACACCTCCACCATTGAGATTCATCGATCAATTCTTATGACATAGAGTGATTAATTTTCCATATGTTATTGAAGAACCAAATGTTATAATATATGACTATGGAATTACGCATAAATGGACTAAATGGAGTATATTTTGGGATTTACCATATTGGCAGAGTAATTTGATTCATCACAATCTTGATGTAATGCATATTGAGAAGAATATTTTTGATAATCTGATAAATACGATCATGGATATTACTAGAAAAATAAAAGACAATCTGAATGCAAGAAAAGATATGCGTCTCATCTGTAAATGACCCCCCTTGATGTTGATGAAAATAGTAGGGGACCAAAACCAAAAGCACTTTATACATTGAATAAAGATCAGAGACAGATTGTTTGTGAATGATTGAAATTATTGAGATTTCCTGATGGTTATGTCTCTAATCTTGGCAGGTGCGTCGATTTGAAGGAATACAAATTGATTGGTTTGAAAAGTCATGACTGTCATATATTCATGGAATGACTAATTCCTATTGCTTTTAAGGAACTGTTACCAAAGTTTGTATGGGGTGCAATTACGGAATTAAGTATTTTCCTTCATGATATATGCTCGACAGTATTGAGTCATTCACACATGGAGACATTAGAGAGAGACATTTTGATTATTTTGTGTAACTTAGAAAGAATATTTCCACTGGCATTTTTTGATTCCATAGAATATCTTTTGGTTCACTTATCATATGAGGCTAAAGTTGAAGGTCCTGTTCAATTTCGATGGATGTATCCGTTTGAAAGGTGAACTTTTCTTTTCTTTTTTATCATTGTTAGTGCATGTGATCAATTTTAGTATAAATTAATTTCTAATACATTTTGTTTTATTGCAATTATATTCCTCTATCACTTGAAAAAAAGTGAAAAATAATGCTCATGTTGAGGCTTCTATTGTTAATGCATATATTATGGAGGAAGTTACAACTTTTGCATCATATTATTTTGAACCTCACGTTCAATGCAAAAGTCAAAGAGCAGGTAGAAATGATGAGGGTCCTGTTGATCCCAATTTGAAGTCATTCTCAATTTTTAACTACCTTGGTTGACCGAGTGGATCTTGTACAATTAGATCTTAACTGGTCAAGAGTGGCGAGCAACCCACACATATATTTTACTGAACTATCTAGAAGTAATGTCGTATTTCGAGTGAGTATATAAATGTTATATTATATATTTCATATATCATAAATTATTGTTCGTGTTATATTTAATTTTATGATAGGATTTTCCAAACCCTATATTCTGAGCTTCTGGAGTATGAGTTCGATCATTTCTGCGATGAAGAATTTGCACCACGGTTCATAAAATATGTAAGTATTCTATGATAATAAATTTGATAAATCTTGACTTTAACACATACTTATTTAACTTTAGGTTCTTGATAATCATGCTTACATTGAGCAAAAACTAGTAAAGCATCTGTCATGGGGTCCAAACTCAGTGGTGAAAACTTTGCCAATATATTTCATAAACGAATATAATTTTCATACTCAAGAATATGGAATTGAAAAAGCTACAATGAATAGTAGGGTTTGTGTTCAGTCATCTAATAATGGAGGTGCAAACAATGATTTTTATGGCTTGCTAGATGAAATTTTAGAGGTAGTGTACCCAGACTCAGATTTGTGAGTTATTTTATTTATATGTCATTGGTTTGACCCTATCAAAGGCATGAGGGTGCATCCACAGTTTAATTTGGTTGAAATAAATTATAAAAAATTATACAAGAGGTATGAATCATTTGTGTTAGTACAATAAGCGATTCAAGTATTTTATGCTTCATATCCTAGTCTGAGACGAGACAAAAGTGATTGGTGGACTGTTTTTAAAACAAAAGCACGTAAAAAAATTGAGGAACATTGGGAAGATATAGCATATCAACAAGATGAAGTTGTCAATATATTTCATATCGAAGAATATAATCCTTCAACGTTACGAGATCCCAGCGGCATAGTAATAGCCGTTGATGCAAGTGAAATGAATGAGGATAAAGATGAGGAATTTAATTTAGAGTATGATGATGACGATGACGACGATGATGATATCGAATAGACGTATGACCAGGATGAAAATCACAATGTGGACTTTGATTTATAATTATAGGTAATTTTTATTGAGTACCAATTATGTTTTAATTTACTATCTAATTCTAAATTTCATATATTTGATATATTAATGAACTGTCTTTTTTTTGTAGGTTATCTAGTTGCTATAAATATGGTAATTTTTTTATATTGTTCATATTATAAATTTGATATACAAATGTAATTCTTTTTGTTTACTGTCATATTCTTCTAATAATTATGATTGTTAGTTTCGACGTGACAGTCATAGACAGAGTAGCGATGGAAGATCATAGTCTTCCTCTGCTTCAGCTCCTGCACAGTCTGATACTCTTGTAGGAAATGTGCCCTCCACCTCTTCTCCAGTTGCAGGATCTTTTGATTCTCAACAGATACCTGCTAATGTATCTTTTCCAGTACAACAATCACTCGTTGAGAGGGAAGATACGTGAGAGTTCATATCTCCGCGTGGAGATTCGTAAGTATTCAAGTTTTAAATTATCTATGTTTTTAATACGATATGTATTTTTATAAGTATTTAATATGGTTTGTTTTTATTTTATGTTAGATTTACAAATTCTGTACATGTTATTCATGAGGTGAATAAAATAGTGAATAACCATTGGGTTGGTGCTTCTATGACTTATATGAGCACGTTGGACGAAATAAAAAATTTATGGTGGAATAAGTTCAAGGTAAGTTATTTAAATCATTTTGTATATAAAATTGCAGTTAATATAATCAATTCAAATTTTCTCTACTACAGTAGTTATTTACTTGGGAGGAGAGTGAAACACTAGAGATTAGGAGGATTTTCAAGAAAAAGTGTGGCGACCATATCAGAAACATACTCAGTCATGTGAAAATTAGAAATAAAAAGCCACACTGTATAACTGAGGAGAATTGAAATAAAATTGTTGCATTTTGGGGATTTGAGGATAGCAAACGGAGGAGTGAGCAGAATAAGAAAAATCAACATTGTAATTCTGACGCTATGTCTGTCACGTATGCGGGAGGCTCAATCAATATTGATGAGCATAGACATCGATTGATGAGTTTTTTTAAATCCTAATTTTGTAATCTAATACTCAGTAATTTATAAATTACAACGATGTTTGTTTAGGCCCAGGAGACGGGGGCTGAGCTATTATTCATAGACACTTTCACCTGTACATTCCAAAAGAAAGATAAGATGTGGAGTGAGGAGAGAACTAGAACAATGAAGATTTGTAATTTAAAAAATTTAAATTCTTATGTTAGTATTTAACTTTTTTCTTTCAAAACAGGAGAAATACGATAAACTTGAACAGAGAAATTCGAGTGCAAGTGATGATGCAGTCGAATTTAAGCCTTCTGTTAGCAATATCAATTTATGGCTTGAAGCAACTGGAGGGGCGAAAAGTGGAAGAATAAATTATTGGTGCAACAATGCCCCAAGCATTTATATGTTTTGATGTTTGGATAATCATCTAAGTTAGGCAATGCTTTGTGATCTAATTGTGAACATGTTTAAGTGACAGGGAAATCCAAGTATGAAGACTTGGTAAAAGACAAGTCCAAGTGTGATCTTGGCAAAGAGAAGTTCAAGGAAAGGTCTTGGCGGCGTAAGTCCAAGCATGTAGTCTTGGCAGTGTAAAGTCCAAGCAGTCCTTGGCAAAGGAGGACCAAAGGCAAATCTTGGCGGCATAAGTCCAAGCATGTAGTCTTGGAAGCGTAAAGTCCAAGCGTACTTTGGCAAAGAAGAAACCCAAAGCATGACGAAACTGAAGGAAGCTTTTGAAGGCAAGCGCATGGATGGAGTCGTGGACTCAGAGAAATCCTGGAAGCACAAGGCTGATGGAGAAGCTAGAAGGTTAAGTCTAGGCTTAGGGTATGTTGTCAAGTATGAGTTAGTCATACTTGGGGTGTACCAATCGACTAGAACATTGTGCCAGTCGAACTAGCCTTCAAAATACAACATTAGAGGTCGGAGAACTGCTGGCAGTCGACTGGGAGTTATCCCAGTCAAACTGATGATAGTCGACTCATCGGACCAGATACAAGCTAGCAATGATCGCCACGAATGTAAAGGCTTGTAGCCGATGGCTAGTCGGCTACACGCGCATCGATCACGGATTTATCGTTGGTAGTCGACTAATAGCCCTCCCGTTGGTGATGATGACTGTAAATCCCACGAATTCAACTGTTCAGAAGCCATTAGCGGTGATGACAGTCGACTGATGTAATTCATCAGTCGACTGATAGACCTCCAACGGGAAAAAGAAGCTCTTTCCTATAAAAAGAGCCCAAGGGGAGCAAGAAGAGCCTAATGCTTATACTCTGATCATTCTCTTAAGCTCCCACAAATTTTCTAAGCTTTCTAAGTGTTTTAATTCCCTTCCTCCTCTCTAATCTTCATTTTCATCCTTTGTAAGAAGAGGAGGTTTTGTAAAAGAGAAAGCTTATTAGTGAAGATTGATTTGGGTTGATCCACCTTAAGGATTGCCGTGGAGTAGGAGCGTTATCTCCGAACCATGTAAAAGCTTCCGTGTTAGCATTTCATTTTTATTTCTATTATTATTGTATTTGTTGTGTTTCCGCTAATCATTTTGTAGAAAATGAAAAGAGGCTATTCACCCCCCTCTAGCTATCCAAGGATCCCTTACAAGTGGTATCAGAGCCCGGATCTCATCGAAAGATCTAACCATCAACCGAAGCATGACATTTCAAGAGGGATATAGTACGGCGAGGCCTCCATTCTTCGACGGCAATGATTTCGGCTATTGGAAAGGTAGGATGGAATACTACCTCATGAATGACATCGAAAATTGGTTTAGTATTGTAGATGAATTCGAAAAGTCGGTCGACGAATTCGGAGCACCACTACCGACAAAAGATTGGACAAGAGAGATGGCAAAGAAAGCACAAGTTAATGCAAAAGCAACGACCACACTTCAATGTGGTCTATCCAAGGAGCAACTTTCCAAAGTCGGGCCTTTCAATTCCGCAAAAGAGCTTTGGAAGAAGCTCATCGAATTGAATGAAGGATCAAAGGAGACTAGAAGAGCCAAAAGAGACCTATTGATAGGTCAACTCCAAAACTTCACCATGAAGGCCAACGAGACCGTGAGCCAAATGCACGGTCGATTCAAGGAAGTAGTCAACGTACTACATGTAATAGGTGAGAAGGTCGACAACCGAGACCTTGTGAGGTATGTACTCTAAGCCTTCCCTAGGACAACCTTATGGGCTTCAATGGTGGATGCCTATAAGGTCTCTAGGGATCTTTCTTTGGTTAAATTAGATGAGCTCTTTTGTGAATTTGAATTGTACGAGTAAGCTAATACTTCATCAAAAGAGAAAGGTATAACTCTTTTTGTAGGGAAGAAGGACAAAAAGAAGAAGGAGAAGAAAGAAGTGTCTTCCTCATCCGAATCCGAGGAGGAATCATCAAGTAGCGACGACGAGCTATCGACTAGTGAGGTAGCTCACTATGTGAAGAAGTTTGGTGGGAGGTCAAGGAAACTCACCAAGAAAGATGTGAGGAGGATGTTCCAATCCTCCAAAGGTAAAACCTCAACTAGTTCAATTCCTACATCTAACGTAACTTGTTATGGTTGCAACAAGAAAGGGCATATCAAACCAAATTGCCCGAAACTAAAGAAGAAGGAGGAGAAGGAAAAGAAGCACAAGGAGAAGAAAGAAAAGAAGAAGGAGAAGAAGAAGGAGGCAATGGTGGCACAAACATGGGACACACTAAGCTTGGAGGACTCTTCTGATGATGAAGAAGTGTGTCATGCCACCCATAATCTAGCCCTCATGGCCTTGGAGGAGGAAACCGGAAGCTCAAGTGAGGAGTCTTCATCCTCTTCTTCAAGCGACGAATCATCATCAAGTGATGATGAGGTAAGCAACTCTCCTAGGGTAGATTTACTTTACAAAACCATTGCATGTCTTCAAAATGCATTAAATAGATCAAAAACTAGGATTAAGGACTTAAAAGTAGAAATTAAGTCACTTAAAAATGTAGAACCACTTTGTGATGATACATGCACACTTAGAAATGAAAATGATGAATTAAGAAAAGAAATAGATGAACTAAGAGCATGCTTAGAAAAATTTACAAATGACTCTAAATACCTATATATGATAATTAAGGATCAAAGGGCTATTTACAACAAGACCGGAATAGGATATAGGCTTAAGGAAAAGGAGGTAGCCTTTACATCCCTTGTTAGTAGAAAATCCACCGTTAGGAGCAAGGTTAGGAAGGCTTGGGTCCCTAAGAAGTTTTTGATTGATGCTAGTGGTCCTAAAATTTGGGTGCCTAAGGCTTGCATTTTTCATGTTGTATAGGTAGAAGAACCAAGCTTATGGATTGTTGATAGTGGGTGCTCAAAACACATGACCGGTGATGAGCGAAAATTTTCCACCATCAACTACACTAGCAGAGGGAAGGTGTCTTTTGGAAATAGTGAAAACTTAAGATTCTAGGAAAAGACACAATTGAGGTATCCCCCAACCTTGCCATTCATAAAATGTTGTTAGTTAAAAATATGAAATTTAATTTACTTAGTATAAGTCAACTATGTGATGCCAATTTTGATGTTCAATTTGACTCTTCAAAATGTTTCATAAGACACAAAACTTTAAATGATTGCATGTCAGTAGGTTTTAGGAAATCAAATATATATTATGTTGATTTATCCTATGCTACTAATGCTTTTACTAAGTGTCTTATTGCAAAAGAAGAAGAGAGTTGGCTTTGGCATAGGAGGCTAGGGCCATTGCCAAAATAGCCAAAATAAAGTTAGTCAAAGGGTTGCCAAAAGTCAAATATCTCAAGGACAAAATGTGTGATGCATGCCAAGAAGGGAAACAATCAAAAACATCACACAAAAGTAAAACTTTACTTAGTACCGCTTTACCTTTAGAACTATTGCATATGGATTTATTTGATTGTCATAGTACTCCTTCCATGATTGGTAGTAAATATTGTTTAGTGATTGTAGATGATTTTTCTAGATTTACTTGGGTATTTTTCATGAAAAATAAGGATGAAACCCTAGGAATAATCATAGGATTTAGCAAGAGAGTAGAGAATGAAAGAAAACTCAAAATCAACCGGATCATGGTGGAGAATTTGAGAATTCTAATTTCTCAACCTTTTGCCTAGAACAAGGATACAAGCACGAATTTTCTTGTTCTAGAACACTCCAACAAAATGGAGTTGTGGAAAGGAAAAATCGTGCCCTACAAGAAGCGGCTAGGACTATGCTTAATGCATACTCTTTACCTAGCTACTTGTGGGCAGAAGCGGTCAACACCGCTTGCTATATCCAAAATAGGATTTTAATTCATAGGTTCTTAGGAAAAACCCCATTTGAATTATGGAATGGTACAATTCCAACAATTCACTATTTTAAGGTCTTTGGATGCAAAGTCTATATTTTAAATACCAAAGACAACCTAGGTAAATTTGAGTCCAAAGCGGATAAGGGAATCCTAGTTGGATACTCATCCACTAGTGTAGGGTATAGAGTTTGTAATAAAAGAACTCAAAAGATTGAGGAATCTTCAAATGTCCAATTTGATGAAACCTCTAATACATACCCTAGGAAATCCCCCATTGATGATGATATCAATGACAAAAATCAAGAAATTACCCAAAAATTTCAAGATTTAACTTTAAAGGGTAATGATCAAGGGGGAGAGTTAAATCAAGGGGAAGTAAGAGGTGATTCCGATGATGAAAGAAGGGTTGAGGATAATCATGATCAAAATCAACTTAATACACCTCCTAGAACAATAAGAGTTCATCAAAATCACCCTATAGATCAAATTGTAGGTGAATTATCTCAAGGTGTTAGGACTAGGTCATTTCATAGAGATCCCTCTAGTCATATAGCCCTAATCTCCCAAATTAAGCCCAAAACAATCAATGATGCATTACTTGATCCGGATTGGATCTTAGCAATGCAAGATGAATTGGCTCAATTTGAAAGGAGTCAAGTATGAGAGTTAGTTCCTAGACCTAATGACAACACCATCATTACCACAAGATGGGTCTTTAGGAACAAACTAGATGATCAAGGAAATATAACTAGGAATAAGGCAAGGTTAGTTGCAAGGGGTTTCAATCAAGTTGAAGAACTTGACTATGATGAAACATATGCCCCGGTTGCTAGGTTAGAGTCTATTAAGATCCTATTAGGGTATGCCTCTTATATGAGTTTCAAACTCCATCAAATGGATGTTAAATAGGCATTCCTAAATGGGTTCATTAAGGAAGAGGTATATGTAGAACAACATCCCGGGTTTGAGAATATGGACTATCCAAACTATGTATACAAGCTTAGGAAAGCTTTGTATAGTTTGAAACAAGCTCCCCGGGTTTGGTATGAAAGATTATCATCTTTCTTAATCTCTAAGGACTTTAGGAGGGGTAATGTAGATCAAACTCTATTTATAAAGTCAACATCAAAGGACATCTTTGTAGTCCAAGTATATGTTGATGACATTATCTTTGGGTCAACAAATGATGAACTCCTTCAAGACTTTATCAAGAATATGGAAAATGAGTTTGAGATGAGTCTAGTTGGGGAACTAAATTTCTTCCTAGGATTACAAGTCAAACAAACAAGTGAAGGAATTTATATTTACCAAACCAAATATGCTAAGGAAATGATTAAGAAATTTGGTTTGAAAAATGCTAAAGTAGTGTCAACCCCAATAACAACTAATGCAAAAATATATAATGATCATGAAGTAAAACAAATTAACATTACACTCTATAGGAGTATGATTGGTAGCCTTTTGTACCTAATCGCTAGTAGACCCGATATATTATTTGCGGTTGGTATGTGTGCTAGGTACCAATCATGTGCTAAAGAATCTCATTTAGTTGTCGTTAAGAGAATCTTACGATATATTAAAGGCACACTAAATGTAGGACTATGGTACCCTAGGACTAGGTATTTTGATTTGGTTGGGCACACCGATTCCAATTATGCAAGTTGCAAATTGGATAAGAAGAGTACTAGTGGTGGATGCCAATTCCTTGGGTCCTCCCTACTTAGTTGGAGTAGTAGGAAACAGCCTTGTGTTGCCCTATCCACTACCGAGGCCGAGTATGTGGCTATGGGTGGTTGTGTAACTCAACTACTATAGATGAAACATACTTTATAGGACTATGAGCTACTTTACTCTAACATAAAAGTATTTTGTGATAATGTGAGCACCATAAATTTGACCAAAAATACGGTGCATCACTCTAGGACCAAGCACATTGAAGTGAAACATCACTTCATTAGAGATCATGTGGCTAAGGGAGACATTGAACTTAATTACATAGAATCTAAGTCCAACTTAGCCGACATATTCACCAAGGCTCTCCCTGAAGCGGAATATTCATCACTTAGGAGAGAACTTGGAATGTGCTTAGTAGAATAAGAAATCTAGGATTGCATAATCCTATAGAAATTCTAGATTTTATACCTTTAAGCATCTCACAAAACACCTAAGAAACCATGATTTTTGTATTGAGCTACTTAGACAACATATGAGATGTTAGGAAGATGCACTTGGTTCATCATGCTTGTTATGATGCATTACTATGAACCAAAGTGACATCTAGAGACATTAATCCTTCATTGGACCAATCATTCGGAAGACTTATGCATAATTGATGGGCATATAGCTCCAAGAATATGATTGGAAATGTCAAATAAAATATAATTTAAACTATGTTTATCATACTTTAAAAAACAATTTTCAATTGATAAGCAAAAGTGATACAAAACTTGCAAAAATGTCATAACTTTTGCTAAATCTTGAGTTTGTGTCAATACCAAAATCTAGAAGTAAAATATTTTTAAAATCATTTTTCCGTGATAGAAATTGATCTAACAAAGTTAACCACAAAATTTCATAATTTTTTAATCTTTATTGAATTAATTATACATTTTCCAATCTAGTCAGAAAACCTATCAGACTGATAGCAATTGACTGGCGCTTATCACCAGTTCGACTGATACGTCTTTCCCGAATCGGGCTTACCCAGTTCATTGGCATGTTCGACTACTATTTATGACAATGATCGTCGTGATACGTTGCTCATATCCGATCAGTTCCGCTCGATCGATCTCTATCGGGCTTGACCGCCGACTAATCGCAATGATCGATGTCGCGGGTATTAGGGTTATCCCACCTATTCAACTCACCAAAAACTCGAACTCTCCTTTCTTCTTCATCCGACGACTTTTTCCGTCGCATTTCTTTCGCCTATTTCTTCCTTTTTTCGGCGATCTCACCGACCAATGCTCGTGCTTGAAGCCTTCTTCGACTCGAGGACCCCCTCCTCTCACCATTTCACGCCCTGGTCTCCACCACAGCCCATTCCCTCGGTTAGGGTTTCATAGAATCTAGACTCCGGTGCCCTTCCTTGATCAGTCACCATGCCTCCTAGGTAAACCCTCACCCCTACTCATAGTTTGGTTGTTTGTCTATTTTTGTTTCACTAACCATTGTGTTTTTTTTTGTTTTTTTTATGCATTCATCATCATCATAAATCCTTGACCTACATTGTTCTTTCAATCCGTACATTTAGAGTTAAGCATTTTGCATCTAAGCGTGCTCGACTACCACCGGTCAACGAGGGCCCGTCGAACCCTCCTCCCACCATCGATCCTAGGTTTTCAAATTCGACACTTGAACTTGCATTCAATGAGAACAAATTTCAACTCATCCCTCCTCGATCGTTGGAACCAGAATTTATTAAGGACAACTGCTTCGACATTGTCCAGATTATCCAATTCTACAATCTTGAGTCCTTGGTATTTTGTGACCACCTGGTCAACATTACCCTCCTTTCGAGTTTTCAAGTTTTTCAATTTGACTGGAGATGGCTTGAGATATCGGACTAGCGTCTCTCAATGCGATCTGGATTTCAGCCCCCAGATTTGGATGAATTTTCTCGGATGTCGCCCTTTCGAGAATGAGTTCGTCTTTTATCCCTCTTGGAGTGAGCCACTTCCGCCTCCCTTTGAGGATATCTCTCTAGACTCACTTCATACTCTCTTCTACAATTCTCCTCGTCCTTTAAATACTAATCTTTTTCAATCCCAAGAGCTTTCTACTCCTGACAATGTCCTTTATAAGGTCATTGCTCATTGTACTCTTCTGATAGTTACACGCGGGTTGACTTTAGTTCAACCTGTTCACTTCTTCCTCATGCATATCTTCCATCAGAGCTTAGATATCAACATTGGCCTCAACACCTTCCATTGCATTACTCATTTCATCAAGCCAAACAGTGGGAAGGTCCATATGCCATTTGGTAATGTCCTTACTCAGTGGCTAAGCTCCGTGGGCATCGATGTAACCAAAGGGGTCATTAAGCCCATGACCAAAAAATATGACCAGTTGAATGCTCGGAGCTTCTCTTTGGCGGGCTTGAAGCCCCACGAGGGGTCCGTTATCTGGGACCACCACGGCGGGCGCTAAGCGGCGCCCGACCGGAGGGTGCCATTGTGCTGCAGTGTTGCCGCTATGGAGTGCGTCACGGAGGATGCCAGGCGTCGTTATGCGGACTTCGGCTTCGTCGCCGCCGATGCCTTTGCAGAGAGGATGGATATGCGCCTTGAGGAGCTTAGTTTGGGGCACTAGGAGCTTCGCCGTGAGCATCAGGAGCTCCTCTCCCTCATGAGTGGGATGCACCGTCAGCAACAGGACATTCTAGCGATTCTCTGCCCTCCTGCACCCGGACATCCGCCTCCTCACAATGGTTCGTCATCTGCAGTGATGGACACTGATGATGACGATCTTTAGATAGCTTGTGTTTTATTTTGTTTTGGTCGTATGTACGACACTAACTCAAACTTGTGTTAATAACTTTTTGTTTAATGAAATGGAGTTGTTTTTAGTTCATTTCTATTCGTGTCTATATTACTATGATTTGATATTTTCAAGTTTAGGAGTTGAGCACATATTACTAAGTGTTTTTGAAAAACCTTTATTGTAATCCTAGTTATGAATATTGATACGATATAATCCAATTTTTGTTTCATATTTTTATCACTTTGAATCTTGTATCAATCCGTTAATCTGATGAGCATAATTTTAGTCTAATATTTTTCACATGTTATATTAGTCATAAATAATGTGTATGCCGAGTTTCATGATTTTTGGACATCCACGGAATTTCTTACGTGTTTTTTTAAACCTTGACTGAAAAACTCTGATTTGAGTTATTCGATATCGATATTGTCGTTATTGGCAATCGATCGCTAAATCGGCAGTTGACTGATGACAATATCAGTCGAACCGGTGACACTGTTTTGAAATGAAAAACTATTTTCATCGTTTAAAGGTCCAATTTTGGACATTATATCTCCATACTATGATTCCCACAATATATAAATGATAACTTGTATGAAAAGAAGGATTGTCTTTGTGTATTGGTTTAGGGGGAGCTACATCCCTTAAATCTATACTTGTTGGTGCAAAGTTAGGACATATTTGCCTATTCTATTGTTTATGCTTTGCTTCACATGTTATTCACACATCATAAACCATGTCTTGGATTAAGGGGGAGCCTCATATCAATCTTATACCTTAGTTCAAGATATGTCAAATATAATTCTTTCATGAACTTATTGTTGTATGAATTCTTCTCTTTTTGATGTATGTCAAAGGGGGAGAAGGAATGTTTAAGTTAGAATTCATATTGGAAATATGTTTATGTGCATGTATTAAAGACCTAACTTAAATGATTGCCAAACATCAAAAAGGGGGAGATTGTTGGTGCAACAATGCCCCAAGCATTTATATGTTTTGATATTTGGATAATCATCTAAGTTAGGCAATGCTTTGTGATCTAATTGTAAACATGTTTAAGTGACAGGGAAATCCAAGTATAAAGACTTGGTAAAAGACAAGTCCAAGTGTGATCTTGGCAAAGAGAAGTTCAAGGAAAGGTCTTGGTGGTGTAAGTCCAAGCATGTAGTCTTGGCGGCGTAAAGTCCAAGCAGTCCTTGGCAAAGGAGGACCAAAGGCAAGTCTTGGCGGCATAAGTCCAAGCATGTAGTCTTGGAAGCGTAAAGTCCAAGCGTACTTTGGCAAAGAAGAAATCCAAAGCATGACGAAACCGAAGGAAGCTTTTGAAGGCAAGCGCATGGATGGAGTCGTGGACTCAGAGAAATCCTAGAGGCGCAAGACCGATGGAGAAGCTAGAAGGTTAAGTCTAGGCTTAGGGTATGTTATCAAGTATGAGTTAGTAAAAATGAGTTATCTGATGATAATCGACTTATCGCATACAAGTTGGCGATCGCCATTATTGGCGATCGCCATGAAGGCTAGTAATAGCGTGTCGGCTACGGGTAGCATCAGTCGGACTACTACTATTGGCAGTCGACTGATAGCCCTCCCATTGGTGACGACAACTGTAAATCCTGTGAATTTGGTTGTTCAGAAGCCGTTAGCCATGACAGCAGTTGACTGATGCAATTCATCAGTCGACTGATGGACCTCCAATGGGAAAAAGAAGCTCTTTCCTATAAAAAGAGCCCAAGGGGAGCAAGAAGAGCCTAATGCTTATATTCTGATCATTCTCTTAAGCTCCCACAAATTTTCTAAGCTTTCTAAGTGTTTTAATTCCCTTCCTCCTCTCTAATCTTCATTTTCATCCTTTGTAAGAAGAGGAGGTTTTGTAAAAGAGAAAGCTTATTAGTGAAGTTCGATTTGGGTTGATCCACCTTAAGGATCGTCGTGGAGTAGGAGCGTTATCTCCGAATCACGTAAAAGCTTCCGTGTTACCATTGCATTTTTGTTTCTATTATTATTGTATTTGTTGTGTTTCCGCTAATCATTTTGTAGAAAATGAAAAGAGGCTATTCACCCCCCCTCTAGCCATCCAAGGATCCCTTACATAATTGGATTTGGTTCTTTGAGCTGAACCTATAAAGCCCCTGGTGCTTCTTCTTCATCCTCCCCGACAGTAAGAGCAGAAATAAATCAATTGACTGAAGAGGTTACTCATTTGAGGGAGTTACTAGAGTAAAAGGAAAATGAATCGAGACAAAGAGAGCAAGAAGTAAATGAACATATGAACGAATTTCGGAGGTAACAGATGTTAATTATGCAACATCTTCAATTAACATTTAGTTCAAGTCAACTTTCTCCTTCTCGATCTGGTCCTCCTCTTGATCCTTGTAATAATGACAATGATGACGTATTTTTCGATGATGATGGTGGTGACGATGGTGGTTACGTTTAAATTTATTTGTTGAATTTAAATGTTACTTGACTTATCACATACGATATCTATGTATTGTACATTATGTTTATGTTTGTTATGTATATATTTATTTGGTATTGAAGTTTAATGTGTGAATTAGTTTATATTGTTATATGTGTTTGTTGTAAAATAAGGAAAATAGTATAATCTATCATAATTTTTTTTAAATTTTTCTAGATTAGCAATGAAAAAAAATGTCATCGCAGATTTGCGACCAAAAATCATTTTTCGTCGCAGAATTGGCAGCGAAAAAAAAATTTCATTGCAAAAAATGAAGCGATGAGTCGATCACAGATGTGTCAAATCGACCGTATGTATCGATGATCAATGAGTGGCGATAGCTAAAAATATTCTCGAACTTCTCACCACTAATGATGATACACGAGATTTTACGATGAAAAAATTTTTTCATCGCAGAAATTGCATCGAAAAAAGTTTTTGTGGCAGATTATTAATATCAATCGACTGATCAAAATGATCAGTCAACTGCTAGTACTGTAGCACATTATAGAACCTTTGGTAGCCGACTAAGCAGTCGACTCTTCACTCGGCAGTCGACTAATCAAAATGATTAGTCGACTGGCCTTGAATTTTGCAATGATTTTTTTTCGTCGCAGATTTGGCGACGAAAAAATATTCATCGCCAAATTTATATTTATTCATGAAAATATATTTATTAGAATTTTGCGATGAACTGTGTTTTCGTCGCCAAATTTGGCGACGAATAGTTATTTTCGTCGCCAAATTTTTTCGACGAAAATAACTATTCATCGCAGATTTGGCGACGAACTATTTTTTTGTCGCAGATTTGGTGACGAACTATGTTTTGTCGCCAAATTTGGCGATGAATTTTACAATGAAAATTTTATTCGTTGCAATTTTACGACGATTTTTTTTTTCGTCGCAAAATTTAGCAGCGAATTATCTACAACAAAAAACATCCGTTGCAAAAAAAATTTTGCAATGAATTTTTATTCAAAAATCGTTGCAAAATTCATCACCAAATCCTATAATTTTTATAGTGATTTAATTTGTTTGGTAACGTTTTAAAGACGTAATTTAATATAATCGGATTACAAAAAAAAAGACAAGATTTGTAATCTCGATTATAATTAAAAGAAATGTTACGTAATCCGATTACATTATGGATCCAATATTTATCGTGCCAAATATACCCTTCCTTTATTTTTCTCATTGCCTTCTTCCTTTTAATCAAATCAGTGACCGACGACTAGTGCCCGGTTGATGGTCGTTAGCCAGTCACTGTGGTTGACTGATGGTCGATCGGTGGCCGATGACCGATTACCAACCGGTAGCCGACGACCAGCGACCGATAACCACACACCGGTCGACGATCATCGCCGATCAATAACTGACGAGCGACACAGGCCGACGATCGACGATCGATGTTGGTTGACGATCAACGATCGATGCTGGTCGACGATCGACGTCGGTCAATGACTGGCACCGAATGACGACCGGCGACCGACGCCGGCCAACGATAGGAAATTATTTGCATATTTACTTGCAAATTGGATAGAAACAAAACAAGGGTGCAATTGACATTGTATCAGTCTAATTATTTATCACTTTCACTATCTGATATATCTTCGGAAAAGGTTGGAATCTGCCAATCTAGCAGCCCAGCTAATCTGTCCTAGGGCCATTAGTGAAGGAGGTAAATCACGAAGGGTCCTATGGACCTTGATGCGGTGGCCGAGGGAGTGGAAGGCCATCTGAGTCCAGATAAAAGATTTTAGACCTCCTTCAAAATCGACCTATACTATTTTCATAAGGGTCACACTGTCTTAATCACCGCATTATCCCCGTGGAAACACTATCTAATATATCGGCAAGCCTTGCGATTGCTGCAATTAGATAACTTAATGTCTTAGGATTCTTGTCTTTGGTTCTTGTTGTAGCTATCCTTTTAGTAGTTGACGGTGATGGCTGCTCCTATTGTAGCTGTCCTGTTAGCAGTTGATGGTAATGGCTGCATGGGAGCTACAACAGGCTGTTAGTGCAATCCCATAGATGGCACATCCAAAGACAATGATGAAATAGACTGTGTTCATTGCCTTTTTTGCATGACTGAAACGGAGAACATTACTAAAAACCCTAGATTGGTGTCCACCTTCTAGTCTTCGCAAAGGTTGGAACCATCAATTTAGCGGTCCTTAACGGTTTATCCCACAATCATTGTGAGGGAGGTAAATCATGGAGGGTCCTATAGGTCTTGACGTGGTGGCCAAGACACGTGGGGTCATCTGAGTCCAGAAAAGAATTTTAGACCTCCTCCGGAATCGACTCATGCCTTATCCACAAGCATCGTCATGCCTTAGCCACCACACCATCCCCATGGGGACTTCTCGTCTCCATTCCTTATCAAAAGTTGATAATATTGTGCAATCGATTTCAGATGAAAATTGACCAAGTTTGAGTAAAGCTCGAGTTAAATTTCAATGTTTGTTAATATGACTATAGATAGGGAGAGATTGTTGGTGTAATCAACCTCAGATCATGATAGGTCAAGTTGGGTATCGGTATTTGACAATACGATTATAGGATGATATGAGATGTTGGCAAGCGAGAAATCCAAGTGGTTCAGGGAGGACCAGACACTTGATGTCGAGGAAGTCTTGGCACGTCATGGTTGACCGGATGCTAGGTAGGTGGAAAGTCCAAATAGGTAAGGAGGACGGGATATTTGGTGAAGTGAAGTCTCGACAGATCAAGGTTGACCGACTACTTGGTAAGTGAAGTCTCGGTAGATCAAGATTGATCGGATGTTTGGCAAGTGAAGTCTCAACAAGTCAAGAGTGGTTGGATGCTTGGTAAGTGAAGTCCCGATAGGTCAAGGATGATCGGATGCTAGATATGAGAGGTTTCGGTAGGTCAAGAGTAATTGGATGCTGGACGAGAAAAGTCCTAGTAGGTTGAAGTCAATCGGATACTAGGTGAAGGGAGGATTAACTTGAAACTAGGCCGAGACTGGGTCATCAATCGACTGATAACAATGCTCGAGCAAGTGTTGAGTTGATAACTCAACTACCAACTCGGATGATTGAGCAGTCGACTGATGAGATTGATCAGTCGGCTAGTGGCATGATAGTCGACTGGTGGAATTAAGCAGTCGACTAGTGTCACTATTTGAGTAGCCATGGAGTTCAGAACTCAACTGGATAAGACCAGTCGATTGATGGGTTGATCAATCGACTGATGACACTGCAGCAAAGGTTGACAAGTCGACTGATGTCACTATAGCAAGCCACTGAAGGTTGACAACTTGACTTACTAGTCGACTGGTGACTTTGCAATCGACTAATGTAGCAAAATCTGATGTGGATCATGTCGTTGGGGCATCAAGTGCAATGATTGAAGACCAATCGACTAGGGGTAAGGCCAGTCGACTGGTAGGAGGAAATTAGTGTTGGTGCAATCAGCTCAGGTCTTGATTGACCCGACTCGAGTAGTATTTTGATGTTTGACAATGTGATTGTCATGCAAAGTCCAAGAATGGTCTTAGCATTTGAGAAGTTCATGTCATGTGTACTTGACAAGGAAAGTCTAAGTCATGGATACTTGGCAATTAAGAAGTCCAAGCATGAGTCTTGGCAATGGAAAGTCCAAGCATGGGTCTTGGTAATGGTTAAGTCCAAGTCAGGGGTACTTGGCATGGGAAGTCGAAAGGTATAGTCTCGACAACATAAGTCCAAGTGTGTAGTCTTGATGGTGTAAAGTCCAAGTGAGCTTTGGCGGTGAAAGTCCAAGTATGGATGCTTGACAATTGAGAAGTCTAAGGGTGTGATATTGGCAATGTAAAGTCCAAGCATGTAGTCTTGACAGTATAAGTCCAATGTTTGATAGCGTAAAGTCCAAGCATTTGTCTTGGCAGCATAAGTCCAAATGTACCTTGGCAAAGTAGACCTGTTTAGCATGACAATAGTCGATGGAAGCATCTGAAGGCCAGCGTGTGGATAAACAAATCATGGAGGACTTGGAGGGATCCGATAGGCGTGAGGCTGATGTAGATGGCTAGAAGGCTTAGGTCCAGGTTAAGGATGGTCTATCAAGTATGAGGGGATTGTACTTGAGTTAAACCTCATGTTTGTGGTTTATCAGTCGACTGGGGTTATGGATCAGTCGACTGGTCGAGTGTTTGACACTTAGTAGTCTAGTTAACTCGGAAGCGATTGGTGGGATTATGACGGTCAGAATGGTTCGATAGTTAATCGAGCCGACTACTCATGTGAAGCTCGCGCTACGCCATTGTGGGTAGTCGACTGGTCTTGAATAGTCGTCTGCCATGAATGACAGTCGACTAGTTCAAGAGAACATGAGAATAGAACCTTTGGTAGTCGACTGACCAATCGACTATTGGCGTGATCATTAGTAAGCGATTATTGCTAGGTATCGATTAGGCGAGGTGTTCTAACATAGATGGAGCAGTTGTGAGACAACGAATGGGAGAGCAGTCGACTGGTGTCTTTTGGCAGTCGACTGCTAGGTGAAAAATTATCCCGAGCTCAGCCTTATAAGGAGATTTCGTGGAGGATTTAGAGATGCCATTTCTTGAGCTTTGGGAGAGGTTTTGCTGCTGCATTCCAGATCTTCCAAGGCATTCAAAGCAACCAACAAACAAGTGATAAAAAAAAAGCTTCTTGTAAAATGTTCTTTGTATTTCTCGTATTTGCTTTTGTATATTATTGTATTTGGTTGTTTTCTTGTTTATTGTTGTAAACATTTATATTGTACGAGGTTTCTCCACCTCCGAATTGTATTTCGAGGAGGAGACGAGGTTTAGTGGAGTAGACACTAATGCCCGACTGGAGTAGGAACCTTAGGTTCCAAACTATATAAAATCTTTTATGTTGTGCTTGTGTAGTTGTTTTCATTTATTATTTGCATTTGTATTTGTATTCCACTACGCTAACAACTATTGTAGACAAGCATACGATCAAAAGCAATGAAATCACAAAAAATGCTATTCACTCCCCTCTAGCGCGACTACATCGGTCCCTATAATTGGTATCAGAGCCCGGGGCTCTCAGAATGACTAATTGCTCTGATTACCTACAATTGGTATCAGAGCTAGGAGCTCTTCTACGGACTAACCGCCAAGGAGCAAACATGCTAGAGAAGATGGAGCTACCTAAGGATGAATTGAGGTACGCCATCGACGTTCCTCTGCCATACGACTGAGAAGACTTTTCGGCATGGAGGGCGAGAATGGAGACATTCTTGATGATGGACATAGAGATTTGGTTCATCATCATGGATGGATTTGAACCTCCCATAGACAAGAAGGGAGGACTCCTCAAAATCAAGAAATGGACCAAGGAGCAACGTCGAAAATTTAAGACCGAGGTTAAGGTAACAAAAATTTTAGAAAATTTAATACCTAACAATGTCTTGTCTAGATTAGAAGAATGTAGGGATGACAAGAAATTATGAAGCAAGTTGATTGAGCTCCATAAGAGTCCCTCACCGGTCCAAGAAGTAGAAGAGGAGTCCAAGGAGGAGTGCTCATCCTCCCAAGCTCAAGAAGAAAGCACATCATCGTCATCTTAAGAGCTTGAGGATTCGGAGGTTGAAAGAGAATCAACATCCGAGTTGATAGAAGAGGTAGAAAAATTGGAGGAAGCCTCCACCTCTAGGATTGAGGGGGAGGAGAGACCTTCTACACCAAAAAAAGAGCAAGAAGAAGCCTCTACATCTGAAAGAGAGGAAGAGCAAGCTCATGACTTTTCTACCCCAATAGGTAACTCAAGTGCATTGGTTAAAAATAAAGATCATATTATGTGCCTTGAGTGTAGGGAAATAGGGCATTACAAGAGTAAATGCCCAAAAAGAGTCAAGAAAGCTCAACCGGCGCCAAAGCTCAAGAAAGCTGGTGCCTAAAGTCAAAAGAGCAAGGAGCATATCATTTGCTTCAAATGCCATCAAAAGGGGCACTATCGGAGCCAATGCCCTAAGAGAAGACAACCTAGGAAGGAGAAAGGATGAGCTTCTAAAGCAAACTCTAAGGTATCATTTAGTAATGCACCTTCAAGCTTTCATAATCAAAAGCATGCTAGGAGTTATCTTGCTATTGTTCATGAAAAGCATGCTAGAAATAATAAATATTTTTGCTTAGGTGCTAAGTATGATAATTTTAGGTTTAAGGATAATTCAAGTCCTAAGAATGTCAACAACCTAGGCATTAATCCCAAGAATCATAGACATATGCCTAGGAAGAACAAAAATGTCCAAAGAAATAATGGACAATCAAAATTAGAAAAATTAGAGGTGGAAAATCAAGTCTTGAGGTCAAGGCTTGAGAAGTTGGAAAAGGCTCTTGCAAAGATGACAAATTCAAATCTAGGGCCAAATGATCAAAAATTAGGGTCAAAGAGTCAAGCATTGCCTAAGGACAAGAAAGGCTCGAGTCACAAGTCTAAGTCCAAGGTAGACATGCCTACCTACCATAATGTTTCATTTAACTATGGAACAAATCCTAGGTTTAGGAAAACCAAAGTTACTAGGAAAGTCATCCCAAAGGTTAACCATGGTAGGTGCCTAGTGGCCAAGGTTTCCAAGAAACCTAGGGAAACCACTAAGAAGGTCACAAAGGAAGTCATCCCTAGAGTTGACCTAGACAAGACCCAAATGACCAAGGCTTCAAAGCCTAGGAAGGTCATTAGGAGGGTAGCTAGGGAAGTTATCCCTAGTGAATACCTAGTTAACTCAAAGAGCTCAAATAGATTTTGAGTTCCTAGGAGCGTGATTCCCTCACGCTAGATGGGTTAGGGTATGCCAACCATGAAGGAATAGGTAGTTAACCTAACCATGATAAAGGTGTAGGGGACCATTGGAATGCTAGAGGCGGGGGGGGGGGGGGGGTGAATAGCGTCGAGCTAGTGCGTGATGAAATTCTTTCGCGTGTTCGTCTACAAACTTCGTTAGCGCAGCGGAATATGGATAATAATAATAATAACGAAATAGACAATCACACAAGAACACAAGAATATAACGTGGTTCGGAACCTCAAGGTTCCTACTCCATGGATCGAGCTCTAAAGAGCTCTAGCGATGCCAATGCAATCACTAATTACAACTACTCCTTCTCGACATAAGTCGGAGGTGGAGAAACCTCATACAAACTATTCTTACAACAATAAGAAATGGATACAAGCAATTACAATAATAAAATACAATGCAAGTAAAGAAAACTACTTTACAATTACTCTTTGAATGCTTGATCGCTTGGTTGCTTGAAATCAACTTGGAGACCCTGATTTGCAGCAGCAAATCACCCCAAATGCCCTCAAGAAACGCTTGCATTTTCCTCCTTCATGAGCTCCATTTAAGAAAAATGCGATCGATCGGCACCGCTCTGGACCATCACCGATTAATGCCATTGTCGTGAGACAAATGACTAGATCCACGGGAAAGATCTAATGGATCCATCATCGATCGGCCGATTATGACCATCACGATCGTCAAGCCTCCACTTGATTTGCTAACCTAGCAATGAGTCGACTCCGATTCGTGCCCAAAAAATCGAGCACCAATCGATTGGTGATCACACGATCGGTTGGCTGCTCGATCGATCGATCGCTAGGCCAATTCCCGGTCCAAACCCTAGTTGACTCAGCTTGATCTACGCCATGACACCGATCGATCGACACACCTCAAACATGAGATTTTAACCCAAGTATGGTTCCCCCATACTTGCTAGACCACCCTTAGCCTAGACCTAAGCCTTCTAGCCACCTCCATCAGCCTCACGCCTCTCGGATCCCTCCAAGTCATCCATGACTTGTTCATCCATCGCGTTAGCCTTCAAGTGCTTCCATCGGCTATGTCATGCTAACGGTGTCTACACCACCAAGGCACATTGGACTTACGCCGCCAAGACTCCGCTTGGACTTTATGCCGCCAACCATTGGACTTATGTTGCCAAGACTCTCGCTTGGATTTTACGCCGCCAATATCAAACCCCTTGGACTTCTCAAGTGTCAAGACTCAAGCTTGGACTTTCCCTTGCCAACTCATGTTGGACTTTCCCTTGCCAAGACCCATGCTTGGACTTTACATGCCAAGTACTCAAGACTTGAACTTTCCATGACATGGTCAACTCCAGTCAACCATCAAAGTCTTCCTCGAGTCAAACTTGAGTCCGGTTAAACATAACCCGGGTTGATTGTATAAACAATCTCCTCAAAACATCAACAGATATTAATGTCAAACATCAATGTCAACTTACTTTGTCAAACATCAAAACATTATTCGAGTCAAACTCGAGTCCGGTCAATCGTGACCTGGGTCGATTGCACCAACAATCTTCCCCTTTTTGATGTTTGACAAAAATATATACCTTTGAGTTAGAACACTAATTCAAATTTCCTTACCAATTATCCAAAATTGGTAAGTTCACATTCTCCCCCTTTTTGACATACATCAAAAAGGTTTACTCTCCAAGGAGGTCAATGTCTCATAACCAATGAGATCTTACAATCTCTCCCTTGGTCCAAAGATACCTAGGATGCCTACCATCTTCCTAGTGATAAGTCTCATATCACTCAAGAGAGGCAATCCTATGCATTCTCCCAATTTCCAAATTAGGTATCTCAAAAACCCATTTCTCCTCCTCATGAAGAAAAATACCATCCATCATCCCTTGATGGATACCTCCCCCTAAAGGCTTGCTCCCCCTTGACCATTGCACCAACAATGTCCTTGGGAAGTCCCTAAGCCAATAGGAACTCTAAACCATCAAAAATAAGGTTCAAAGTTCAAACATGAAGTCTCCCATCCTTAAATTTGATACAACATCCTAACACCTCTCCTAATTCATATCCAATGGATTTTTACCCTTTATAATGCTTCCCAAAGCATATCCTAGGGTTAGAAGTGGTTAGGAACCTTAACCGTAGCTGAACACGTGCTAAACAAACTTGTTTTCCCGAAATCAGCATTGACAGTCGACTCTCTCAGCTACTAGTCGACTGCCACCCACATCAATCGACTGCCACCCAGGGCAGTCGATTGATAACTGAAATATCAGAATTTCAGTTATCAGAAATGAAATTCAAAAATTCATAAATAATTATGAAATTTCATACGTATAATACTTATGACAAATACAATGGGTGAAAATTATTTGAAAATTATTTTACCCATAAAATATCGAAATTGATACAAAATTTAAAAGTGAAGAAAAACTTCTAAGTTTTGGCTCACTTTGTATCAATTTCATCAATGGTGATTGCTATCAAAAGATAGACTTTACCAAGGTTTTTCAAAAGGATTTTAAAATATTTTCAAAACCTTATTTTGGATTATATTCCTTGGGCTCAATGTACATGACTTGTACACAAGCTTTCCCAATGATCCACATATGATTTTAGATGAGTTTTAGTTCATCTAGATGCAAAAACTATGCACCTTGAACTTAACTCATATCCTAGTATCTTACATGTATCTAGAGTATATAAATACACATATATGTCAATGTGATGTGAGATGTGGGTTTTGTTCATCCTAATCTAGGGTTTCATGCATTCTCTAAGGCAACTCTACTTGATTCCCTTATAAATTGGACTCCAAGTCATGCCAAAGTCCTTAATTCAATTTTAATCAATTTAGATGCATGAATGATCATGGTATAAATGATAACATAAGTAAAGCATGGCCAATGATCATGATGTCATGACATATGATTAAATCTAAAAACACATGACATTTAAAACCTTAATCCTAAACATGAACATGACATATAAAATGATTAAAAATAAGCATGATGTCATGACATGTTATATGGAAGACAAAGCATGACATATAAAATATATAGGTATAATAATACCTAAATTTTAATATTAATTGTCATTTGATATAATTAAGTATATTTTGCCGTATTATCATTTTTCTCCCTAGTGTGCCAAAAATCCAAAATGACACACTATGACCTCTAATCCTAAATTGTGTCAATTCAATTGATTTTTCAAAATCCCAAAAATATATTGGCACATCCTAAAATCTTCTAGGATCACAATATTAATTCTATTTCCAAGGTATCCATAACTTTGAAAATATCCTAAAATGCCACCTATACTATGGTTGAGTTTACTACTCATCCAATCAAGGTTGGCACATCCTAAACCAATCTAGCGTGAATCAATCATGCTCTTAGGAACCCAAAACATATTTGAGCTCCTAGGGTTAATTAGGTATTCCTTAGGGATAATCTCCAAAGATACCTTCCTAATGACCCTCTTAGGCTTGGTAGCCTTGGCCATTTGGGTCTTACCTAGGTTGACTCTAGGGGTAACTCCCCTTTCAACCTTCTTAGTGGCCATCCTAGGTTTCCTTGAAACCCTAGCCACTAGGCACATACCTTGGTCAACTCTAGGGATGACTTCCCTATTGACCTTGGCTTTCCTAGACCTAGTTTGTGTTCCATAATCAAATGAAACACTATGATAAGCCACTTTAGGCTTAGGTTTGTGACCCAAACCTTGCTTGCCCTTGGATGACTTTTGTCTCTTAGACCCTAAGTGTTGACTCTTGGTCCTAGACTCTTGACTTTGACTATTTGACCCTTGAAATTGATTTTGCATCTTCTTGAGGGTCTTTTCTAATTTCTCAAGCCTTGACCTTAAAGCTTGATTTTCTAATTCAAATTGCCCAATTTTTGAATTTTGATTTGGTCTTTGGGCATTGTCCTTTCTAGGCATATGCCTAGTCCATTTAGGGTTAAAACCTAGGTGTTCTCCTATTTTTCTAATAGATTCCCTAGGTAAGGTTTTTCTAGGGACATTAGTTTCAAATTTCTCCTTATTTCCTAAGTGGACACTTTTAGCTCCTAAACAAAAATATTTATCTCTAGCATGCTTTTCATGATGAATTGCAAGAGAATTAAAATTCCAAGCATGCTTTTGACTTTTAAATTTAGAAGGTGCATTATTAAAATATACCTTAGGGTTAGCCTTAGCTCCCCCTACTTGTAATGCTCCCCTTTGAGTCTTCTTCTCCCCCTTTGGGCATTGATTCCGGTAGTGTCCCAGTTGCCGACATTTGAAGCAAATCACTTGCTCCTTGCTTTTGGTTGTTGGGGGACCGACATCCTTAACTTTTGGTGCTGGTGGAGCTTTTCTTACTCTCTTTGGGCATTTGCTCTTGTAATGCCCACTTTTCCTACATTCAAAACATATGATATAATTTTTATTACAAATTGATATGTTTGAGTTACCTAGGGTCGTGGTGGAAGCTTGAGCTTGCTCTTCTTCTTGACCGGAAGTAGAAGCTTCTTCTTGACTTTGCTCCTGCTCCAAAGTGGATGGTCTAACTTCCTCCCCCTCAATCCTAGAGGTGGATGCTTTTTCCACTTCTTCCACTTCTTCCACCGATTCAGAGGTTGACTCCCTATCAACTTCCGAATCCTCACTTGCTTGTGAGGATGAGATCTCTTCCTCCTCTTCCTTTTCTTCTTGAATTGAGTGAAGCTCTTCATGGAATTTGCCAATTTTTCCCATAGCTCCTTGGCATCTAGATATTCACCTAGCCTAGACAAAACATCATTAGGTATCAAATTTTCTAAAAGTTTTGTTACCTTGGCTTCGGTCTTGAATTTTAGCCTTTGCTCTTGGGTCCATTTCTTTAACTTGAGGACTTCTCCTTTCTTGTCCTTAGGAGGCTCAAAGCCTTCTATGAGGATGAACCAATCCTCTATGTCCATCATCAAGAATGTCTCCATTCTTGCTCTCCATGCCAGAAAATATTCTCGGTCGTATGGTGGTGGAGTGTTGATGTCCCATCCAAGCTTGTCTTGGAATTCCATCTTCTTCACCCTGTAGCGGTGCTCCCTCGGTTGTTAAACTTGAAGAGCAACCTGACTCTGATACCACTTATAGGGGACCGTTGGAACGCTAGAGGGGGGGGTGAATAGCATCGAGCTAGTGCGTGATGGAATTTTTTCGCATGTTCGTCTACAAACTTTATTAGCGCAGTGGAATATGGATAATAATAACAATAACGAAATAGACAATCACACAAGAACACAAGAATATAACGTGGTTCGGAATCTCAAGGTTCATACTCCACGGATCGAGCTCTAAAGAGCTCTAGCGACACCAATGCAATCACTAATCACAACTACTCCTTCTCGACACAAGTCAGAGGTGGAGAAACCTCTTACAAACTATTCTTACAACAATAAGAAATGGATACAAGCAATTACAATAACGAAATACAATGCAAGTAAAGAAAACTATTTTACAATTGCTCTTTGAATACTTGATCACTTGGTTGCTTGAAATCAACTTGGAGACCCTGATTTGCAGCAGCAAATCGCCCCAAATGCCCTCAAGAAATGCTTGCATTTTCCTCCTTCACGAGCTCCATTTAAAGCATCAACCTGTGTTGGAAAACACTGATCAGTCGACTGCTCGGGACCATCAGTCGACTGATGCCACTGTTGTCGTGAGGCAACGACTAGATCCATGCTGGAAAGATCCAATGGATCCATCATCAGTCGACTGATTATGACCATCAGTCGATTGGTCAAGCCTCCACTCGATTACTAACCCAGCAGTCGAGTCAGACTCCATTCTATGCCCAAACAATTGAGCACCAGTCGACTGATCACACGATCAGTCGATTGCTCGGCCGATCAGTCGACTGCCCACCTTTAGCAATCGACTGCTAGGCCAATTCCCGCAGTTAAACCCTAGTTGACTCAGCCAGTCGACTGCCACATGGCACCAGTCGACTGGCACACCTCAAACATGAGGTTTAAACCCAAGTATGGTTCCCCCATACTTGCTAGACCACCCTTAGCCTAGACCTAAGCCTTCTAGCCACCTCCATTAGCCTCACGCCTCTTGGATCCCTCCAAGTCATCCATGACTTGTTCATCCATCGCGCTAACCTTCAGGTGCTTCCATCGGCTATGCCATGCTAACAGTGTCTACACCGCCAAGACACATTGGACTTACACCGCCAAGACTCCGCTTGGACTTTATACCGCCAACCATTGGACTTATGCTGCCAAGACTCCCGCTTGGACTTTACGTCACCAATATCAAACCCCTTGGACTTCTCAAGTGCCAAGACTCAAGATTGGACTTTCCCTTGCTAACTCATGTTGGACTTTCCCTTGCTAAGACCCATGCTTGGACTTTACATGCCAAGTAATCAAGACTTGGACTTTCCATGACATGGTCAACTCCAATCAACCATCAAAGTCTCCCTCGAGTCAAACTCGAGACCGATTAAACATAACCTGGGTTGATTGTATAAATAATCTCCCTAAAACATCAACAGACATTAATGTCAAACATCAAAATATTACTCGATTCAAACTCGAGTCCGGTCAATCGTGACCTGGGCCGATTGCACCAACAATCTCTCCCTTTTTGATAATTGACAAAAACATATACCTTTGAGTTAGAACACTAACTCAAATTCCCTTACCAATTATCCCAAATTGGTAAGTTCACATTCTCCCCCTTTTTGACATACATAAAAAAGGTTTACTCTCCCAGGAGGTCAATGTCTCATATCCAATGAGATCTTATAATCTCTCCCTTGGTCAAAAGATACCTAGGATGCCTATTATCTTCCTAGTGATAAGTCCCATATCACTCAAGAGAGGGAATCCTATGCACTCTCCCAATTTTCAAATTGGGTATCTCAAAAACCCATTTCTCCTCCTCATGAGGAAAAATACCATCCATCATCCCTTGATGGATACCTCCCCCTAAAGGCTTGCTCCCCCTTGACCATTGCACCAACAATGTCCTTGGAAAGTTCCTAAGCCAATAGGAACTCTAAACCATCAAAAATAAAGTTCAAAGTTCAAACATGAACTCTCCCATCCTTAAATTTGATACAACATCCTAACACCTCTCCTAATCCATATCCAATGGATTTTTACCTTTTATAATGCTTCCCAAAGCATATCCTAGGGGTTTGGCACACTTGAGGGGTTTAGGTACTATGGAAAAAATGAGTCTAATATTAACAAATAACAATTAATATTAAAATTTAGGTATTCTTATACATTTACATTTTATTTGCCATGTTTTTGTTACGGCAATCAACCCATGTATGATGTGGTTTTAATGTGTGTGATAAAGGGTTTAAGTTAGGTTGATTATGTTGATTTGATATGTGTGTTTAAATTGTGCAGGACTTAGTAAATCGCACATGATTTGGCTTGATAAAAGCATTGGCAAGTTCACCACCTCATGGCTCGGGTCCTTGAGTCAATGAAGGATGGCATTGTGGAAGTTGTGCGCTTGGTGCATCCGAGGGGCCGTCAAACGAGGAGCTTTGGAGTGAAGCCAAAGGAAAAAGACTTCAGAGCGAGACGCGAAGGATGACATTGTGAAGTCGTGCACTTGGTGCATCCGAGGGACGTGGCCAGACTAAGAGAGCTTCGACGAGGGACTCCAAGAGAGATGAGAGAATTAGTGAATTGTAACGGTAGCTCATAGGTGAACTTGGGCGAATGGCTAAGTGAAGTATCGGATGCTCAAACTTAGGTTTGAGGTTTTACCCAACGTTTGGATAAGTTGGATGCTTAAACATGAGTTTGAGGTTTCCACTTGACGAATAGAAGTGTCGGATGCTCAAACATATGGTTTGAGACTTACCCAATGGTCGGATGCTCAAACGTGTTTGTTTGAGGTTTTACCCGACACCAGTTGACTAGTATAGATATCAGTCGACTGCTTTGGGTCAATGACACTATACTGGTGCTCGACCAGTGTTCGGCTGAAGTGTTTCTAGCCTAACAATCGACTGTTGCACCATCAATCGACTGCCAAGGGATGGCGATCACCGAAAGGTGGTCATGCACGTAAGGTTTTGAGTCGATCGACGCCCATATCACCGATTGATGAGCTTTATCGATCGATAAGGATGAATCGACTATCGGGAGCCGCTTCGACGCTAACGTGGATGAAGTCGCGAGATAACGATTACAACATCGATCCGATGCATGCATCGATCATTGCCGCCAACGGGAAGAATGGCTTCCTCCCTATAAGAGGAAGCCTTGGGTGACTTGGGATGGTTAATGCTTAACTCCTAAACTTCTCCCAGGTGCCCAACACATTTTTACTCCTCTTCCTTGTGTTTATTTCAATCTTATTGTAAGAGGGAGTGATTTGTGTAAAGAAGGTTTACCACCACCTTAAAGGAGAGACCAGTGGATTATTGAGGGAGTGATTCCCCATACGAATCATCCGTGGACTAGCGGCAAGAGCCGTGAACCACGTTACACCTTTGCGTTTGCTCTCTTTACTTCTTGCTTTGTCTTAATTGTTTATTTGTTTAACATATTTCCACTGTGCTAATTACTATTGTAGACGATTAAGCAAACAATTTCCATCATCTACGCATTGGGTTATTCACCCCCTCTAGCCGGGCTATGATCCTCCAATAAGTGGTATTAGAGCGAGGAGCTTGTCGATGGACTCATCGCCAAAACAAGCACGACAAGAGATGGTCGGCTCAAACATTCATCTGCCTAAATTCAAAGGGGGTTTTGCTTGGTGGAAAAAGCGAATGAAGGTATTTTTCAAAACTGACTTCAATATCATGTTAATTATGGAAAACGGTTTCGAGATGCTTAGGGATGAAGAAGGGAGACTACTAGAGAAATCAAGGTAGACCAAGAAGCAAAGAGAGGAGCACCTTGCAAATTCAAGAGCCAAGCACCATCTCTACAATATGCTCCCTCAATAAGAAATCAATAGGATTGGAGAGTGCCTAAGCGCCAAGGAGATGTGGGAAAAATTGGTAGAGCTTTATGAAGGCACCTCCGAAGCAAAACTCGCAAGAAGGGACCTTCTCCGCTCTCAACTAAACAATATCAAACTCGACAAGGGAGAAAATGTATTGTCCCTTCATTCACACTTTAAAGAAATAATAACCGGTTTATCAAGTGTAGGTGAGAAGCTATCAAATCGGGACATGATCATGAAGGCGATAGATGCTTTCCCTCGGTTATCCAAATGGAGCTCCATGGTGGACTCCTATATTTCAAAGAATCTAGAGGTAAGTACTCTAAAAGAATTTTTCTCCACCATAGAATTACATGAGACTAGGCTTGAAGGTATAATAGAAGATCCAATCAAGCCATCAAGGGGATTAGCATTGGTGGCCGACAAAGGGAAGAAGAAGAAGGAGACGTCACCCTCTTCATCGAACAACGACTCATCTTCCTCCTCCATGAATAGCAATGAACAAGCCTATATGGTAAGGAAGGTAAGGCATGCTTTAAAGAATTTTAAATTTAACAAGTCTCATGATAGGAGAAGGCCAAGGAGGAAGGTAATATGCTATAATTGCCAAGGAGAGGGGCATATGAGGGATGAATGCCCTCTCTTGAACAAAAGCAAGGATGAAAGGAAGAAGATTGACAAGAAGAAGGAAGGGAAGAAGAAGGAAGAGAAGAAATCGCAAGATAAAGGAAAGGGTAAAATGCAAAACTTGAAGGTCACATGGGATGATCCATCCTCATCGGAGGAAGAAGAAGCATTCACAAGCCTTGCACTTATGGCAATGGATGATGTAGCCTCCACCTCCTCCGAGCAAGAAGAAGGAAGCACAAGTGAGGAGGAGAGCTCAAGTGAAGGGGGAGCGTCTACCTCATTGGAATCAGAGAAAGAGGATTGGGTAAGTGAGGTAACAAATCTCTCCCCTAAAAAGGTCATTTCAATGATTACTAGCTTAACTAAAGACCTATTTAGGAGTAAGAAGAAAAATAAATGCATGCTTGATGATATTATGAAATTAAAAGAAAAACTTGAAAATGCATGCTCACATGATGATTGTATTTATTCTAGTAGTTATGATGCATGCTTAGAAGAGAATAAGACCTTAAGGAAAAAGGTAGATCATTTAACTAAGGCCCTTGAGAAATTCACAATTGGCTCCAATACCTTAAATATGATCATTGGGAGCCAAAGAGCTAGTTTCAACAAGAAAGTCCTAGGTTATAAGGGAGCCAAAAATGAAAATGCTTACCATTGTTTAATTGCTAGAAGACAATCAAAATCAACAATGATAGCTAGGAAATGGATCCCAAAGGAGTAATTGGTGAACCCTATTGGAATGAATTTATATTGGGTTCCCAAGTCAATCCTTAAAGGTTAGAAAAACCTAGGTTAGTCAACCATACTTGGACTTATTTTATATCATGTTAATTGATTGACTTATGATTATGTGGGGTGCAATATTTGATTTGTGATCATAATATGTAATTATTGATAATCCTTGTTTTATGATCATGATAGGATTTTAGGATGGTACTTAACCTTGGGTAGAATTGCATGAAATTTTGGTTAAGTATAAATACCTTAGGTACATCTCACAATTCACCATAAGGCTAACTTGATTGAAAACATAGCAATGAGTGAGATGTTAGGGTGATACAAGTAATTCACTAATGCTTATGGCATTTAGATGGGTTATTAAGTGTATTAATAGAGCAATCATAGACCAATCATGGGGAAAGCTTATGTTTAATTCATAGACATTTTGCCCAAAGATCATGATTAGATATTTCAAATGTTTTAAAATCATTTCTTGTTTTATAAACTATGTATTCATGTTTTAAATCATTTCAAGGTAAAACTAGACTTTCAAGTTGATAAAAACTTTAGTGATTTTCAACATCTTTGAATTTTTGCCAAACTTTCGAAAATTGGTTGAATTTTCATGGAAAACAATTTTTCATTGATAAAGAGACTTGTGGAAATATGTTCCTCAAATTTCATGATTTTTCAAATTTTTTGGAATTTTTAGTGCATTTCTGAACTTGGGTTCGGAAATCAGAAAAGGTTGAAATTTGGGTGTCAGTCGACTGATTGTCTGAACCAGTTGACTGATGGAACTGTGCACGAGAACAACAGCCTGATTTCTGGGTTTTTAGTCAAATTTTGGTGTTTTTCTTCCATTATACTTTGATGTCATGCTTGTATAACATTTGTATAATGTTTTTGATGGTGTCAAAGGGGAAGAATTGTAATGGTTTAAGTTAATCATGCTAGGGGGAATTAGCATGTGTTAAGGGGGAGTTGCATGTATTAAGGGAGAGTTTTGATACTCATGTTATGATTACATGCTTTCTTGCCTTATGTATTTTGTTAATGTTTTACCTAACTTAAACATGTTGCCACACATAAAAAAGGGGGAGATTGTTAGGGCAATCAACCCATATATGATGTGGTTTTGATGTGTGTGGCAAAGGGTATAAGTTAGATTGATTATGTTGATTTGATATGTGTGTTTAAGTTTTGCAGAACTTAGTAAATCGCACATGGTTTGGCTTGATGAAAGCATTGACGAGTTCACCATCTCATGACTTGGGTCCTTGAGTCGGTGAAGGATGGCATTGCAGAAGCCATGCGCTTGGTGCATCTGAGGGACCGTCGGACGAGAAGCTTTAGAGTGAAGTCAAAGGAAATAAACTTCAGGGCGAGACGCGAAGGATGGTATTGTGAAGTCGTGCGCTTGGTGCATCCGAGGGACGTGGCTGGATGAAGAGAGCTTCGGCAAGGGACTCCAAGGGAGATGAGAGAATGAGCGAATTGTAACGGTAGCTCATAGGTGAACTTGACCGAATGGTTAAGTGAAGTGTCAGATGCTCAAACTTAGGTTTGAGGTTTTACCTGACGTTTGGATAAGTCGGATGCTCAAACATGAGTTTGAGGTTTCCACCCGACGAATAGAAGTATCGGATGCTCAAACATATGGTTTGAGGTTTACCCGATGATCGGATGCTCAAACGTGTTTGTTTGAGGTTTTATCCGACACCAATCGACTGATATAGATATCAGTCGACTGCTCTAGGTCATGGCACTTGACTGGTGCTCGACCGATATTCGACTGAAGTGTTTCTGGCCCAACAATCGACTGCTAGAATTTGACAGTCGACTGTTGCACCATCAATCGACTGCTAAGGGACGACAGTCGACTACTAAAGGTGGTTGCGGACACAGAAGGTTTTTGAGTCGACTAATAGCCCATATCAGTCGACTGATGGCTTCATCAGTCGACTGATAAGGATGATTAGTCGACTGATATGGGAGCCGTTGGCTGGATGCCAACGTGGATGAAGTCGTTGCAAGACAACGGCTACAGCATCAGTCGACTGCTCACTGCCCAACGGGAAGAATGACTTCCTCCCTATAAGAGGAAGCCTTTGGTGACTTGGGATGGTTAATGCTTAACTCCTAAACTTCTCCCAATTGCCCAACACGTTTTTACTCCTCTTTCTTGTGTTTATTTCAATCTTATTGTAAGAGGGAGTGATTTGTGTAAAGAAGGTTTACCTCCACCTTGAAGGAGAGACTAGTGGATTATTAAGGGAGTGATTCGCCATACGAATCATCCATGGATTAGCGACAAGGGTCGTGAACCACGTTACACCTTTGTGTTTGCATTTTCTCTCTTTACTTCTTGCTTTGTCTTAATTGTTTATTTGTTTAGCATATTTCCGCTGTGGTAATTACTATTGTAGATGAATAAGCAAACGATTTCCATCATATACGAATTGGGCTATTCACTCCCCTCTAGCCAAGCCACGATCCTCCAACAGTTTTGTTTGTCATGTGTCATGTCATGACATCATATTTCATTTAACTATTTAAAATGTCATGATAATGTTTAGGTTTAATTTTAATGTCATGCTTATACTTAGGTTGTATTTTTATGTCATGACATCATGTATCCTTGGCACATGCTTAATTATGCTACTATTTATGCCATGATCATTTTTCATGCATTAAGGTTAATTAAATTAATTTAAGGACAATGACATGATTTGAAGTCTCATGATAAGGGAATCAAATAGAGTTGCCTAGATAAAATGGATGAGACCTTAGTTTAGAAAGAACAAAACCTACATCTCACGAAAATATTTGACTTGTATGTGTATTGATATAGCTAGATATATGTGAGATGTTAGGAAAATAAGTTAAGTTCAAGGTGCATAAATGTTACATCTAGATGAACTCAAACTCATTTCAATCATAGGTATGAATCATGAGGAAAGCTTATGTACAAGCCATGTGCATTAAGCCCATAGACCATGGTTCAATATAAGGTTTTAAAATCATTTTAAAATCACTTTAAAAAACCTTGGTGTAGTCTATTTTTTGATAGAAGTCACTATTGATGAAGTTGATACAAAGTAGGCTAAAAATATTGAAGTTATCAATGGTTTTGAACTTTGTATTAATCTCACAATTTAATGGGTATTTTATTATAAAAATATTTTTCACCCATTGTATTTGGCATAAGTATTATGTATATGAAATTTCTGATTTTTTAAATTATGTGTATTTACTTATGAATTTTGAAAATCCATTTTTGATTTTTGATTTCTCCGTTTGCAGAAATCAGTCGACTGACGCTTGATGACAATCGATTAGTAGTAGACCAGTCGACTGATTTTGATGTCAATCGACTGGTTGGTCTGATTTCGACTAAACAAGTTTGTTCAACCGTATATTTTCAAACCCGATCTACCCTAATTGCTCATAATCCTAGGATATGCTTTGGAAAGCATTGGAAGGGTGAAAATTCATTGGATATGAATTAAGAGAGTTGTTTTGGGTGGTGTATCGACTTTTAAGAAAGGTTAAAGTTCAATGTTGAATCTTTACCCATAATTTTGATTGTTTAGTGTTCCTATAGGCTTAGGGACTCTCTAAGGTCATTGTTGGTGCAATGGTTAAGGGGAGCAAGTCTTTAGGGAGAGGTTATCCATCAAGGGATGATGAATTGAGTTTTTCCTCAAAGGGGGAGAAATGAAGGATTTGTCTTAGGAAACCCTCATTTTGCTCACCAAAGAGAGAGAATTGAAAAAGTGAGGATTGTCTCTCATTTAGTGATATGTGACTTATCGCTATAAAGAGTGAATGCATCCTAGATGATTTTGGATCAAGGGGAGAATATAAGATCTCATTGGTATATGAGACATTGATACCCTTAGTGGTTTTTTTGATGTATGTCAAAGGGGGAGAAATGAGGTTTAAGTTAAGTAAACCTTCACTATGTTGGACTTTCCGAGTCGCAAAAACCGCTTTTTGCGTTGTGGAAACCCCGGAAGTCTGGCCACGGATCCGTGCGAAGATATATTAAAATAAAAACATATATGTGCTAAGTAAACCTAGATCTACCTTTAGATCTAGAAGTTGAGAGTGTTACCCTTGATGCGACACCCTTCGCAAATCCCGCTCATCCAAATAGCTTGCCGGAACTCTAGAGTGTCAAGTGTACACTCCTCTATTGGTATCCACACAAGCAATAGGTGGAGAAAAGAAACCTAGAGTGTGCTAGCACCCTTAGAAGTTTCGACCAAGGAGGAGAGGGGAGCTAGAGAGGATGATCCAAGGAAGAAGATGAAGTTCTAGTAACTCACAAAAAATGAATTCCTCCATCAAATGGAGTGGCCGGCCACTTCATGACTTGGGGGGTTACATGCATGCATGTAACTCCAAGAGCCAATGGCTCTTGGTCTCCCTCATGAGGTGGCACCACATGATAAGTCAATGATGATGTGGAGCATCATCATTGGCCGGCCATGCCAAGTCATCATCATGACATGACATTTGGTCAAGTCAAACTTGACCTTTCATCTTCCCTCTCAAGTCAAGTCAAACTTGACCTCTTATCTCCCATGGTTGATCAAATCCAACCATTTAATTCAAGTCAATTTAATTTAATGAATCTCTATTCATTAATTTAAATTGATTTGATGAATCAAATCTAAATTAGACTCATTCAACACTTGAATCAAATTGAGTCCAACTCAATTAGTCTAATTTGGATTACTCTTAATCTAATTTGGTTCATCCCATGAACCTAATCCTCATAGTTCATCATATGAACCTAATCTTCATCTAATTGCCCTTTGTGTGTGACCCTATAGGTTCTTGTAATGTTGGCAATGTCCCTAAACCGATTTAGGAACATAAGCAATGAGCGGTATCTAGCAACACATCATTGCTACCCAAGTGACAAGAATGTTGAGCTCCAATATCACCTTTGTGACTACTAATTGTGACTCTCACAATATGTGACAATGTCCCTCTATCCTTGACATCTAGATTGACCAATCGAGGCATAGACCGTGTCATCCTCGGTACAATCTATATCTTGAACTCCAAGTAGACTCACTCTAATCAAATGAGCTCAATATCTCATATTGACTCATTTGGGCATGGCCATGCACTTCGTGGTCTCACTCTATCAAGAATATCGATGTCACTCCCGTCATATAGGAGGGATAGATCCCATCTACATCACTCACATCCCTCTGCATAATTTGTTACATACCCAGTAATCGCCTTTATAGTCCACCCATTTACGGGTGATGTTTGACGAAGCCAAAGTATGCAACTCCTTATGTAGAGAACCATGGTGACTTCAGGTCTAAGGACTAATAGTCATACTAATAGCCACATGAGAAAGTATATGACACTCATATAATGATCCATGATACTTTCTCATGGCGGGTCATTCAATATACATTCTCCAATGCATACCCATGTGTCAACTTGATATCTCATATCCATGACTTGTGAGATCAAGTCATCATGTTGACCTACATGCTAGTCTCTACGTATTAACATTGTCCCTGAATGTTAATACTTGATTAGGAATGATTAAGAGTAGTGTTCTCTATATCATCTTATTATTGATTCAGCCAATCGATTGATATAGATAAGAACCTACTACTCAAGGACATTATTATATTTAGTTATTTGGCACCAATACAAGTAAATATAATAACCATGCCTTTATAAATAGGAATATGATACAATAAAGTCCATATAACAATCATCACATGATTGGCTCTAGGGCTTTCACTAACAATCTCCTACTAGCACTAGTGTCAATCACCGTAGTATCTAACACCCAATGACCTAGTGTGACCATCATGCTTTTCTGTGCCAAAGCCTTGGTCAAGGGATCTATGATGTTAGCCTCTGTGGGTACTCTGTAAATCTTCACATCTCCTCTATCGATAATCTCTCGAATGAGATGGAAGCGCCGTAGTATATGTTTGGTCCGCTGGTGTGAGCGAGGTTCCTTAGCCTGTGCAATTGCTCCATTGTTGTCACAATAGAGCTCTATAGGATCTGAAATGCTAGGAACCACCCCAAGCTCAGTAATGAACTTGCGGATCCAAACTGCCTCCTTTGCTACCTCAGATGCAGTGATATACTCGGCTTCTGTTGTAGAATCAACAACTGTATCCTGCTTCGAACTCTTCCAGCTCACAGCGCCACCATTCAAGCAAAACATGAACCCTGACTGCGATCTATAATCATCCTGATCAGTTTGAAAATTGGCATCGTTGTAACCCTTTACAGCTAGCTCCTCATTGCCTCCAAATATCAAGAAATATTCTTTAGTCCTTCTTAAGTACTTAAGAATATTCTTGACTGCTATCCAGTGACGCTCGCCTGGATCTGACTGGTATCTACTCGTCATGCTCAAAGCATACGAGATATCAGGACGAGTACACAGCATGGCGTATATGATAGATCCTATAGAAGATGCGTAAGGGATCTTATCCATGCGGTCTCTCTCCTCTCTAGAAGAGGGACTTTGAGTCTTCGAAAGACTCACACCATGTGACATCGGCAAAAGTCCCTTCTTGGAATTTTGCATGGCAAACCGTAGTAATACCGTGTTAATGTATGTACTCTGACTTAGGCCAAGAAATCTCTTAGATCTATCTCTATAGATCTTGATGCCTAGAATACAGGCTGCTTCACCTAAGTCCTTCATTGAGAAGCACGTCCCTAGCCAAGTCTTCACAGACTGTAGCGAAGGTATGTCATTCCCAATGAGTAGTATGCCATCCACATACAATACAAGGAAGACAACTGTGTTCCCATTAATCCTCTTGTAGACACAGGGTTCATCTTCATTCTTGATGAAATCAAACTGTTTGATCGCATCATCAAATCGAAGATTCCAGCTCCGAGAAGCTTGCTTTAGCCCATAAATGGACCTTTGCAGCTTGCATACTTTCCCAGTATGCTGTGGATCTTCAAAACCCTTAGGTTGTGTCATGTTCACATCCTCGAGTAAGTTTCCATTCAGAAACGCGATTTTGACATCCATCTATCAGATCTCATAATTGTGGTATGCTGCAATAGCAAGCAAGATCCGAATGGACTTAAACATCGCCACTGGAGAAAAGGTTTCATCATAGTCAATACCATGAATTTGCTTGAAACCTTTAGCCACCATTCGACCCTTATAGGTATGCGTAAGTCCATCCATGTCAATCTTTCTCCTAAAGACCCACTTACACCCAATGGGTTTGACACCTTCAGGTGGATCAACCAAAGTCCATACTTGGTTGGTGTACATGGATTCCATCTCGGATCTCATGGCCTCTAGCATTTCTCAGAATCTGGGCTCATCACAGCTTCCTGATAGGAGGTAGGCTCATTCTCAATGAGCATAACGTCATCATGGTCAGATAAGAGAAATGCGTATCTCTCAGGCTGACGATGTACCCTATCAGATCTGCGAAGAGGTAGGTCTACCTGAACAGGTGGTTGTTCCATAACTCTTTGTGCAACAACCTCATCACCCACAACACTTTGTAGTTCTTGTTCAACCTCCATCAAGGCCTCAGTGCTATGGTACTTATCTTGAATTTCTTCAAGATCGAACGTACTCCCACTAGTTTTTCTAGAAACAAAATCCTTTTCTAGAAAAACCCTAGTCTTTGCCACAAACACTTTGTGCTGACTAGGAATGTAGAAGTAATATCCCTTTGTATCCTTGGGATATCCAACAAAATAACACCTATCGGATTTGGGTCCCAGTTTGTCTGAGACTTGACGTCGAACGTAAGCCTCACAACCCCAAATCCTCATGAAAGACATCTTGGGATTTCTCCCTATCCATATCATATATGGTGTCTTTATCACAGCCTTGGATGATACACGGTTAAGGGTAAAGGCTGCTGTGTCTAGAGCATATCCCCAAAAGGATATAGGAAGATATGTGTGACTCATCATAGATCGTACCATATCTAATAGGGTACGATTCCTCCTTTCGGATACACCATTCCACTGTGGTGTTCCAGGAGGAGTGAGTTGGGATAGAATCCCACACTCAGCTAGATAGTCATGAAACTCATGGCTAAGGTATTCTCCACCTCGATCTGATCGAAGTATCTTAATACTCTTGCCAAGCTAATTTTGTACTTCATTCTTGAATTCTTTGAACTTTTCAAAGGATTCTGATTTATGTGTCATAAGATACACATAACCATATCTACTGAAGTCATCAGTAAATGTAATAAGGTACTTGTAACCACCTCTAGCAGCAACATTGAAAGGGTCACATACATCACTATGTATAAGTCCTAACAAATTTGTTGCTCTTTCGCTGTGTCCACTAAAGGGAGTCTTGGTCATCTTGCCTAAAAGGCAAGACTCACATGTCTCATATGATTTAAAATCAAATGAGTCTAGAAGCCCATCCTTATGGAGTTGAGATAAGCGACTCTCATTTATGTGACCTAAGCGACAATGCCAAAGATAGGTTTGGTTCAACTCATTTGACTTGAACCTTTTGGTACTTATGTTATAGATAGGGCTCTCTAAGTCTAAAAAGTAGAGTCCGTTCATTAGAGGTGCACTACAATAGAACATATCATTTAAATAAACTGAACAATATTTGTTCTTTATTATAAATGTAAATCCTTTCTTGTCCAAACAAGAAATCGAAATTATGTTGTTAGTCAAAGCAGACACATAACAACATTCATCTAATTCTAGTACAAGCACAGAGGGCAGAGATAGATCATAAGTTCCTACAGCAACAGCAGCAACTCTTGCTCCATTGCCTACTCATAGATCCACCTCGCCCTTTGTCAATGCCCTGCTGTTTCTCAGCGCCTGCACATTGGTACAAATGTGAGATGCACATCCAGTATCTAATACCCATGATGAAGAAATAGATAGATTGACTTCTATAACATTTATACCTGAAGTAGAAGTCTCACTTCTCTTCTTCTTAAGATCTTCTAGGTATGCCTTGCAGTTACGTTTCCATTGTCCAGCTTCCTTGCAGTAGAAGCAAGCCCCTTCCTTGGCCACCCCTCCTTTGGGTTTTAGTTCCTTGCCTTTGCCCTTGGCTTGGGACTTTCCCTTACCTTTAGGCTTGTCTTTGCCTTTCTTCTTTTGCACCATCAAAATGGAGTCAGATTTTCCCTTCTTAAGGTTGAGCTCAGGAGTTCTCAACATGCTGAGCATCTCAGGCAGTGACTTATCAATTTCATTCATGTTGTAATTCATGACAAATTGAGGCAAAGATGCAAGATCAAGTCACCACTCTGGCCAAGGAAATCCCAATCTCTGTAGGTTTTCTACGTACCCAATCATCTTGAGTACATATGGACCTACGGGAGTCCCATCTTGCATTTTGGAACCAAACAATGCCTTAGAGACTTCATATCTCTCGTTCCTTTCTTGTCCTTGATATAGTTGACAAAGATGTTCAACCATATTATAAGCATTCATAAACTCGTGTTTCTTCTGAAGCTCAGAGTTCATGGTCGCGAGCATTAGACATGACACATCTAATGCATCATCTTGATGCTTCTTGTAAGCATCTTTGTCAGCTCGCGAGGCAGTGGCAGAAGGTGCCTCCGCAATGGGCTGCTCCAGGATGTACAATTTCCTTTCTTGGGTGAGAACAATTCTCAGGTTCCTATACTAGTCCAGGAAATTTGCTCCATTGAGCTTGTCCTTCTCAAGGACAGAACGCAGAGAGAGAGTGTTCATGTTTATCGACATAGTAATCTACAACATACAATGCAGAGAATTAATATCATATTCCTTTTATCATTTAATTAGTCCTTTAATCAAATGATGCTCCCACTGAATTTATAGGAATTTTGTAGAATCGAGTTATGGATGTGGTCAAACCACATTACTAGATTCATACAAACTAGCTATAATTCCTGTGGGACAAGATCCACAACATACTAAGCCTTGAGTTAGCTTTGGCTAAATCGCCCAAGAATTAGTACGATCGGTGGGTAACACATTACCGATTACATCTCTATGCAACTCTTGTTTATATGATCAAGACCCACATTTACAAAAGACTTTGAGTTAGCTTTGCCTAAATCACCCAAGATTTAGTGTAAATGTGATCTTATCCTATCTTTCCAACGGTTGGAATATGCCTATAGTTCTACTCGATCCAATTGAGTTAACTAGTTTTTACTCAATCTAATTGAGCTTACTCTAACCCAAGCCGTGATAGACAGGACCAAGATTATCCCTCCATACCCTACCAAGATAATATGCGTTGCTTTGCTTTGGCAGATTCAACAACTACAAATGATCGAGGTAGTGATGGGTATCAAGGACTTGATAGGCATTTACGAGTTGATTTGATTAAGATCTAATCTAATCGTAATGTGTATCATATACACATTGAGGCCTTTATTATCCTATATTAGCATGCATCACATACATACAAGCAAAATCAAATATATATATATATATATATATATATATAATTAACTGTGATGTGGTCATGGCCCTACTACGATCTTCTCAAGCCAATGAGAAGATCGGACGGTCAACCTAGGGCTAGCGGCTTCTCCAAGCGCTTCCTTTGACCGCCATATGTCGTCGGCACCCTTCTCGTAACTTCGTTTACAAGTGGACTTTTCGCCGCTCCATTTTGTACATTAAAAATATGAAACTCGAGTTACATTCGAGTCTAAAACTATTTACAACTAGAATTTCAAAAGAAGAGACACGATGCACAAGTCACATACACTATACAACACGCACAACCACAAAAACGGCACGCAGGTCGTATTATGAATTACAATACATCATCATCCAATCATATTGGGGTTCTTGGGCCATGAAAATCACGGAATTATACATAATTCTAAATTATGTATTTTTACAGAAAATTTCTATAATTTTTTCTATTTTTTTTCAATTTTATGAGTCACCTCTCCGTAACGGTCCCGCTAAGCGGTTTCCGGGCGCGATCGCGGGACAAGGCCCCTTTCGGGGATAGGGCCAGCGCCCTTACTCGTAAAATAAACTTTGCGAGTGTCCCTACTATGATCTTACAGCGACTTAAGTCGCTATCCCAAAACCCTAAAGCAAGAACTCGCCGTTTCGGAGAGTTTTTCTCGATGGTTGAAGCCTACAAATGTCCCAACACTCGTTGCTTTGACTCTTCGAGAAAAATACCCAAAAATTCGATAAAAATAGGAAATTTACAGAAACATAAAAATATGTAATTTTTATATCTAATACAAAAACTACAAAAATGAAACACATACATGCTTCGCACGTGGCTCTGATACCATTGTTGGACTTTCCGAGCCGCAAAAACCGCTTTTTGCATTGCAGAAACCCCGGAAGTCCGGCTACAGATCCGTGCGAAGATATATTAAAATAAAAACATGTATGTGTTAAGTAAACCTAGATCTACCTTTAGATCTAGAAGTTGAGAGTGTTACCCTCGATGCGACACCCTTTGCAAATCTCGCTCGTCCAAATAGCTTGTCGGAACTTTAGAGTGTCAAGTGTACACTCCTCTATTGGTATCCACACAAGCAATAGGTGGAGAAAAGAAACCTAGAGTGTGCTAGAACCCTTAGAAGTTTTGGCCAAGGAGGAGAGGGGAGCTAGAGAGGAGATCCAAGGAAGAAGATGAAGTTCTAGTAACTCACAAAAAATGAATTCCTCCATCAAATGGAGTGGCCGACCACTTCATGACTTGGGGGGTTACATGCATGCATGTAACTCCAAGAGCCAATGGCTCTTGGTCTCCCTCATGAGGTGGCACCACATGATAAGTCAATGATGATGTGGAGCATCATCATTGGTCGGCCATGCCAAGTTATCATCATGACATGACATTTGGTCAAGTCAAACTTGACCTTTCATCTTCCCTCTCAAGTCAAGTCAAACTTGACCTCTTATCTCCCATGGTTGATCAAATCCAACCATTTGATTCAAGTCAATTTAATTTAATGAATCTCTATTCATTAATTTAAATTGATTTGATGAATCAAATCTAAATTAGACTCATTCAACACTTGAATCAAATTGAGTCCAACTCAATTAGTCTAATTTGGATTACTCTTAATCCAATTTGGTTCATCCCATGAACCTAATCCTCATGGTTCATCATATGAACCTAATCTCCATCTAATTGCCCTTTGTGTGTGACCCTATAGGTTCTTGTAACGTTGGCAATGTCCCTAAACCGATTTAGGAACATAAGCAATGAGCGGTATCTAGCAACACATCATTGCTACCCAAGTTACAAGAATTTTGAGCTCCAACATCACCTTTGTGACTACTAATTGTGACTCTCACAATATATGACAATGTCCCTCTATCCTTGACATCTAGATTGACCAATCGAGGCATAGACCGTGTCATCCTCGGTACAATCTATATCTTGAACTCCAAGTAGACTCACTCTAATCAAATGAACTCAATATCTCATATTGACTCATTTGGGCATGGCCATGCACTTCGTGGTCTCACTCTATCAAGAATATCGATGTCACTCCCATCATATAGGAGGGATAGATCTCATCTACATCACTCACATCCCTCTGCATAATTTGTTACATACCAGTAATCGCCTTTATAGTCCACCCATTTACGGGTGACGTTTGACAAAGCCAAAGTATACAACTCCTTATGTAGGGAACCATGGTGACTTTAGGTCTAAAGACTAATAGTCATACTAATAGCCACATGAGAAAGTATATGACACTCATATAATGATCCATGATACTTTCTCATGACGGGTCATTCAGTATACATTCTCCAATGCATACCCATGTGTCAACTTGATATCTCATATCCATGACTTATGAGATCAAGTCATCATGTTGACCTACATGCTAGTCTCAAAGCATTAACATTGTCCCTGAATGTTAATACTTGACTAGGAATGATTAAGAGTAGTGTTCTCTATATCATCTCATTATCGATTCAACCAATCGATTGATATAGATAAGAATCTACTACTCAAGGACATTGTTATATTTAGTTATTTGGCACCAATACAAGTAAATATAATAACCATGTCTTTATAAATAGGAATATGATACAATAAAGTTCATATAACAATCATCACATGATTGGCTCTAGGGCTTTCACTAACACACTATGCTTTGGCATTGGAAGTGTTTAAGTTTAGGTTATTGTTAGCGAACTTAAGGGTATTGTCAAGCATAAAAAAGGAGGAGATTATTGGTGCAATTGACCTAGGTCATGATTGATCGGACTCGAGTTTGACTCGAGTAGTATTTTGATGTTTGACAAAACGATTGACAATGTAATTGTCATGGAAAGTCCAAGAATGATCTTGACATTTGAGAAGCCCAAGTCATGTGTACTTGGCAAGGAAAGTCCAAGTCATGGGTACTTGGCCATTGAGAAGTCCAAGCATGGGTCTTGGCAATGGAAAGTGTTGGGAGATTGTTGGTGCAATCATCCCAGGTTGACTCGAGTTTGACTCGAGCAGTACCCTGATAGTATTTTGATGATAGACAAAACTCATGACATGGGATTGTCATGGGAAAGTCCAACATGGAGTTGGCATGGAAAATCCAAGCATGGAGCTTGGTGTGGGAAAGTCCAACATGGGGTTGGCATGGGAAGTCCAAAGCATTGCGAAGCCGTGCGTTTGGTGCTTGGCATGGGAAATCCAAAGCATTGCGAAGCCATGCGCTTGGTGCTTGGTGAGAGATGCATTGCGAAGCCGTGCGCTTGGTGCATATGGGAAGTCTTGAGGACTTGGTAAGTTCACTAGGTTCAGGGTCCTTGAGTCAGTGAAGGATGGCATTGCGAAGCCGTGCACTTGGTGCATCCAAGGGACCGCCGGACGGGGAGCAAATGGAGTGAGCCCAAAGGGAAGCATACTTCTAGGGCATGAGACGCGAAGGATGGCCTTGCGAAGCCGTGCGCTTGGCGCATCCGAGGGACGTGGGCCGAGGGAAGAGAGCTTCGGTGGGGAACTCCATGAGGGATAAGGTGGACTTGGCCAAGTGGCTAAGACTAAGTGTCGAAGGCTCAAACATCGTTATGTTTGAGGTTTTAGCCGACATCGATCCGAGCATAGGTGCCGATCATCTCTAAATCGTCGTATGGTTCAACGGTGTTCAGTTGAACCAATCATTTGGATCGATCGCGCCATGGGAGCGATCGGTGATGGGAGCATCGATCGCAATGGGTGGCGATCGGTGATGACTGTCTGCAATCTGCAGCACGAGAATGGAGTCGACTCGACTGGGCACTCAACTGATGGATGATTAGTCGACTGATGGGTGCCATCAGTCGACTGATGTGTGATCCGTTGGAACTTAACCAACGTGGATCCGGCCATTGTGAGACAACGACTACGATACCAGTCGACCGATGGTCACAATCAGTCGACTGATGGGCGCGAAAATAGCTTGATGCAGGTTATAAATGGAGCACGAGTTGGAGGATTTTGCCATGGTTTTTGTGAAGCTATTGGAGGGGATTTGCTGTTGCATTCCAATCCTTCAAGAGCTAACCAAAGCAAGCAACAAACAAGTGATCAAAAGCAATCGGTGAAAAAAGTTTCTTTTGTATTGTATTTGTATTCTTGTTTGTATTTCTATATTACCATTGTAATTGCTTGTGAGAGGTTTCTCCACCTCCGACGTGTTGTTGAGAAGGAGTGTTATAGTTAGTGCCGTGAGCATAACTAGAGCTCGAGGAGCTCACCCGTGGAGTAGGAATCATTCGGTTTTGAACCACGTATATCGTTGTGTATTGCTTGTGTGTATTTGTGTTTCTTGTTAGTATTATTATTGTTATTCCGCTGCGCTAACAAGAATTGTAGACGAGAACGAATGAATTACGACATCCAACGAACGAGGGCTATTCACCCCCCTCTAGCCAGCCATTCGATCCGTCCCAACAAGTGGTATCAGAGCAAGGTCGCTCTTCGAGGACTAACCGCCGCGAGAGCACTACAAATGGCCGGCTTCATCCATCCACCGAAATTCGATGGAGATTTTGCTTGGTGGAGGAAACGAATGGAGGTATACCTAGAAACCGATTTTGATTTTATGATTATTATAGAAAACGGTTTTGAAATGCCTAGGGATAAAAACAACAAGCAAATTGAGAAGTCAAGGTGGACCCAAGACCAAATTAAGGACTTCAAGACAAATCTTGAGGTAATAAAATTACTTAGTGATTTATTACCTAACACTATTTGGTCTAGATTGGGTGACTATAGGGATGCGAAGGAATTATGGGAGAAAATAATGAAATTCCAAGAAAATTCCCAATCGGCACAAGTAGAGGAGAATGCCGAAGAAGAAGCACCAACAACATTTGAAGATGTTGATGATTTGGTGGAGACCTCCACCTCTAGCATTGAGGGGGAGGAAAGGGTTTCTACTCCGGAGAAAGATCAAGATGAAGCTTCTACCTCCGGAAGAAGTGAAGAGGCCTCCACCACCTCCCTAGGTAACTCAAGTGTTGTAATTTTAAATAAAAATCACATAACATGCTTTGAGTGTAGGGAGAAAGGGCACTACAAAAGTAAATGCCCTAAATTGGCTAAGAAGAAGGCATCGACACCAAAAGTCAACCCAAAGTCAAACGATTCCAGTGTTCCCAAAATCAAGAGCAAAGAGCACATTGTGTGTTTCAAATGCAATCAAAAGGGACACTACCGAAGCCAATGCCCTAGGGGGAGGAAGAAAGGGCAAGAAGGTGCAATTCATGTAGGGGGAGCTCCTAAAGCTAACCCTAAGGTACATTTAGTTAATGCACCTTTAATTCCTAAAGTCAAAAAGCATGCTAAAAATTATTTTAGTTCTCTTGCTATTATCAATGAAAAGTATGCTAAGAGAAATAATAAGGTGTATTGTTTAGGTGCCAAGCATGTTCATATAACTAAGGACAAACCTAGGACTCAAAACACTAGATCTATTTTACCTAGGGAGTCAATTAGGAAAGTTCAAGAAAACTTGGGTGTTAATCCCAAGAAATCTAGACACATGCCTAAAAAGAAAATCTTTCCTCAAAAATCTAATGAAAATTCAAAATTGAGAAAATTAGAGCTGGAGAACCAAGCCTTGAGGTCAAGGCTAGAAAAATTGGAAAAGACCCTAGCAATAATATCAAATTCGGTTAAGGGGTCAAATTCTCAAAAGTCAAGACCTAGAAGACAAGAAATATCTAAGGGCAAGAAGGGTTTGGGTCATAAACCTATGTCCTACCATAATGTTCCATTTAATTATGGAACAACATCTAGGTCTAGAAAAACCAAGGCTAATAGGGAAGTTATCTCTAAGTCTAGCCATGGTGTTTGTTTAGTGGCCAAGGACTTAAGGAAAACCAAGAAAGCCACTAAGAAGGTCAATGGAGGAGTCACCTCTAGAGTTGACCCAAGTAAGACCCAAAAGACTATGGCTTTAAAGCCTAAAAGGGTCATTAGGAAGGTATCTAGGGAAGTTATCCCTAGGGAATACCTTGTTAACCCAAGGAGCTCCAATAGGTATTGGGTTCCTAAAAGCATGATCGATTCACGCTAAATGGGTTAGGGTGTGTCAACCCTAAGTGGATAGGTAGTTAACCTAACCATAGTAGAGTTGACACATTAGGATGTGCCAATATGCTTGAGAAGTTTAAAATAATTTAAATTGGCACAATTAGGTCATAGAGGTCATGGTATGCCATTTTGGGTTTTTGGCACACTAGGAAAATGAATGGCATTAAGGCAAAATGAATTTAATTCCTAGAAATGGCAAATTGATTTTAACACTTAGGTATTCTATACCTTAGTATACTTTACTTGTCATGATTTGTTTGCCTTGCCATGTCATGACATCATTCTCATTTTTATTTATAAAAATGTCATGATAATGTTTAGACTTATGTTTGTATGTCATGTATGCTTAATTTTCATTCACATGCCATGACATCATGATTTTGGCATATGTCTTTATCTATATCATAATTATGCCATAATTATCATCATGCATAAATTAAAATGAAATTAAGGACTATGGCATGATTTGATGGGAATCAAATAATATTGCCTAGAAATATGCATGAGACCATTTAAAGAACAAAAAACCCACATCTCACTAGAAATTTGACTTGTATGTGTTTTACACATCTAGATATTGGTGAGATGTTTAGGAAAAAGAAATTAAAGGTTTTGAAAATATTTTGAAAAACCTTGGTGAAGCCTATCTTGTGATAGCTATCACCATTGAATGGGATGATACAAAGAAGGCTTATTATTGAAGCTTTTCTAAAATTTTGAACTTTGTATCAATCTCCTAATTTAATGGGTAAAATAATTTTCTAATATTTTTCACCCATAGTGTTTAGGATAAGTAATATGCATATGAAATTTCACGATTTTTAAACTTATGTATATTTACTTATGGATTCTAAAAATCCATAAAAGATCGCTTGCAATAGAATGATCGATGGGAGTCCCAAAGAGATCGGGTAGAGAGTCGATCGCACAGGCTGATTTCGGGTAAACTTGATAGTTAGGCCCATGTTTAGCAATGTTTTGGGTCCCCTAACCACTCCTAACCCTAGGATATGCTTGGGAGAGCATTAGAGAGGGTGGAAATCCATTGGATATGGATTAGGAGAAGAGTTTAGGGAGAGTATCAATTTTGAGGTGGAAGAAAGTTCATTGTTGAACTTTACCTTAATTTCGATTGGTTTAATGTTCCTATTGGCTTAGGGACTCTCCAAGGACATTGTTGGTGCAATGGTCAAGGGAGAGCAAGTCTCTAGGGGGAGATATCCATCATGGGAAGATGAATGTGTATTTCCTCATGGGAGGAAATTGGGTTGCCTCTCTTTAAGTGATATGGGATCACTAGAAAGATGGTAGGCATGTGTTCCTTCAAGGGAGAGATATAAGATCTCATTAGGATATGAGACATTCATACCCTTGGGGAGGACCTTTTTGATGTAATGTCAAAAAGGGGGAGATATTACCAAGTTACCAATTAGGTTTGGAATTCTCATTGGGATATGAGAATTGCCAATATAGGAGAATTGGTAGACTTGAGATGGTAGTTTTGTCAATCATCAAAAAGGGGGAGATTGTTGGTGCAATGCCCTGTGTTGACTCGAGTTCCGACTTGAGCAAGACTCGATAGTATTTTGATGATAGATAAAACTCATGACATGGGATTGTCATGGAAAGTCCAACATGGAGTTGGCATGGAAAATCCAAGCATGGAGCTTGTGTGGAAAGTCCAACATGGGTCATGGAAGTCCAAAGCATTGCGAAGTCATGCGCTTGGTGCTTGGCATGGGAAATCCAAAGCATTGCGAAGCCGTGCGCTTGGTGCTTGGTGAGAGATGCATTGCGAAGACGTGCGCTTGGTGCATATGGGAAGTCTTGAGGACTTGGTAAGTTCACTATGCTCGGGGTCCTTGAGTCGGTGAAGGATGGCATTGCCGCGGCGCTTGGTGCATCCGAGGGACCGCCGGACGGGAGCAAATGGAGTGAGCCCAAAGGGAAGCATACTTCTAGGCATGAGACATGGCTTGCAAAGTCGGCGCTTGGCGATCCGAGGGACGAGGCCGAGGGAAGAGAGCTTCGTGGGGAACCCATGAGGGATATGGTGGACTTGGCCTAGTGGCTTAGACTGAGTGTCGGAGGCTCAAACATCGTTATTTACGTATTGCTTTTTAGCCCGACATCGATCGGCCGGTGCGGTCGGTCATTTGCTCTAAATATGGGTTCGACCCGGTGTTGTTGAACCAAATAGTTGGATCGATCATTGCCATGGGAAGCGATCGGTGATGGAACATCGATCATTGCCAATGGGTGCGATCGGTGATGATTCTTATCTGCGAACCGAGAATGGGTCGACTCATTGGGCACTCGGTGATGGATGATCGATCGGTGATGGGTGCCATCGATCGGTGATGTGTGATCCGTTGGAACTTAACCAGCGTGGATCCGGCCGTTGTGAGACAACGGCTCACGATACCGATCGGTGATGGTCACGATCGGTCGGTGATGGAAACAAACTTGATCACGAGGTTATAAATGGAGCTCGAGTTGGAGGATTTACGCCATGGTTTTGTGAAGCTATTGGAGGATTTCTTTGCATTCCAGTCCTTCAAGAGCCAACCAAAGCAAGCAACAAACAAGTGATCAAAAGCAATCGATGAAAAGAGTTTCTTTTGTATTGTATTTGTATTCTTGTTTGTATTTCTATATTACCATTGTAATTGCTTGTGAGAGGTTTCTCCACCTCCGACGTGTTGTCGAGAAGGAGTGTTATAGTTAGTGCCGTGAGCATAACTAGAGCTCGAGGAGTTCACCCGTGGAGTAGGAACCATTCAGTTCCGAACCACGTATATCGTTGTGTATTGCTTGTGTATATTTGTGTTTCTTGTTAGTATTATTATTTTTATTCCGCTGCGCTAACAAGAATTGTAGACGAGAACGAACGAATTACGACATCCAACGAACGAGGGCTATTCATCCCCCTCTAGCCGGCCATTCGATCCGTCCCAACAGAAAGTCCAAGCATTGGTCTTGGCAATGGAAAGTCCAAGCATGAATATTAGCAATGGTTAAGTCCAAGTCTTGGGTACTTGGCATGAGAAGTCCAAAGGTAGAGTTTTGGCAGCATAAGTCCAAATGTGTAGTCTTAGCGGTGTAAAGTCCAAGTGAACTTTGACGGTGAAAGTCCAAGTATGGATGCTTGGCAATTGGGAAGTCCAAGGGTGTGATATTGGCAGGGTAAAGTGCAAGCATGTAGTCTTGGCAGTATAAGTTCAATGTTTGGCGGTGTAAAGTCCAAGCGTTTATCTTGGCGGCATAAGTCCAAATGTACCTTGGCAAAGTAGACCCGGTTTGCATGACAATAGCCGATGGAAGCACCTGAAGGCTAGAATATATAGGAGATCGTTGGAATGCTAAAGGGGGGGTGAATAGCTTGTTTTCGTTTCTACAAAAAGATTAGCGGAAGCACAAACAAAAACAACAATAATAAAGGAAATGAAAATACAATACTAACACAAATCCTTTACGTGGTTCGGAGATAACGCTCCTACTCCACAGCGATCCTTAAGGTGGATCAACCCTAAGCAATCTCACTATGAAGCTTTCTTTTACAAACAACCCTCCTCTTCTTACCAAGGATGAATATGAAGTTTAGAGAGGAGGAAAATTAAAACACTAGAAAGCTTGGAAAAATCGTGGAGGCTTGAGAGGATGATCAGAAAGTAAGCATTAGCCCTCAAAACCACCACAAGTCCTCTTTTTATAGAGAGAGGGCTATTTTTCCCATTGGGGCACTATCAGTCGACTGATGTACAACATCAGTCGACTGACGCCGCGGTTAACGACTTTTGAACAGTCGGATTTATGGGATTCATAATCGTCATCATCCAACGGCATGCTGATCAGTCGACTGATGGAGTGATCAGTCGAGTGATCATGGCGCGTAGTCAAGTGAGACTCCATTCTGTGCCCGTGTTTAACTCGATCAGTCGACTGCCACTATCTGGCAGTCGACTGATGGCGACATCAGTCGACTGTCATGACTAGGCAGTCGACTGTCCGTCAGCTTTTCAGCCTGACTTAGTCAAGCACCTTAATAGTCGACTGATACATCGTATCAGTCGACTGATACTCATCAAGTATGAATAATTCATACTTGAATTGACTCCCTAGACCTAGACTCAACCTTCTAGCTCTTCCTTAAGCCTTGCGCCTCTAGGATCCCTCCGAGTCCGCGATTTGTTCATCCTTTGTGCCTTCTTCCAAGAGCTTCCTGCGGTTTTGTCATGTCTTGGGTTTCCCTTTGATAAAGCGTGCTTAGACTTTATGCCGCCAAGACTACATGCTTGGACTTACACTGCCAAGACTTGTCTTTGGACTTCCTTTGCCAAGATCATACTTGAACTTTGCCTTTACCAAGTCTTCATACTTGGATTTTCCTGTCACTTAAACATGTTCACAGTTAGATCACAAGTTATTGCCTAACTTAGATAATTATCCAAACATCAAAACATATAAACGCTTGGGGCATTGTTGCACCAACAATCTCCCCATTTTTGATGTTTGACAATCATTTAAGTTAGGTCTTTAAAACATGCACATAATCATATTTTCAATATGAATTATATCTTTAGACATTCATGCATATAATCATATTTCCAATATGAATTCTAACTTAAGCATTCCTTCTCCCCCTTTGACATACATCAAAAAGAGAAGACTTCATAATTTTGTATGAAGGAGTTAAATTGGTTGTATCTTGAACTAAGGTATAAAGTTAAAATTAAGCTCCCCCTTAATCCAAGATATGGTTCATGATTAATGACTAACATGTGGAGCAAAGCTTAAAAAATATGAGGTTAAATCCTAACTTTGCACCAACAATATAAGTTAAGGGGATGAAAAGAATTATATGATGAGACTTCCCCTAAAATATTGCATCAAACAGTCCTAAAAACTTCTCTAGAATGAAAATTTTCATGCCATAGTTTTAGGACATCAAGGATACACTAAACACCAGGAAATAGAGCTATTTTTCAGAAAACAAAGTGTATCAGTCGACTAGTTTCTGATGCAGTCGACTGATATTCCTGAAATCTGAATTTTAGCCTTTTCAGCCCAACTTCAAAAATGCGTTAGAAATTCCAGAAACCTCGAAAAATCATGAAATTTTGTGTACATATTTCTGAAATAATTATTTATCAAGGAAAAATAATTTGAAAAATATATGTTTTCTATATTTCAAGATTGATACAAACTTGAAAACTAACAAAAGTTCTAATGTTTTTGCAAACTTTGTATCACTTTTGTGTTCCACTTGAAAACTGTTTTTCAAAATATGATAAACATAGTTTAAATCATGTTTTATTTGACATTTCCAATCATATTCTTGGAGATATATGTACATTAATTGTGTATAAACTTTCCCAATGATTGGTCTAATGAAGGATTAATGTCTCTAGATGACACTTTGGTCCATAATAATGCATCATAACAAGCATGATGAACCAAATGCATCTTCCTAACATCTCACATGTTGTCTAAGTGGCTCAATACAAAAATCATTGTTTCTTAGGTGTTTTGTGAGATGCTTAAAGGTATAAATCCTAGAATTTCTATAGGATCATGCAAACCTATACTTTTATTCAACCAAGCACATCCCAAGTTCTCTCCTAAGTGATGAAAATTCTACTTCAGAGAGAGACTTGGTAAAGATGTCGGCTAGGTTGGACTTAGATTCAATGTAATTGAGCTCAATGTCCCCCTTAGCCACATAATCCCTAATGAAGTGATGTTTCACTTCAATGTGCTTGATCCTAGAGTGATGCACCGGATTTTTAGTCAAATTTATGGTGCTCACATTATCACAAAATACTTTTATGTTGGAGTAAGATAGCTCATAGTCTTCTAAAGTATGTTTCATTCATAGTAGTTGAGCTACACAACCACCCATAGCCACATACTTGGCTTCGGTGGTGGATAGGGCAACACAAGGTTGCTTCTTACTATTCCAACTAACTAGGGAGGACCTAAGGAATTGGCATCCACCACTAGTACTTTTCCGATCCAATTTGCAACTGGCATAATCGGAATCGGTGTACCCAACCAAATCAAAAGACCTAGTCCTAGGGTACCATAGTCCTACATTTAGTATGCCTTTAATATATCTTAAGATTCTCTTAACGACAACTAAATGAGATTCTTTGGCACATGATTGGTACCTAGCACATATACCAACTGTAAATAATATATCAGGTCTACTAGCGGTTAGATACAAAAGGCTACCAATCATACTCCTATAGAGTGTAAGATCAATTTGTTTTCCTTCATGATCATTATCTATTTTTTTATTAGTTGTCATAGGGGTTGACACTACTTTAGCATTTTCCAAACCAAATTTCTTAATCATTTCCTTAGCATATTTGGTTTGATAAATATAAATTTCTTCACTTGTTTGTTTGATTTGTAAACCTAGGAAGAAATTTAGTTCCCCAACTAGACTCATCTCAAACTCATTTTTCATATTCTTAATAAAGTCTTGAAGAAGTTCATCATTTGTTGACCCAGAGATAATGTCATCAACATATATTTGGGCTACAAAGATGTTCTTTGATGTTGACTTTATAAATAGAGTTTGATCTACACTATCCCTCTTAAAGTCCTTAGAGATTAAGAAAGATGATAATCTTTCATACCAAGCCTGGGGAGCTTGTTTTAAACCATACAAAGCTTTCCTAAGCTTGTATACATGGTTTGGATAGTCCATATTCTCAAACCCGGGAGGTTGTTCTACATATACCTCTTCCTTAATGAATCCATTTAGGAATGCCGATTTAACATCCATTTGATGGAGTTTGAAACCCATATATGAGGCATACCCTAATAGGATCCTAATAGACTCTAATCTAGCAATCGGGGCATATGTTTCATCATAGTCAAGTCCTTCAACTTGATTAAAGCCCTTTGCAACTAACCTTGCCTTATTCCTAGTAATATTTCCTTGGCCATCTAGTTTGTTCCTAAAAACCAATCTTGTAGTAATGATGGTGTTGTCATTGGGTCTAGAAACTAACTCCCATACTTGACTCCTTTCAAATTGAGCCAATTCATCTTGCATTGCTAAAATCCAATCCGGATCAAGTAATGCATCTTTGATTGTTTTGGGCTCAATTTGAGAGATTAGGGCTATATGACTAGAGGGATCCTTATGAAATGACCTAGTCCTAATACCTTGAGATAGTTCACCTACAATTTGATCTAGAGGGTGATTTTGATGAACTCTTATTGTTCTAGGAGGTGTATTAACTTGAGTTTGATCATGATTATCCTCAATTAACCTTTCATCATTGGAATCACCTCTTACTCCCCCTTGATTCAATTCTCCCCCTTGATCATTACCCCCTAAAGTTAAATCTTCAAATTGTTGGGTGATCTCTTGATTTTTATCATTGATATCATCATCAATGGGGGATTTCCTAGGGTATGTATTAGAGGTTTCATCAAATTGGACATTTGGAGATTCCTCAATCTTTTGAGTTCTTTTATTATAGACTCTATATCCTACACTAGTGGATGAGTATCCAACTAGGATTCCCTCATCCACTTTAGACTCAAATTTACCTAGGTTGTATTTGGTGTTTAAAATATAGACTTTGCACCCAAAGACTTTAAAGTAGTGAATTGTTGGAATTGTACCATTCCATAATTCAAAAGGGGTTTTCCTAAAAACCTATGAATTAAAATCCTATTTTGGATATAGCAAGCGGTGTTAACCGCTTCCGCCCACAAATAGCTAGGTAAAGAATATGCATTTAGCATAGTCCTAGCCGCTTCTTGTAGGACATACATTTTCCTTTCCACAACCCTATTTTGTTGGGGTGTTCTAGGACAAAAAAATTTGTGCTTGTACCCTTGTTCTAAGCAAAAGTTTGAGAAGTTAAAATTCTCAAATTCCCCACCATGATCACTACGGATCCGGTTGATTTTGAGTTTTCTTTCATTCTCTACTCTCTTTCTAAATTCTACGATTATTCCTAGGGTTTCATCCTTATTTTTCATGAAAAAATACCCAAGTAAATCTAGAAAAATCATCTACTATCACTAAGCAATATTTACTACCAATCATGGAAGGAGTACTATGACAATTAAATAAGTCCATATGTAATAGTTCTAAAGGTAAAGCAGTACTAAGTAAAGTTTTACCTTTGTGTGATGTTCTTGATTGTTTCCCTTCTTGGCATACATAACACATTTTGTCCTTGAGGTACTTGACTTTTGGCAACCCGTTGACTAACTTTATTTTGGCTATTTTGGCAATGTTCTTCATATTGATGTGCCCTAGCCTCCTATGCCAAAGCCAACTTTCCTCTTCTCTTGCAATAAGACACTTAGTAGATGCATTAGTAGCATAGGATAAATCAACATAATATATATTTGATTTCCTAAAACCTACTAACATGCAATCATTTAAAGTTTTGTGTCTTATGAAACATTTTGAAGAGTCAAATTGAACATCAAAATTGGCATCACATAGTTGACTTACACTAAGTAAATTAAATTTCATATTTTTAACTAACAACACTTTATGAATGGCAAGGTTTGGGGATACTTCAATTGTGCCTTTCCCTAGAATCTTAAGTTTTCCACTATTTCCAAAAGACACCTTCCCCTTGCTAGTGTGGTTGATAGTGGAAAATTTTCTCTCATCATCGGTCATGTGTTTTGAGCACCCACTATCAACAATCCATAAGCTTGGTTCTTCTACCTATACAACATGAAAAATACAAGCCTTAGGCACCCAAATTTTAGGACCACTAGCATCAATCAAAAACTTCTTAGAGACCCAAGCCTTTCTAACCTTGCTCTTAAAGGTGGATTTTCTACTAACAAGAGATGTAAATGCATCCTCCTTTTCCTTAGGCCTATATCCTATTCCAGCCTTGTGGTAAATAACCTTTGATCCTTAATTATCATATCTAGGTATTTAGAGCCATTTGTAAATTTTTCTAAGCATGCTCTTAGTTCACCTATTTCTTTTCTTAATTCATCATTTTCATCTCTAAGTGTACATGTATCATTACAAAGTGGTTCTACATTTTTAAGTGACTTAATTTCTACTTTTAAGTCTTTAATCCTAGTTTTTGATCTATTTAAGGCATTTTGAAGGCATGCAATGGTTTTGTAAAGTAAATCTACCCTAGGGGAGTTGCTTACCTCATCATCACTTGATGATGATTCGTCGCTTGAAGAAGAGGATGAAGACTCCTCACTTGAGCTTCCGGCTTCCTCCTCCAAGGTCATGAGAGTTAGGTTCCGGGTGGCATGACACACTTCTTCATCATCGGAAGAGTCCTCCAAGCTTAGTGTGTCCCATGTTTGAGCCACCATTGCCTCCTTCTTCTTCTTCTCCTTCTTTTCCTTCTTCTCCTTATGCTTCTTTTCTTTCTCCTTCTTCTTTAGTTCCGGGGAATTTAGCTTGATGTGCCCTTTCTTGTTGCAACCATAACAAGTTACGTTAGATGAAGGAATTGAACTAGTTGAGATTTTACCTTTGGAGGATTGGAACATCCTCCTCACATCTTTCTTGGTGAGTTTCCTTGACCTCCCACCAAACTTCTTCACATAATGAGCCACCTTGCTTGCCGATAGCTCTTCTTCACTACTAGATGAATCTTCCTCGAATTCGGATGAGGAAGACACTTCTTTCTTTTCCTTCTTCTTCTTGTCCTTTTTTCCTACAAAAAGAGCTACACCTTTCTCTTTGGACGAAGTGTTAGCTTGCTCGTGCAATTCAAATTCACAAAATAACTCATCTAATTTAACCAAAGAAAGATCCCTAGAGACCTTATAGGCATCTACCATTGAAGGCCATAAGGTTGTTCTAGGGAAGGCTTGGAGCACATACCTTACAAGGTCTCGATTGTCGACCTTCTCACCTATCACATGTAGTCCGTTGACTACTTCCTTGAAGCGACCGTGCATTTGGCTCACGGTCTCATTGTTCTTCATGGCGAAGCTTTGGAGTTGGCCTATTAAGAGATCTCTCTTGGCTCTTCTTGTTTCCTTGGATCCCTCATTGAGCTCAATTAACTTCTTCCAAAGCTCCTTCGTCGATTCAAAAAGCCCCACCTTGCTTAGTTGCTCTTTTGACAACCCACATTGAAGTGTGGTTGTTGCTTTGGCGTTGGCTTGAGCCTTCTTGGCCATGTCTCTCGTCCAATCCTTGGTCGGTATGGGCGCTCCGTGTTCATCTATCGACTTCGAGAATTCGTCTACAATGCTAAACTAATTGTCAATATCATTCATAAGGTAGTATTCCATCCTACCTTTTCAGTAGCCGAAATCGTTGTCGTCGAAGAAAGGAGGCCTCGTCATGCTATACCCCTCTTGGAAAGTCATCTTGCTTCGGTTGATTGTTAGATCTTTCGATGCAATCCGAGCTCCGATACCACTTGTAGGAGATCGTTGGAATGCTAGAGGGGGGGTGAATAGCTTGTGTTCATTTCTACAAAAAGATTAGCGGAAGCACAAACAAAAACAACAATAAAAAAGGAAATGAAAACACAATGCTAACACAAATCCTTTACGTGGTTCGGAGATAACACTTCTACTCCACGTCGATCCTTAAGGTGGATCAACCCTAAGCAATCTCACTATGAAGCTTTCTTTTACAAACAACCCTCCTCTTCTTACAAAGGATGAATATGAAGTTTAGAGAGGAGGAGGGAAATTAAAACACTAGAAAGCTTGGAAAAATCATGGAGGCTTGAGAGGATGATCAGAAAGTAAGCATTAGCCCTCAAAACCACCACAAGCCCTCTTTTTATAGAGAGAGAGTTGGATTTCCCATTAGGGCACTATCAATCGACTGATGTACAACATCAGTCGACTGACGCCATGGTTAATGACTTTTGAATAGCCGGATTTGTAGGATTCATAATCGTCATCATCCAACCGATCGATCACCAATCGATGGAGTGATCGGGCCGAGTGATCACGGCGCAATGAGTGAGACTCCATTCTGTCGTGTTTAACTTGATCGACGATTGCTATTTGGCGGGCGATCGATGGCGACATCACGACTATCATGACTAGGCAATGACTATCACGACTAGTCGAGCACCTTAATAGTCGACTGATACATCGTATCAGTCGACTGATACTCATCAAGTATGAATAATTCATACTTGAATTGACTCCCAAGACCTAGACTCAACTTTCTAGCTCTTCCTTAAGCCTTGCGCCTCCAGGATCCCTCCGAGTCTGCGACTTGTTCATCCTTTGCGCCTGCTTCCAAAAGCTTCCTTCGATTTTGTCATGTCTTGGATTTTCCTTTGCCAAAGCGTGCTTGGACATTACGCCACCAAGACTACATGCTTGGACTTACGCTGTCAAGACTTGCCTTTGGACTTCCTTTGCCAAGATCACACTTGGACTTTGCCTTTATCAAGTCTTCATACTTGGATTTTCCTATCACTTAAACATGTTCACAATTAGATCACAAGTTATTGCCTAACTTAGATAATTATCCAAACATCAAAAAATATAAATGCTTGGGGCATTGTTGCACCAACAGAATATGGATGAACAAGTCATGAAGGACTTGGAGGGATCCGGTAGGTGTGAGGCTGATGTAGGTGGCTAGAAGACTTAGGTCTAGGCTAAGGGTGGTCTATCAAGTATGAGGGGATCATACTTGAGTTAAATCTCATGTTTGAGGTTTATTAGTCGACTGAGATTATTGATTAGTTGACTGACCGAGTATTTGACACTTGGCAGCCTAGTCAACTAAGAGCAGTCGAATGGAATTATGACCAGTCGATTGGTCTGATAGTTGATTGAGCTTCGACTGCTCGAGTGAAGCTCTGGCAGTCGACTGCCATGGATGGCAGTCGATTGATTTAAATGGATATGAGAACATAAGCTCTAGTAGTCGACTAACCATCAACTACCGGGCATCAGTCAACTGCTGGGGTATCCGTTAGGCAGGTTCCAGCATGGGTGGAGCCGTTGTGAGACAACGGATGGGAGAGCAGTCGACTACTTGGTAGAAAATCAGCACGAGCTCAACCTTATAAGGAGATTCTATGAAGGATTTGTACTTGTCGGTTCTTGAGCTTTTGGGAGAGGTTTTGCTGCTGCATTCCAGATCTTCCAAGACATTCAAAGCAACCAACAAACAAGTGATCAAAAGCAAGCTTCTTGTAAAGTGTTCATTGCATTTCTTGTATTTGCTTTTGTATATTATTGTATTTGGTTGTTTCCTTGTTTATTGTTGTAAACATTTATATTGTACGAGATTTTTTCACCTACGGATTGTATTCCGAGAAGGATACAAGGTTTAGTGGAGTAGATACTAAAGCCTGACCATGGAGTAGGAATCATAGGTTTCGAACTACGTAAAATTCTTTGTGTTGTGCTTGTGTTATTGTTTTCATTTATTATTTGCATTTGTATTTGTATTCCGCTGCGCTAACAATAATTGTAAACAAGCACGTGATCGAAAGCAAAGAAATCGCAAAAAATGCTATTCACCCCCCTCTAGCACGACCACATCGGTCCCTACAATTAGCCCGTCGAAGACCTTACATGGTGATTTGAAAGTGACGATTCTTGGAGACTTTGAAGGGAAGTTGTTGCTGCATTCTAGACCTTTCAAAGACTTTCCAACGCAACCAAACTATAAGCAAGCAAGATCACATTGTGTAAAGTGCTTTTGATTCTTATTTTCTCATTTCTATTGTATATTTGTATTTGGTTGCATCTTTTGTAAAAGAAATAGGTTGTAAGAGGTTTCTCCACCTCTGAAAGATTTCCGAGAAGGAAGAAGTGATAGTGGTGATACCACTTGGAGCTAGGTCATGGAGTAGGAATCGAGGATTCTGAACCACATAAAAATCGATTTGTTGTGAATTGTGTTTTTGTTTCATTTTTGTTTATATTTGTAGATGAGCGCACGGACGAAATCGACGATCGAGTTCGAATTCTATTCACCCCACTCTAGTGCGCCAATGGACCTAACAAGTGGTATTAGAGCGAGGTTGCTCTTCATCGAACTGACCGCTGAGAGAGCAAAAACTAGAGGATCCATCAAGAGCAATGAAGTTTAGCGATGGATTTGGACTCGATAAATGATTTTCACCACCCTGTAGGCTAGGAGGATTTGTCCAACAGAAGGCTAGAATCAAAGTGTTCTTCCAAATGGAAATAGAAGAACGGTTCGCCTTGATGGAAGGGTTCGAAGCTCCAACGGACAAGAAGGAAGGAATTCTCAAAAGGAGAAAGAGGACCGAGGAACAAGTCCAAAGATCTGAGGCAAACAATAAGGTAACTAGAATTTTAGTTAGTTTAATACCTAATAAAATTCTATGTAAATTAGAAAAATATAAGGATGCAAGTGAACTATGGAGAAAGTTGGTCAATCTCCATGAAGAGCCTTCACTGACCCAAGATGATGATGACTCTGAGGAAGAAAGCACATCATCTCGAGAACTTGAAGATTCAGAAGTTGAGAGGTGCTCAACATTTGAGGTATTAGAGGTTGTACAAGCCTCCACCTCTAGGATTGAGGGGGAGGATAAACAATTGACGTCGGAGCAAGAGGAGACCTCGACATCCGGAGTCGATGATGAACCTTCAAGTATCTTCCCTAATACCAAGGAAGATAATTAAAGTTTAATTCATAAAAATAAAAATCATATCATATGTTTTGAGTGTAGGGAGAAGGGACACTATAAGAGTAAATGCCCAAGAAGAATCAAGAAGAAGATTCAAGTGGCACCAAAGGCTAAGGAAAAGCCAAATTTGGTCGAAGCTTTGATACACAAAGGCAAGGAACACATTGTGTGTCTATTGTGCAATCAAAACGAGCACTACTGCAACTAATGTCCAAGGGGGAAGCACCCTAGCAAGGACAAAGGGAAGAGCTCAAGTGTAGGGGGAGCTCCTAAGGCAAGACCTAAGGTATCTTTCCTTAATGCAATTTTGATAATTCATGATGAAAAACATATTAAGCCTAACTTTTATCAACTAGGTTCTAAACATCATGAAAATAGGCCTAAGGATAATTTTAGATCAATTACCTCAAGGACTATCCCACTTGAGGAGAACTTTAGAGTTTTTCAAGGTAGACCTATCTTACATAAGGATGGGAAGGATAAGAAGAATCTAGGCAATAACCCAAAGAAGATTAGACATATGCCTAGGAGAAAGAATTTCTAAAGAAATCATGGACAAACAAAAATTGAGCAACTTAGGAAGAAAATTAAGTTTTGAGGCTTAGAAAAGACCCTTGAAAAGATGAAAAATACACTTAAAGGGTCTGTTGGACAAAATCTAGAATTTGACAGGTAAGAATCAACTAGTGACAAGAAGGGTTTGGGTTACAAACCTAAGTCCAAAGAAAACATGCCCTCCTACCATGGAGTTCCATATAATTATGGAATTAGTCCTAGGTATAGGAAAGTCAAAATTACAAGGGAAGCTATTCCTAGAGTTAACCTTGATGAGAGTACAATGATTAAGGCTTCCAAGAAGCCTAGGAGAGTCATGAGGAAGGTATCAAAAGAGGTTATCCTTAGTGAATACCTAGAAAATTCAAGGAGCTCCAATAGGTATTGGGGTCCTAGGAATGTGATCCTTTCACACTAAATGGGTATAAGTTATGTCAACTTAGAATAGAAAGATAGTTAACCTAACCATAGTGAAGTTGACGCTTTAGAACTTTTTTGAGGTATAGTGATACTTTGAAAATGAAATTAGATTTATATTCTAAAAGATTTTAAGATATGCCAAAAGAAATAAGTGGTTGAAAGTTAATCATGATTGACACATTATGTTAGAGTCAATGATGTGCTAGGTTTGAGCATCATTATACTTTATTATATATTTGTCATGCTTTATATGCTATACTATATGTCATGACATCATATATCACTTAATTATATAAAACATGTCATCTTTTTTATTTATATTGATTTTTATCTTGTTATGATATCATGCATCATTTAGGAAGAATATATTTTCTTTTGAAAATTATGCAATCAATAGTCCATGATCATACTCATGCATTTATTCATCTGAAATTAAGAAAATTGGTATTATTTGATATCCTAGGAAGGATGATCAAATTATAATGCCTAGATAGAAATGCATGATCCTTTAGCTTAAGGAAGAACCAATCTACATCTCACATAAATATTAGGATGACTTGTGTGTATGTATTGAAATATTTTAGATATAAGTGAGATGGTAGGATAATGAGTTAAGTTCAAAGTGCTTATATGTTGTATCAAAATGAACTCAAACTCATTAAATGATATGGAGAAATCACGAGGAAAGCTAATGTACAAGTCATGTACACCTAGCCCATTGATCATAATTGGAAATATATTTTGAAAATATTTTTAAAATTATTTTAGAAAATCTTAGTGAAGTCTATCTGTTGATAGAAACCACCATTGATGATATTGATAGAAAGTTAAATGAAAACATTGAAGTTTTCAATGGTTTTCAATTTTGTGTCATTCTTTGAAAATGATGGGTATTTTATATAAATCTATTTTCTCTTATAATATTTGACATAAGTAATGTCTATATGAAATTTCAAAATTTTTCAAAAAAACATAGAACTACTTGTGCATTTTTACAACTCATATGAAAATTGATTTCATGAAAATTAGCTATTGTCGACTGATTTCAGATACCAGTCGATGGAATGTGTAGCAGTTGACTAGTGTACTCTACAGTCGATTGGAAGGGTTGTTTTTAGCTAAACAAGTTTAGTTTAGCCATTTAGCAATAACCCTAGGTAGTTTAACTACTTCTAATCCTCTGATATGTTTAAACAAGAATTGAAAGAGTATGATTTTAAATGAAAAATGAAAATGAGAGTTAATTAGGGGAAGAATCAACTTTTAAGAGAGGTTAAAGTTCAAGGTTGAACTTTTACCCTCATGATTGGAGTTTAAATCTCCTATAGGTTGAGGATCTCTCTAAAGATATTATTGGTGTAATGGTTAAGGGGGGAACAAGCTTTAGGAGGAGGTTGTCCATTAATGTGTGATGGATGAATTGTGAGAAGGAGAATGAAGGGTGTAAAAAAGAAAAGAATGAAAGGATTTAATGGAAAATGAAGTATAGAGGAAGAGAGAAACTTTTTGAAGCATCTCAAATGGGAAGAATGAAGGATTTAAGTTAGAAAACCTTCATTATACCTTGGCATAGGAAGAGATAAGTATTGGTGCAACAATGCCCCAAGCATTTATATGTTTTGATATTTGGATAATCATCTATAGTTAGGCAATGTTTTGTGATCTAATCGTGAACGTGTTTAAGTGACAGGAAATCCAAGTGTAAAGACTTGGTAAAGGAAAGTCCAAGTATGATCTTGGCAAAAGAAGTTCAAGGGAAGGTCTTGGCGGCGTAAGACCAAGCATGTAGTCTTGGCGGCATAAAGTCCAAGCGAACCTTGACAAAGGAAGACCAAAGGCAAGGTCTTGGCACCGTAAGTCCAAGCATGTAGTCTTAGCGGCGTAAAGTCCAAGCGATCCTTTGGCCAAAGAGAAACCCAAGACATGACGAAACCGATGGAAGCTCTTGGAAGCAAGCACAAGGATGAAGGAGTCGCGGACTCGGAGGGATCCTGGAGGCACAAGGCTAAAGGAAGAGCTAGAAGGTTGAGTCTAGGTCTAGGGAGTTGACTTCAAGTATGAATTTATCATACTTGAAGTGTGCCAGTCGACTAGTGACTTGTCCCCCGACCGATCACCACTCAACCGATGATCACTGATTCGAATCGAACAATCGATCGATCGCTAGGATTGGCAATGATCGATCCACCCATCAATCGACTACTATACCAAAGAATGATCGCTATAAGTGGATTTCGGCACAGAGAGTTCTCCAGTCGAGTGATCGCCGGAGCACTCAACTGGTTACTCAATTTGTCGACTGATAATATGATCAGTCGACTGATCAAGTTTCCGTTGGGTAATGAAGATTGCGTATCCGACTTATTAGAAGCCATTGGATGGCGGCGGATACAGTAACAGTCGACTGATGTTGTACATCAGTCGACTGATCGAGGCTCAATGGAAAAATTAACCCTCTCTCTATAAAAAAAGGGCATGGGGTGCTTGAGAGTGCTAGTGCTTATATTCCAACCATAGTCTCAAGCTCCCCACGTTTTCTTAATCTTTCTAAGTCTTTTGAATCCTCCTCTTCTGTAATCTTCATCTTCATCAATTGTAAGAAGAGGAGTGTATTTGTAAAGAAAGATTTCTAGTGGAGATTTGATTGGATTGATCCACCTTAAGGATAGTTGTGGAGTAGGAGCTTAATCTCCTAACCACATAAAAGCCTTCTTGTTAGCGATTGTGTTTTTAGCTTCTTAATTTCGTTTAGTATTTGTTTTGGTTCCGCTAACCTTTCTTGTAGAAACAAAAAGAGGCTATTCACCCCCCTTTAGCCTTCCAAAGATCCCTAACAAGTGGTATCAGAGTCCGGATTGCGTCGGAAGATTTAACCATAAACCGGAGCACAATGACTTTTCAAGAGGGGTATAGCACGACGCAACCTCTATTCTTCGACGACAACGATTTCAACTATTGGAAAGGTAGGGTGGAATACTACCTTATGAACGATATTGACAATTGGTTTAGTATTGTAGACGGATTCGAGAAGCCGGTCGATGAATTCAGAGCGCCATTACCAACCAAGGATTGGACGAGGGAAATGGCAAAGAAAGCATAAGCAAACGCAAAAGCAACAACCACACTTCAATGTGGTCTATCAAAGGAGCAATTATCCAAGGTTGGGCCCTTCAACTCCGCTAAAGAGCTTTGGGAGAAGCTCATCAAATTAAATGAATGATCAAAAGAGACTAGAAAAGCCAAAAGAGATCTATTGATAGGCCAACTCCAAAGCTTCACCATGAAGACTAACGAGACCGTGAGTCAAATGCACGGTCGATTCAAGGAGGTAGTCAATGGACTACACGTAATAGGTGAGAAGATTGACAACCAAGACCTTATGAGGTATGTACTTCAAGCTTTCCCTAGAACAACCTTATAGGCATCAATGGTAGATGCTTATAAGATGTCTAGGGACCTTTCATTAGTTAAACTAGATGAACTTTTTTATGAATTTGAGTTGCATGAGCAAGCTAACACTTCGTCCAAGGAGAAAGGTGTAGCTCTTTTTGTAGGTAAGAAGGACAAGAAGAAGAAGGAGAAGAAAGAAGTCTCTTCATCATCCGAGTCAGAGGAAGAGTCTTTAAGTAGTAATGAGGAGCTATCGGCTAGTAAGGTGGCTCACTATGTGAAGAGGTTTGGTGGGAGATCAAGGAAGCTCACTAAAAAGGATGTAAGGAGGATGTTCCAATCCTCAAAAGGTAAAACTTCTAGTAGTTCAATTTCTACTTCTAATGTTACTTGCTTTGGTTGTAACAAAAAGGGGCACATTAAGCCAAATTGCCCAGAGCTAAGGAAAAAGGAGGAAAAGGAAAAGAAGAAGGAGGCCATGGTAGCCCAAACTTGGGATACACAAAGCCTAGAAGGTTCATCCAATGAGGAGGAAATGTGCCATGTCACACGCAACCTAGCACTCATGGCTTTGGAAGATGAAGTCGGAAGCTCAAGTGAGGAGTCATCATCATCATCCTCAAGCGATAAATCACCCTCTAGTGACGATGAGGTAAAGGACTCCCCTAGGATAGAATTACTTTATAAAATCATTGCATGTCTTCAAAATGCTCTAAATAAATCAAAATCTAGGATTAAGGATTTAAAAGTAGAAATTAAATCAATTAAGAATGTAGAAAGTTCTTGTGATGATGCATGTTCACTTAGGAATGAAAATGATGAACTTAGAAAAGAAATAGGTGAATTATGAGCATTCTTAGAAAAATTCATAAATGGTTCCAAATACCTAGATATGATACTTAGGGACCAAAGAGCTATTTACAACAAGGCCGAAATAGGATATAGGCCTAAGGAGAAGGAAGTAGCTTTCACCTCCCTAATTAGTAGGAAATCAACCATTAGGAGCAAAGTTAGAAAGGCATGGGTTCCCAAAAGCTATGTAGTTAATGCTACTGGTCCTAAGATTTGGGTGCCTAAGACTTGTATTTTTCATGTTGTATAGGTAGGAGGACCAAGCTTGTGGATTATTGATAGTGGTTGCTCAAAACACATGACCGGGATAAGAGCAAATTTTCCACAATCAACCACATTAGCAAGGGGAAAGTGTCTTTTGGAAATAGTAGAAAACTTAAAATTCTAGGAAAAGGCACAATTGAGGTATCCCCAAATCTTGCTATCCATAAAGTATTGTTGGTTGAAAACATAAAGTTTAACTTTCTTAGTGTGAGTCAATTATGTGATGCCAATTTTGATGTTCAATTTGACTCTTCTAAATGCCTTATAAGACATAAGAAATTAAATGATTGTATGTTAGTTGGATATAGGAAATCCAATATTTATTATGTTGATTTATCCTATGCTTCTAACATCTCCCCTAAGTGTCTTCTGGCAAAAGAAGAACAAAGTTGGCTATGACATAGGAGGCTTGGGCACATCAACATGAAAAATATTGCCAAGATAGCCAAGATGGAGCTAGTCAAGGGTTTTCCAAAGTCAAGTATATCAAGGACAAGATGTGTGATGCATGCCAAGAAGGGAAACAATTAAAGTCATCACACAAGGGTAAAAATTTAATTAATACATCTTTACCTTTGGAACTTTTGTATGTAGATTTATTTGATTGTCATAGTACACCTTCTTTAAATGGTAGTAAATATTGCTTAGTTATAGTAGATGATTTTTCTAGATATACTTGGGTGTATTTCATGAAACATAAGGACAATACCCTAGAAATAATCATAGGTTTTAACAAAAGAGTAGAGAATAAAAGAAATCTCAAAATCAATCGGATCCGTAGTGATCATGGTGGAGAATTTGAGAATCTTAATTTCTCTAAATTTTGCTTAGAATAAGGGTACAAGCATGAATTCTCTTGTCCTAAAACACCTCAACAAAATAGGGTGGTGGAAAGGAGAAATCGTGCCCTACAAGAAACGGCTAGGACTATGCTTAATGCATATTCATTACCTAGCTACTTGTGGGCGGAAGTGGTTAATACCGCTTGCTATATCCAAAATAGAGTTCAAATCCATAGATTTTTAGGTAAAACTCCATTTGAATTATGGAATGGTACAATTCCAACAATTCATTACTTAGAGTCTTTGGATACAAAGCTTATATCTTAAACACCAAAGACAATTTAGGAAAATTTGAGTCCAAAGTGGATGAGGGAATCCTAGTTGGATACTCATCCACTAGTAGGGGCTATAGAGTATACAACAAAAGGACCCAAATAGTTGAGGAGTCTTCAAATATTCAATTTGATGAGACCTCTACCACTTACCCTAGGAAATCCCCCATTGATAATGATATCAATGACAAAAATCAAGATATTATCCAAAAATTGAAAAACTTGACCTTAGGGGGTAATAATCAAGGGGGAGGATTAGATCAAGGGGGAGTAAGAGGAGATTCTGATGATGAGAGGAGGATTGAGGATAATCATGATCAAAATCAATTTGATACACCTCCTAGAACAATAAGAGTTCATCAAAATCACCCTCTAGATCAAGTTGTAGGGGAATTATCTCAAGGTGTTAGAACTAGGTCTTTTCATATAGCTTCCTCTAGTCACATAGCTCTTATCTCCCAAATTGAGCCCAAATCAATCAATGATGCATTATTTGATCCGGATTGGATCTTAGCAATGCAAGATGAATTGGCTCAATTTGAAAGGAGTCAAGTATGGGAGCTAGTTCCTAGACCCAATGATAGTACCATTGTCACTACAAGATGGGTCTTTAGGAACAAATTAGATGATCAAGGTAATATAACAAGAAACAAAGCTAGGTTAGTAGCAAGGGGCTTCAATCAAGTTGAAGGACTTGATTATGATGAAACTTATGCCCCGGTTGCTAGGTTAGAGTCCATTAGAATCCTATTAGGATATGCCTCTTACATGGGTTTTAAACTCCATCAAATGGATGTAAAGTCGGCATTCCTAAATGGGTTCATTAAGGAGGAAGTATATATGGAACAACCTCCCGGGTTTGGAAACATAGACTAGCCAAACCATGTATACAAGCTTAGAAAAGCTCTATATGGGTTAAAACAAGCTCCTCGGGCTTGGTATGAAAGATTGTCATATTTCTTAGTGTCTAAAGGATTTAGAAGGGGTCAAGTAGATCAAACTCTCTTTATTAAGTCAAAGTCTAAGGATATCTTTGTGGCCCAAGTATATATAGATGACATTATTTTTGGGTCAACAAATGATGAACTCCTTCAAGACTTCATCAAAAATATGGAGAATGAGTTTGAAATGAGTCTAATTGGAGAACTAAATTTCTTCCTAGGTTTACAAGTCAAACAAACAAATGAAGGAATTTATGTATACCAAGACAAATATGCTAAAGAAATGATTAAGAAATTTGGTTTGGAAAATGCTAAGGTAGTATCAACTCCTATGGCAACCAACACAAAGATAGATAATGATCAAGAAGGTAAATCAATTGACCTAAAGCTTTATAGGAGTATGATTGATAGTCTTTTATACTTAACCACTAGTAGACCCGATATTTTATTTGCGGTAGGTATGTGTGCAAGATATCAATCTTGTGCCAAAGAGTCCTATTTAGTGGCCGTTAAGAGAATTCTAAGATATATCAAAGGCACACTAAATGTAGGACTTTGGTACCCTAGGACTAAGTCTTTTGATTTGGTTGGGTACACCGATTCCGACTATGCGGGTTACAAGTTGGATCGGAAGAGTACTAGCGGTGGATGTAAATTTCTTGGATCCTCCCTAGTTAGTTGGAGTAGTAGAAAGCAACCTTGTGTTACTTTATCAACCACCGAGGCCGAATATGTGGCTATGGGTGGTTGTGTGACTCAATTACTTTGGATGAGACACACATTAGAGGACTATGAGCTAAACTACTCCAATGTCAAAGTTTATTGTGATAATGTGAGTACCATAAATTTGATCAAAAATTCGGTACATCACTCTAGGACTAAGCACATTGAAGTGAAGCATCACTTCATTAGAGATCATGTAGCAAAGGGGGACATTGAACTCAATTACATAGAATCCAGGTACAACCTAGCTGACATATTCACCAAGGCTCTCCCCGAGGCGGATTATTCATCACTTAGGAGAGAACTTGGAATGTGCTTAGTAGAGTAGAGGTTTAGTCTTGCATGATCCTATAGAAATCTTAGGATTATACCTCTATAGCATCTTACAAAATACTTAAAAAACCATGATTTTTGTATTGAGCCACTTAGACATCATGTGAGATGTTAGGGAGATGCACTTGGTTAATCATGCTTGTTATGATGTATTACTATGAACCAAGGTGTCATATAGAGACATTGATCCTTAATTGGACCAATCATTGGGAAGTCTTGTGTACAATTGATGTGCATATGGATCTAAGAACATGATTGGAAATATCAAATAAAATACATTTTAAACTATGTTTATCATATTTTGAAAAATAGTTTTCAAGTGTTAAGCAAAAGTGATACAAAGTTTACAAAATCCTTAAAGCTTTTGCTAGTTTTCAAATTTATATCATTTTCGAAATCTAGAAAACACATATTTTTGCTTGATAGACAATGATTTTAGAAATGTGTATACAAAATTTTGTGATTTTTTGATGTTTCTTGAATTTTTGGCACATTTCTGAAGTTGGGCTGAAAAACTTGAAAATGACATTTCAGGTGTGGCAATCGACTGTTTCATATATCAGTCGACTGCCACTCTGATTTTTCTGCAAATCAGCCTTCTTTCTTGACTTAAGTGTAATCTTAAGTGTCCTAACCCTATGGTATGATAATTCAAGTTATTAAAAGGGTATAGGACTGAATGATGCATTGTTTTAGGAGGAGCTTCATAGTGAAATCTTTTCATCTCCTAAATTTATATTGTTGGTGAAAGTAGGAAACTTCGCTTCCCACTTCAACTCAGTCGCTTGTTCATGGCGATCCCTTCTACGTCATCGGAAAAAAAAATTTATCCTTGACAAGAGGGATTGCCCAAGCAACCTTGTCATCGTCGTGCTATTCGATTAGAGTAGTCATTTGAACAAACTTGTTGTTCAAGCGACCAACCTCTATTCTACGAATAGCCACGGAATAGACGATGTACGGATCGCCGTCTTTTATGTTTATGTTCGGGGTCCAAGTATATTTAGCCACAAAACAGAATATATCATGCATATATAATTAAAAACAATTACAAACATGTTACATATGAAGATAGATAAGTGTTATACTTCTCGATCTTCTATTGTATGACCTTCCTCCTTTTGGACATCATGTGGGCGACGATCTACCAAAAGTTGAAGCTCCTAGATCACCAATCTTCCTTCCTTACTCGTTCCGAGCAAGAGGAAGAATAGAAACAAGACCCTTCTCCTTCCTTTAGCCAACCAACAAGCAACAAGCAAGTTGCTTGCCACCGGCCAACAAGGATAAGGAGAAAGATGGATGTCAGCCAAAAGCTCCAAGGGAGGACCCTAAGCCTTGGTTCCACTGGCCAAGGAGAAGAAGAGAGCTGGGTTTGGACGCCGGCCAAGGGGGGAGAGGAGTTGTATGGACGCCGACCACCAATGGAGAAGAAGAAGACAAGGCAAGAATTTCCTTATTTGGTGCCGCCAAGCTCCAAACCCTAACTCTAAGCCTCTTGCCTCCAACTCCAAACTCCCTTGCTTCCAATTGCTCTCCACGCCAACCCTAAAGCCTCCTTTTATAGAGTTAGGGATAAGCCTTGTTTTAATCACCACCATTGGTTCTAGGGATTTAATCTCAACCGTCGGAACTAGAGATTTAATCTCAACCGTCAGATCTAAAGATTTAATCTCTACCTTTGGATCTAGAGTTTTGTTTCCATCCATTAGATCTAGAGTTTTGTTTCCATCCATTGGATCTAGGGTTTTGTTTCCATCCATTGGATCTAGACTTCATGAGGTATTAATAGGCTACAATAGGGATCATGAGGAGGAGTTGGATCTTGGCCACCCAATGGATCAAGCTCACATAAAGTCCGATCCATTAATGATAATCCAATCCACTAAAGGATTGTCATTGATCTACCTCACCAACCCCATAAGTTAATATGGGCTCCATATATTATATGTACATTTTCTCCCCGTGTTTAAGATCTCGAATGTCCGTCGATTAATTAATTTACGGATCATTAATTAATCAACATCTAACTCCATGAGAAGTACCACTCAACCTTTTCATCATGTCAGACCAAGTCCACCTGCAGGGTTTACATGATGAACCTTATGAGCTCCTCAAGGGGACATCATCATCCTAATATATAGGACACGATTTCCTCCTATAATCAACGGCACACCATATAAATAATATCATTTCCCAACTTACCGAGCCTATCGATTTAATCTATAAATCTCGCCCATTGGTAAATCAAAGAAATGAATACTAAGTATATGTGCCCGTTATTATATCGGGATTAAGAGTATGTACAATATAATATCTGAGGTCTGATTCGATTATGTAGTCAACAATAAATCGAATCACCTCTAAGTTGGTCCTGCTCAATACACACAAAGTGTACTAGTGTGATTCTATGGTCAAGACAAACCAATATCAAATCACACTACAACCATACCTATGGTTTGTCCAAAGCCATCTTGGTTGTGAGCCTATACTTATACTTTACAAGGAGCCGATAACATGATCTCCCGTGTGACACCACACACCATGTTATCTACAATGTAATGTATTAGACAATATGCATAACCATAAAAATATGCAAACAATGATCATGTGATTCTTATTTCAAAATAAAGATGTTCATACAAAAGATAGACTTTTCAGTATACATCCCAACAGTTGGTGCAAAGTTAGGAAATAGTTTCATACTTCTTGTTTATGCTTTGCTCCACATGTTATTCACACATCATGAACCATGTCTTGGATTAAGGGGGAGCCTCATATATATCTTATACCTTAGTTCAAGACATAACCAATTCAATTCTTTCATGAACTTATCATTGTATGAATCCTTCTCTTTTTGATGTATGTCAAAGGGGGAGAAGGAAACTTTAAGTTAGAATTCATATTGGAAATATGATGTTTTCATTATGTGCATATGATGAGACCTAACTTAAATGATTGCCAAACATCAAAAAGGGGGAGATTGTTAGTGCAACAATGCCCCAAGCATTTATATGTTTTGATGTTTGGATAATCATCTATAGTTAGACAATGTTTTGTGATTTAACCATGAACGTGTTAAAGTGACAGGAAATCCAAGTGTAAAGACTTGGTAAAGGAAAGTCTAAGTATGATCTTGGCAAAAGAAGTCCAAGGGAAGGTCTTGGTGGCGTAAGACCAAGCATATAGTCTTGGCGGCATAAAGTCCAAGCGAACCTTGGCAAAAGAAGACCAAAGGCAAGGTCTTGGCAACATAAGTCCAAGTATGTAGTCTTAGCGGCGTAAAGTCCAAGCGGTCCTTTGGCCAAAGAGAAACCCAAGACATGACGAAACCGATGGAAGCTCTTGGAAGCAAGTGCAAGGATGAAGGAGTCGCGGACTCGAAGGGATCCTGGAGGCCAAGGCTGAAGGAAGAGCTAGAAGATTGAGTCTAGGTCTAGGGAGTTGACTTCAAGTATGAATTTATCATACTTGAAGTGTGCCAGTCGACTGGTGACTTGTCTTAGTCGACTGATCAGTCACTCGACTGATGACGGCTAATTCTGTGGTCGAACAGTCGATTGCATGCTAGGGTTGGCAGTCGACTGATCCACCCATCAGTCGACTGCTATACCCTAGCAGTCGATTTCTATAAGTGGATTTCGACATAGAGAGTTCTCTAGTCGAGTGATCGCATGGAGCACTCGACTGGTTACTCAATCAGTCGATTGATAGTATGATTAGTCGACTGATCAAGTTTCCATTGGGCAGTGACGATCGTGTATCTGACTAGTCAGAAGTCATTGGATGACGGTGGATACAGTAGCAGTTGACTGATCGAGGCTCAACGAGAAAATCAACCCTCTCTCTATAAAAAAACGGCATGGGGTGCTTGAGAGTGCTAGTGCTTATATTCCAACCATACTCTCAAGCCCCCCATGTTTTCTTAAGCTTTCTAAGTCTTTTAAATCATCTTCTTCTCTAATCTTCATCTTCATCAATTGTAAAAAGAGGAGTGTGTTTGTAAAGAAAGCTTTCTAGTGGAGATTTAATTGGATTGATCCACCTTAAGGATCGCCGTGGAGTAGGAGCTTAATCTCCGAACCACGTAAAAGCCTTCTTGTTAGAGATTGTGTTTTTAGCTTCTTAATTTCGTTTAGTATTTGTTTTGGTTCCGCTAACCTTTCTTGTAGAAACGGAAAGAGGCTATTCACCCCACTCTAGCCTTCCAAAGATCCCCAACAATAAGTTGGGCTTATGGGTGATGCGCACGGACGCGACCTCAAATCCCGCGATGGATATCGTCGAGGACTCAAAGCATAAGCTCGTGCTCAATGCTCGCAAGTGCACAGATGTCGTCAAGTAATAAAGATTATCGATCCCACAGGGACTGAGATTCAAATACCAATATACTAAGTGGTCGTAATTGTTCGGACGTGACCTCTAAAAGGTTTAGGTTGGTGAGGGTTGTCGGGGGACTACTCTGTACGGTGTCACACGAAGGAGGAAAGGAGTGTGCCGAGGTCTACAAAGGTGATTCTAGGACTTCAGTTTTGCTTGTGTATCACAGAACAATGTTGTCAATTGGTGTTGTCTAGACGTTTACTTATGGTTTTGTTAAAGGGACATCATACAACTCTCCCGCAGAGCTGCCACATCTACCGGGAGCTATCTCCGCCTAAAAAGACGGAATAGATGGTACGAGGATGCCAAATCAATCCCTACAGTGGACCATTTCCGATTCCACCGCACCTTTTTCCCCGCAGTTGCAGGAGATCAGGTTTACTCCTAGATTCCTTATATCAAATCTTCTAAGTTTTAGATTACGAGGGCTGTCACCCCTCATATCGCCTAAGCACAGCGGAAAGAAAGCCAAACACACATAGATATAGTAAAGAGCAACTACCAATTGTCAAATCAAACTCATGGCCAGAATTTAATATGAACCAACATTATTTATGTACACAAGCTACTCCCTAATCCTAGAATCAAAAGTACTACTCCATGTATATGAAGGAAGAATCACAAAGCATGTTTAAGTTTGGATACAATAGGAATAAAGCGCAGAAATAGAGATATACAATGCTTTCGTGATCTTCTCTCCGGCGTTGTATTGTAAGGTGTGGACCTCCGGTGGCGTTCCTCCTCCTTGTTGCGAGTTACTGAAGCTTTTTAGGGCTTTGACATACCGTCCTAGTCGTCATGCCTCCCCCCTAGGGTTTGGGAGTCCTAGGGCGGCTCCCTCATCATCCCTCGCCTCTTGGATGAGTTTCCTATATATAGAGGCGGCTCCAGCATTCCATAAATGCTTGAAAAACTCTATTTCTTTGAATTCGCGACGCCGCCACACGGCCGTGTGAATTTCACACGGCCTAGTCATGTGCAAGGCTGGAAAACAGGTGAAATCTTAGCTAGAAATTGAGCTGGAAAAAAGGCACGGCCGTGTGTTTTTTTGGAGCCTCCGTTTTGATCCGTTTCGCTTCGGAAACATGCTCAAGTCTTGGGACATGGCCAGTGCATGTTCCCTAAGGTCCGTGCTCCACAAATTACTCCATTTTTGCTCCAAAAATGCACCATTTTCCCATGAAATGCTATCATGCACACAAAAGTACAAAGAGAAGACCTCCGAACCAGAAAATAAGAAATGCATGCAAAATAGACTGACATATGCATGAAACTAACATAAAATGTAATGAAATGTGAGCAAAAACTACTCCTAAAACCCTATATGTTTTGCTCACATCACTTCCCCTAGACTTAAATCTTTGCTTGTCCTCAAGCAAACCTCAGTGTCATGATTTTTTTTTTAAAAAAGATATTGTTTCATACTTAGCATGTTAACTAAATTTATCAAGTGGTATTTACAATCAAAGCAAAATAAATATGTTCTAGAAATTCACTAGGTTAGCTCCTTGTGCTCATGCTAAATGAATCATTCTTAGGGGACACTCGTTCCATGGTGAGTTAAGTCATCATCTTATAGCTTTCCTAAGGTCTCCGACTCTTAAGCACTTACCTGCCTAAAGCGAGGGTCATTCCCTAGATCTAGCACAAAGTCTCAAAGGCGTGCTCGGTATTGAGAGAAATTGATAGGTGTTTCCCCAATAACCTAACTTGGTCTCAAAGGGGCACCTAGCCATTTCCACCCCCGACAACTATTTTTTATCCCTCATAATCTTCTCTCTCTTTTTTTTCATTTATTTTTTTCTCTCTCTCTTTTGTTTCTCTTTTCTTTTCTCTCTTTTATTTTTTTTTGCTCACTGAGATTTTGATTTTTCCGAATGGGCTTACACAATTCGAGCATCTCCAGTAACTAAAATGCTAAACCTAGAGTCACCTATGGATTCTAAAGTACTAGACTACTGAGATAAATCATAACTAGGTATGTACTAGATTCTCCCTTTCAGAGTGTTCGACATGTGTAGGTGTAAAAATAAAAACTAACTAGTGTAAGTCTAGAACATTCATTAGAGCAAATAAAATAAAATACTATGAGATAAATGAAGTTAAGCTACCTATGGGAACAACTCATGTAAGTAACTTTAACAAAAATACTACTGAGGTAGCTTTACAGATAACAAAAAATAAGTGTTGAAAGAAACTCAACAACTTATGCATGAATAAATGAATACTAACAATAATGCAAATACTAAGAAATAAACTACTTCTAGAAACAAAATAAAATTTGGGGCCCCCCAGACTTATATGAAACAATACCTCTAATATTATGGTTGAGGCGGGAAGTCTGGTAGTCTCGGCATATCAGGCTCTGGAAAAACCTAGTGCTAAGCCGCTGCTGCCATATGTACATGTGGTCGATCTGAGAGCTGGTGGATGCAACGGATGCTCTGTGCTCCTCCTCCAAGTGTTGAACATCCTTCTCCTGAAAGTAAATACGAGCCTCATCGTAGAAGTCCTCGGTCCACTGGAAGTGCTCCCGTAAGCTTGTAAACTCTGCCTGCGTATAGAAGCTATGATCATCCCATCGTTTCCTCTACGTCTGCTGCTCGGTGTATATGTCATCGAGGCGCAATCGAAACTTCAAGAAATCATAGGCAGAAGTACCTGCATCCTGCTCAAAAGTAGAAAAAGAAAATAGTGTAGGTGTAGGCTTTTCACATGGACTAGGGGGTGCGACATAGCCGTGTGAAATCACATGGCTTGACCGTGTGCGCCTCTGGAAATTAGGGCATGGCCATGTGAAAACACATGGCTTGACCGTGTGCAACTCTGAAAGTCAAGGCACGACCATGTGAAAACACACGGCCTGGTCGTGCACCCTTTGTTTCTTTTCTTGTGGCGCACCATGGTCTGATTTCTCTCACTCACTTCACCGCATAAACTTAAAATGACTTTTGTTTTTACCTAGCAAGTTCTTTCCTTACCTACAAATGCTAAATACCATAAATCAAAGTTCGAATTAACTAAATGCATGCAATACAATCAAAGGGAAATCTAAAGACTAAACTTGGGTTGCCTCCCAAGAAACGCTTTATTTAAGGTCTTTTAACTCGACCTTACTCTTATGTTTCATTTGAGGCATTTGAATCTTGCTCATGGGGGAGCAAGATACTTGCTCACTTTATGCCTCTTCCCTTGTGATCCCTTATCACCATATCTCTTAAATCTTGCTCGTGGAGGGGTAAGATATTTATTGGCTGTCTTCCTTGGTTTGAGAGTGAACATGCTTATCTTTAAAGAATCATCAGGAGTTTGGTCATGATATTTTGTTTCATCCATATGCTGTAAATAATGTAACTCACCACAAATATTCTCACCGAAAGATTTATTAGCAGATTATATCATGTCAAATGAAATTTTATCATTACAAATCACTAGGTGGGCTTTGTTATTGGTAACTAAAGTTTTGGTGAGGGTTAAGGCAAGCTCTTCTAGACCCTTGAGGTTAGGAGGTGTTTTGATTGAAGCAATGCACTCCTCGATTAAAGTATCAATTATATAATCCTCAAGTTCTCCTTCCAGTGGTGATTGAATTGATTGTCCTTCTTCACTTCCTATGTCATCTACGCCCTCCTCATTGATTCACTCAAAGTGAGTCTCCACCCTATTAGGTGTGATCCAGTCATTAAATCCACCTTCTAGTCGTTTGGTTTCTATTCTAGCTAGATCACGTTCCATCATCTCTGCAAATTGTTGGCTATGCTCTTTGCATTCCCTAGTAAAATTATCTAGCGGGGCTTCTAAGTGTGGGCTTGGTTCTGGATAAAATTTGCATGGTGACTCATAGCTCTCATTCTCATTCTGGAAATGATATTGGGTCTCTGTCTGCGAATGTCGCCGTCGGAATTCATCGTTCGCCGCTTATTCTGTTCGAATAAAATCTTCCATCATCTGCTCAAGTTGGGATTTAGGCAGACAATATTGAGGGTTTAAGTACCCAGGGTCATAACTATATGAATAGAAATCATCTTGTGGCCACTGGTTGTAATTGTAGGTGACATCTTCTTGTTCAAATTGTGAAGGTTCAAATATATCCGGACAATCATTAATGGTATGTCATGTTTCACCACAATGTTCACAATAAATATTACCAAAACTTACAGCATTAAATTGACCATGATCATGAGTAAAAGCATGCATCATTATATGTAGAAAATTATAAATAAGGAAAGAGCAACTGAATAAACAAAACTGAAATAAAATAAAATAAAACAAGAAAAGTAAATCTATCCTAAGTCTGATCCAATTATCCACCATTCGATTTGATATCGAATCGATCAGTCCCCGGCAACGACGCCAAAAACTTGATACGCACGGACGCGACCTCAAATCCCACGATGGATACCATCGAGGACTCAAAGCACACACTCGCGCTCAACGCCCGCAAGTGCACGGATATCGTCAAGTAATAAATATTATCGATCCCACAGGGACTGGGATTCGAATACCAATATACTAAGTGGTCGTAATTGTTCGGACGTGACCTCTAAAAGGTTTAGGTTGGTGAGGGTTGTCAGGGGACTCTACTCTGCACGGTGTCACACGGAGGAGGAAAGGATTGTGCCAAGGTCTTCAAAGGTGATTCTAGGACTTCGGTTTCGCTTGTGTATCACAGAACAATGTTGTCAATTGGCATTGTCTAGACGTTTACCTATGGTTTTGTGGAAGGGACATCATACAACTCTCCCGCAGAGCCGCCACATCTATCGGGAGCTATCTCCGCCTAAAAAGACAGGATAGATAGTACGAGGATGTCAAATCAATCCCAACGGTGGACCGTTTCCGATTCCACCGCACCCTTTTCCCCGCAGTTGCAGGAGATCAGGTCTACCCCTAGGTTCCTTGTATCAAATCTCCTAAGTTTTAGATTGCGAGGACTGTCACCCCTCGTATCGCCTAAGCACAATGGAAAGAAAGTCAAACACGCATAGATATAGTAAAGAGCAACTACCAATTGTCAAATCAAACTCATGGCCAGAATTTAACATGAACCAATATTGTTTATGTACACAAGCTACTCCCTAATCCTAGAATCGAAAGTACTTCTCCATGTATACGAAGGAAGAATCACAAAGCATGTTTAAGTTTGGATACAATAGGAATAAAGCACAGAAATAGAGATATACAATGCTTTCGTGATCTTCTCTCTGGCGGCGTTCCTCCTCCCCGTTGTGAGTTGCCGAAGCTTTTTAAAGCTTCGGTGTGCCTTCCTAGCCGTCATGCCTCTCCCCTAGGGGTTGGGAGCCCTAGGACGGCTCCCTAGTTATCCCTCACCTCTTGGATGAGTTTCCTATATATAGAGGCGGCTCTGGCGTTCCATAAATGCTTGAAAAACCCTATTTCTTTGAATTCACGGCGCCGCCACACGACCGTGTGAATTTCACACGGCCTGACCGTATGCAAGGCTGGAAAACAAGTGAAATCTCGGTTGGAAATTGGGCTGGAAAAAAGGCACGACCGTGTGTTTTCACACGGCCTGGCCGTGTGTTTTTCTGGAGTCTCCGTTTTGATCTGTTTCACTTCGAAAACATGTCCAAGTCTTGGGACATGGCCAGTGCATGTTCCCTAAGGTCTGTGCTCCACAAATTAGTCCATTGTTACTCCAAAAATGCGCCATTTTCCCATGAAATGCTATCCTGCACACAAAAGTACAAAGTGCAGACCTTCGAACTAGAAAATAGGAAATGCATGCAAAATAGAGTGACATATGTATGAAACTAACATAAAATGTAATGAGATGTGAGCGAAAACTACTCCTAAAACCCTATATGTTTTTCTCACATCAATGGGCTAACCTAACTTAAAGATATTGTCAAACATCAAAAAGGGGAGATTGTTGGTGCAATTTACCTCAAGTCAAGGTTGACCAAGCTCGAGTAAGGCTTGAGTTGAATTTCGATGTTTGACAATATGACTATAAATAAGGGGAGATTGTTGGTGCAATCAACCTCAGATCAAGGTAGCTTGAGTGAGGATCAAGTTGGGTATCGGTGTTTGACAATATAACTATAGGTTGATATGGGACATCTGAGGTCATATGAAGGAGAGTGTTGGTGTAATCATTATTGAGTCAGGATGACCATGATGGATAGAGGTCGGAAAGTCCAACAAGATGTTGGCAAACGAGAAGTCAAGTAGATCAATTAGGTTGACCAAATACTTGATTAGGTGAGAAATTTAAGTGGGTCAGGGAGGACCAGACACTTGGTGATCAGAAGTCCAACTGGGAGTTGGTGAATGAGAAATCCAAGTCGGTTAAGGAAGACTGGACATTTGGTGGTTGGAAGTCCAACTAGGAGTTGGAGAGTGAGAAATCTAAGTCGGTCAAGAAAGACCAGACACTTGGTGGTTGGAAGTCCAACAAGGAGTTGGCAAGCGTAGAATTTAAGTGGGTCAGAGAGGACTGAACACTTGGTGTTCGGAAGTCCAACAGAGAGTTGACAAGCATGAAGACCAAGTGGGTCATGGTTGACTGGACACTTGGCATGAGATGAAAAAATCCAAGCAGATCAAGGAGGACTGGATGCTTGGTGTTGGGGAAGCCCTGGTAGGTCACGGTTGACCAGATGCTAGGCAAGTGGAAAGTCCAAATAGGTCGAGGAGGACTGGATTTTGGTGAAGTGAAGTCTGGCAGGTCAAGGTTGACCGGATGCTTGGCAAGTGAAGTCCCGGCAGATCAAGGTTGATCGGATGCTTAACAAGTGAAGTCTTGGTAGGTCAAGGTTGACTGGATGCTTGGCAAGTGAAGTCCTAGCAGGTCAAGAATGACTGAATGCTAGGAAGGAGAGGTTTTGACAGGTCAAGAGTGATTGGATGTTGGACGAAGAAAGTTTTAGTAGATTGAGGTCAATCGGATACTAGGTGAAGGGAGGTTCAACTTGAAACTAGGCTGAGATTGGTCATCAGTCGACTGATAACAGTGCTCGAGCAAGTGTTGAGTTGAGAACTCAAATGCCAACTCAGTTGATTGAGCAATCGACTGATGGAATTGATCAGTCGATTGGTGGAGTTAAGCAATCGACCGGTGTCACTGTTTGAGCAGTCGTGGAATTTAGAATTCAACTGGCTAAGACCAATCGACTGATGAGTTGTTCAATCGACTGGTGACACTGTAACAAGCCACAGAAGGTTGGCAAGTCAATTGATGAATTTGATCAATCAAGTAGTGGTTTGATAGTCAACTAGTGGAATTGAGCAGTAGACTGATATCACTGTAGCAAGCCATAAAAGATTGACAACTCGACTAACTAGTCGATCGCGGTTGACAATCGTAGATCAAGCCAGTAGACAATAGCGATCATGTCATTAGAGCATCAGATCGTGCAACGATCAAAGATCAGTCGACTGGCGATAAGACCAGTCAACTGGTAGGTGGAAATCAGTCCATTGAAGACCCTATAAAAGAGGATTTCGTGGTGATTTGAAGGTGTTGGTTCTTGAAGACTTTGAAAGGGAGTTGTTGTTGCATTACAAACTTTCCAAAGGCTTTCCAACTCAACCAAACTGCAAGCAAGCAAGATCGCATTGTGTAAAGTGCTTTTGATTCTTATTTTTCTCATTTCTATTATATATTTTTATTTGGTTGCATCTTTTATACCATCACACTTCAAGCAAACCTGTAAACAAAATATGGGGAAGTTGATATTTTGATGTATAATTTCTACTAATATATGGGAATTCATCATTCTGGAAAAAGGTGCACATATTACATTTAAGTTCAGCTCATATAAAAATAGTTTTAGTTAAAACAAATGTGTCTTATCATCATACCTCCGAAATAGAAATATTGAGGACAAAACAATGGAGAAACACGAAGGAATCTAGATCTCAAAACCTCACAGTAGCAAAGATAACTGAACAAGCAAGTTAATTCGAAGTTTAACACCTCATTTTTTTAATTTGTTGTCATTCTTGTCTTTCTTGTTCTCTCGTCAATCATAGAAACTATTGATATGGGTAGAATGCAACATATGAGACCCACAACGAGTTAGAAGTGGAGCGACTTGGTAGGAAGGGATTGTTGGGAAAATTCTGGAATCTTGATGTTCAAAAAACATCGTGGGCGAATACTTCGCACAACCGCAGTGGAAACAATATATTAAATCGGAACCCACCAGACATCCATGAAAAACTATATAAGTTGTTTCATTATCCTAACTTTCCTAGATCTCATCTAGAGGGAGAAGTATACCTTCGATGCGTGCCCTTCGCAATCCTGCTTTTCCAAAAGCTGTCGGATCTCAATACAGTAAGGGTAACCGTATCTCTATGGTATCCACACTGACACTCAACGGTCTTGGAGTCATGTTGTGCTAGCAACCCTAGCAAATGCCAAGAACCTTTTGGAAGAAGAAGAAGGAGAGGAAGGAGAGGGATGAGAGAACTCTTCTCTTGGTTTTCTTGGCTTACTCGCCCAAAACACAAAAGCTTCAAAAGCCCCATAAAGCTTTCATGTGAAAAGCCATTTAATTCACTAGCAACCCTTGCCATTAATTCCCTTATTAAGATAACTCTTAATACCAAGACCCTTGGTCTCCTTCATGAATGCAATATTCCTTTCATCATGAATACCAAGACCATTGGTATTCCATGCATGATGATGATGAATCATCTTCCATGGTTCAACTTGAGTCTAACTCAAGTTTAACCAATTTGAGTCTAACTCAAGTCTTGGCCATATGCTCAATTGTTCTCTTAGTCCAACTAAAAGAAACCATCTCCAAAATAGAATTCCATTTGTGTGTGACCCTATAGGCTCTTCTAACGTTGACAAAGTATCTAAACCATTTTAGATTCATAAGCAATGAGCGGTATCTAGCAATACATCATTGCTACCCAAGTTACAAGATGGTCGAGATCCGACAACCTTTCCATGACTATTATCATGTATGACGGTGTCCTTCTATCTCTGATATCTTAGATCGATCAATGAGATATAGATCGTGTCATCCCCTTATTGATCTTTATATTTCTTGATCCCCAAGTAGACTCACTCAAACAAATGAGCTCAATATCTCATATTGACTCATTTGAGCATGATCATGCATTTTGTGATCCTACTCTATCAAGAGGCCAAAGATATCACCCCCGTCATATGGGAGGGATAGATCCCATCTACATCACTCACATTCCTCCGCATAATTCGTTATATACCCAGTAATCGCTATTATAGTGCACCCTGTTACGGGTGATGTTAGACGATACAAAAGTATATAACTCCTTATGTAGGGAACCGTAGTGACTTCAGGTCTAAGGACTATTCATACCAATAGTCACATGAGAAAGTGTATGACACTCATATAACGATCCATGACACTTTCTCATGGCAGGTCAATTCAGTATATATATTCTCCAATATATATACTCATGTGTCAATGTGATATCACATATCCATGACTTGTGAGATCAAGTCATCCATTGACCAACATGCTAGTCTCAATGTATTAATATTGCCCTTGTCTATTAATACTTGACTAGGAATATTAAGAATAGTATTCTCTACAGCTTCTCATAATCAATTCTACCAATTGATATACTATAGATTAGAACCTACTATTCAAGGGCATTATTATATTTATTTTAGTTGGCACACGCATAAAGTAAATATAATAAACCTTTACCTTTTATTAATGAAATATGATACACATGATCCCTAATCAATCATCTCATGATTGACACTAAGGGTTGACACTAACAATCTCCCACTAGCACTAGTGCCAATCACTGTAATCTCTAAGACCCAATGACCTAGTATGACCATAATGCTTCCTCTGTGCCAAAGCCTTGGTCAAGGGATCCGCAATGTTAGCTTCAGTATCTACTCTGCATATTCGCACATCTTCTCTATCGATGATCTCTCGAATGAGGTGATAGCGCCGTAGTATATGTTTGGAACGCTGGTGAGAACGAGGTTCCTTAGCCTGTGCTATAGCCCCATTGTTGTCACAATAAAGCTCTATAGGGCTCACAATGCTAGGAACTACACCAAGCTCAGGAACAAACTTTCTGATCCAAACTGCCTCCTTTGCTGCATCCGAAGCAGCAATATACTCGGCCTCTATAGTAGAATCCGCGACTGTGTCTTACTTTGAACTCTTCCAGCTCACAGCACCACCATTTAGACAAAAGACATACCCTGACTATGATCTATAATCGTCCTTGTCTATTTGGAAGCTAGCATCGCTGTAACCCTTTACTGTGAGCTCCTCATTGCCTCCAAATATCAAGAAATATATTGGGAAACTCCGGATCTGACGTTCACAACATCGCGAGCGAATACTTCGCACAACCACAGCGGAAATAAATAATTATACCGGATCTCACCAGAGATTCATGAAAAACTATATAAATTATTTTCTATCTAGTCTAGATCTTATCTAGAGGAGGAATATACCTTCGGTGCGTGCCCTTCGCAATTTCGCTTTTCCAAATACTGTCGGATCTCAATACGGTAAGGGTAACCGTATATCTATAGTATCCACACTGACACCCACACTAGCTTTGGAGTCACGTTGTGCTAGCAACCCCTAGCAAAATGCCAAGAATTCCTTTTGGAAGAAGAAGGAGAGGAAGGAGGAGATAAGAGAACTCTTCTCTCGGCCCTTTTGGCTTGCACACCCAAACAAAAGTCACACCCAAGTGTTACCAACGTGAAACACCAAAAGCCATTTTAATCCAATGCATCAATGCCATTATCTCCTCATTAAGACATCTCTTAATACCAAGACTCTTGGTATTCTCCTTCATGAATTCTCATCATGAATACCAAGGCTCTGAAAGGTTTTGCCCCGGAAGCTCTCCTACTAATTGTAGGGTTTTCCCTTTGTCGAGTCCGTGAGAGGAAACTTCGCTTCCCCTTCACCTCGGGTGCTTAACCATGGTGATCCCTTCGATGTCCCCGGATTAAAAAATTTAATCCTAGACAAAAGGGATTCCCAAAGCAACCAAGTCATCGTCGTGCTATTCATTTAGAGAGGTCACTTGAACAAACTAGTTGTTCAAGCGACCATCCTTTATTCTACGAGTAGCCGCGGAATAGACGATGTCCGGATCGCCGGTTTTTGTGTTTATACTCGGGATCCAAGTATTATTTAGCCTATTTACAGAAATATAACATGCTTATATTTTGAAAAACAAACACAAGCAATGAATAAAAGAGATAGAAGAATAGTTATACCTCTTGGTCTTCTAATGTATGACCCTCCTCCTTTTGGACGTCGTGTGGGCGACGATCCACCAAAAGTCAAAGCTCCTAGATCGCAAAACTTCCTTCCTTGCTTTTCCCAAGCAAGAGGAAGAAGAGAAACAATGTTTTTCTCCTTCAAAAACTCAACCAACAAAGAACTATAGAAGTTCTTGCCGCCGGCCAACTAGAAGGAGAAGAAGATGATGGAAAACTACCAAGACACCAAGGGAAACCCTATATCTTGTTTCCACCACCTAAGGAGAAGAGAGGGGAGTGTTTTGGGCGCTGGCCAAGGGCTGGGAAGGGCTGGAATAGCTGCTGGACGTTGGCCACAAGGCAAGGAAGAAGAAGGAAAACTTGCCTTATTTGGTGCCACCCTTGCTTCCAAACCCTAACCCTAATTCAAATCCTATCTCAACTAGGATTGCCCTATTCTTTCCGCCCAAGCCTTGCTCCCTCTCTATCATCATCTTCACGCCAACCCCATGCCACCTTTTATAGAGTTTGGGGATAAGCCATGAATTAATCTCCTCCATTGGTTCTAGGGATTTAATCTCAACCGTCGGATCTAGAGATTTAATCTCAACCGTCGGATCTTAGAGATTTAATCTCTACCAATGGATCTTAGTGTTTTGTTTCTATCCATTGGATCTAAGCATCTTGAGGTGTTAATGGGCTACATTAGGGACCATGAGGAGGAGTTGGGTCTTGGCCACCCATGGATCAAGCCCACATAAAGTCCGATCCACTAATGATGGTCCAATCCACTAAAGGTCCATCATTGATCTACCTCACCAACCCCCATATGATAATATGGGCTCCATATATTATTTGTACATTTTCTCCCGTGTTTAAGATCTCGAATGTCCGCGATTAATTAATTTCTTGACCATTAATTAATCAACATCTAACTCCTTGAGTAGTACCACTCAACCTTTTCATCATGCCGACCTAGTCCACTGCAGGTTTACATGATGAACCTTGAGCTCCTCAAGGGGACATCATCATCCTAATATATAGGACACGGTTTCCTCCTATAATCAACGGCACACCATATAAATAATATCATCTCCCAACTTAAGTCTATCGATTTAATCTATAAATCTCGCCCATTGGTAAATCAAAGAGATGAGTACCAAGTATATGTGCAGATTATTATATCGGGATTAAGAGCATGTACTAAATAATATCCGAGGTCCGATTCGATTATGTAGTCGACAATAAATCGAATCACCTCGTGTCAGTCTGCTCAATACACACAAAGTGCACTAGTGTGATTCTATGGTCAAGACAAACCAATACCAAATCACACTACAACCATTCCGATGGTTTGTCCAAAGCCATCTCGGTTGTGAGCCTTTACTTATACTTTACAAGGAGCCGATAACATGATCTCCCGTGTGACACCACACACCATGTTATCTACAATGTAACGTATTAGACAATATGCATAAATATATGCAAACAATGATCATGTGATTCTTATTTCAAAAATAAAGATGTTTATAGAAAAGATAGACTTTTCAGTATACATCCTTACAATCTCCCACTTATACTAAAAGACTATGCTGTGCTCTTACTGTCATACATCTGATTCCCCTTCCCTCCACATGCCTATCAAAGCTCTCGCTAGAAGGGCCTTAGTGAAAGGGTCTACCAGGTCATCCTCTGATGCAATCTAGGCGACAGCAACTTCTACCTCCTTTACGATTTCTCGTATCAGGTGGTACTTGCACTTTATGTGTTTACTAGCCTTATGGGCTCGTGGTTCCTTCGAGTTTGCAACTGCACCATTGTTATCACAATAAATTATGATAGTTCTGGGCAAACCAGGAATCACATCTAAGTCCATCAAGAAGTTCCTGAGCCATACAGCTTCTTTGGCCGCCACAGGGGCTGCCAGATACTCAGCTTCCATGGTGGAGTCCGCCACGCATTTCTGCTGGGCACTCCTCCATGCAATGGCTCCACCTCCTAAAGTAAACACAAAACCTGAGGTAGACTTACTGTTATCCCTATATGATTGGAAATCGCAATCCATGCAACCCACAGGGAGTAATTGGTATGCACGGTAAACTAGCATATAATCCCTTGTCCTTCTCAGGCACTACAATATATGCTTTTACCGCAGTCCAATGTCCCTGTCCTGGATTACTCTGATATCTGCTAACCATGCCCACGGCAAAGCAGATATCTTGTCTCATACATAGCATACATGAGGCTTACTACTGCCGAAGCATAAGGAACCGCCTCCAGCTCCTTTATCACCTCAGATGATCTAGGACACATCTCCTTAGATAAAGTAACTCCATACCTGAAAGGTAGAAAACCCTTCTTGGAGTTCTGCATGCTAAAATGATCCAAAATCATGTCTATGTATGAAGCTTGGGATAAGCACAACAACCTTGATCCCAAGGTTGTGACCCACTTCTCTCAAGTCCTTCAAAACTGTTTGGACAACCATACCCTTACGTCTGATAACACTCTGATGTTGTCGCCAACCACCAAAATGTCATCTACGTATAGTACAAGAAATACCACTACGTTTCCGTCACATCTCTTGTATACACAAGACTCATCCGGACTTTGAATAAATCCATAAGTCTAGATTTACCTCATCAAAGCGGATGTTCCAAGACCTCAAAGCTTGCTTCAGTCCATAAATGGACCGATTAAGCTTACACACAAGATTCTCTTTGCCCTTAGCAATGAATCCCTCTGGTCGCTTCATGTAGATGGATTCCTCAAGACTTCCACTAAGGAATGCTGTCTTGATATCCATCTGTCACACCTCATAATCCATATGAGTTGCTATGCATAAGAGCTCCCAGACCTGTCTTGAATCCATAGATTCAATCTCAGTATTCATTGCACTTTGCAAAGATGCTGTATTTATATCTTGGATTGCCTCGTCGTATGTCTAGGGATCAAGTTCATGTTTGCTAGGGACCAAATCAGAAGATTTGTCCAAAAACATGAATCTAAGAGGTTGTCTAACAACCCTCCCACTACGACGAGGTATCTTCTGTGTATCCTCTGTGACACGCGGTGCAGTGACATGTGGTATGTCCTCTTGTACCGGTGGTACTAAAGAAGTGACTTCCCTTTTAACTCCTCCAGAACAATTTTACTCTTGGGCTTGTGGCTTATCACATAGTCTTCCTCTAGAAATCTGGCATTCGTGTTAACGATCACCCTCTGATCTCTAGGACTATAAAACAAGTCAGAATAACTCATCATCGATCTAACCATCTCCATAAGAGTCCTATTCCTTCGCTCTGCTACACCGTTCTGCTGGGGTGTGCCAGGTGCAGTCAATTGGGATTGAATCCCAACCTCTGATAAGTAGTTCCTAAACTCTCCCAAGAGGTTGTCACCACCACGATCAGATCGTAGTGTCATCCACATCTTGAATAATCATCTACAAAAGAGATGAAATATTCAAGATTACCTCTTGCCTAGATAGCCATAGGACCACACAAATCAGAATGAACCATTTCTAACACATCTTTGGCTCTATACCCCTTGGCCTTAAAAAGGCCTCTTGGTCATCTTACCCTCCAAGCAAGATTCGTAGGTTGGGATATCCTCCACCACTAATGAACCCAAAGGTCCATCAGCTATCAACCTTTGAATTCTGCTTAGGTTAATGTGACCAAGCCTAAGAAGCCAAAGATATGTTTGGTTCATCTTCGAAGGTTCTTTTCTCTTATTGGAATTAGAAGATGAGTTATTAACTTCAATTTGCATCGTGGGAGGTTTTGGTTCAAATTTCCTTTCAATGTACCTGAATAGATATTCTCCCTATTCCTTTTATAACAACTATGTCATTAAAAGAAATAGAATATCCATCCATAATAATTTAGAAACTGAAACTAAATTCTTTCTAAATAAAGGTACATAAAGGGAATTTTCCAGAACCAAAGTTTTATTATTTTCGAGAGATAAATAAAACTTCTCCCACTGCAATAGCCGCCACCATCATGGCATTGCCCAAGTAAATGGTAATCTCCCCTTCAACTAGTCATCGGGTTTCCTGGAACCCCTGCAAATTGTTGCAGACATGATTAGTGGCTCCCGTATCTACTCACCAGGTGCCGGTAGATATCACCGCTAATCATGTTTCAATGACTAGTCCAAAAGATATACCTATGTTACTGTTTTGGATTGGGACAGTCCTTCTTCCAATGTCCATCCTGCTTGCAAGTGAAGTACTTGCCTTTCGGCTTCTTCACTCTTCCCTGAGATCCTCCCACCATCTTTGCTTCACCTTGTTTCTTCTTCTTCTTGCCTTTCGGCTTAGAAGTAGAAACTCTTTTGAGCAATGATGATGGAGACACTCTTGAAGAGTGCATACTAGCGAGATAAGACAATATTTGGATTCATTTCATTCAATATAATTTTGGTACAATAAGTTTATTTCCTTTAGTATCAAAATAAGTGGACTGAAAGTCAATTTTGAAAATCCTAAGAATCACATAGATCATTACTTTAGATTTCAAAAAATTATTGATTCCTCAAACAATAAAATTTCGAAATCAACCAACACCTCAAATCACCGAGAATATTGCATGCCACGATAGTGTGGACGTATACGAATTCTACATTTGTAAGAGGAGGTTTTACCCATTAATTTTATTATCTTGTCAACCTTACTTTTTGACAAATAAAATTAATAGTTGGTTCCTCTTTGGCCCTACAAATAAAAGCAGTGACTCCGATGGGGAGGATACTTTTTATTTGCATCTAAGTGTGCACCATTACACGGTACTAAGGGAATTATTTCGGATTATGTGCCTTACCGATGGGGAAGTACACACGCTCCTAAATAATTTCTTATAACCATTATTTGACCTTGTGATCCGCAAACAAACCCATCCGATGGGGAGGAAGGCACTCAGAGCCGACGCGCAAGTTTGTTGCATCACATGTCAAATTGTAATGGAGGCTGCGGGAATTAATTAAAATATCCCTCTCCCACTTAGTAAATTGAAAATGAGGAATTTTCAAGCACACACAACATGCTTATTATTACTGTAGATTTCAATAAAAATTATTGATTCCTCAAACAATAAAATTTTGAAATCAACCAACACCTCAAAACATCGAGAATATCGCATGCCACGATAGTGTGGACGTATACGAATTCTACATTTGTAAGAGGAGGTTTTACCCATTAATTTTATTATCTTGTCAACCTTACTTTTTGATAAATAAAATTAATAGTTGGTTCCTCTTTGGCCCTACAAATAAAAGCAGTGACTCCGATGGGGAGGATACTTTTTATTTGTATCTAAGTGTGCACCATTACACGATTCTAAGGGAATTATCTCGGATTATGTGCCTTACCGATATGGAAGTACACACGCTCCTAAATATTTTCCTATAACCATTATTTGACCTAGTGATCCGCAAACAAACCCATCCGATGGGGAGGAAGGCACTCAGAGCCGACGCGCAAGTTTGTTTGCATCACTTGTCAAATTGTAATGGAGGCCGCGGGAATTTATAAAAATATCCCTCTCCCACTTAGTAATTTGAAATTGAGGAATTTTCCTAGCCTACGACATGCATATCAAACAAAAAGCAATAAATATGAAAAATAAATTATTTTCCAACTATTATGGCTTTTGTCTTCAATATGACTCCTGTCGCATCGCCATCTCGTCCGCTCCTCCTACGCCATGTACGAGCCATCCAGAGATCCGAGCCGAGACTAAATCCTATTTTAATTTACATCCATCGATCCTATACTCCACAAATCTAGATCGAAAGTAAAATAAAATAAAGAGCGGCTAAACAATGTCGTATTTAATTTACAAAAACTAAATACTAGCCTCGTCAACCCCGAGGATTCAACAAAATAAACATTTACACACATAAAATCACATACACACACATGCCATAATAGTGGAATCTTATGCCTGCAACCAAAGAGTTAAGCTACGCATATCCTACTATTATCCGACACATTTAATATATGAAAAAGTGCATAAAAATTAACCAAATCCTAAACACACAAAACCGGAAACCTTGGCTCTGATACCAATTGAAAGGTTTTGCCCCGGAAGCTCTCCTACTAATTGTAGGGTTTTCCCTTTATCGAGTCCGTGAGAGGAAACTTCGCTTCCCCTTCACCTCGGTTGCTTAACCATGGTGATCCCTTCGATGTCCCCGGATTAAAAAATTTAATCCTAGACAAAAGGGATTCCCAAAGCAACCAAGTCATCATCGTGCTATTCATTTAGAGAGGTCACTTGAACAAACTAGTTGTTCAAGCGACCATCCTCTATTCTACGAGTAGCTGCAGAATAGACGATGTCCGGATCGCCGGTTTTTGTGTTTATACTCGGGATCCAAGTATTATTTAGCCTATTTACAGAAATATAACATGCTTATATTTTGAAAAACAAACACAAGCAATGAATAAAAGAGATAGAAGAATAGTTATACCTCTTGGTCTTCTAATGTATGACCCTCCTCCTTTTGGACGTCGTGTGGGCGACGATCCACTAAAAGTCAAAGCTCCTAGATCGTAAAACTTCCTTCCTTGCTTTTCCCAAGCAAGAGGAAGAAGAGAAACAATGTTTTTCTCCTTCAAAAACTCAACCAACAAAGAACTATAGAAGTTCTTGCCGCCGGCCAACTAGAAGGAGAAGAAGATGATGGAAAACTACCAAGACACCAAGGGAAACCCTATATCTTGTTTCCACCACCTAAGGAGAAGAGAGGGGAGTGTTTTGGGCGCCGGCCAAGGGCTGGGAAGGGCTGGAATAGCTGCTGGACGTTGGCCACAAGGCAAGGAAGAAGAAGGAAAACTTGCCTTATTTGGTGCCACCCTTGCTTCCAAACCCTAACCCTAATTCCAATCCTATCTCAACTAGGATTGCCCTATTCTTGCCGCCCAAGCCTTGCTCCCTCTCTATCATCATCTTCACGCCAACCCCATGCCACCTTTTATAGAGTTTGGGGATAATCCATGAATTAATCTCCTCCATTGGTTCTAGGGATTTAATCTCAACCGTCGGATCTAGAGATTTAATCTCAACCGTCGGATCTTAGAGATTTAATCTCTACCAATGGATCTTAGTGTTTTGTTTCTATCCATTGGATCTAAGCATCTTGAGGTGTTAATGGGCTACATTAGGGACCATGAGGAGGAGTTGGGTCTTGGCCACCCATGGATCAAGCCCACATAAAGTCCGATCCACTAATGATGGTCCAATCCACTAAAGGTCCATCATTGATCTACCTCCCCCACCCCCATATGATACTAGGGGCTCCATCTCTTATTTGGACATGGTCGCCCCGTGTTTAAGCTCTCGACTGTCCGTCGATTAATTACTTGACTAACCATTAATTAATCAACATCTAACTCCTTGAGTAGTACCACTCAACCTTTTCATCATGCGGACCTAGTCCACTGCAGGGTTTACATGATGAACCTTATGAGCTCCTCAAGGGGACATCATCATCCTAATATATAGGACACGGTTTCCTCCTATAATCAACGGCACACCATATAAATAATATCATCTCCCAACTTACCGAGTCTATCGATTTAATCTATAAATCTCGCCCATTGGTAAATCAAAGAGATGAGTACCAAGTATATGTGCCTGTTATTATATCGGGATTAAGAGCATGTACTAAATAATATCTGAGGTCCAATTCGATTATGTAGTCAGCAATAAATCGAATCACCTCTGTGTCGGTCCTGCTCAATACACACAAAGTGCACTAGTGTGATTCTATGGTCAAGACAAATCAATACCAAATCACACTACAACCATTCCGATGGTTTGTCCAAAGCCATCTCGGTTGTGAGCCTTTACTTATACTTTACAAGGAGCCGATAACATGATCTCCCGTGTGACACCACACACCATGTTATCTACAATGTAACGTATTAGACAATATGCATAAATATATGCAAACAATGATCATGTGATTCTTATTTCAAAAATAAAGATGTTTATAGAAAAGATAGACTTTTCAGTATACATCCCTACAGGCTCTTGGTATTCCCATGCATGATTAATCAAATTAATCATGCATGATGATGAATCATCTTCCATGGTTCAACTTGAGTCTAACTCAAGTTTAACCAGTTTGAGTCTAACTCAAATCTTGGCCATATGCTCAATTGTCCTTTTAGTCCAACTAAAAGAAACCATCTTCAAAATAGAATATCATTTGTGTGTGACCCTATAGGCTCTTGTAATGTTGGCAATGTATCTAAAACTCCTTTTAGATACATAAACAATGAGTGACATCTAGCAATACATCATTGTTACCCAAGTTACAAGATCGTCGAGATCTGACAACCTTTCCATGACTATTATCATGTATGACGGTGTCCTTCTATCTTTAATATCTTAGATCGATCAATGAGGCATAGACCGTGTCATCCCCTTATCAATCTTTATGTTTCTTGATCCCCAAGTAGACTCACTCAAACAAATGAGCTCAATATCTCATATTGAATCATTTGAGCATGGTCATGCATTTCGTGGTTCTACTCTATCAAGAGGCCAAAGATATCACTCCTGTCATATAGGAGGGATAGATCCCATCTATATCACTCACATCCCTCCGAATAATTCGTTACATACCCAGTGATCGCTGTTATAGTCACCCTGTTACGGCGTGACTTTAGACGATACCAAAGTACATAACTCCTTATGTAGGGAATCGTAGTGACTTTAGGTCTAAGGACTATTCATACCAATAGTCACATGAGAAAGTATATGACACTCATATAACGATCCATGATACTTTCTCATGGCGGGTCAATTCAGTATATATATTCTCTAATATATATACTCATGTGTCAATGTGATATCACATATCCATGACTTGTGAGATCAAGTCATCCATTGACCTACATGCTAGTCTCAATGTATTAATATTGCCCTTGTATATTAATACTTGACTAGGAATATTAAGAATAGTGTTCTCTATAGCTTCTCATAATTAATTCTACCAATTGATATATTATAGATTAGAACCTACTATTCAAGGATATTATTATATTTATTTTAGCTGGCACATGCATAAAGTAAATATAATAAACAATCTTTGTCTTTTATTAAATGAAATATAATACACATAATCCCTAATCAATCATCTCATGATTGGCACTACATCTCATGATTGACACTAAGGGCTGACACTAACAAAATATTCTTTAGTTCTTCTCAAGTACTTAAGAATATTCTTGAAGGCTATCCAGTGACTATCACCTAGATCTAACTGATACCTACTCATCATGCTCAAATCATACAAGACATCAGGATGAGTGCATAGCATGGTGTACATGATAGACCCTATAGCAGATGCATAAGGGATTTGATCCATGCGTTCCCTTTATTCCTTAGAAGAAGGGCATTGAGCCTTCGAAAGGCCCACACCATGTGACACTGGCAGAAATCCCTTCTTGGAATTCTCCATGGCAAAATGCTTAACCACCTTGTCAACGTATGCACTCTGACTTAGGCTAAGCAATCTCTTAGATCTATCTCTATAGATCTTAATGCCTAAAATGTAGATTGCTTCACCTAAGTCCTTCATTGAGAAACAATTCCCAAGCCAAGTCTTCACAGACTACAGCGTAGGGATGTCGTTCCCAATGAGAAGTATGTCATCAACATACAAGATAAGAAAGATAACTATGCTCCCACTAACCCTCTTGTAGACACAGGGTTCATCTTCATTCTTGATGAAACCAAACTGTTTGATTGCATCATTGAATCGAAGATTCTAGCTTCTAGATGCTTGCTTTAAACCATAAATGGACCTCTGCAACTTACATACCTTCCTAGTATGATTTGGATCTACAAAACCCTCAGGTTGTATCATGTACACATCCTCAAGGAGGTTTCCATTCAGAAATGCAGTTTTGACATCCATTTGCCAGATATCATAATCGTGGTAAGCTGCAATAGCTAGAATGATCCGAATGGACTTAAGCATCGCAACTGGTGAAAAAGTTTCATCATAGTCAATACCATGAATATGCTTGAAACCTTTAGCTACCAATCACCCTTTATAGGTATGTATAAGTCCTTTCATGTTAGTCTTTCTCTTAAAGACCCACTTACACCCAATGGGTTTGACCTCTTCAGGTGGATCAACCAAAGTCCATACTTGGTTAGTGTACATGGATTTCATTTTGGATCTCATGGCCTCTATCCATTTCTCAGAATCTGAGCTCATCACAACTTCCTGATAGGATGTAGGCTCATTCAACTCAACAAGCATAACATCATCATTGTCAGACAAGAGAAATGAATATCTCTCAGGCTGACGACATATCCTATCAGATCTGCAAAGAGGTTGGTCTACTTAAATAGGTTGTTGCTCCACAACTCCTTGTGAAACAATCTCATCATCCACAATACTTTGTGGTGCCTGTTTAATTTTTATCTTAGTGCTATCTTTATCTTGAATTTCCTCAAGATGTACTTTACTCCCACTAGTTCTTCTGGAAATGAACTCTCTCTCTAGAAATACTTCATTTCTAGCAACAAACACTTTGTCGTGTGTGGAATTGTAGAAGTAATATCCTTTTGTTTCCTTAGGATATCCTACAAAATAGCACTTATCTGTTTTGGGGCCTAGTTTATCGGAGACTTGACGTCGAACATAAGCCTCACAACCCCAAATCTTCATAAAAGACATTTTGGAACTCTTCCCAGTCCATATCGCATATGGTGTCTTTATGACTGCCTTAGATGGGATGTGGTTAAGTATGAAAATAGCTGTCTCTAAAGCATGTCCCCAGAAGAAAGAAGGAAGATTTGTGTGACTCATCATGGATCGTACCATATCTAATAATATACGATTTCTCCTTTCTGATACACCATTCCACTGTGGTGTTCCAGGTGGAGTGAGTTGAGATCTAATCCCAAACTCAACGAGATAGTCATGGAAATCTTGGCTAAGGTATTCCCCACCTCGATCTAATTGAAGCACTTTAATACTCTTACCAAGTTGGTTTTGTACTTCATTCTTGAATTCTTTGAAATTTTCAAAGGATTTAGATTTATGTCTCATAAGATACACATATCTATATCTACTGAAATCATCAGTAAAAGTAATGAAGTACTGATAGCCTCCTCTGGCTGCTACATTGAAAGGCCCACATACATTAGTATGTATGAGTTCTAACAAATCAGTAGCTCGTTCGCCATGTCCACTAAATGGAGTCTTGGTCATCTTGCCTAGAAGACAAGATTCGCATGTCTCATATGATTCAAAATCAAATGAGTCCAGTAATCCATCCTTATGGAGCTGGGATATGCGACTCTCATTTATGTGACCCAGGCGACAATGTCAGAGATATGTTTGGTTCAGATCATTAGATTTGAACTGTTTGGTATTTATGTTATAGACTGGGGTTTCAAGATCTAGAATATAGAGACCATTCACAAGGTGTACACTACAATAAAACATATCATTTAAATAAACAAAACAACACTTGTCCTTTATCACAAATGAAAATCCTTTCTTGTCTAAACAAGAAATAGAGATAATGTTTTTAGTCAATGCAGGCACATAACAACAGTCTTCTAATTCTAAGATAAGCCCAGTGGGCAAAGATAAGGAATATATCCCTATAGTGATGATCGCAACCTCTGCTCCATTGCCTACCCGTAGGTCAACTTCTTCCTTTGTCAACGATCTAGTCTTTCGAAGGCCCTGCACATTGGTACAAATGTGAGAAGCACATCCAGTATCTAATACCCAAGAAGACGAGATAGATGTATTGCCTTCTATAACATTTATACCTGAGGCAGAAGTCTCACTTCTCTTCTTTTTCACCTCTTCCAGGTATAGCTTGCAGTTTCTCTTCCAATGACCGATCTCACCGCAATGGAAGCATTCCCCTTCCTTAGACACCCCTCCTTTGGGTTTCAATGCACTTGCCTTGCCTTTTCCTTTGGCTTGGGTCTTACCCTTACCTTTAGACTTCTGCTTGCCTTTGCCTTTGCCTTTATTCACCATCAAAATGGAACTAGGCTTTGCCTTCTTAAGGTTGAGCTCGGCAGTTCGCAACATGCTCAATATCTTAGGTAAAGGCTTGTCAATTTCATTCATGTTATAGTTCATGACAAATTGACAAGGTCAAGGTGTCGACTCTTGGCCTAATGGAAATCCCAATCTCACTAGGTTCTCTACATACCCAATCATCTTGAGTATATGAGTACCTACGGGAGTTCCCTCTTGCATCTTGCATTGAAACAAGGCCTTTGATACTTCGTATCGCTTGTGCTTTGCTTGTCCCTGGTATAATTGTTTCAAATGCTCAACCATACCATAGGCATCCATGTTCTCATGTTGCTTTTGAAGCTCAGAGTTCATGGTGGCAAGCATAAGGCATGACACATCTATTGCGTCATCTTGATGCTTATAAGAATCCTTTTAGCACGAGTGGCCATAGGGGCAGGTGGTTCAGGAATGGACTGCTCTAGAACGTATAGTTTGCATTTTTTGTTTGAGGACTATCCTCAAGTTCCTGTACAAGTCCAGGAAGTTAGCTCCAGTGAGCTTGTCCTTATCAAGGATAGATCGCAGAGAGAGTGTGTTTGATGTATTTGATGACATGGTGATCTACAATATAGAAATGCAGGAATGTATCATATTTCAATCATTTAATTAGGCCTTTAACTAAATGATTCTCTACTGGTCACAAAGTGGTACAAGATCCATATCATACCACATCTTGAGTTAGCTTTGGCTAATTGCCCAAGACTCGTATAAATTAGGTAGGTAACTCGTACCAATTACATCTAATGTAACTGTTAGTGCTTATAAGCTCCACATATCTCCACAATGGTATGATATTGTCCACTTTGGGCCCAAGCCCTCATGGTTTTGTTTTTGGGCTTTACCCAAAAGGCCTCATACCAATGGAGATATCTTTTTTCTTATAAGCACATGATCTTTTCCATGTCTTACCAATGTGGGACTTTGATTGTATTCCCCATACTCCCAACAATCCTCAAACGAAGGACCACATTGGGCCCCCCCTCAAGCCTATCCCTCCTCGAAGGATTTTCTCTTCATGATGTCCGATCTTCAACCCACCAGGACTTCCTGCCAGTTGTTCGGTCCCCCCGACCCAACTAGACTTCCTTCCTGATGTCTGGTTCTCTTGATCCGGACGTGGGAGCTCAACTTCCTTCGTTCGAGGTTCATGGCTTGACATGGACCATGGCTCTGATACCAATTGTTAGTGCTTATAAGCTCCACATATCTCCACAATGGTATGATATTGTCCACTTTGGGCCCAAGCCCTCATGGTTTTGTTTTTGGGCTTTACCCACAAGGCCTCATACCAATGGAGATATCTTTTTTCTTATAAGCACATGATCTTTTCCATGTCTTACCAATGTGGGACTTTGATTGTATTCCCCATACTCCCAACAGTAACTCTTGTATATCTTTATGAACAACATTATTTGTTCATAGTGCCCATTGAATGAGATATCCTTCTAAATTACTACTCATCTTGAGTTAGCTTTGGCTAATCGCCCAAGATTTTATAATGTAGGTAGATGTCTCGTATGAGTTATGCCTCTAAGTTCATCAATCTAATTGAGAGAGCTTAGTTGAGTCAAACCCAAAGTTTAATAGGTGGATATCACAATTGTCCTGTCGTACTTTACCGAGGTAAATTGAGTCACTTTGCTTTGGCAAACGTGCTACGATTGAACAAGGTAATAATAAGTGACCTAATTGTGTGACAACTAACTACGCATGCATCTCATACAAGCATCACATACACAAGCATCACATGTAAGCATAATATATATCAACATATAACTTTAAACGTGACATGGTTATGGCACGAATTTACGATCTTCTCAAGCCAATGAGAAGAGCGAATGGATAACCTAGGGATGACATCTTCTCCAAGTACTTCCTTCGGTCATCCTATGTTGTCGGCATCCTCCTTGTAACTTCAACCTTCAATGGACTTTCCACTCATCATTTTGTATATTACAAAATAGGAATACTCGAGTTCCATTCAAGTCTAAGTCTATTTTACAACCAGGAAAATAGAGATGAAGACACAACATGTAGATCATATTATGAATTACAACATGCACTAACAACACACAAACACAATCACATTGGGTCCTAGGCCATAACCATGCACCATGCATCAAATCATTCATAATGATATAATTTCATAAAATCTATTATGAATATACACACAAATTTTAAGCCGCCACGATAAGCCCAACGCCACGGCAGCCCGCTTAGCTGCTTAGGGGTCAAGGGCAAGACTTGCATGGGCCTCAAGGGTAGTGCCCCCGAAGCAAAATTTTATTTTTTTCAACTCAACTCCTTGAATGAGTTGCTGCCCTCAGTCCATCAATATGAACCCAAGACCCTCGTATCTGGAGTGTCCCGTGTCCAACACGCTGGGCGCGTGCCACCGGCACCGCCATTTTGGAGTGATCAGAGGCCCACACGGGCAGGTCGTGTCTTTCCACATGGCCGTGGGTTGCTCTTGCAGAGGCGCCCACGGCTAGGCCGTGTTTTTCAACATGGCTGTGGGGTTGAATATGGCCAGGCCATGTTTTTCAACACGGTCATGTGACGTTCTTTTCAACTCTATTTTTACCCATTTATCAACATTCCAAGCCTAAAATTTCGTGTACTCATAATATAAATGTTTTATATCTCATAGAAAACATGAAAAACTAAATTTATATCACATATAAATCATTATAACAAAGTATATATTTTGCAAGTGGCTCTGATACCACTATTGGGAAAATTTCAGAATCTTGATGTTCAAAAAATATCGCGGGCAAATACTTCGCACAACCGCAGCGGAAACAATATATTAAACGGGAACCCACCAGAGATCCATGAAAAACTATATAAGTCGTTTCGTTATCCTACCTTTCCTAGATCTCATCTAGAGGGAGAAGTATACCTTCGATGCGTGCCCTTCGCAATCCCGCTTTTCCAAAAGCTGTCGGATCTCAATACAGTAAGGGCAACCGTATCTCTATGATATCCACACTGACACTTAGCGGTCTTGGAGTCACGTTGTGCTAGCAACCCTAGAAAACACCAAGAACCCTTTGGAAGAAGAAGAAGGAGAGGAAGGAGAGGGATGAGAGAACTATAGGGGATCGAAGTGGAAGTGGTTGGCCGGCTAGAGGGGGGTGAATAGCCCTCAATCGTTCGATGGTGGAATTTGCTCGTTCTCGTTGCATTGCTTGTCTACGATTATTGTTAGCGCAGTGGAATAACAATGATAATAACAATACTAACAACACATAACAATCACAAGCAATACACAAGCATATACGTGGTTCGGAACCGAATGGTTCCTACTCCACAGGTGAGCTCTCCAAGCTCTAGTTATGCGCACGACACTAACTAAACTCCTTCTCGACTACACGTCGGAGGTGGAGAAACCTCTCACAAGCTATTACAATAGTAATACTACAAGAAATACAAAGACACAAGAAATACAAGTAAAGAACGATTTACAACTCTTAGCTTTGAACTCTTTCTTGTTGCTTGCTTTGGATGACTCTTGAAGGACTGGAATGCAGCAGCAATTCCCCTCCAATAGCTCCCTTAAAGTCTTGGCGAAATCCTCCCACTTGAGCTCCATTTATAACCTGCATCAAGCTATTTTCGTGCCCAACAGTCGACTGCCAAAAGGCACCAGTCGACTGCCCCTGTAACTGTTGTCTCACAATGGCCAGATCCACGTTGGATAAGTTCCAACGAATCTCCTACCAGTCGACTTCTAGTCCATGGCAGTCGACTGGTGACCTAGTAGTCGACTGCTCGATACGAGTGTTCTATTACAACACTCCCATCACATTGCCATCCCTCTAGGCCGCTATCGACATCGACATCGCCGATCCGGCCTATGGCAATGCCGCCAAGCACAAAATCGCAGCCTTACACCAGTCGAACCCTAGTCGACTTGGACCAGTCGAACCGACACCTATGCCAGTCGACTGCTGTCGAGCAAAACCTCAAACACCAAGTTGTTTGAGCATCCAACCGTCGGGTAAACCCTCAAACATCAAGTTTGAGCCTCCGACACTCAGTCTTAGCCACTTGGCCAAGTCCACCTTATCCCTCATGGAGTTCCTCACCGAAGCTCTCTTCCCTCGGCCTACGTCCCTAGGATGCGCCAAGTGCACGGCTTCGCAACGTCATCCTTCATGTCTCATGCCCTTGAAGTATGCTTCCCTTGGGCCTCACTCCATTCGCTCCCCGTCCGGCGGTCCCTCCGATGCACCAAGCGCATGGCTTCGCAATGTCATCCTTCACCGACTCAAGGACCCCAAGCCTAGTGAACTTACCAACTCCTCAAGACTTTCCACATGCACCAAACACACGGCTTCGCAATGCATTTCTCACCAAGCACCAAGCGCACGGCTTCGCAATGCTTTGGACTTTTCCCACACCAAGCTCCATGCTTGGATTTTCCATGCCAACACCATGTTGGACTTTCCCATGATAATCCCATGTCATGAGTTTTGTCTATCATCAAAATACTATCAAGGTACTGCTCGAGTCAAACTCGAGTCAACCTGGGCCGATTGCACCAACAATCTCCCCCTTTTTGATGATTGACAAAACTATCATCTCAAATCTACCAATTCTCCCATATTGGCAATTCTCACGTCCCAAATGAGAATTCCAAACCTAATTGGTAACTTGGTAACTTCTCCCCTTTTTGGCATTACATCAAAAAGGTCCTCCCTAAGGGTATGAATGTCTCATATCCCAATGAGATCTTACAATCTCTCCCTTGGAGGAACACATGCCTACAATCTTTCTAGTGATCCCATATCACTTAAAGAGAGGCAACCCAATTTTCCTCCCATGAGAAAATACATATCCATCCTTCCATGATGGATACCTCCCCCTAGAGGCTTGCTCTCCCTTAACCATTGCACCAACAATGTCCTTGGAGAGTCTCTAAGCCAATAGGAACATTTAACCAATCAAAATTAAGGCAAAGTTCAACAATGAACTCTCATCCACCTTAAAATTGATACTCTCCCTAAACTCTTCTCCTAATCCATGTCCAATGGATTTACACCCTTTCTAATGCTCTCCCAAGCATATCCTAGGGTTAGGAGTGGTTAGGAGACCTTAACCTAGCTGAACATGGGCCTAACCAACATAGAATCGAATGACGAATGATCCAAATCGATTGATATCAGATTTTTTGAGCATTGAAATGGATTTCTGAAATCCATAAGTAAATATACATAAATTTAAAAATCATGAAATTTGGTATGTATATTACTTATCATAAACACTATGGGTGAAAAATATTTGAAAATTATTTTACCCACTAAATTAAGAGATTGACACAAAGTCCAAAAGTTAAGAAAAGCTTCAATAAAGAGCCCTCTTTGTATCATCCCATTCCATGGTGATAGCTATCAAAAGATAGGTTTCACCAAAGTTTTTCAAAATGTTTTTGAAACCTTTAATTCCTTTTTCCTAAACATATCACTTATATCTAGATGTGTAAAACACATACAAGTCAAGTTTCTAGTGAGATGTGGGTTTTTATTCTTTTAATGATTTCATGCATATTTCTAGGCAATATTATTTGGTTCCCATCAAATCATGCCATAGTCCTTAATTTCATTTTATTTTATATGCATGATGATGATTATGGCATAAATATGATATAACTAAGCATGTGCCAAAATCATGATGTCATGGCATGTGAATGACATCTAAGCATACATGACATCTAAAAATAATTTTAAACATGATCATGACATTTTTAGAGATAAAAATGAAAATGAAGTCATGACATGGCAAGGCAAATAAGTCATGGCAAGTAAAATATGCTAAGGTATAAAATACCTAAGTGTTAAATCCAAATTGTCATTTCTAGGAATTAGTTCTATTTTGCCTTAATGTCATTATCTCCCAAGTGTGTCATAAACCCAAAATGGCACATCCATACCTCTATGGCCTAATTGTGTCAATTTAAATCATTTTAAACTTCTCAAACACATAGGCACATCCTAATGTGTCAACTCACAATGGCTAGGTTAACTACCCATCCACTTAGGGTTGACACACCCTAACCCACCTAGCGTGAATCAATCACGCTTCTAGGAACTCAATACCTATTGGAGCTCCTTGGGTTAACAAGGTATTCACTAGGGATAACCTCCCTAGATATCTTCCTAATGACCCTTTTAGGCTTTAAAGTCATAGTCTTTTGGGTCTTTCCTAGGTCAACTCTAGAGGTGACTCCTCCTTTGACCTTCCTAGTGGCTATATTTGATTTCTTTGAGGTCTTAGCCACTAAGCAAACACCATGGCTAGTCTTAGGGATAACTTCCCTATTAGCCTTGGTTTTCCTAGACCTAGAAATAGTTCCATAATCAAATGGAACATTATGATAAGTTTTCTTGGGCTTAGATTTGTGACCCAAACCTTCATTGCCCTTAGACCGTTTTTGAACCTTAGGTCTTGACTTTTGGGCATTTGACCCTAGAATTGAATTTTCTATGATTCTAAGGGTTTTCTCTATTCTCTCAAGTCTTGACCTCAAGACTTGGTTTTCTAACTCCAATTTCCTCAATTTTGAATTTTTATTAGGTTTTTGGGAAGACCTCTTGTTTTTAGGCATATGCCTAGACTTTTTGGGATTAATGCTCAAATTTTCTTCAATTCTCCTAATTGATTCCCTAGGCAAGATTGGTCTAGTGTTATTGGTCCTAGGTTTGTCCTTAGAGAAACTAACATGCTTAGCACCTAGACAAACATATTTCTTCCTACTAGCATGCTTTTCATTGATAATTGCAAGAGAGCTAAAATAATTCTTAGCATGCTTTTTGACTTTAGGAATTGAAGGTGCATTATTTAAATATACCTTAGGGTTAGCTTTAGAAGCTCCCCCTACATGAGATACACCCTCTTGCCCTTTCTTCCTCCCCCTAGGGCATTGGCTTCGGTAGTGTCCCTTTTGATTGCATTTAAAGCACACAATGTGCTCTTTGCTTCTAGTTGTGGGGACTCCGACATCCTTTGACTTTTGGTTGACTTTTGGTGTCGATGCCTTTTCCTTAGCCAATTTAGGGCATTTGCTCTTGTAATGCCCTTTCTCCCTACACTCAAAGCATATTATGTGATTTTTATTTAAAATAATAACACTTGATTTACCTAGGGAGGTGGTGGAGGCCTCTTCACTTCTTCCGGAGGTAGAAGCTTCATTTTAATCTTGCTCCGGAATGGAAATCCTTTCCTCCCCCTCAATGCTAGAGGTGGAGGTCTCCACCAAATCATCCACATCTTCGAATGTGGATGCCAATTCTTCCACGGCATTCTCCTTTACTTGTGTCGGTTGGGAATTTTCTTAGAATTTCATTACTTTATCCCATAATTCCTTTGCATCCCTAAAATTACCCAACCTAGACCAAATGTTGTTAGGAATCAAATCACTAAGTAATTCGATTACCTTGCGATTTGTCTCGAAGTCCTTGATTTGGTCTTCGGTCCACCTTGACTTCTTGATTTGCCTATTTCTTTCATTCCTAGGCAATTCGAAACCGTTTTCTAAGATTAGCATAAAATCAAAATCGGTTTCTAGGTATACCTCCATTTTTCTTCTCCACCATAAAAAATCTCCTTTGAACTTTGGTGGTTGAAGGTTGTAGCCAGCCATTTTGTAGTGCTCTCGCAGCGGTTAGTCCTTGAAGAGCAACCTGACTCTGATACTACTTGTAGGGGATCGAAGTGGAAGTGGTTGGCCGGCTAGAGGGGGGTGAATAGCCCTCAATCGTTCGATGGTGGAATTTGCTCGTTCTCGTTGCGTTGTTTGTCTACGATTGTTGTTAGCGCAGCGGAATAACAATGATAATAACAATACTAACAACACATAACAATCACAAGCAATACACAAGCATATACGTGGTTCGGAACCTAATGGTTCCTACTCCACGGGCGAGCTCTTTGAGCTCTAGTTATGCGCACGACACTAACTAAACTCCTTCTCGACTACACGTCGGAGGTGGAGAAACCTCTCACAAGCTATTACAACAGTAATACTACAAGAAATACAAAGACACAAGAAATACAAGTAAAGAACGATTTACAACTCTTAGCTTTGAACCCTTTCTTGTTGCTTGCTTTGGATGGCTCTTGAAGGACTGGAATGCAGAAGAAATTCCCCTCCAATAGCTCCCTTAAAGTCTTGGCGAAATCCTCCCACTTGAGCTCCATTTATAACCTGCATCAAGTTGTTTTTGCACCCAACAGTCGACTACCAAAAGGCACCAGTCGACTGCCCCTGTAACTGTTGTCTCACAACGGCCAGATCCACGTTGAATAAGTTCCAACGGATCTCCTACCAATTGACTGCCAGTCCATGGTAGTCGACTGGTGACCTAGTAGTCGACTGCCCAGTCGGCTACGGAGCGTTCTGTGCTCACGACACTCCCATCACGCCATCCCTCGCGATCAGCCTATGGCAATGATCGCGCTAAGTATAAAATCGCAACCTTACACCAATGAACCCTAGTAGACTTGGACCCGGTCGAACCGCACCTATGCGGTCGATCGCTATCGGAAAACCTCAAACACCAAGTTGTTTAAGCATCCGACCGTCGGGTAAACCCTCAAACATCAAGTTTGAGCCTCCGACACTCAGTCTTAGCCACTTGGCCAAGTCCACCTTATCCCTCATGGAGTTTCTCACCGAAGCTCTCTTCCCTCGGCCTACGTCCCTCGGATGCGCCAAGCGCACGGCTTCGCAACGCCATCCTTTGCATCTCATGCCCTCGAAGTATGCTTCCCTTAGGCCTCACTCCATTCGCTCCCGTCCGTGTCCCTCGGATGCACTAGCGCTGGCCGCAATTCCATCCTTCACCGACTCAAGGACCCCGAGCCTAGTGAACTTACCAAGTCCTCAAGACTTCCCACATGCACCAAGCGCACGGCTTCGCATTGCATTTCTCACCAAGCACCAAGCACACGGCTTCGCAATGCTTTGGACTTTTCCCACACCAAGCTCCATGCTTGGATTTTCCATGCCAACACCATGTTGGACTTTCCCATGACAATCCCATGTCATGAGTTTTGTCTATCATCAAAATACTATCAAGGTACTGCTCGAGTCAACCTGGGTCGATTGCACCAACAAGAACTCTTCTCTTGGTTTTCTTGGCTTACTCGCCCAAAACACAAAAGCTTCAAAAGCCCCATAAAGCTTTCATGTGAAAAGCCATTTAATCCACTAGCAACCCTTGCCATTAATTCCCTTATTAAGATAACTCTTAATACCAAGATCCTTGGTCTCCTTCATGAATGCAATATTCCTTTCATCATGAATACCAAGACCATTGATATTCCATGCATGATTAATTACATTAATCATGCATGATGATGATGAATCATCTTCCATGGTTCAACTTGAGTCTAACTCAAGTTTAACCAATTTGAGTCTAACTCAAGTCTTGGCCATATGCTCAATTGTTCTCTTAGTCCACCTAAAAGAAACCATCTCCAAAATAGAATGTCATTTATGCGTGACCCTATAGGCTCTTGTAATTTTGGCAATGTATTTAAAACCATTTTAGATTCATAAGCAATGAGCGGTATCTATCAATACATTATTGTTATCCAAGTTACAAGATGGTCGAGATCCGACAACCTTTCCGTGACTATTATCATGTATGACAGTGTCCTTCTATCTCTGATATCTTAGATCGATCAATGAGGCATATACCGTGTCATCCCCTTATCGATCTTTATATTTCTTGATCCCCAAGTAGACTCACTCAAACAAATGAGCTCAATATCTCATATTGACTGATTTGAGCATGACCATGCATTTTGTGGTCCTACTCTATCAAGAGGCCAAAGATATCACTCCTGTCATATAAGAGGGATAGATCTCATCTACATCACTCATATCCCTCCGCATAATTCGTTACATACCCAGTAATCGCCATTATAGTGCACCCTGTTACGGGTGACGTTAGACGATACCAAAGTATATAACTCCTTATGTAGAGAACCGTAGTGACTTCAGGTCTAAGGACTATTCATACCAATAGTCACATGAGAAAGTGTATGCCACTCATATAACAATCAATGACACTTTCTCATGGCGGATCAATTCAGTATATATATTCTCCAATATATATATCCATGTGTCAATGTGATATCACATATCCATGACTTGTGAGATCAAGTCATCCATTGACCAATATGCTAGTCTCAATATATTAATATTGCCCTTGTCTATTAATACTTGACTAGGAATATTAAGAATAGTATTCTCTACAGCTTCTTATAATCAATTCTACCAATTGATATACTATAGATTAGAACCTACTATTCAGGGGCATTATTATATTTATTTTAGCTGGCACACACATAAAGTAAATATAATAAACCTTTACCTTTTATTAATGAAATATGATACACATGATCCCTAATCAATTATCTCATGATTGGCACTAAGGGCTGACACTAACAGGGACCCAGAACGAGTCAAGTATGGAACAACTTGGAGAGTCGAAAGAGTCGGGGTTGCAACGAGTTGGGTGCATAGAGACTCGAGCGGAAGCAAAAACAGAAGCAAGTCAGGAGCGAAGCAACTCAGGAAGCGGAAGCAGGAGTGAGTCGGGAGCAAGGGGAGATGAAGGTCTGGGGACCACCTGGGAGATTCCTCTCCCTGGTTGTTATGTCTAGTCCCCTAACGGTCTCTCCTAATGATAAGCTCTTTAACACATGGCATGCCATGTGGAGATTCCCCATAGTGGTTGTCCCCTAACAGGCTAATAAAGAGCATCCTAGATCGACAACCTTAGGGTGCGAAGAACCTCGGATGTGTTATAAAAAAAGGCAAGTTGAAATAAAGGAAGCTCTTTGACATTTTATGCTATTGGATACTTACCACTTTCTACTTTCATCTTTTTTTTCATCCACCTGTCTGACTTAAGCATCGAAGGGTCATAACCAAAGCACTGGCACCCGTTTGACTTGTGTTACATTTAATAGGTTGAAGGTGAGGATACTGCTACGGCCATGAGAACCTACTCTCTTATGAGAACTCGGTGAAAGGGATATTAAAAGCGACCACATCAGTTGGTGTTGTCTGGGGGGACTCTCGAGCAAAGACATTGAGAATGCAGCCGAGAGAAGTTTCTTCTTCGGACTCCACTTCGGAAGAGTCCCCTCTAACCTTGACCCTTTGCCAGTTGGCAACCATCATTTAAAAAGAAGTGGAGGAGGCATTGGCTCAAGGGACAGGGTGATCCATTCAGCCTCCCCTTAATTCACAAGGAGAAGGAGGAGCCCTACCTATCTTGAGGGGGCAAATTCCCCCTATTTCTTCAGTTCCTTATCACAGGAAAGGGAAGGAGGTTCAAGAGGGCAATGTCCCTACCGAGGAACATGTCCCAGCGAGGGTCGCTCCCGGTTTCATCGACGAGGTGCCAGAGGAGATGCGCTGGAAAACTTACCAAGATCGAAGGAAGCCAACCCTTTTTAGTGAGGAGATTTTGCTGGAGGAGCTCCCATCTCACTTCCGATCCCCTCATTTAGAGGAATATGATGGTACCACCGACCCGGAAGAGCACCTCTGAAAATTTGAAAATTTAATGATACTACACTAATACTTCGACACTATTAGGTGCCGAGTATTTGTCACCATATTGGTGGGTTCGGTGCAGAAGTGGTTCCAACTACTTCATCCAGGGTCCTTGACCAGTGTTGACGACCACTATGATGCATTCTTGAAGCACTTCGCCAATTGCAAGAAGTACCAATAGACAACCTTTAGTATGTTCAACATAAAGCATGAGCCAATTGAAACTCTAAGGAGGCACATATAGAGGTTCACTCGGGTTGCCCTGGAAGTCACCACGATAGCTCTTGAAGTCTAGATGGTGGCCATTTCACAAGGATTAAGGCATGGAGCTTTCTTCTGATCCCTAATAAAGAAGTCCCTGAGTGGGTACGATGAGCTATTGGGGTGAGCCGAAAAGTATATCAATATGGAAGAAGCCTAGAAGGCTTGCCAAATCATGAAGGGAGCCACTTCAGGGCCAAACCCGCCGACCCCTCTCAAGCTCAAGAAGTACAAGCCTTTCCTTTCCACGATCCCAGGGAAGTCGTTGGGTGTCATGATTGTTAAGAATTGATGATCGATGTTGACCACGCCAGAAGGGGGGGAATAGCGCTCGATCGATTTCGCCGTTCTCGATCGATCGCTTGCGTGCTTGTCTACACAAACTTATTAATGTGCAGCGGAATATACAATAATGAAAATGTACAACAAGAATACACAAGCACACGCACAACACAAGATATACGTGGTTCGTAACCTAGGGTTCCTACTCCATGGGGTGAGCTCTAGTGATGCACACCACCACTATCAAATCTCCTTCTCGGTGACACACCAAAGGTGGAGAAACTTCTTACAAAGTTTAAAATAATAAATAAGATAATACAAACAAATACAATGAAATACAAGTAAAGAAAACTTTACAAAGAAGATCTCTTTTGCTTTCTTGTCGATTGCTTTGGTTTGGCTTTAAAGGACTGGAAAACACCAACTATTTCTCTTCAAATCTCCCCAAGAACCATGGCCAAAATCCTCCACTTCGAGCTCCTTATAAAGCTGTAACTTGGGCTAATTTTCTCCTTCCACAATAATCGCTCTCACCCATTAGCTTGACTAGCCTTCATACCGTCATCTCACAACGGCTCTATCCAACCTGGAAATCATCCAACGGATACCCCAGTAGTCGACTGCCCTTACCAACAGTTGATTGTTACTCAGGAGTCAACTGTAAAAGCTTTTGTGCCCGTGTCCACCAACACCAGTCGACTACTCACTACCAGCAGTCGACTGCTAGAGCCACAACTGAGCAATCAAGTATCAGTCGACTCCCCAACAGTCAACTGGGTCATAACCTCAATCGACTGCTCAGAGTCGACTAGGCTGCCAAGTGTCAAACACTCGGCCAGTCGACTGGTCTACAAACCCAGTCAATTGATAAACCTCAAACATGAGGTTTAACCCAAGTATGATCCCCTCATACTTGATAGACCATCCTTAGCCTAGACCTAAGCCTTCTAGCCACCTCCATCAACCTCAGCCTATCGGATACCTCCAAGTCCTCAAAGACTTGTTCATCCATATGCTAGCATTCAGGTGCTTCCATCGTCTATTGTCATGCTAACCGGGTCTACTATGCCAAGATATATTTGGACTTATGCTGCCAAGACACACACTTAGACTTTACACCACTAAACATTAGACTTATGCTGCCAAGACACAAGCTTGGACTTTACGCCTCCAATATTACATCCTTGGACTTTCCCATTGCCAAGTTCCCATGACTTGGACTTTCATCGCCAAGACTACATATTTGGACTTACGTGTCTAAGACTACACCCTTGGACTTTTACAATTGCCAAGTACCCATGACTTGGACTTTACCATTGCCAAGACCCATGCTTGGACTTTTCATGCCAAGTACCCATGACTTGGAATTCTCAAATGCCAAGACCATTCTTGGACTTTCCATGACAATCACATTATCAATCATTTTGTCAAACATCAAAATACTACTTGAGTCAAACTCAAGTCTGGTCAATCGTGACCTGGGCCGATTGCACTAACACTGATGACCAAGCCTCCTTGTCGGCCTTGTACCGCCCGGGAATGGGATATGAAAGTTTGCGAGCAACACCGAGTACTCCAGCGGCCTGAAGGTTACAATGGGGTTCCTCGCAACCCTCCGACGTAATATTTCTATGCTTATCATGGAGAGTATGGTTACCCAAGTGACAGTTGTCAATGCATGAGGTGGGAATTGGGCAGGAAAACCCCCATTTACGACCATACTTGGAGTCACGCCCGAGAGAAACTAGTCCCTTGTGGGTTTTCTGCCAAGGGTCCCTCGCCTAAAGAAACCCCTATATGCCTCGAAGAGAGGACCGACTGAGAGAGGCACTAAAGGAGACTCATAGGGAGAAAAGACGGAGCAACAGAGAATCCCTAGGCCCTGAAGGTGTCCCCACTCAAGGAGTCATCCACATGATTGCGGGAGGGCCAATTGATGATGATTCTAACCGAGCACGTAAGGCTCATGCTCGGTTGATGGAGTCCTTATCCATCAATAACAAACCAAGTCACCTGAAATCATATCTCTATTAGTTTCAGGCCTGAAGACATGGTGAGGGTGGTGTTCCCGCACAACGATGCTTTGGTAATTCGGGACACCATCACGAACTATGAGGTGGCTCAGGTACTGGTGGACTCGGGAAGCTAGGTCAACATGCTCTTCCAAGAAGCCTTCACCTAGATGCAGTTAGGGGAGGCGAAGGTGGAGGAGGTAACAACATCCCTATTTGGCTTTGTCGAACATGCAGTTCACCCAGTTAAACAGATCACTCTGCCCTTAACTCTGGGAGACAAACGAAATAGAAAAATGATCATGTTTCTATTCCTGGTGGTGGATGCGCCATCGACCTACAACGTCATCCTCAGTCAACCTTGTCTCCCAACCTTCATGGCAGTGGCTATTAGGATCAATGGCCTGGCTAGAAGGGGGGATGAATAGCCTTGATCGACGCTCGATGGAAATCGTTCGTGCTTCATGTCTACACACTTGTTAGTGCAGCGGAATAATAATACTAACAAGAATACAATTAAAGCTAAAGCAAAGTGAAGACACAAGCTTTTTAACGTGGTTCACGACCCTCTTGCCACTAGCCCACGACAATCCGTTAGGCGGATCACTCCTTCAACCCTCCACTATATCTTCTCCTTTAGCTCAAACAAGGTGGAGAAAACCTTCTTACACCAAACTCCTCTTATCACAAGATAATAAGAGTAGAATTAGAGAAGAAAGGAGTAGAGACACTTAGAAACCGTGGGAGCCTTGAGAGTATGATTAGGAGTTAAAGCATTAGCCCCTCCAAGACTCCCAAGCCCTCTTTTTATAGAGAAGAGGGCTTTCTTCCCATTGGGCATGCAGCATGCCAACAATGATCGATGTCAGAACGACCGACTTCAACAGCTTCTGACCAAGCCTGAATCGTGGTCGTCACAACCCAACGGTACACTGAGCAGTTGACTGCCCATCCTGGCAATCGACTGATCCAGCTCAATTCGACTGCTCAGTCAGCTACGAACTGTTCTGTGCTCGTGTCCACTTATAATAGTCGACTATCATACCTTGGCAATCAACTGATGGTGGACCAGTCAATTGTCAAACCCTAGCAGTTGACTATTGGGCCACAAAACCCTAGCTGACACCAATCAACTAGCAGTCGACTTGGACCAGTTGACTGATACCTATATCAGTCGACTGTTGTTGGGTAAAACCTCAAACAAGAAGTTTTTTGAGCATCCGACTGTCGGATAAAACCTCAAACATAGAAGTTTGAGCATCTGACACTTGACCTTAGCCATTTGGCCAAGTTCACCTAAGTTGAACTATCCCATCCCGGGTTACAATCGTTCAACTCTCATCTCCCATGGAGTCTCCCATTGAAGCTCTCTTCCTCTGGCCTGTGTCCCTCGGATGCACCAAGCTCACGGCTTCTCCCCATGCCATCCTTCATGTCTTGCCCTGAAGTATGCTTCCTTTGGCTCTACTCCATTGCTCTTCGTCCGGCGGTCCCTTGGATGCACCAAGCTCATGGCTTCTCCCAGTGCCATCCTTTACCGACTCAAGGACCCAAGTGATGAGATGATGAACTTGGCAATGCTTCATCAAGCTACATATGTGTGATTCACTAAGTCCTACATAACTTAAACACGAATATCAAAAGCATAACATCCTAACTTAAACTCTTTGACACACACATCAAAACCAAGATCATACTTGGGTTGATTGCCCTAACAATCTCCCTCTTTTTGATGTGTGTCAATATGTTTAAGTTAGGTATAAACACTTAAGGAAAATAAAGCATGAATATCAAACATGGAAATCAAACTCCCCCTTAACACATGCAAACTCTTCCTTAACACATGCGCTAACATGATTAACTTAAACCTTAACAATTCTCCCCCTTTGACACAATCAAAAAGATTATACATATCTTATACAATTTGGTATCAATATCTAAGGGAATATCATGGTTTCAGACTGCAGAGTGTGTGTTCGAACATGTTTCGTAAACATGTGCACAGCAGAAGGAATAAAATAATAAATCTAATTTATTACAACACACACATCACACGCATGCATAGTACAACATGTGTAGACATAACCGTAAATTCAAATTTTGCAATAAAAGGAAATTTATACTACATATATCTGACGTATCACGTGTAGCGGGAAAGGCATCAACCGGAACGATTCTCGCTAGAATCGTCTCTATCCGTATCCATGCCGAGTATCTTCGGGATGACTTCACAAAGTCATGAGCCTCATCTTCGTACGGGTTACTAGCCTCGTGTTGAAGACGATGTGATCGAGAGAAGATCATGATCCGAATCAAAATTCGGATCCAAAACAAGTCCTCAAAAACTCGCTTCTTCGGAGAGGTATTCGTCAACCGTTTGACGAATCCTTCATCCTCCACCTATGAGGATTACCGGAGATCGAATCCCCGGCAAGTCTACCGCTGTCGGAGCTCCAAACGTCATCCAAATGATGCTCCGACAAGAAGGAAACAAGCTGTCCAAAAAACTGGACAGCTTTGGTGGAGGAATAGGGGTCGGCCAAAAAGGAAGGTTGAAGCTCACCTTGTTGCCGAACCCAAAGGAGATCACCGGAACTCCTCCGGCAGCAGCTCGATGCCGGCAAGGGGAGAGGACGGCAGCTGCTGGACGTCGGCAAGAAGCTTGGGTGGTGGTGGGCGGCGGCAAGAGGGTTGGCGCCGACTACACCAAGGAGAAGTGGGCGGCAACAATTAGGGTTGCAAGGCTTTGGATTAGCGCTTTACAAAAAACCCTTAAGCCCTATTTTATAGAGAACAAATTCTCTTAATAGTTATCGGATCATAACCAAAAGCCCACTAACCCGCTCCATTAATTTAAGTTAAAATAAACCAAACCATGATGGTTTATTTTAAGTTAAAACGAACCGAACCAACTTTGGTTCATTCGTTTAAAACAAACCAAACCCCATTGGTTTATTCTCTTCCATTGGATTAGAACCAAACCAATTTGGTTCATCCATCATGTCTTCATAAGACACGGCCCATCCATGCTTCCATTGCGACTGAAACGATTTCATGCTCGCTCCATGTTTGGTCCAACCAAACCTAGTTTCTCTCGGTCTGAGAATCTCATTCTCAAGCTCGTTTTAAATCCTTCGGATTATGCTCGTTGTGTGTGTGACCAAATAGGTTCTCGGTTTGTGTTGGTCATCTATAATTAACCAGTAATTATAGAACGATCATGAGTGGTACCTAGTAGTACATAATGATCCCCAATTAACCGAAAAGATCAACGGTTGATCCAGAACTACTTCTGAAACCCTTCAGCAGCTCCAATGAATCGTGCCCCATTCCCTTCACTCATCTTATACCCACTTGGTTCAGGACATGGTGTATAGTGTCAGTTCCCACTAGGCTGACTACGTCACACTTAGCCCAAGTATCATTTCCTCGTCCTACGGATTCTAGTTACTGCACATGTATTGAAGAGTACCTTACTCTAAACATGTAATGCTTTGGCCAAAGACTTTAGTAACAATCCGACGAGAGGCCATGGGTATACATCTCCTCGCAAGGAATGGTGAATCCTTTATAGGCTATTCAAACACCTTCGATCATTTCGACTTATACCCAATCATCTCGGGTCCACATCTCCTCAGAGATGCTTGCTTAAGATGTCAAAGCATAAGTCTTCATGATCAAGATGACTTGAATACCGCAAGTCAAAGGAACATCGCACTTAAGCTACAGTAAGAACTTCATTGACATATCTATATATGCATAGAACAATATGAAGTCTTACGGTTGGTCACTCCAATGAACTAGTTACTATAACTAGCATCCACGATTAACTCCGGACATCACAATGTCTCCAGCCAGTGAGAATCAGTTGCTTGGATACACCAAGGAGTATACCTCGTGCTAGTCTCGACAGAATTGATGGTGTCCAAATCCATCAATTCATCGACTAGGGATAATTTCAATATATCACAATTACACATGTAGAGATACTCACTAGTTGTGATTCAATCACAAATTCTCTCATGCTGTGAATCGTATCGTGGACATTCAGTAAATGAGTTTAAGATCTAATCAAATACATGAAAACATGTATACTCAAATAGTGAATCTTCATTTATCATATAAATGGTTCAAACATAAGGTGATTGCCTTAGGATATCTCTCATATATTACTAACAAATACAACCACCAAAACAGACTTGAAAAGCTTAAATCGAGCCATCGTGCCCATGCACAAGAACATCAATCAATCGCATACGATACGATCGACCGTGTCTGATAATTTCGAATTCTAATTTCTGAAGCCAACTTCAAAAATGCATTAAAAATTAAGAAAAATTTGAAAAATCATGAAATTTGGGAAACACATTTTTTATGAGTTTCTCTATCAATGAAAAATAATTTATCATGAAAATGCATCAAATTTCCAAGAGTTAGGCAAAAATTCAAAAGTTTTAAAATCTCCTAATGTTGTATTAACTTTGAAATTCAGTTTTGCCTTAAAATGTTTCAAAATATTAACTCACAATTTTTAAAACATGAAATATTTTCAAATTATTAAAATATCCAACTATGATCTTTGGGCAAGATGTTCATGAATTAAACATTTGCTTTCCCCATAATTGGTCAATGATTGCTATGTCATGATACTCCTAATGACTCATCAAAATGTCATAAGCATTAGTGAATCATGTATATTAATCTAACATCTCACCCATGGCTATGTTATCAATCAAGTTATCCTTATAGTGGTTTGTGAGATGTAACTAAAGGTATTTCTACTTAACCAAAAAAAAAAATCATGCAATGTTATCCAAGGTTAAGTATCATCCATTATCACCCATCAAGATCCTAAGTCAACCATTTGACAAGAAATGAAATAAATCCAATTATGGTTGACTATCCTAGGTTTTTCTAACCTTTAAGGATTGACTTGGGTACCCAATATAGGTTTTTTCCAATAGGGTTTACCAAGTATTCCTTAGGGATCCATTTTATAGCTACCATTGTTGTTTTTGATTGCCCCCTAGCAATTAGACAATGGAATGGTTTTTCATTTCTTGATCCCTTATATCCTAAGTCTTTCTTATTGAAATTTGCCCTTTGGCTCCCTATGATCATTTTCAAGGTATTTGAGCTTATGGTAAATTTTTCAAGGGATTTACTAAGGTATTCTACCTTTTCCCTTAAAATCTTATTTTCTTATAACATGAATCATTAGTACTAGAAGAAGCAATATCATCATGTGAACATGCATTTTTAAGCTTTTCTTCTAGATTTCTAATTTCATTTTGTATGCATTTATTTTTCTTTTTAGTTGTAAATAAATCTCTAGTTAAACTTGAAATTGTTAGCTATATATGAGAGATGTCCTAAGGCAATCGCCTTATAGTTGTACCATGTATTTGATAAATGAAGATTCCTTATTTGAGTGTACATATTTTCATGTATTTAATTGGATCTAAAACTCATTTACTGAATATCCACAATATGATTTACAACATTAGAGAATTTGTAATTAGATCACAACTAGTGAGTATCTCTACATATGTAATTGTGATGTATTGGAATTATCCCTAGTCGATGAATTGATGTATTCGGACACCATCAAGTCTGTAGAGACTATCACGAGTTATACTCTTTGGTTTATCCAAGAAGCTGTTTCTCACTGGTTGGAGACATTGGGATGTCTGGAGATAACCGTGGATGCTAGTTATGGTAACTAGTTCATTGGAGTGACTAGCTATAAGACTTCATATGGTTCTCTGCATATATGGATATGTTATTGTAGCTTAAGTGCGATGTTCCTTCGACTTGCGGTATTCAAGTCATCTTGGTCATGAAGACTTATGCTTTGACATCTTAAGCAAGCATCTCCAAGGAGATGTAGACCCGGGATGATTGGGTATAAGTCGAAGTGGCCGAAGGTGTTTGAATAGTCTACAGAGGATTCACCACTCCTTGTAAGGAGATGTATACCCTATGACCTCTTGTCAGATTTTTACTAAAGTCTTTGGCCAAAGCATTATATGTTTAGAGTATGGTACTCTTGGATACATGTGCAGTAACTAGAATCCATAGGATGAGGAAGTAATACTTGGGCTAGATGTGACGTGGTCAACCTAGTGGGGACTAACACAATGGATCATGTCCTGAAACAAATGGGTATAAGATGAGTGAAGAGAATGGGGCATGACTCACTGTAGCTGCTGAAAGGTTTCAAAAGTTATTCTAGGGTCAACTGTTGATTTTTTGATTAATTAGGAATCATGATGTACTACTAGGTGCCACTCATGATCGTTCAATAATTAATGGTTAATTATAGATGACCAACATAAACTGGGAACCTATTTGGTCACACACACTACGAGTGTTATCCGAAGGATTTAAAACTAGTTTGAGAATGAAATTCTTAGATCAAGAGAGACTTAGTTTGGTTGAACCAAACATGGAGCGAGCATGAAATTATTTTAGTCGCATCGGAAGCATGGATGGGCTGAGTCTTATGAAGACATGATCGATAAACCAAATCAGTTTGGTTCTAATCCAATGGTGAAAAATAAACCAAAGTGGTTTGGTTTGTTTTAAACCAATGAACCAAAATTGGTTCGGTTCATTTTAACTTAAAATAGACCAACACAGTTCTGTTTATTTTAACTTAAGTTAATGGAGCGGGTTAATGAGTTTTGGTTGTGAACCAATAACCTTTGAGATAAGGTCTTGAGAAATGGTCTTGAGAAAATATATCTTAATGGTTAAGATACACATTCTCTATAAATACATGGGTTGGGAGCTAACCCACAGAATGATCGACTTAGGTTTTTGAAACCCTAGCCGTTTTTGAAATGGCGATTATGTCTACACTTGATGTATCCTTGCATGCATGTGGTGTGTGTATTGTAATAAGTTAGTTATTACTGCTTTATTTGCTTCATTGTGTGCATATTTACGAAACGTGTTCGAACACACACCCACGTCGGTGCCGAGGAAACCCAACAGTGGTATTAGAGCCCGACTGCGTTCCAACATAATCGTAAAATTATTTTGCGATAGTCATAATTATATTTTTGAAAATTTTCTACTTTTGGAAAGTTTAGAAATAATTTTGAAAATTTTTATTAGTAAAGAAATTCAAATTGGAAATTTTCTAATGTGATTAGGAAATTTGTTTCCTAAATTAAATTTGAATTTTCTTAATTAATATTTTACATAAATAAAATATGTGATTAGATTTGGAAATTTGTTTTCTAATTTAATCAAGATTTGATTTGAGAAATCAATTCTCAAATATATTTTATTTCCAAAATTAGTTATGACAAATAAGGAAACTATTTGTACATGTCATAATTGTATGCCATGTAATTGCATTAGATGCATATCATTATGTCATGCGTATCATGACATGTAGATATATGTCATGTGTGTCATGTCATGTAGATAATAGTTATTTGCATGAAAAGAGGATGAGACTTTAAAACCCTTACACAATATATTAAAGTCTACACCTTCCATTAATGTGGTTAGAACCGGAGTTCCATTTCTTGTTTGGGTTTTTGGACTCTCACCAAGCCCGGCTCGAACCTGAACATGTTCAAACCATTGAAATAGTTTATCACTAATATCGTAAGAGTCAGAGGTCAATCGTTAGTTTGGGTTGTTGGACTCTCTCCAAGCCTGACAAATTGGTTGAATGTGCTCTAACCATATTAAAACTATTTCACAATTAATGGGTTGACTTTAACTTGGAGCATCAGTTTGTTGGACTCTCTCCAAGGTTGATGTGAAGGGAGGTGAAGTTGGGTGCTATGCATATGATGCATACTTGTTAATGTGTTAACAACCCAATGTATGTGTGAATATTCAATTAGTTGATAGCACATTGTGATAGTTGCATATATGTGATATGCAATTGATATATTTGATACCTACCATTGTAGCTATGAATGACTTATTGGACTCTCTCCAAGTTCGTTCTTATCTATGTTGGATATCATCCCATTCAGAGATGAACCTATAATCTCCCGAAATAATTTTAGGGATTTTTGAATTCAAAAAAATAAATGGGGTTTATAAATGTATGTTGATACATTGTAAATCATTTTCTCATATATGCTCGATTTGTATTTCTAGGTTAATCACTTGATCATGATGTCTTTGTATTTGCGCTCGATTTTGGATTTGAATAAATTGACTGGGTCGAACTTCTTGGACTGGCTTAGAAACCTAAGAATTATTCTCAAGGCGGAAAAGCTTTCGTATGTCCTCGAAGAGCCTCTTCCCGCCCGTCCTAGTGATGATGCAACTCCGGACCAATCGTTGTCCTACCATAAATATGTGAGTGAGTCTGAACTAGTGAGTTGCATCATGCTAGCCGCGATGGTACCCGAGCTGCAGAAGCAGCATGAGCATATGGATGCTCATACCATAGTATTTCATCTCTATGAGTTGTTTGATGAGCAAGTGAGATCCGAAAGGTTCAAAGTCTCCAAGCTCTTCTTCACCTCTAAGATGCAAGAAGGTCCATCTATGGTACTACTCAACATGCTGAAGACTATGGAGCCTTCTGTAAAGCATGAACAGAGGACGATGTTGTTAGTTGATTCCTCGAAGAAAGGTTCTAAAAGGAAGTCAAAGGAATAACAGAAGGGGAAGAAGAAAAAGGCTAAAAGGGTAGAACCAGCTCAAAAGGGCCATTGGCGAAGAAACTACAAAATTTATCTTGAGTCCGTGAAGAATAATAAGGCATTTGATGCCCCATCTTCTTCAGATATCTTTGTTATTGATTGTCATTCTATTTCCATAGACACTTGGGTATTGGATACCGAGTGTGACTCACATATATGTAATGACATACAGGGGCTAAGGAATAGAAGAAGACTCATCAAGGGAGATCCAAATTTACGTGTTGGCAATGGAGCAAAGGTTGCTGCACTCGCCATCAGAACATATCTGTTGAAGCTCCCTACAGGACTTGTCTTAGAACTGGACAATTGCTATTTCATTCCTTCGTTGATAAAGAACATCACTTCTATTTTTTGTTTAAATAGAAATGGATATCATTTGACTTTTAGTAACAATTATTGTTACATAACTTTGAATGGAGTTCTTTATGGGACTGGAACTTTATGCAATGGTATTTATACGTTGGATGTATTCATTGACATTTTCAATATCGAAGAGAGCAACAAGCGTGCTCGGAAAGATAATCAATTAGACTCCTATATGTGACATTGTCGTCTTAGCCATGTAAGCAAGAAATGCATGTCCGAATTACACCGATGTGAAATTTTGAAATCGTTTGAATTTGATTCATTCGATACATGTGAATCATGCCTAAAAGGCAAGATGACTAAGTTACCTTTTACTGAAAAAGGTGAACTGGTGGAAGAGTTTCTTGGTCTAATACATACTGATATATGCGGACCTATGTCAACTCATGCTCTAGCAGGCTATAGCTACTTCATTACCTTTATCGATGATCACTCACGATTTGGGTATGTGTTCTTGATGAAACACAAGTCTGAAGCCTTTGAAAGGTTCAAAGAATTCAAAAATGAAGTAGAGAAACAACTTGGCAAAAGTATTAAAATACTTCAATCTAATTGAGGTGGTGAATACTTGAGTCAAGAGTTTCTGGATTATCTAAGGGACAATGGTATATTGTCTCAATGGACTCCTCCATATACACTGCTACTAAATGGTGTATCTAAGAGGCGAAACCAAACCTTGTTGGACATGGTTAGGTCAATGATGAATCATGTGAATCTTCCCAAGTCCTTTTGGGGCTATGCACTTCAGACAACTATTTACTTGCTAAACAGAGTCCCGATCAAAGTAGTCTCTGCTACTCCATATGAGATATGGAATAGTAAGAAACCTCATTTATCTTACTTGAAGATATGGGGTTGTCCTGCTTATGTGAAGCGGACTGTATCAGACGAACTGGATGCTAAGTATGATAAATGTCTATTTATTGGATACCCTAAGGAAACGAGGGGGTTACCAATTCTATTATCCTATGAAACAAAAGGTGTTTGTTTCAAGGCATACTGTGTTTCTAGAGAAAGAGTTTCTCTTGCAAGAAAATAGTGGGAGCGTTGTTGAACTTGAGGAGGTTCAAGAGACTCCAATAGATATTGAGGAGATACCTGCTCAAGCACCTCAACCGATAACTCATAGTGATGAGACATTGGCTGAACTTATTGTGACACCACATCTTCGTAGATCTAGTAGAACACGCAACATTCCCAAGAGATATGGATTTCTCATAAGTGAATTGAACAATGTGTTACTCATTGACGATGAGGAGCCTACCAGTTATGAAGTAGTTTTGAAAAGTTCAGAAAGGAACAAATGGCTTGGAGCCATGAAGTCGAAAATGAATTCCATGTATGAAAATCAAGTTTGGAACTTGGTGGACCCACCTGAAGGCATTAAGCCTATAGGGTGCAAGTGGGTTTTTAAGAAGAAGACCGACATAGATGGTAATGTGATTACCTTTAAGGCTAAATTAGTATCGAAAGACTATCATCAAAAGTAAAGTGTTGATTATGACGAGACTTATTTACCAGTAGTTATGCTTAAATCCATTCGGATGCTCCTGGCCATAGCGGCTCATTATGACTATGAGATATGGCAGATGAATGTGAAAATGATCTTCCTTAATGGAAACCTACTCGAGAACATGTATATGATACAACCCGAGGGTTTCACATCGGTTGATAAAACTAAGGTATACAAGCTTCGACGGTCCATATATGGACTAAAGCAAGCATCTAGGAGCTAGAATATCCGTTTTAATGAGACAATCAAAAGGTTTGATTTCTCACAAAATCCAGACGAACCTTGTGTGTACAAGAAGGTTAGTGGGAGTGCAGTTGTGTTCCTAGTATTTTATGTCGATGACATATTACTTATAGGAAATGATATATCTGTCTTACAGTCAGTTAAAATTTGGTTATCCAAAATGTTCTCCATGAAAGACCTGGGAGAAGCGACCTACATCCTCAGGATTAAGATCTATAAAGATAGATCAAAATGGTTGCTTTGTCTTCCGCAGTCTACATATATAGACTGAGTGCTAAAGAGGTTTAGCATGTCAGAGTCAAAGAAAGGTTTCCTTCCCATCAGGCATGAGATACACCTTTCGAAGTCTGTGTCCACACACAGAAGACGAGAGGATTTGCATGAGTATGATCCCCTATGCATCCGAAATAGGATCTATCATGTATATTATGTTATGTACGAGGCCCGATGTATCGTATGCTCTGAGTGTCAAGAGAAGATATCAGTCTAATCCAGAAATGGATCATTGGGTGGCTATTAAGACAATCCTTAAGTACTTAAGAAGAACTAAGGATGTGTTCCTAATATATGGAGGGGTGATATGGTAATATGCGGGTATGCAGATGCCAACTTCCAGATAGACAAGGATAATTTCAGGTCACAATCTGAGTACATATTCACCTTGAATGGAGGCGCAATAAGTTGGAAAAGTTCCAAGCAAGACACTGTAGTAGATTCTACCACTGAGGCAGAATACATCACAGCTTCAGAAGCAGCGGATCAATAAGTTCGTCTCTGAACTTGGTGTGGTTCCAACCATTGTTGAAGCAATATCAGTTTACTGCGACAATAATGGAGCGCTTGCACAGGCAAAAGAGCCAAGGTCTCATCAACAATCCAAACATGTGCTTCGCCGCTATTATTTGATCAGAGAGATCATAAGTAGGAAGGAAATACAAATCGAGAAGATTCCCACTGAAAGGAACTTAGCGGATCCTTTAACTAAGGCCTTACCTCAAAGAAAATTTGAGGGCCATATTAAAGCTTATGGCATTGGATACCGTGGCGATTGACATTAGGCTAAGTGGGAGTTTGTTAGCTATATATGAGAGATGTCTTAAGGCAATCGCCTTATGGTTGTACCATTTATTTGATAAATGAAGATTCCCTATTTGAGTGTACATATTTTCATGTATTTGATTGGATCTAAAATTCATTTACTGAATATCCGTAATACTATTCACAATATGAGAGAATTTGAGATTAGATCACAACTAGTGAGTATCTCTACATATGTAATTGTGATGTATTGGAATTATCCCTAGTCGATGAATTGATGTATTCGGACACCATCAATTCTGTTGAGACTAGCACGAGTTATACTCTTTGGTTTATCTAAGAAGTTGTTTCTCACTGGCTGGAGACATTGGGATGTCCGGAGTTAACCGTGGATGCTAGTTATGGTAACTAGTTCATTGGAGTGACTAGCTGTAAGACTTCATATGGTTCTCTGCATATATGGACATGTCAATAAAGTTCTTATTGTAGCTTAAGTGTGATGTTCCTTCGATTTGCGGTATTCAAGTCATCTTAGTCATGAAGACTTATGCTTTGACATCTTAAGCAAGCATCTCCTAGGAAATGTGGACCTGGGATGATTGGGTATAAGTCGAAGTGGCCGAAAGTGTTTAAATAGCCTACAGAGGATTCGCCACTTCTTGTGAGAAGATGTATACCCTATGGCCTCTCATCGGATTGTTACTAAAGTCTTTGGCTAAAGCATTACATGTTTAGAGTATGGTACTCTTGGATACATGTGCAGTAACTAGAATCCGTAGGACGAGGAAGTAATACTTGGGCTAGGTGTGACGTGGTCAGCCTAGTGGGGACAGACATAATGGACCATGTCCTGAACCAAGTGGGTATTAGATGAGTGAAGGGAACGGGGCGTGACTCACTGTAGCTGCTGAAAGATTTTAGAAGTTATTCTAGGGTCAACCATTGATTTTTTGGTTAATTGGGGATCATGATGTACTACTAGGTGCTACTCATGATCGTTTTATAACTAATGGTTAATTATAGACGACCAACATAAATCGAGAATCTATTTGGTCACACGCACTATGAGTGTTATCTGAAGGATTTAAAACCAGTTTGAGAATGAGATTCTTAGATCAAGAGAGACTTGGTTTGGTTGTACCAAACATAGAGTGAGCATGAAATTGTTTTAGTCGCATCGGAAGCATGGATGGGCCGAGTCTTATGAAGACATGATGGATGAACCAAATCGGTTTGGTTCTAATCCAATGGTGGAAAATAAATCAAAGTGGTTTAGTTTGTTTTAAACGAATGAACCAAAATTAGTTCGGTTCATTTTAACTTAAAATAGACCAACGTGGTTTGGCTTATTTAACTTAAGTTAATGGAGCGGGTTAACGAGTTTTGTTGTGAACCAATAACCCTTGAGATAAGGTCTTGAGAAAAGGTCTTGAGAAACGGTCTTGAGAAAATGTCTCTTAATGGTTAAAATACACGTTCTCTATAAATACATGGGTTGGGAGCTAACCCACAGAATGATTGACTTAGGTTTTTGAAACCCTAGCCGTTTTCTTTTCTCTCCTTGCTCCTTACCGCCCAAACCTTGGTGCTGCCCAAGCTTGTTGTGGCCGCCCCTCCTCCTTGTCGTCGGCCAACCACCAGCCGCCAGCAGCCCTCCAACGATCTTCAGCCGCTGGCCAACCTTCCTTGGCCACCGGTGACCAAGGAACAGTCAGCCACTTATTTGGCCGGCCATCTTCTCCACCAAGCTGCCCTCTTGGACAGCTTGTGTCCTTTGCAATGAGAGCATCATTTGGCTAGTGTTTGGAACTCCGGAAGCAACCTCCTTGCCGAGGATTGGATCTCCGGCACTCCTCATTGGTGGAGGATCGAAGTTTCGTCAATTGGTTGACGAAAACCGCTTTCGAGAAGTGAGTTTACGAAACTCATTTTTTTTATCCGAATTTAATTCGAATTGTGATCGTCTCTCATATCACAACGTCTTCGACGTGAGGCTAGTAACTCTCGCCAAGACGGGGCTCATAGCTTGTTGAAGCTATTCCGATGATACTCGGCATAGATACGGATAGAGGCAAAACTTACGAGGGTCGCTAATGTTGATGTCATTTTCGCTTCACATTATTCGTCAAGTATACCTAGTATAAGTTTCCTTCTATTGCAAAAATTGAAGTGGCGATTATGTCTACACTTGATGTATCCTTGCATGCATGTAGTGTGTGTGTTGTAATAAGTTAGTTATTACTCGTTTTATTTGCTTCCGCTGTGTGCATGTTTACGAAACGTGTTCGAACACACCCACGTCGGTGTTGGGGAAACCCAATAGAAATCATATGGACTACTTTTTGGGTAGGGAGATTCTTTACCTCACTTATCCAATCTTCTTCCGAATTTGATGATTGTGCTCCCCCTACACTTGAGCTCTACTCCTCACTTGTGCTTCCTTCTTCTTGTTCGAATGAGGTGGAAGCAACATCTTCTACTCCCATGAGCACAAAATGTGAGACGACTTCTTCTTCCTTCGATGAAGATGAGTCATCCCATGTGGATTTTAGGTTTTGGGATTTTGACTTTCCCTTTTCCTTTGACTTCTTCTCTTCTTTCTTCTTGCCTTTTTTCTTCTTGCCATCCTTCTCCTTTTCTTCATTCTTCTTATTCAATAGAGGACACTCATCCCTCATGTGTCCTTCTCCTTGGCAATTGTAGCAAATAATCTTCCTTGCCCTTCTCCTATCATTAGATTTGTTAAATTTAAAACCTTTTAATGCACGTCTTACCCTTCTTACCATGTATGACTCTTCATCGCTATCCATTGAAGAGTGTTAGCCGTCATCCGATGAAGAGGGTGTGGTCTTCTTTTTCTTCTCTTTGCTTTCTACAAGTGCTACTCCCCTTGATTGAGTGATTGGTTCTTCAACTATTCCTTCAAGGCGAGTTTCGTGAAGTTCCATGGTTGAAAAGAATTCTTCTAAAGTACTAACCTCTAGATTCCTTGAGATGTAGAAGGAATCCACCATGGAGCTCCATTTTGAAGATCGGGGGAAAGCGTCAATGGCTTTCATTATCATATCCTGATTCGATAACTTCTCCCATACACTAGACAAACTATTAATAATTTCTTTATACCTAGAATGTAAAGACAATACCTTTCCTCCTTTGTCCAATTTTATGTTATTGAATTGAGATTGGAGAAGGTCTCTTCTTGCTAATTTTGCTTCGGATGTGTCCTCATGAAGCTCAATTAGCTTCTCCCACATCTCCTTGGAACTTGAGCACTCTCCTATTCAGTTTATCTCTTGTTGAGAAAGAATGTTGAAGAGATGATGCTTGACCTTTGAATTTTCTAGGTGCTCCTCCTTTTGCTTCTTAGTCAATCTTGATTTTTCGATTGGCTTATTTTCTTCATCCCTAGGTATCTCAAAACCATTTTCCATAATTAACATGATATCGAAGTCATTTTGGAAAAATACCTCCATTCTTTTTCTTCCACCAAGAGAAATCTCTTTCAAACTTCGGTGGGTGAATGTTCATGCCGACCATTTATCTTGCTTATCGTAGCGGTGAGTCCAATGGTAAGCTCCTCGCTCTGATACCACTTGTTAGGATCGATGGCCCGGCTAGAAGGAGGGATGAATAGCCTTGATCGACGCTCGATGTAAATCGTTCATGCTTGATGTCTACACACTTATTAGCGCAATAGAATAATAATACTAACAAGAATACAATTACAACTAAAACAAAGTGAAAAAAGCAAATAGAAGACATAAACTTTTTAACGTGGTTCACGACCATCTTACCGCTAGTCCATGACAATCTGTTAGGCAGATCACTCCTTCAACCCTTCCACTATATCTTCTCCTTTAGCTCAAACAAGGTGGAGAAAACCTTCTTACACCAAACTCCTCTTCTCACAAGATAATAAGAGTAGAATTAGAGAAGAAAGGAGTAAAGACACTTAGAAACAGTGGGAACCATGAGAGTATGATTAGGAGTTAAAGTATTAGCCCCTCCAAGGCTCCCAAGCCCTCATTTTTATAGAGAAGAGGGCTTTCTTCCCAATTCTTCTTCGGACCAACTCCAATGGCTTCTGACCAAGCCTAAACCGCGGTCGTCACAATCCAACGGTATACTGAGCAATCGACTGCCTATCTTGGCAGTCGACTGATCTAGCTTAGTTCGACTGCTCAGCCGGCTACGAATGGTTCTATGCCCATGTCCACTTATAACAGTCGACTGTCATACCTTGGCAATCGACTGATGGTGGACCGGTCAACTGCCAAACCCTAGCAGTCGGCTGTTAGGCCACAAAACTCTAGCTGACACCAGTCAACTAGTAGTCAACTTGGATCAGTCGACTGATACCTATATCAGTTGACTGTTGTTGGGTAAAACCTCAAACAAGAAGTTGTTTGAGCATTCGACCGTCAAGTAAAACCTTAAACACAGATGTTTGAGCATCTGACACTTGACCTTATCCATTTAGCCAAGTTCACCTAAGTTGAACTACCCCGTCCCGGGTTACAATCGCTCAACTCTTATCTCCCATGGATTCTCCCATTGAAGCTCTCTTCCTCCGACCTGAGTCCCTCGGATGCACCAAGCTCATAGCTTCTCCCCGTGCCATCCTTCACGTCTTGCCTTGAAGTCTGTTTCCTTTGGCTCTACTCCATTGCTCCTCGTTCGGCAGTCCCTCAAATGCACCAAGCTCACGGCTTCTCTCCGTGCCATCCTTCACCGACTCAAGGACCCAAGCCATAAGATGATGAACTTGTCAATGCTTCATCAAGCTACACATGTGTGATTCACTAAGTCCTGCACAACTTAAATACACATATCAAAAGCATAACATCCTAATTTAAACTCTTTGACACACACATCAAAACCAAGATCATACTTGGGTTAATTTCCCTAACAGTTGCCTCCCCTCTACATCAGAAGCTGAAGTTCCCAGTAGGGCACTTGGTGGAAGAGGTATAAGGTGATCAGAAGGCCACCTGGGGATGCTATGTACATATGATCAAGGAGGATCAAAAGCGGGCTCGACTTAAAGGAAAAGAGGTCGAGGTCTTGGCCAACGACGAGGTGTAGGTGCTAGAAGAGGCAGACCTGAGAAGAAACACCATAGAAGAGGGGGAGCTCATCAAGATTGGGAATGAGAAGACAACTCGGGTTGCAAATGAGCTAGAGCCAGGGGTGAAGGCAAGTCTCATTGCATGCCTCTAGAGAAATACAAGAATCTTTACTAATGACATCCATGACTTGACAAGAATTACCCTGAGCATCACAGAGCACCGTTTGAACATCAGCAAGGAAGCTCAACCAGTCATGCAAAGGAAGCGACACTTCGGGGTTGAGAAAGATAGAATCATCATGAAAGAAGTGAAGAAACTACTGGATGTTGATACATTAAAGAGATTAAGTATCCAATATAGTCTTGGTCGTGAAACCCTCGGGCCGATGACGTATATGTGTAGACTTTCGTGAATTGAATAAAGTGTGCCCTAAAGATTGCTATCCCTTGCCTCACATAGATCAATTAGTAAATTCCATGGCAAGGCATGAGGTTATTTCTATCATGGATGCTTACCAGGGATACTACTAGATACCCTTGGCCTAGAAGTACTAGAGCAAAGTTAGTTTTGTTACGTTGGATGGCCTATATGCTTACGTGGTGATGCTGTTTGGGCCGAAGAATGCAGGAGCCACCTACCAAAGGCTTATGGATTGGATCTTTGCCTCCTAAAAGGGAAAAAATGTTGAAGTGTATGTGGACAATATTTTGGTGAAATCTTGATTCATCGCCAACCTAATACCGGACTTGGAAGAGACCTTTGCCACATTGCAGCGCTACAACATGAAGTTGAACCCAAGGAAATATGTATTTGAGGTGCGAAGTGGGAAGTTCCTCGGCTACGCCATTACCGAAAGGGGGATTGAATCCAACCCTGAGAAGATACAAGGTCTTTGTAATATGCAATGTGAAGGAAGCACAGAGGCTAGTCAGGAGAATTTTGGCTCTGTCTTGCTTCATTTCCTGATCCGCCAATAGGGGACTACCCTTCTTCAAGGTACTCAAGAAGGTGGCCCGTTTCCAATGGGACGATAAGTGTGAGCGGGCTTTCCAGGAACTAAAGCAATACCTAGCCCAAATTCTTACATTGGCTAGGCCTAGAGAAGAGGAAACCCTCTAGGTATACCTGGTAGTGTCAGAAGGAGCTATTAGTTCAGTGCTTCTTCGGCAAGACAGATCAATGTAACAACCCATATATTACACCAGTCACATTCTGAAAGGTGTCAAGCTACATTATTCCAAGTTGGAAAAGTTAGCCTATGCATTGGTGCTCACAGCAAGAAAATTAAGGCCTTACTTCCTAACTCATCTGATTACAATGCTCACTAGTAGTGATTTGGGTTGAGTTTTGACCAAGCCAAATTTTTCGGGGTGATTGACGAAGTGGACAGTGGAGCTAAGTGAGTATGACCTACAATATCACCCAAGAATAGCTATAAAGGCATAAGCTTTGGCTAATTTTTTAACTGAGTTACTAAATCCAAAGCTAAGGGATGCAAAAGGAACGGAAGAGTCACGATCCACATGGAGAGTATTTGTGGATAGATCAACATGAGCAGAGGGAAGCACAGTCAAAATACTCTTTGTATCCCATTTAGGAGAGGAAACCTGAATCGTCATACGACTAAGGTTCAAGGACTCCAACAATGAGGCCAAGTATTAGGTGATCCTGTCGGGATTACAGGTTACGCTCACAATTAGTGCCATCACAAATCCAAGCCTCTTTCTATATCAAAGAGGAGCACATGGAAAAATATGTAGAGGCCTATAACCATATGAAAGTTCATTTCCTTGAAACACAGATACAACAGATTCTCCGAGAAGATAACTATCAGGGAGACAAGTTAGTAGGTTGGCCAGTTCATTAACAGAGTGGACTTCTCATGATCCTTTATATCTAGAGACAGACACCACTCTAGTAGGTCAAAAGGAAGTGGATGCTACCTTGGTGATTCAAGATACAAAAAGGGCCACTAACGAGGGAGAAGTCAGAGCACCCAATTGGAGAATGGAACTAGTAGCATACTTAAAGGAAGGGACTCTACTAAAAGGCCCTAAAACTTCTTCCACTTTAGTAAGAAGAGCAAGACAATTCCTATCACTGGATAGAGTTCTCTTCAAGAAGTCATATAGGAGACCTTTATTACGGTGTCTGGGATTAGTTGAAGCTGAGGGGGTCCTCAAAAATTTCCATGAAAGTTGCTATAGTAGTCACCTGGGGGGAAGGACTCTTACAAGAAAAGCAATCTTGGTAGGTTACTTCTGGCCAACGATGGATCAGGACGCCACGCAGATGGTGAAGGTCTGCCGAAGTTAATGTAATTGAGAGGTGTCCTAAGGTGATTACCTTAGAAGTTATCAATAAAATTCACTATTTTAGTATACATTTTCTATATATGTGATTGGATCTTAAACTCATCTACTGAAGTCCATAATATGATACATAGCATGAAAGAAATTATGATTCGATCACAATTAGTGAGTATCTCATCATGTGTAAATATGTAAGTATTGAAAAGATCCCTAGTCAATGAATTGATGAGATTGGACATCATCAATTCTGTGAGACTAGCACGTGTTATGCTCCTTGGTTTATCCAAGCATTTGGTACTCATTGAATGTAAGCATAGGGATGTTGAGAGTGAACATGTGGATGCTAGTTAAGGTAACTAGTTCATTAGAGTGATCTACTATGAAACTTCATATGGTTCATTATGTCGATGAAGTTTCATTGCAGCTCGAGTACGAGCTTCCTTAGACTTGAGGTATTCAAGTCATCTTGATCATAGCGACTTATACTTTGACTTCTTCGCATCCATCTCTATAGGAGGTGTCACTCCGGGTTGATTAGGTATAAGTCAAAGTGATCGAAGATGTTTGAATAACCCACAGAGGATTCACCACTCCTTGTAAAAGAGATGTATACCCTAGTCCTCTTGTCAGGATTGTTACTCAGAAGTCTCTAGTCAGAGCAAGCATATTAAGAAGACAGTCTTCTAGGAAACATGTAGGAGTAACTTGAATCCACAGGATAAGAAACTAACTTGGTGTTGGACTCTCCGAGCCGTAAAAACCGCTTTTTGCATTGCGGAAACCTCGAAAGTCGGCCACGGATCCGTGCGAAGATTAATAAAAATAAATTCATGTACATGTTTAGAAAACCTAGATCTACCTTAGATCTACATGAGAAGAGTGTTACCCTTGTAGTGACGCCCTTCGCTTATCCTGCTCGTCCAAATGGTTGTCGGATCTCGTAGAGTGTCAAGTGTACACTCCTCTACACGTATCCACACGGACAAAAGGTGGAGAAGACCACTTAGAGTGTGCTACCACCCTTAGGAAGTCTCGACAATGGAGGATGAGGGAGAGAGCAAGAAGAAGAGAAGGAAGAAGATGAATTCAATCCAACATTCAATTCACCACTAACTCCATTCATTTGGCCGACCACTTCATGAAGGGTTAAATACATCCATGTAATACCAAGAGCCATGACTCTTGGTCTCCCTCATGAGGTGGCACACCATGATGTGTCCATGATGATGTGCAACATCATCATTGGCCGGCCCCTTTTGCCTAGTCACCATGAAGTGGCATGTGATCAAGTCAAACTTGACCCTTCATCTTCCCTCTCAAGTCAAGTCAAACTTGACCTCTTATCTCCCATGGTTGATCAAATCCAACCTTTGATTCAAATCAATTTAATTTAATGAATCTCTATTCATTAGTTTAAATTGACTCGATGAATCAAATCTAAATTAGACTCATTCAACACTTGAATCAAATTGAGTCCAACTCAATTAGTCTAATTTGGATTATCTTAATCCAATTTGGTTCATCACATGAACCTAATCCTCTTGGTCCATCATATGAACCTAATCTCCATCTAATTGCCCTTTGTGTGTGACCCTATAGGTTCTTGCAACGTTGGCAATGCTCCTAAACTGATTTAGAAACATAAGCAATGAGCGGTATCTAGCAACACATCATTGCTACCAAATTTACAAGAATGTTGAGATCCAACATCACCTTTATGACTACTAATTGTGACTCTCACAATATGTGACAATGTCCCTCTATCCTTGACATCTAGATTGAACAATAGAGGCATAGACTGTGTCATCCTCTGTACAATCTATATCTTGAACTCCAAGTAGACTCACTCTAATCAAATGAGCTCAATATGTCATATTGACTCATTTGGGCATGGTCATGCACTTAGTGGTCTCACTCTATCAAGAATCATGATATCACTCTCATCACATAGGAGGGATAGATCCCATCTATATCACTCACATCCCTCCGCATAATTTGTTACATACCCAGTAATCGCCTTTATAGTCCACTCATTTACGGGTGACGTTTGACGAAGCCAAAGTATGCAACTCCTTATGTAGGGAACCATGGTGACTTCAGATCCAAGGACTAATAGTCATATGAGAAAATATATGACACTCATATAATGATCCATGATACTTGCTTATGACGGGTCATTCAGTATACATTCTCCAATGCATACCCATGTGTCAACTTGATATCTCATATCCATGACTTGTGAGATCAAGTCATCAAGTTGACCTACATGTTAGTCTCTTTGCATTAATATTGTCCCTGAATATTAATACTTGATTAGGAATGATTAAGAGTAGTATTCTCTATATCATCTCATTATCGATTCTACCAATCGATTGATATAGATAAGAACCTTCTACTCAAGGATGCTATTATACTTAGTTATTTGGCACCAATATAAGTAAGTATAATAACCATAAAGCAATGCCTTTATTGATATATATAAGAATATGATACAACAAGTCCATACAACAATCATCACATGATTGTCTCTAGGGCTTTCACTAACAATCTCCCACTAGTACTAGTGTCAATCACTGTAGTATCTAATACCCAATGACCTAGTGTGACCATCATGCTTTTTCTGTGCCAAAGCCTTGGTCAAGGGATCTGCGACATTAGCCTCCGTGGGTACTCTACAAATCTTCACATATCCTCTATCGATAATCTCTCGAATGAGATGGAAGCGTCGTAGTATGTGTTTGGTCCACTGGTGTGAGCGAGGTTCCTTAGCCTGCACAATCGCTCCATTATTGTCATAATAGAGCTCTATAGGATCTGCTATGCTAGGAACCACCCCAAGCTTAGTAATAAACTTGCGGATCCAAACTGCCTTCTTTGTTACCTCTGATGTAGCAATATACTCGGCCTCTGTTGTAGAATCAGCAACTGTGTCCTGCTTCGAACTCTTCCAGCTCACAGCACCACCATTCAAGCAAAACACGAACCCTAACTGCGATCTATAATCATCCTTGTCAGTTTGGAAGCTGGCATCATTGTAACCCTTTACAGCTAGTTCCCCAACGCCTCCAAATATCAAGAAATATTCTTTAGTCCTTCTTAAGTACTTAAGAATATTCTTGACTGCTATACAGTGATGCTCACCTGGATCTAACTAGTATCTGCTCGTCATGCTCAAAGTATATGAGACATCAGGATGAGTACATAGCATGACGTACATGATAGATCCTATGGCAAATGCATAAGGGATCTTATCCATGTGGTCTCTCTCCTCTCTAGAAGGGAGACTTTGAGTCTTCGAAAGACTCACACCATGTGACATCGACAGAAATCCCTTCTTGGAATTCTGCATGGTAAACCGTAGTAATACCATGTCAATATATGTACTCTGACTTAGTCCAAGCAATCTCTTAGATCTATCTCTATAGATCTTGATGCCTAGAATACAGGCTGCTTCACCTAAGTCCTTCATTGAGAAACACTTCCCCAGCCAAGTCTTCACAGACTGTAGTGAAGGAATGTTATTTCCAATGAGTAGTATGTCATCTACATACAATACAAGAAAGACAACTGTGTTCCCATTAACCCTCTTATAGACACAAGGTTCATCTTCATTCTTGATGAAACCAAATTGTTTGATCGCATCATCGAATCGAAAATTCTAGCTCTGAGAAGCTTGCTTTAGCCCATAAATGGACATTTACAACTTGCATACTTTGACAGTATGCTATGGATCTACAAAACTCTCAAGTTGTGTCATGTACACATCCTCAAGCAAGTTTCCATTCAGAAATGCGATTTTGACATCCATCTGTCAGATCTCATAATCGTGGTGTGCTGCAATAGCAAGCATGATTCGAATGGACTTAAACATCGTAATTGGAGAAAAGGTTTCATCATAGTCAATACCATGAATTTGCTTGAAACCTTTAGCCACCAATCTGCCTTTATAGGTATGCATAAGTCCATCCATGTCAATCTTTCTCTTAAAGACCCACTAACACCCAATGGGTTTTACGTCTTCAGGTGGATCAACCAAAGTTCATACTTGATTGGTGAACATGAATTCCATCTCGGATCTCATGGCCTCTAGCCATTTCTCAGAATTTGGGCTCATCACAACTTTCTGATATGAGGTAGGCTCATTCTCAACGAGTATAACGTCATCATGGTCAGACAAGAGAAATGAGTATCTCTCAGGCTAACGATGTACCCTATCAGACCTGCGAAGAGGTAGGTCTACCTGAACAGGTTGTTGTTCCACAACTCTTTGTGCAACAATCTCATCATCTACAATACTTTGTGATTCCTGTTCAACCTCCATCTCGGCCTCAGTGCTATGGTTCATATCTTGAATTTCTTCAAGATCAAATATACTCCCACTAGTTTTTCTAGAAATAAAGTCCCTTTCTAGAAATACCCGAGTCTTTACCACAAACGCTTTGTGCTGACTGGGAATGTAGAAGTAATATCCCTTCGTTTCCTTGGGATATCTAACAAAATAGCACTTATCGGATTTGGGTCCTAGTTTGTATGAGACTTGACGTCGAACGTAAGCCTCACAACCCCAAATCCTCATGAAAGACATCTTGGGATTTTTCCCTATCCATATCTTATATGGTGTCTTTATCACAGCTTTGGATGGAACACGGTTAAGTGTGAAGGCTGCTGTGTCTAGAGCATATCCCCAAAAGGATATAGGAAGATCTGTGTGACTCATCATAGATTGTACCATATCTAATAGGGTATGATTCCTCCTTCGGACACACCATTCCACTGTGGTGTTCCAGGAGGAGTGAGTTGGGATAGAATCTCACACTCAGCTAGATAGTCACGAAACTCATGGCTAAGGTATTCACCACCTCGATCTGATCGAAGTATCTTAATACTCTTGTCAAGCTGGTTTTGTACTTCATTCTTGAATTCTTTGAACTTTTCAAAAGATTCTGACTTATGTGTCATCAGATACACATAACCATATCTATTGAAGTCATCAGTAAATGTAATAAAGTACCTATAACCACCTCTAGCAGCAACATTGAAAGGGCCACATACATCACTATGTATAAGTCCTAACAAGTCTGTTGCTCTTTCACTATGTCCACTAAAGGGAGTCTTGGTCATCTTGCCTAGAAGGCAAGACTCGCATGTCTCATATGATTCAAAAATCAAATGAGTCCAGCAACCCATCCTTATGGAGCTGGGATAAACGACTCTCATTTATGTGACCTAAGCGACAATGCCAGAGATAGGTTTGGTTCAACTCATTTGACTTGAACCTTTTGATACTTATGTTATAGATGGGGTTCTCTAAGTCTAGAATGTAGAGTCCATTCATCAGAGGTGCACTACAATAGAATATATTATTTAAATAAACGGAACAACATTTGTTCTTTATTATAAATGAAAAGTCTTTCTTGTCTAAACAAGAAACTGAAATGACATTCTTTGTGAGAGCAGGCACATAACTACAATTATCTAATTCTAGTACAAGCCCAGAGGGATGATGTGAGCAAAACATATAGGGTTTTAGGAGTAGTTTTTGCTTACATCCCATTATATTTTATGTTAGTTTCATGCATATGTCACTCTATTTTGCATGCATTTCCTATTTTCTGATTCGGAGGTCTGCTCTTTGTACTTTTGTGTACAGGATAGCATTTTGTGGGAAAACGATGCACTTTTGGAGCAAAAATAGAGCAATTTGTGGAGCACGGACCTTAGGGAACATGCACTGGCCATGTCCCAAGACTTGGGCATGTTTCCAAAGCAAAACGAATCAAAATCGAGGCTCCAAGAAAAGACACGGCCAGGCCGTGTGAAAACACACGGTAGTGCTTTTTTTTTCTAGCTCAATTTTCAGCCGAGATTTCATCTATTTTCGAGCCTTGCACATGGCTAGGCCATGTGGCGGCACTGCGAATTCAAGAAAATAGAGTTTTTCAAGCATTTATAGAAAGTCAAAGCCATCTCTATATATAGGAAACTCATCCAAGAGGCGAGGGATCATGAGGGAGACGCCCTAGGGCTCCCAAACCCTAGGGAGGAGGCACAACGGCTAGGACGGCACATTGAAGCTCTAAAAAACTTTGGGAACTCGCAACGGAGAGGAGGAACGCCACCGGAGATCCACGCCTTGCACTTCAATGCTGGAGAAAAGACCACAAAAGTATTGTAATCCTTTGTTCCTACGTTTTCATTCTGATGTATTCGAACATGTACATGCTTTGTGATTTCTCCTTCATATACATGGAGTAGTTCTTTCGATTCTAGGATTAGGGAGTAGCTTGTGTGCATATTACAATGTTGGTTCATGTTAAATTCTGCCTTTGAGTTTAATTTGGCAATTGGTAGTTGTTTTTACTATATCTATATGTGTTTAGTTTTCTACCTGCTATGCTTAGGCGATACGAGGGGCGACAGCCCTCGTATCTAAGATTTAGGGGATTTTATACAAGGACCCTAGGAGTAAACCTGATCTCCTGTAACCGTGGGTAGAAGGATGCGATAGAATCGGACACGGTTCATCATAGGGATTGATTCGACATCCTCGTACCGTCTATCCCGTCCTTTTAGGTGGAGATAGCTCCCGGTAGATGCGGCGGCTCATTGGGAGAGTGTATGATGTCCCTTCCACAAAACCATAGCTAAACGTCTAGACAACGCCAATTGATAGTATTGTTTTGTGACACACAAGCGAAACCGAAGTCCTAGAATCACTTTTGAAGACCTCGGCACAAAATCTTAGAATCCATCTAAAGACTCGTAGCGACCCTTCTGTTCCTCCATGTGACACCGTACCAGAGTTAGGACCGCCGACAACCCTCTGAACCGCAACCTTTAGGATCGAATTTCGAACAATAACATCCACCGAATAGATCGGTACTCGAATCTCAGTCTCTGTGGGATCGATAATCTATATTATTACTTGACGACACCCGTGCACTTATGGGCGTTGAGCGTGAGTGTGCTGCTTCGAGCCCTTGATAGTCTCCGTCGCGAGATTTGAGGTCGCGTTCTTGTGCATCAAATTTTTGGCACCGTTGTCGAGGACTGATTGATTCGATATCGAATCAAGAAGTGGATAGTTGGATCGGACCTACGCTAGATTTACTTTCTTGTTTTATTTTATGTTATTTTATTTCAGTTTTGTTCATTCTGTTGCTCTTTCCTTATTTATAATTTCCTGCATATAACAATGCATGCTTTTACTCATGATTATGGTCAATTTAATGTTGTGAGTTTTGGTAACATTTATTGTAAGCATTGTGGTGAAACATGGCATAACATTAACGATTGTCCGGATATATTTGAACCTTCACAATTTGAACAAGAAGATATCACTTATGATTACAACCAGTGGCCACAAGATGATTCCTATTCATATAGTTATGACCCTAGCTACTTAAACCCTCAATATTGTCCGCCTATATCTTGACTAGAGAAGATGATATAAAGCTTTATTCAGACGCAACAAGAGGCGACTATTGAATTTCAGCAGCGGCATTCGCAGACAGAAATGATGATTGAAGAATTAAGGTCATCTGTGAATGACATTGCTAGCCGACAAAAGAAACTGGAGATTCAGATAGCACAGATCGCCAATTAGTTTGCTAGAACACCGAGTCGATTACCAGGAAGTGAAGAAGGACAACCCATTCAATCACCACTAGAAGGAGAACTTGAGGATTATATAATTGATACTTTAATCAAGTAGTTCATTACTTTAATCAAAACACATCCTAACCTCAAGGATCTAAAAGAGTCTGCCTTAACCCTCACCAAAACTTTAATTACCAATAACGAAGCTCGTCTAGTGATTTGTGATGATAAAATTTCATTCAACCTAATAAAATCTACTAATCAATCTTTTGGTGAGAATATTTGTGGTGAGTTACATTATTTATAGCATATGGATGAAATGAAATATTATGATCAAACTCCTAAAAATTCTTTGAGGCTAAGCATGCTCAATCTCGAGCCAAGGAAAGCAGTTAACAAGTATCTTGCCCCTCCACGAGCAAGATTTAAGGGAGATAGTGATGGAGGACCAAAAGGCAAGAAAAGAAAAGTGAGCAAGTATCTTGCTCCCCCATAAGCAAGATTCAAACACATCAAGGGAGGGAGAAAGATCTCCTTTGGCCATCAAAGCCAAGCTGAAGCATAACGGTATAGTCGAGCTAAAGACATTAAATAAGCGCTTCTTGGGAGGCAACCCAAGTTTAGATTTTGTGTTTATTTCTTATTAGTTTGTTGCATTCATTTGTTTTGAACTTTGATTTATATTCGTTTAGTGTGTTGCATTTGAATTAGGACTAGAAAGGACTTGCTAGGTAGAAACAAAAATCATTTTGAACCTACACGACTGAGCATGTAAGGAGAATTCGGACCGTTGTGCACCATGAGAGAGAAACAGGGGGCACACGGCTTGGCCGTGTGTTTTCACACAGTCGTGCCCCACATTTCAGCAGCGCACATGGCCTAGCCGTGTATTTTCACACGACCATGTTACGTAAGGGATAAAGGGTGTCGTACCGTGCATTTCGCCCCTGTACATCACTCTCCCTCTAGCCCACACATGTATAGGAGCCCACCTAGTCCATGTCTACATGAGCCTACACCTACACCACCACCTTTTTCTACTTTTGAGCAGGATGCAGATACATCTGCATATGATTTTTTGGAGTTCTGATCATGCCTCGATGACATATATGCCAAGCAGCAGACGCAAAGGCAGTAATGGGAGGAGTAGAGTGCCTATACGCAGGCAGAGTTTTAGGGCTTCCGAGAGCACTTTCAGCGAGCCGAGGAGTTCTACGACGAGGGTCATATCTCCTTCCAGGAGGAGGCTTCCCATCGCCAGGAGGAGGCCACCTACTGCCAGGAGGTTCGATAGCACATGCATGCCCAACAAGCACAGTGGGCCTGGGAGGAGGAGCACAGAGCAGCAGCTGCATCTACCAGCTTGCAGATCAATCACATGTACATGTGGCATCAGCGGCTGAGCACCAGATTCTCCCAGGATCTCGAGATGCCGAGGCTACTAGACTTTCCACCTCATCCACCATATTAGAGGTATGCTTCGCTTAAGTCTAGGGGGGCCAAGTTTTGATTTATTTTGTTTCTAGCAGTAATTGTTTTCCTAATTTGCATTTTAGTTTTAGTTAGCATTCATTTATTCATGCATAGTATGTTTAGTTTCTTTCTGCACTTAGTTTTTGCTATCTTTAAGCTGCCTCGATAGTATTTTTAAAGTTACTTTCATGAGTTGTTCCCATAGGTAGCTTAACTTCATTTATCTTATGGTATTTTATTTTATTTGCTCTAATGAATGTTTTAGACTTACACTGGTTAGCTTTTATTTTTACACCTACACATGTCGAACATTCTGAAAGGGAGAATCTAGTACATACCTAGTTATGATTCATCTCAGTAGTCTAGTACTTTAGAATCCATAGGTGACTCTAGATTTAGCATTTTAGTTACTGGAGATGCTCGGATTGTGGAAGCCCATTCAAAAAAATCAAAATCCCAAGAGAGAAAGAAAAGAAAAAGAAAAAAAATGGAATAAGAAAAGAGAAAAAAAAGAGGGAAAGAAAAAGATAGTGAGAGAAATTGAAAAATATTATGAGGGATAAAAAATAATTATTGTGGGTGGAAATGGTTAGGTGCCCCTTTGAGACCGAGTTAGGTTACTAGGGAAACACCTACCAATTTCTCTCAATACCGAGCATGCCTTTGAGACTTTGTGCTAGATCTAGAGAACGACCCTCACTTTGGGAAGGTAAGTGCCTAAGAGTCGGAGACCTTAAGAAAGATATAGAATGACGACTTAACTTACCATGGAACGAGTATCCCCTGAGAAGATTCGCTTAGCACGTGCACGAGAAGCTAACTTAGTGAATTTTTAGAACATATCTATTTTTCTTAGATTGCAAATATCACTTGATAAATCTAGTTGACAAGCTAAGTATGGAACAATGCTTTTTAAAATTTCATGGCACTGAGGTTTTCTTAAGGACAAGCAAAGATCTAAGTCTGGGAGAATTGATGTGAGCAAAACATATAGGGTTTTAAGAGTAGCTTTCGCTCACATCTCATTGCATTTTATACTTGTTTCATGCATATCGTACTTTGTTTTGCATGCATTTCCTATTTTTCTAGTTTGGAGATCTGCTCTTTCTACTTTTGTGTGCAGAATAACATTTCATAGGGAAAATGATGCACTTTCGAAGCGAAAAAGAGCATTTGGCAGCTGGATGCAGTGGGACACATGGCCAGGGTGTGTGGCTACACACGGCCATGTCCGAGGCTCAAGATCGGCCACCACAGTGCAACACACGACCTGGCCATGTGGAATCACATGGTCATGTGGCGCTGGGCGATTTCGACGTGATTTAGTTATTTTCCAGGTTTCGAGGAGATCTAGCCTGATGTCTATATAAAGGAAGCTACGCCCAAACCCTAGGGAGGAGGCCCGAGGGCCAGGACGGCACACTGGTGCCCTAAAAAGCACCGGGAACTCGCAACGGAGAGGAAGGAAGCCGCTCGAGGATCAAATTCTGCACCTCAATGCCAAAGAGAAGAGCCTCAACACATTGTAATCTATATTCTTTCCATGCTTTATCTTGTATATATGAATTCGACAATGCCTTGTGTTTCTTTCTGCACTTTCATGGAGTAGATTCTCTGATTCTAGGTCTAGGGAGTAGTTTGTGTCGAGTTAGAACATGTTGGTTTAAATATCTTTTCATTCTTGAATCTATATTTGCAATTGGTGTTTTAGTTTAGATCTATAACTATTGTTTTGGTTTTCTAGTCACTGTGCTTAGCCGATACAAGGGGTGACAACCCTCGTATCAAAGATTTAGGGGAATTAAAGAGGAACCTAGGGGTTGGCCTCATCGTCGATAATTGTGGATAGAAGGATGCAATAGAGTGGGAAACGCGCCCCGTTTTTGACTCGTCGTAGAGATCGATTCGGCATCCTCATACCGACTATCCCGTTCTAGAGCCAGGGGTTGATCTGGTATGGCAGAGGTAGCTTCCAATAGATGCGAAGGCTCATCAAGAGAGTGTATGATGTCCTTTCCACAAAACCATAGTTAGAAACCTAAATAAAACCCAATTGACAACATGTTCTACGACACACAAACGAAACCGAAATCCTAGAATCCATTTAAAGACTCGTAGCGACCCTTCTCTTCCTCTGTGTGACACCGTACCAGAGTTAGGACCGTCGACAACCCTCTGAACCGCAACCCTTAGGATCGAATTCTGAACAATAACATCCACTGAATAGATCGGTACTCGAATCTCAGTCCCTGTGGGATCGATAATCTATATTATTACTTGACGACACCCGTGCACTTGCGGGCGTTGAGCGCGAGTGCATTCTTTGAGTCCTCGACGGTCTCCATCGTGAGATTTGAGGTTGCATTCGTGTGCATCAAAGATCGCTAGGCAGAGATTACGAGTCAAGTTATTGGAATCAGAGGTCTCCGAATGTTGGACAAAAGGAGCAAGATTGGAGTTATGGGCCACAAGCTATTGCCCAATCATGGAAGACCAATCGCAGATTGTCAGAATCTTCTCAGGTTATCAGTGAAATCAGAAGAAAGATTTCGAAGGGATTATGTGCATACAGTGTTGGTCGAGACGACACACAAAGTTGGATTATCCTGTCGGATCAGTCTATCTTCTTCTATAGTAAACAATCAGTACATATGATGTGAAGGTGTACTTCAAAGACTCAGTTGAAGACTATCAATGTTATTTCGGGAGGATGATGCACAATTTCGACAGTAGAGATCATCACAAAAGATTGGGTTATCACACCATCAACGATCTACTACTTCAGGCATAGTTGGGGTTCTTTGATACTTCCCTCCAGGGGAAGCGATTTACTCAGGAGCATCAGCAGAAGACATCTTAGAAGACTCATGCAGACAACAATAACTGTTACCTCTCCAGGCGCATCTATATCATTTGTTGAGTTGGAGCATGCTATGATGTTGGCAGTTATTTAGTATTTTATAGTCGGTGGTGTACTCTTTGCTAGTAAAACAGTGTTTACCATCTCCATTGCAGTTGTTTTGGTTTGCATCTCAGAGTTGATTTCAGTTCCTTCATGGTAGTCTTTTGCACCTACATGAGCCGTCACCGAGAGCAAAAGTTGGATGAGTTTACATCTTTACACGAGAGGAGATGTAGCGGGTTGAAGGAGTGATCATTCAGGGTATTACTTTGATTCACCCTATTTGTTAATATATTGAGAGATACTGGTAGTTTACAAGTATCTTTGTCTAGAACATCCTTAGATAGGATTAGGAGGGTTCCTATACATCGACTTGTGGGTTGGTTGTTTCTCTACCGTCAGGTGAGATGTTGACCACCAAATAAGAAGTTAAGGAATGCCCTTAAACTTTGGTGAACATACTACTATGATAGTTTTCTAGGATAGTTGAGATATTGATTTGGCTCCGGCGATGATTATTATAGGTTTATGAAATTGATTTTGATGTTTAGAGGTTGAATTGGTGGAGATGCTATCTTATTATTGGAGAGTTGAGGTAGTTGCTATATTGTTGATTTGGTGGATATGGTGTGGATATGGATATCCTTATATTAACTTGGATAGTTAAATTGTTGAAATGATGATATAATATGTTTCTCAGATGTGCATATACTCTGAGAGTATTCGGATGTAGTTCCGAATGAACTCCTAGGCTTACCATTGCATAGGCAAGTGGAGTATGTGATTGGAGTGATTTCGGGAATAGTTCTGATATTGAAGACCTCATACCAGGAGATAATTTTATTGGTATCAGTGTTGCTAAACACTAGGGGAATTGGAAGAAAGTAAGTTACGATTACAGAAGGTGTTGGATGGGATATTTATCTGTCCCAGTATTTCTTCTCGAAAAGATCTGAAACTCTTTGTTAAAAGAGAGATGAACCTTTGAGGTTATGCATCGATTATCGATGATGGAATGCAGTAGTTGTTGAGAATGAATATCCTTCATTATGGATAGGTGATCTATTTAGATCAGCTAAAGGACACTATATTCTAGAGTTGAGTTATGATTGGTGTGTTGATATTGTAGTGACTTGGTGTCATACAATTATCATTGTCGGTGTGATGATTGAGATATCATCATCTTAGAGTAAAAAGGATGCAGGTGTGTAGAAAATGACATTTCATACTTGGTATGAAATTTATGAGCTTTGGATAATATTGTTAGACTTATTTAACGATTAAATCATTCATGGACTTGAGGAATCGAGTATCCTAGAAGCGGTTGGATCAGATAGTGGTTGTTGGAGTTGCATAACTTGGGCACTGTTGATGGTGGTAGTTGGAGTTGCGTACTCGACCACCGTAGATGCTGGTTCCCTTGTATTGATTTGGTTTTTACCTTAGTTGTGGATAGGATGCTCTAGCGATACTATACCGCTGACTTGTTGGACCAAGAAGGGGATGGAAGTCACTTGATCAGAAGCTTGTGAAACTAGGTTTCAGGGCCAGACGATGGCTAACTTTTGCATCAGTATTAGTTAATCTTTCTGATGTTGATGGAAGGGTATTGTACGCAGGTACATCATTTCAGGGATTAGAGTGGTTCTGATGCAGTTGAATGAGATGTATTTTATGCTTATGGCAGTTGAGTAGCTGCGAGATAAGTTATCATACACATATGTGGATTTAGTAGTTATGCTCTTGTGTTGTAGATGCAAGGAGTAGGAGTGCTCATGGAGTTTTGGTTAACTACTAAGTAGCTACTATAGAGTTGCTAGAACATGGACAATTGCAACAAGGGAGATTGGTCACTATAGTCTCCAAGTCACTTACAGTATGTATGGTAGAGTGGATTTTGGATAGTAGATTGATTTCTCTTGTGAGAAGGTAATTCTCCATCTCTGAGGAGAATAATGGGTTACAGAGTTGCATCCGAATTAGGAAGAGTTGTTTCAGGAGATCCATCATTCGAGATCGATGATTTATTTGGAATGGATCCGGAAATTATGAGTGTTGGAATGTTCTTTGTGGTGGAACGATATGTAGGACATAGTTGATTTCGTAGTTTGATGTTGGGTGTGTCACCTAGTAAAGGTGGAATATTAGTGATCAATAGGGTTATGTACCGAGACGGAAGTGGGAGCATAATATGATGGACTGCATTGGGAGATTATCTAGAATTTGGAAAGGACTTGATGCGATTTGAGGTAACCGGTGATAGATTAGTCAAGTTCGCTCATTTTCTTCCGATCTGTAAGATGGACTTGTTGAATCGCTAGATAGATTTATACTGTAAGGGGATTTCCAATTTCATGGAGTAACCTTGAGTATCGTATCTGATAGTGATTCATAATTCACTTTACGATTCTGGCAAAGTCTCCAACATATCACGGATATAGAGCTCCACCCTGATATGAATAGTTACCTTTTTGATAGATGGTCATTATGAAGGGATTATTCATACTTTAGAAGATATGTTGAGGGTATATGCGATAGATTTTAGAGGCTATGAGTACCCTCAGTTAGTTACTCGAAGTGTGTGATTTTTCTCAAGTAAGGTCGAGCAGTGTGGTATTGCTTACTCATCATACTTGAGTAGGAAATTTGGGGACCAAATTTTTATTAGTGGGGGAGAATATGAGATATCGGAAAATAAAATACCCCTTGTTGATTAAGAAATTATCCTATGGAATTTTTCAAGATTTTTAGAAAAAAAATTGGATTTAAATGGGATTTCTATGAATTTATGGGGAGATTTAATAGGCCTTGATAAAGCCTATTTGGATTAACTATGATTAAGGAGTTAATAAGTGTTATTAACCGAAGGGTTTAATTAGAAAACCTAAGTTTACTTCTTCCTCATTTTTTTCCTCTGCACGACCCGATATGGATTGCTTCCCAGCCACATTTTTGCTCAATCCGTGATTCCTCTCTTCCTCATTCGCCACCCCCTTCACGCGAGCTTGGCTCAGCAATGCCGCCACTGTCTGTCTCACCGGCGAGCTGCTACCCTTTCTTTTCCTTCGTCACAGCCTTCACTCTGTACGCGACACCACTGCCCCATCGCTGCCTCCTCGTGCTCACGGTCGCCATCGACCCCGCTGATCTCCTTGTTGCATTCCATCGATCCAAGCAGTAACGATTGGGAGCAGTGTTGTCGTCTTCACCACGATCGTGGGCCACCTCCTTGGCATCCTGATCATGGCATCCATCACCGGCAAAAATAGCAATGTCGGCGTCACTTGGCCAACTCCATTGATAACCTATCGTAGAGTAGTTTACTCTGTTGCCAGTGCACGTGGAGCTATTGCCAATTGAGGGTCGTTGTCACTTGGGATCAATGACACTGTTGTATCCCTCTTGTTCTAGTTCAATGCCACCAACTGTTTCATTTTTGAAGATGATGGGTGTTGCGATTTCTATGAATATGTTGTGGGATTTTCTGCAAACCTTTGATCAGTGGTAAAAGACCTCTATTTCTTCAGAATAAGGGAATCTTAGAATTTACAGATTGGATGTAGGCTTGGATATTGTGATTGCAGGTGTTAGGGTAATTGAAATTGGGTTGCTGTTGCAATTCAATCGAATGATTCAGATCGGGGAATTTTAGGTGGATCAAGAAGCTATGAAGCATTGAAAGTTTCAGGTGTTTGATTTGAGGCAGAGTTCTCGGATGTGAAGACAATTGGTGTCTACATATCAGGTGGGTAATATTTCCTACCCTGGTCAGGTATTTGATTATTCTTAGTGAATGAGTTTCTATATTGTTAATATCGTACCTTGACTCCACTCATATTATTCTATTCTTGATACCTTGTCTTTGCACTTTGAGATATACTGTTGTTGTTGTCATATTTCATTCATCGTTGCTATAAATTACCGATGCTATGGTATGTGGATCTTTAGATGCTTAACCATGTGTATGTAGTTGAGTCTGGTTGCTGATTTGACTCGTGTCATCAGGAACAATCATCCGGGAGTGGATGATGTCTTTAATGTAGAGTTGGTTATTGTATCATCTTACCTTTCATTGTATAACTTACGGATCATATATCTGTACATGGTAGCATGGGTTGTTGACGGTGTGTCACTACAGATTAGAAGTCCTAGTATGGTCAATTGTTAGTTGTATACGACTCTCTGTGAGATAGAGAGTGTGTTGTGGATGTAAGTATATGTGATTGTGCATTCATTCCATTTACATGCATGCTGGCGATTTGGTCTCCCTTGTAGTTGATTGAGAAGGTCGTCAGTCATCCTGCCTCCACGGTTACTCGTGGTAGTAGTAACTAGTGTGAGGGCAGTTCATTTGTTGTGCCGCACTCGACCACTATTGATAGTGGTAGTTGGAATTGCATATAATTGTCCTCTGTGTGTGTCACTCAATCACTCATGGGTAGTGTTAGTCGGAGTGGCCAGTAGCATGGACCCCCATTGTATAGTTTATAGCTCTTTAGCTTATTGCTACTTATTCATACTGCCCACTCGACCACTCGAGAATAGTGGTTGTAGTTGAGTTGGGACAGTTATTATGTCGTGCCACCTAGACCACACTGGGGTCGTGGTAGCAAGTGAGGTGTGTAGGCATGACCATGCATTTGCATTGCTATGTTGAGGGCATTTGCATATATATACATATACATATATTTATGTATATATATGTGTGTAAGGGTGATCAGTATATATAGATATAGTCTATATATGCTTGTTGTATTGTTGCATTTGTTTGTGATATACTTACTACATTTTGTTGTACATCATCTTGCATGTTATTTGCATGATCTATACTGTTGTGTGTGGGATACAAGTGTATGAGTTGGACCGAACTATTGTACGCCTATAATCAGTATCATGATGTTGTATAGGGTTGACAAAGTTCATTGATGTTGTTGTTTATAGGTGCATAGGGCAATGTGTTGATTACATGCTTAGTGTTGTTTTATCATGTTGTATATGTTATATTGTGGTATGTGTGTCTAGGTTGTATAAGTTGTGTCATTGCAGATCTTCAGGTATGTCAATACCTGACGTTATGTTCAGTTTGGTATATGCATTGATTAGATTTCTACTGGTAGTTATTTGTTATTACCTTTAAGATTGTATACTTGTTGACCTTCATAGGTATACTTATTGCTCTTCATATGTCATTTGTTGATCATGTTGGGAAAAACTCCGAATCTGATGTTCACAACATCGCGGGCGAATACTTCGCACAACTGCAGCAGAAATAATAATTATACCGGATCCCACTAGATATCCATACAAAACTATATAAATCATTTTCTTTAATCTAGTCTAGATCTTATCTAGAGGAGGAATATACCTTCGGTGCGTGCCCTTCGCAATCCCGCTTTTCCAAACGCTGTCGAATCTCAATACGGTAAGGGTAATTGTATATCTATGGTATCCACACTGACACCCACACTAGCTTTGGAGTCACATTGTGCTAGCAACCCCTAGCAAAACGCCAAGAACTCTTTTGGAAGAAGAAGGAGAGGAAGGAGGAGATGAGAGAACACTTTCTCTCTTTGCCCTTTTGGCTTGCATGCCCAAACACCAAAAAGGCCCTTTTAATCCATATCCATCAATGTCATTATCTCCCCATTAAGAGTTCTCTTAATACCAAGACCCTTGGCATTCCCTTCCTTTAATTCTCATCATGAATACCAAGCCCTTTGGTATTCCTATGTATGATTAATCAAATTAATGATGCATGATGATGAATCATCTATGATGGTTCAACTTGAGTCTAACTCAAGGTTAACCAGTTTGAGTCTAACTCAAATCTTAGCCATATGCTCAATTGTCCTTTTAGTCCAACTAAAAGAAATCATCTTCAAAACAGAATGTCATTTGTGTGTGACCTTATAGGCTCTTGTAACATTGGCAATGTATCTAAAACCCTTTTTAGATACATAAGCAATAAGTGACATCTAGCAATACATCATTGCTATCCAAGTTACAAGATCGTCGAGATCCGACAACCTTTCCGTGACTATTATCATGTATGATGGTGTCCTTCTATCTTTGATATCTTAGATCTATCAATGAGGCATAGACCATGTCATCCCCTTATCGATCTTTATGTTTCTTGATCCCTAAGTAGACACACTCAAACAAATGAGCTCAATATCTCATATTGACTCATTTGAGCATGGTCATGCATTTCGTGGTCCTACTCTATCAAGAGGCCAAAGATATTACTCCTGTCATATATGAGGGATAGATCTCATCTACATCACTCACATCCCTCTGCATAATTCGTTACATACCCAGTGATCGTCGTTATAGTGCACCCAGTTACGGTGTGACATTAGACGATACCAAAGTACATAACTCCTTATGTAGGGAACCGTAGTGACTTCAGGTCTAAGGACTATTCATACCAATAGTCACATAAGAAAGTATATGACACTCATATAACGATCTATGATACTTTCTCATGGTGGGTCAATTCAGTATATATATTCTCCAATATATATACCCATGTGTCAATGTGATATCACATATCCATGACTTGTGAGATCAAGTCATCCATTGACCTACATGCTAGTCTCAATGTATTAATATTGCCCTTGTATATTAATACTTGACTAGGAATATTAAGAATAGTGTTCTCTACAGCTTCTCATAATCAATTCTACTAATTGATAAACTATAGATTAGAACCTACTATTCAAGGGCATTATTATATTTATTTTAGCTGACACATGCATAAAGTAAATATAATAAACAATCCTTGTCTTTTATTAATGAAATATGATACACACGATCCCTAATCAATCATCTCATGATTGGCACTACATCTCATGATTGGCACTAAGGGCTGACACTAACAATCTCCCACTAGCACTAGTGTCAATCACTGTAATCTCTAAGACCCAATGACCTAGTATGACCATCATGCTTTCTCTATGCTAAAGCCTTGGTCAGGGGATACGCAATGTTAGCATCAGTATCTACTCTGCATATCAGCACATCTCGTCTATCGATGATCTCTCGAATGAGGTGATACTGCCGCAGTATATGTTTGGAACACTAGTGAGAATGAGGTTCCTTAGCATGTGCTATAGCCCCGTTGTTGTCACAATAAAGCTCTATAGGGCTCACAATGCTAGGAACTACACCAAGGTCAGAAACAAACTTTCTGATCCAAACCGCCTCCTTTGCTACATCCGAAGTAGCAATGTACTCGGCTTCTATTGTAGAATCTGCGACTGTGTCTTGCTTCAAACTCTTCCATCTCACAGCACCACCATTCAGACAAAATACATACCCTGATTGCGATCGCGAATCATCTCTGTCGGTTTGGAAGCTTGCATCGTTGTAACCCTTTATAACTAGCTCCTCCTCACCTCTAAAGATCAAGAAATATTCTTTTGTCCTTCTCAAGTACTTAAGAATATTCTTGACTGCTATCCAGTAACACTCACCGAGATCTGACTGGTACCTACTCGTCATGCTCAAAGCATACGAGACATCAGGACGAGTACAAATCATGGCGTACATGATAGATCTTATAGCAGATGCATAAGAGATCTGATCCATGCGTTGTTTCTCTTCTGCAGAAGAGGGACATTTAGTCTTCGAAAGACTTACACCATGTGACATTGGCAAAAATCCCTTCTTGGATTTTTGCATGGCAAAATGCTAAGCGCCTTGTCAATATATGTACTCTGACTCAGGCCAATCAATCTCCTAGATCTATCCCTATAGATCTTGATGCCAAGAACATAGGCTGCTTCACCTAAGTCCTTCATTGAGAAACAATTCCTAAGTCATGTCTTCACAGACTCCAGCATAGGGATATCATTTCCAATGAGTAGTATGTCATCTACATACAAAATGAGGAAAACAACTGTGCTCCCACTAGCCTTCTTGTAGACACAAGGTTCATCTTCATTCTTAATGAAATCAAACATTTTGATCGCATCATCAAATCGACGATTCCAGCTTCTAGAAGCTTGATTTAAACCATAAATGGACCTATGCAACTTACAAACCTTTCCAGCATCCTTTGGATTGACAAAACCCTCAGGTTGTGTCATATACACATCCTCGAGTAGATTTCCATTAAAAAATGCAGTTTTGACATCCATCTGTCAGATTTCATAGTCATAGTAAGCAACAATAGCAAGCATGATTCGAATGGATTTGAGCAGCACAACTGGAGAAAAGATTTCATCATAGTCAATACCATGAATCTGCTTGAATCTTTTTGCTACCAATCGCCCCTTATAGGTATGCACATTGTCATCCATGTCAGTCTTTCTCCTAAAGACCCACTTACACCCAATGGGTTTGACCCCTTCAGGTGGATCAACCAAAGTCTATACTTGGTTAGTGTACATGGATTCCATTTCGGATATCATGGCCTCAAGCCATTTCTCAGAATCTGGGCTCATTACAGCTTCCTGATAGGATGTTGGCTCATCAAGCATGACATCATCGTTGTCATCCAAGAGAAAAGAATATCTCTCAGGTTGATGATGTATCCTATCAAACATGCGCAGAGCTTGGTCTACCTGAATAGGTTGTACCACAACTCCTTGTGGTGCCTGTTCTTGTTGCATTAAGGCATCAGTGCTATTTTGTGTATCGTGAACTTCTTCAAGATCAATTTTACTCCCACTAGCCTTTTTAGAAATAAATTCCCTTTCTAGAAAAACACCATTTCTGGCGACGAACACTTTGCCTAGCGTGGGGTTGTAAAAGTAATATTTGTTTTCTTAGGGTATCCTACAAAATAACACTTGTCTGATTTGGGACCTAGTTTATCTGAAACTTGACATCTTAGGTAAGCTTCACATCCCCAAATCCTCATAAAAGACATCTTGGGACTCTTGCCAGTCCATATCACATATGGTGTCTTTATGACTGCCTTAGATGGAACACGGTTAAGTGTGAAAGTAGTTGTCTCTAGAGCATATCCCCAAAAGGAAGGATGAAGATCGGTATGACTCATCATCGATCGTACCATGTCTAACATAGTACAATTTCTCCTCTCGGATACACCATTCAACTGTGGTGTTCCGGGTGGAATGAGTCGAGATCGTATCCCACACTCAACTAGATAGTCATGAAACTCTTGGCTAAGGTATTCCCCACCTCGATCTGATCGAAGCATCTTAATACTCTTTCCAAGTTGGTTTTGTACTTCATTCTTGAATTCTTTGAACTTTTCAAAGGATTCTGATTTGTGCCTCATAAGGTACACATATCCATATCTACTAAAATCATCAGTAAATGTAATGAAGTATTGATAACCACCTCTGGCTACGACTTTGAAAGGACCATAAACATCACTATGTATGAGGCCTAACAAATCTGTTGCTCGTTTGCCTTGTCCACTAAATAGAGTCTTGGTCATCTTGCCTAAAAGACAAGATTCGCATGTCTCATATGATTCAAAATCAAATAAGTCCAGTAATCCATCTCTATGGAGCTGGGATATGCGACTCTCATTTATGTGACCCAAGCGACAATGTCAAAGATATGTCTGATTCAAATCATTAGATTTGAATCGTTTGGTATTTATGTTATAGACTGGGTTTTCTAAATCTAGAACATAGAGTCCATTCATCAAATGTGCACTGCAATAGAACATTTCATTTAAATAAATAGAACAATGTTTATCCTTTTTAGTAAATGTAAAACCTTTCTTGTCCAAACAAGAAACAGACATAATGTTCTTAGTTATTGCAGGTATAAAATAGCACTCATCAAGTTCTAAAATCAAACCACTCGGCAACAATAAGGAATATGTTCCTACAGCTATAGCAACAACTCTTGCGCCATTGCCCACACGCAGGTCCACTTCCCCTTGCATCAATGATCTACTTCTTCTCAGGCCATGCACATTAGTGCAAATGTGAGAAGCACAACCGGTATCCAATACCCATGAAAAAGAAATAGATAGATTGACTTCTATAACATGTATACCTGAAGTAGAAGTCTCACTTTGCTTCTTCTTGACTTCCTCAAGATACTTTTTACAGTTCCTCTTCCAATGTCCAGCTTCCTTACAGTGGATGCAAGTTCCTTCCTTGGCCACCCCACCTTTGGCCTTCAATTCTTTCTTGCCCTTTTCTTGGGTCTTGCCTTTAGACTTCTTCTTACCTTTGCCCTTTTTAACCATAAGTACATTACTAGTACTAGGTTGTATCTTTTTAAGATTGCTCTCAGTAGTTCTCAACATGCTTAAGAGCTCAGGCAATGGTTTGTCAATTTCACTCATGTAATAATTCATGATAAATTGACTAAAGTCTCTAGGCAAGGATTGTAGAATAAGGTCAGTGGCCAACTCTTGGCCTAAAGGAAATCCCAATCTATCAAGGTTCTCCACGTACCCAATCATCTTGAGTACGTGAGTTCCTACGGATGTTCCTTCTTGCATCTTGCATTGAAACAATGCCTTAGATACCTCGGATCTCTCGTGCCTCGCTTGCCCTTGATATAGTTGCTTCAGGTGTGCAACCATAGCAAAGGCATCCATGTTCTCATGTTGCTTCTGAACCTCAGAGTTCATTGTTGCAAGCATAAGGCATGATGCATCTAATGCATCATCTTGATGCTTCTTGTAAGCATCCTTATCAGCACGAGTGGCATTATTGGTGGGTGGTTCAGGAATGGGTTGCTCTAGGATATAGAGTTTCCGCTCCTGTTTGAGAACTATTCTCAAATTCCTATACCAGTCAATAAAGTTTGCTCCATTGAGCTTGTCCTTCTCCAGGAGTGATCGCAGAGATAGGGTATTTAATATATTTGAAGACATAATGATCTACAACAGAAATGCAAATATGTATCATATTTCAATCATTTAATTAGGCCTTTAACTAAATGATTCTCTCACTAGTCACAAAGTGGTACAAGATCCATATTATACCGCATCTTGAGTTAGCTTTGGCTAATTGCCCAAGACTCGTATAAATTAGGTAGGTAACTCATACCAATTACATCTAATGTAACTCTTGTATATTTTTATGAACAACATTTGTTCATAGTGCCCATCGAATGAGATATCCTTCTAAATTACTACTCATCTTGAGTTAGCTTTGGCTAATTGTCCAAGATTTGTATAATGTAGGTAGATGTCTCGTATGAGCTATGTCTCTAAGTTCATCAATCTAATTGAGAGAGCTTAGTTAAGTCAAACCCAAAGTTTAATAGGCGAACATCACAATTGTCCTATCGTACTTTACCAAGGAAATCGAGTCACTTTGCTTTGGCAAATGCGCTACGATTGAACAAGGTAATAGTAAGCATAAACTTTGGTAGGCATATAATATGTGACCTAATTTGGTGACAACTAACTACGCATGCATCTCATACAAGCATCACATACACAAGCATCACATGCAAGCATAATATATATCAACATATAATTTTAAACATGATATGGTTATGGCCCGAATCTACGATCTTCTCAAGCCAATGAGAAGAGCGAATGGATAACCTAGGGATGACATCTTCTCCAAGTGCTTCCTTTGGTCATCCTATGTTGTCGGCATCCTCCTTGTAACTTCACCCTTCAATGGACTTTCCATTTCTTCATTTTGTACATTACAAAATAAAAACACTCAAGTTACATTCGAGTCTAAATCTATTTTATAACAGGAAAAATAGAGATGAAAGCACGGCATGCAAGCCGCATTAGCCGGTTAGCGGGTAGGGTCAAGGGGCAGCACCCCCGAAGCAAAATTTTATTTTCAAATTCTTGAATGAGTTGCTACCCTCGGTCCATCACTATAAACCCAAGTCCCTCGTTTCCGAAGAATCCCGTGTCCTACACGGTTGGGTCGTGCCAATTGGCATGCCATGCTGGGGTGATCAAAGGCCCACACGGGCAGGCCGTGTCTTTCCACACGACCGTGGGTTGCTCTCATAGAGGCACCCACAGCCAGGTCGTGTCTTTCAACACGGTCGTGGGTTTGAACACGGCCAGGCTGTGTTTTTTCAACATGGTCGTGTGTCATGCTGTTCAACCCTATTTTTGCCCCTTTATCAACATTTCAAGCCTAAAATTCGTGTATCCATAATTCATATGTTTTATATCTCATAGAAAACATGAAGATCTAGATTTATATCACATATTAATCATTATAATGAAGTATATGTTTTGCAAGTGGCTCTGATACCACTGTTGGGAAAAACTCCGGATCTGATGTTCACAACATCGCGGGCGAATACTTCGCACAACCGCAGCGGAAACAATAATTATACCGGATCCCACTAGAGATCCATGCAAAACTATATAAATCGTTTTCTTTAATCTAGTCTAGATCTTATCTAGAGGAGGAATATACCTTCGATGTGTGCCCTTCGCAATCCCGCTTTTCTAAACGCTGTCGGATCTCAATACGGTAAGGGTAACTGTATATCTATGGTATCCACACTGACACCCACACTAGCTTTGGAGTCACGTTGTGCCAGCAACCCCTAGCAAAACGGCAAGAACTCTTTTGGAAGAAGAAGGAGAGGAAGGAGGAGATGAGAGAACACTTTCTCTTGGCCCTTTTGGCTTACACTCCCAAACACCAAAAGCCACACAAATTGTCATCAACGTTGAACACCAAAAAGGCCCTTTTAATCCATAGCCATCAATGTCATTATCTCCCCATTAAGAGTTCTCTTAATACCAAGACCCTTGGTATTCCCTTCTTTTAATTCTCATCATGAATACCAAGCCCTTTGGTATTCCTATGCATGATTAATCAAATTAATCATGCATGATGATGAATCATCTTCCATGGTTCAACTTGAGTCTAACTCAAGTTTAACCAGTTTGAGTCTAACTCAAATCTTGGCCATATGCTCAATTGTCCTTTTAGTCCAACTAAAAGAAACCATCTCCAAAACAGAATGTCATTTGTGTGTAACCCTATAGGCTCTTGTAACCTTGGCAATGTATCTAAACCCTTTTTAGATACATAAGCAATGAGAGATATCTAGCAATACATCATTGTTATCCAAGTTACAAGATCGTCGAGATCCGACAACCTTTCCGTGACTATTATCATGTATAACGGTGTCCTTCTATCTCTGATATCTTAGATCGATCAATAAGGCATAGACCGTGTCATCCCCTTATTGATCTTTATGTTTCTTGATCCCCAAGTAGACACACTCAAACAAATGAGCTCAATATCTCATATTGACTCATTTGAGCATGGTCATGCATTTCGTGGTCCTACTTTATCAAGAAGCCAAAGATATCACTCTTGTCATATAGAAGGGATAGATCTCATTTACATCACTCACATCCCTCCGCATAATTCGTTACATACCAAGTGATCATCGTTATAGTGCATCCAGTTACGGTGTGACATTAGACGATACCAAAGTACATAACTCCTTATGTAGGGAACCGTAGTGACTTCAGGTCTAAGGACTATTCATACCAATAGTCATATGAGAAAGTATATGACACTATATATTCATGTGTCAATGTAATATCACATATCCATGACTTGTGAGATCAAGTCATCCATTGACCTACATGCTAGTCTCAATGTATTAATATTGCCCTTGTATATTAATACTTGACTAGGAATATTAAGAATAGTATTCTCTACAGCTTCTCATAATCAATTCTACCAATTGATAAACTATAGATTAGAACCTACTATTCAAGGGAATAATTATATTTATTTTAGCTGGCACATGCATAAAGTAAATATAATAAACAATCCTTGCCTTTTATTAATGAAATATGATACACACGATCCCTAATTAATCATCTCATGATTGGCACTATATCTTATGATTGGCACTAAGGGCTGACACTAACAGATCATGCACTATCTTGCATATTACCGCTGAGTTTTATATCACCACCACATACCCTGGTTTTTATTGTTGCCCAGGTAATAGGTAGAAGTTTCCTTGAGTGCTCGGAGCTCCGCCAGCAGATCCCATCTCACGCCGAGTGTATGGATTGTATTCCATACTGTTGTATATTTTGGATTGTTATTTTGGGATTCTATCCTATGTTGTTTCTGCATTTGGAGATTATGGTTGTGTTGTATATCTATTTGGATTTACTTTGGATTCTATTCGAATGTTGGTTTCGACTATGTTTCTTGTTGCGTCAAAGTCGTACTAGTACTCACATTTGAGTCTTTGTATTTTTATTATTGTTTGTGTATTCCGCTGTGACTTTGGTTATATACTTCTATATGTTGTGTGGTTGTGGTCGTAAGGCTTTGTATCAATAGGGTATTACATTGTTATACAAGGGAGATGTTGTCCATTTATCGGGCTAGGCATACTCTCGGGGTGTGACACTAAGGTTCCGAACCATGTTATATTTGCATGTTGTGTGTGTGTTTGTGTGTATTTATTTTTATTATTACTATTTCCATTGCGTATAACAAGTTTTGTAGCAAGCACGTGATCGAATTCCATCTACGACATCCACGACTCTATTCACCCCCCCCCCCTCTAGCGCATCACCAAAGTTCCAACAAGTGGTATCAGAGCTTGGAGCTCTTCTACGGATTAACATCCGGGAGCAAAAGTGCTAGAGGAAATGGCGCTACCTAAGGACGGATTGGGGTACTCCATCGACATTCCTCCACCATACGACCAAGAAGACTTTCCGACATGGAGGGAGAGAATGGAGACATTCTTGATGATGGACATAGAAAATTGGTTCATCATCATGGAAGGTTTTGAATCCCCTAGGGATAAGAAGGGAGATATCCTCAAATTGAAGAAGTAGAGCAATGCCAAAAATTCAAGAACGAAGTTAATGTAACAAAATTTTTAGAAAATTTAATACCTAATGATATTTTGTGCAAGCTAGGGGATTACATGGATGCCAAGGAGTTGTAGAGCAAGTTTGCAAGATTCCATTAGAACCCGCAACCGGTCCAAGAAGATGAGGAAGCAAACTCTTCATCTCAAGAGCTTGAGGATTTGAAAGTTGAGAGGTCATCAACATCCGGATCGGTAGAGGAGGTAGAATTGAAGGAAGACTCCACCTCTAGGATTGAGGGGGAGGATATTAGATTAACGGAGTCGGAGCAAAATCAAGAAATAGCTTCAACCTCCAAAAGAAGTGAAGACTCAACTCCGGCGTAGGCCACCATTGGCCTAGGTAACTCAAATGCAATTCATAAAAATAAGGATCACATAATTTGCTTTGAGTGTAGGGAATCTGGGAACTATAAGATCAAGTATCCAAAAAGAGTCAAGAAGACTTAACCGACGTCAAAAAGTCAAGAAAAAGCCAAGGATGTCAGTGCCCCAACACATAAGAGCAAGGAGCGCATCATTTGCTTCAAATGTCAACACAAAAGGCATTATAGGAGTCAATGTCCTAGGGGGAGGAAGCAAATCAAGGGTCAAGAAGGTGTTGGTGATCGTTTGGAAGCTAGAGGGGGGGTGAATAGCTTGTTTTTCGTCTCTACAAAAATATTAGCGGAAGCACAACAAAAATAATAATAACACAAATGAAAAACACGCTAACACGATCCTTTTACGTGGTTCGGAGATAGCGCTCCTACTCCACGGCGATCCTTGAGGTACATTAACCCTAATCAAATCACTATGAAGCTTTCCTTTACAACAATCCTCCTCTTCTTACAAAGAATGAAACTTGAGCTTAGAGAGAAGAGGAGAAGATTTAAAATCACTAGAAAAGCTTGAAAACTCGTGGAGGCTTGAGAGAATAATCAAAGAATGAGCATTTTCCCCAAAAACCTCCATCAGCCCTCTTTTTATAGAGAGAAGGCTGATTTTCCTATTGGAGTACCATCAGTCGACTGATGTACAGTATCAGTCGACTGTCGGCGTGGTTAACGGCTTCTAAATAGCCGAATTCGTGGGATTCAGAGTCGTTTCCTCCAACGGCACTCTCATCACCGATCGATCCTCCATCACCGGATCGATGGAGTGATCACGAGTGATCACAAGCCACAATGAGTAAGACTTCATTCTCGCGTAGCGAGCTGATCACCGATCGCCATCACGCTCGGCCGATCGATCGCAACGCCGATCGCTATGACAAAAGCAATGACCGATGGGTAGGGTTTCATCCCGACTCGAAGCACTAAACCGGGCCGATCGATACATCCGATCACGATCGATACTCATCAAGTATGAGTAATTTATACTTGATTTCACCCCCTAGGCCTAGACTCAACCTTCTAGCTCTTCATTAAGCCTTGCGCCTCCAGGATCCCTCCGAGTCCGCGACTTGTTCATCCTTTGCGCTTTGCTTCCAAGAGCTTCCTTCGGTTTTGTCATGTCTTGGGTTTTCCTTTGCCAAGGCATGCTTGGACTTTACGCCGCCAAGTCTAAATGCTTGGACTTATGCTGTCAAGACTTGCCTTTGGACTTCCTTTGCCAAAATCTGTTTGGAATTAATGCCGCCAAGACAACATGCTTGGTCTTACGCCGCCAAACCTTTATCTTGGACTTCTCTTGCCAAAATCATACTTGGACTTTGCCTTTACATGTCACTTAAACATGTTTACCATTAGATCACAATTTGTTGCCTAACTTAGATGATTATCCAAACATCAAAACATATAAATGCTTAGGGCATTGTTGCACCAACAATCTCCCCCTTTTTGATATTTGGCAATCATTTAAGTTAGGTCTTTTAAAGACATAATCATATATCCAATTCTAACTTAAACATTTCTTCTCCCCCTTTGACATACATCAAAAAGAGAAGAAATCATAAATTTCATAGAAGAATTGAATGCGTTGTAATCTTGAACTAAGGTATAGAATTAAAATTTAGCTCCCCCTTAATCCAAGATATAGTTCATGATGAGTAAAATACATGTGGAGCAAAAGTCTATCAAACAATTTGAAGGTTTAAATCCTAACTTTGCACCAACAATGTAAATTTGGGAAAAAAGATACATCTTATGAAACTCCCCCTAAAACACCGCATTAAACAGTCCTAAGGCTACGTTTGGTACGGGGTAATCAGGCTTGTAATGTAATCGGATTACATTACAAGATGATTTACTTTGTTTGTTAACATTTCAAAGATGTAATGTAATGTAATCGCATTACAAAATAAGAGTCAAGATCCGTAATCTCGATTACGAAGGAAAAGCGATGTAATCCGATTACATTACGGACTCAATATTTGTCTTTACAAATATGTCCTTCTTTTATTTTTTCTAATTGCTTCTCGAGGCCGCGGCCGGGCGAGCGGCGCGCATCGGCGGCGGCGACGATCGACGGCGATCGGCGATCGACGGCCGATCGGCGGCGACCGGGCCGATCGGCGATCGGCGATCGGCCGGCGACCGGCGGCCGGCCGACGACCGAACACCGCCCACCGGTGCCCTTCGGCGATCGGCGACAACCTTATAAGGCTATTTTTGTCATTTTATAATAATATGAATTACATTCCTTATAACAAATATGGATACCAAACAAACGAATGTAATCACTTTTGTAATCAAAGATTACACATCAATCGCTAACCAAACACAGTAATGTAATACACATTATATTACATTACATTACAAACTTGATTACATTACAAGGTTGATTATATTACCCCGTACCAAAAGTAGCCTAAAAGTTTGTTTATACTCAGTATTATCATGCTAAAGTTTTTAGGAGATCAAAGATATACTAAAAATCAGAAAATGGAGTTATTTTTCAGAAAATACATATATCGGATCGTTTCAATCGATCAAGCTACGCTTAAGTTCAATTTCAAATTTCACCAAATTAAATCGTCGAAATCTCGAAAAATCATGAAATTTTGCGTACACATTTCTGAAATCATACTATATCAAGGAAAAATATTTTGAAAATTATATATTTTCTAGATTTCGAGATTGATACAAACTAGGAAACTAACAAAAGTTCTAATGTTTTTGCAAATTTTGTATCACTTTTGTGTTTCACTTAAAAACTGTTTTTCAAAATATAATAAACATAGTTTAAAATATGTTTTATTTGACATTTCCAATCATGTTCTTGGAGCTATATACACATCAATTGTGTATTAGTCTTCCCAATGATTGGTCTAATGAAGGATCAATGTTTCTAGATGACACTTTGGTTCATAGTAATGCATCATAACAAGCATGATGAACCAAGTGCATCTTCCTAACATCTCACATGTTGTCTAAGTGGCTCAATACAAAAATCATGGTTTCTTAGGTATTTTGTGAGATGCTTAAAGGTATAAATCCTACTATTTCTATAGGATCATGCAAACCTATACCTTTACTCAACCAAGCACATTCCAAGTTCTCTCCTAAGTGATGAAAATTCTACTTCGGAGAGAGCCTTGGTAAATATGTCGGCTAGGTTGGATTTGGATTCAATGTAATTAAGCTCAATGTCCCCCTTAGCCACATGATCTCTAATGAAGCGATGTTTCACTTCAATGTGCTTGGTCCTAGAGTGATGCACCGGATTTTTGGTCAAGTTTATGGTGCTCACATTATCACAAAAAACTTTCATGTTGGAGTAAGATAGCTCATAATTCTCTAAGGTATGTTTCATCCATAGTAGTTGAGATACACAACCACCCATAGCCACATACTCGGCTTCGGTGGTGGATAGGGCAACACAAGGTTGCTTCCTACTACTCCAACTAACTAGGGAGGACCCAAGGAATTGGCATCCACCACTAGTGCTCTTCCGATCCAATTTGCAACCGGCATAATCAGAATCGGTGTACCCAACCAAATCAAAAGACCTAGTCCTAGGGTACTATAGTCCTACATTTTGTGTGCCTTTAACATATCTTAAGATTCTCTTAACGGCAACTAAATGAGACTCTTTTGCACACGATTGGTACCTAGCACACATACCAACCGTAAATAATATGTCGGGTCTACTAGCGGTTAAGTACAAAAGGCTACCAATCATGCTCCTATAGAGTGTAAGATCAATTTGTTTGCCTTCACTATCACTATCTATTTTTGTATTTGTTGCCATTGGAGTTGAAACTACCTTAGCATTTTCCAAACCAAATTTCTTAATCATTTCCTTAGCATATTTGGTTTGGTAAATATAAATTCCTTCACTTGTTTGTTTAACTTGTAATCCTAGGAAGAAATTTAATTCCCCAACTAGACTCATTTCAAACTCTTTTTCCATACTTTTAATAAAATCTTGGAGAAGTTCATCATTTGTTGACCCAAAGATAATGTCATCAACATATACTTGGGCTACAAAAATGTCCGTTGATGTTGACTTTATAAATAGAGTTTGATCTACACTACCCCTCTTAAAGTCCTTAGAGATCAAGAAAGATGATAATCTTTCATACCAAGCCCGGGGAGCTTGTTTCAAACCATACAAAGCTTTCCTAAGCTTGTATACATAGTTTGGATAGTCCATATTCTCAAACCCGGGAGGTTGTTCTACATATACCTCTTCCTTAATAAACCCATTTAGGAATGCCAATTTAGCATCCATTTGATGGAGTTTGAAACCCATATAGGAGGCATATCCTAATAGTATTCTAATAGACTCTAACCTAGCAACCGGGGCATATGTTTCATCATAGTCAAGTCCTTCAACTTGATTAAAACCCCTTGCAACTAATCTTGCTTTATTTCTAGTGATATTTCCTTGGTCATCTAGTTTGTTCCTAAAAACCCATCTTGTAGTAATAATGGTGTTTTCATTTGGTCTAGGAACTAACTCTCATACTTGACTCCTTTCAAATTGAGTCAATTCATCTTGCATTACTAAGATCCAATCCGGATCAAGTAATGCATCTTTGATTGTTTTGGGCTCAATTTGAGAGATTAGAGATATATGACTAGTGGGATCCCTATGAAATGACCTAGTCCTAACACCTTGAGATAATTCACCCACAATTTGATCTAAGGGGTGATTTTGATGAACTCTTATGGTTCTAGGAGGTGTATGAAGTTGAGTTTGATCATGATTAACCTCAATCTTATGCTCATCATCGGAATCATCTCTTACTCCCCCTTGATTCAATCCTCCCCCTTGATCATTACCCCCTAAGATTAAATCTTGAAATTGTTGGGTAATTTCTTGATTTTCATTATTAATATCATCATCAATAGGGGATTTCCTAGGGTATGTATTGGAAGTTTTATCAAATTGGACATTTGAAGATTCTTCAATCTTTTGAGTCCTTTTATTGTAAACTCTATACCCTACACTAGTGGATGAGTATCCAACTAGGATTCCCTCATCCGCTTTGGACTCATACTTACCTAGGTTGTCTTTGGTATTTAAAATATAGACTTTACATCCAAAGACCTTAAAATAATGAATTGTTGGAATTGTACCATTCCACAATTCAAATGGAGTTTTTCCTAAAAACCTATGAATTAATACCCTATTTTGGATATAGCAAGCGGTGTTAATCGCTTCCGCCCACAAGTAGCTAGGTAAGGAGTATGCATTAAGCATTATCCTAGCCGCTTCTTGTAGGGCACGATTTTTCCTCTCCACAACCCCATTTTGTTGGGGTGTTCTAGGACAAGAAAACTCATGTTTGTACCCTTGTTCTAAGCAAAAGGTTGAGAAATTAGAATTTTCAAATTCTCCACCATGATCACTACGGATCCGGTTGATTTTGAGTTTTCTTTCATTTTCTACTCTTTTGCTAAATCCTATGATTATTCCTAGGGTTTCATCTTTGTTTTTCAAGAAAAATATCCAAGTAAACCTAGAGAAATCATCTACTATTACTAAGCAATATTTACTACCAATCATAGAAGGGGTACTATGACAATCAAATAAGTCCATATGTAAAAGTTCTAAAGGTAAAGCGGTACTAAGTAAATTTTTACCTTTGTGTGATGTTTTTGATTGTTTCCCTTCTTGGCATGCATCACACATTTTGTCCTTGAGAAATTTGACTTTAGGCAACCCTTTGACTAACTTCATTTTTGCTATTTTGGCTATGTTCTTCATGTTTATGTGTCCTAGCCTCCTATGCCAAAGCCAACTTTCTTCATCTTTTGCAATAAGACACTTAGTAGAAGCATTAGTAGCATAGGATAAAGCAACATAATATATATTTGATTTCCTAAAACCTACTAACATGCAATCATTTAGAGTTTTATATCTTATAAAACATTTTGAGGAGTCAAATTTAACATCAAAATTTGCATCACATAGTTGGCTTACACTAAGTAAATTAAATTTCATATTTTTGACTAATAACACTTTATGAATGTCAAGGTTGGGGGATACCTCAATTGTGTCTTTTCCTAGAATCTTAAGTTTGCCGCTATTACCAAAAGATACTTTTCCTTTGCTAGTGTGGTTGATAGTGGAGAATTTTCTCTCATCACCGGTCATGTGCTTTGAGCACCCACTATCAACTATCCATAAGTTTGGTTCTTCTACCTATATCACATGAAAAATACAATCTTTAGGTACCCAAATCTTAGGACCACTAGCATCAATTAGAAATTTCTTAGGTACCCAAGCCTTTCTACCCTTGCTTTTAATTATGGATTTTCTACTAACAAGAGATATAAATGCTACCTCCTTTTCCTTAGACCTATATCCTAATCCGGCCTTGTTGTAAATAGCCCTTTGATCCTTAATAATCATGTCTAGGTATTTAGAGTCATTAGTAAATTTTTCTAAGCATGCTCTTAAGTTACCTATTTCTTTTCTTAATTCATCATTTTCATCCCTAAGGGTACATTCATCGTCATCACTAGATAATTTACCACAAGATGATTCTACACCCTTAAGTGATTTAATCTCTATTTTTAAATCCTTAACCCTAGTTTTTGATCTATTCAAAGTATTTTGAAGACATGCAATAGTCTTGTAAAGTAAATCTACTTTAGGTGAGTTGTTTACCTCATATCATCACTTGATGATGATCCATCGCTTAAAGAAGAAGAGGACTCCTCGCTTGAGCTCCCGGCTTCTTCCTCCAATGTCATGAGGGCTAGATTCCGGGTGGCATGGCATACTTCTTCATGTCGGAAGAGTCCTCCATGCTTAGGGTGTCCCATGTTTGTGCCACCATTGCCTCCTTCTTCTTCTTCTCCTTCTTTTCCTTCTTTTTCTTTTCCTTCTCCTCCTTCTTCTTTAGTTCCGGGCAATTTGGCTTTATATGCCCTTTCTTGTTGCAACCAAAACAAGTCACGTTAGAGGTAGAATTTGAACTGTTTGAAGACTTACTTCTTGAGGATTGGAACATCCTCTTCACATCTTTCTTGGTGAGTTTCCTTGACTTCCCACCAAACATCTTGACGTAATGTGCCACCTCGCTTGCCGATAACTCATCTTCACTACTTGATGAGTCTTCCTCGGATTCGGATGAGGAGGACACTTCTTTCTTCTCCTTCTTCTTTTTGTCCTTCTTTCCTACAAAAAGAGCTATACCCTTCTCTTTGGATGAAGTGTTAGCTTGTTCATGTAATTGAAATTCACAAAATAGCTCATCTAACTTAACCAATGAAAGATCCCTAGAGACCTTATAGGCATCTACCATTGAGGCCCATAAGGTTGTTCTAGGGAAGGCTTGTAGCACATACATTACAAGGTCTCGGTTGTCGACCTTTTCACCTATTACATGTAGTCCGTTGACTACTTCTTTGAAGCGACCATGCATTTGGCTCACGGTCTCATTGGTCTTCATTGAGAAGCTTTGAAGTTGGCCAATTAGAAAATCTCTCTTGGCCCTTCTTGTTTCTTTGGATCCTTCATTGAGCTCGATCAACTTCTCCCAAAGCTCCTTCACCAATTCAAATGGCCCCACCTTGCTTAGTTGCTCTTTTGACAAACCACATTGAAGTGTAGTTGTTGCCTTGGCGTTGGCTTGAGCCTTCTTGGCCATGTCTCTCATCCAATCCTTCGTCGGTATGGGTGCTCCGTGTTCATCCACCGGCTTCTCGAAACCATCTACAACACTAAATCAATTCTCAATATCATTCATTAAGTAATACTCCATCCTACCTTTCCAATATCTGAAGTCATTATCGTCGAAGAACGGAGGCCTCGCCATGTTATACCCCTCTTAGAAAGCCATTTTTGCTCCGGTTGATTGCTAGTCTTCCAATGCGATCCGGGCTCTGATACCACTTGTTGGTGATCGTTTGGAAGCTACATGGGGGTGAATAGCTTGTTTTTCGTCTCTACAAAAATATTAGCGGAAGCACAACAAAAATAATAATAACACAAATGAAAAACATGCTAACATGATTATTTTATGTGGTTCGAAGATAGCGCTCCTACTCCATGGCGATCCTTGAGGTGGATCAACCCTAATCAAATCACTATGAAGCTTTCCTTTACAACAATCCTCCTCTTCTTACAAAGAATGAAACTTGAGCTTAGAGAGAAGAGGAGAAGATTTAAAATCACTAGAAAAGCTTGAAAACTCGTGGAGGCTTGAGAGAATAATCAGAGAATGAGCATTTTCCCCAAAAACCTCCACCAGCCCTCTTTTTATAGAGAGAAGGCTGATTTTCCGTTGAGCACCATCGATCGACGATGTACAAAGATCGATCGATCGGCGTCACTTAATGCCTTCAATAATTGGATTCGTGGGATTCGAGCCGCTTCCTCCAACAGCACTCTCATCGATCGGATCCTCCATCATCGATCGATGGAGTGATCACCGAGTGATCACAGTCGCAATGAGTAAGACTCCATTCGTGCCCGTGTTTAGCACCAATCGTCGTCACATCGTTGGCGATCGATCACAACATCGATCGGACCGATGACTAAAGCGATGGTCGTGGTTTCATCCCGACTCGAACTTAACTTGATACATCATATCGATCGACTCATCAAGTATGAGTAATTCATACTTGATTTCACCCCCTAGACCTAGACTCAACCTTCTAGCTCTTCATTAAGCCTTGCGCCTCCAGGATCCCTCCGAGTCCGCGACTTGTTCATCCTTTGCGCTTTGCTTCCAAGAGCTTCCTTCGGTTTTGTCATGTCTTGGGTTTTCCTTTGCTAAGGTGTGCTTGGACTTTACGCCGCCAAGTCTACATGCTTGGACTTATGCTGCCAAGACTTGCCTTTGGACTTCCTTTGCCAAAATCCGTTTGGACTTAATGCCGCCAAGACAACATGCTTGGTCTTACGCCGCCAAACCTTTATCTTGGACTTCTCTTGCCAAAATCATACTTGGACTTTGCCTTTACCTATCACTTAAATATGTTTACCATTAGATCACAATTTGTTGCCTAACTTAGATGATTATCCAAACATCAAAACATATAAATGCTTGGGGCATTGTTGCACCAACAGAAGGAGTATCACATGTAGGAGGAGTTTCTAAAGTAAACCTTAAGGTATATTTTAGTAATGCACCTTCAAAATTTAATAATAAAAAGTATGCCTTTAATACTCTTGCAATTGTTCATAATCATAAGGAGCATGCTAGAAATAACAAATATTTTTGCTTAGGTGCTAAATTTTGCAATTTTAGGTCTAAAGAAAATTCTAGAAATAATAACTCTAGACCTATTCTACCTAGGGAGTCCATTAAGAAGGTATAAAACCACCTAGGCATTAACCCTAAGAAGGATAGGCATATGCCTAGGAAGAATCTTTCCCAATAGGTAAATGAAAAATCAAAATTGGGAAGATTAGAGTTAGAAAACCAAGCCTTGAGGTTAAGGCTTGAAAAATTGGAAAAGACCCTTAGGAATATGCAAAATCAAATTCAAGGGTCAAATGATCAAAAACAAGGATACAATAGTAAAAACCTAAGTGTTGGTAGGAAAATTCAATTCAAGGGCAAGGAAGGTTTGGGTCACAAGCCTAAGCCCAAGAAAATCATACAAACCTACCACAATGTTCCATTTGACTATGGAACAAGATCTAGGTCTAGAACAACAAGGTTAATAGGGAAGTCATCCTTAAGGTTAACCATGGTAGATGTCTAGTGGCTAAGGTTTCAAGTAAATCTAAGGAAGCCACTAAGAGGGTTACTAGGGAAGTCATCCCTAGAGTTAACCAAGGTAAGACCCAATTGACCAAGGCTACAAAGCCTAGAAGGGTCATTAGGAAGGTATCTAGGGAGGTTATCGCTAATGAATACCTTGTTAAACCAAGGAGTTCCAATAGATATTGGGTTCCTAGGAGCGTGATCGATTCACACTAAATAGGTTTAGTTGTGTCAACCTTGAATGGATAGGTAGTTAACCTAACCATAGTTAAGGTGGCACTTTAGGACATTTCCAAGGTTTTGGTACTCCTTGGAAATGAAGTTTGAATTTAATCCTAAAAGATTTTAGGATGTGCCAATATAATTTATGGAAGTTTAAAAAATTGATCAAATTGGCACAATTAGGTCTAGAGGTCATGGTGTTCCATTTTGGATTTTTAGCACACTTGGGAGAAAGTTTGTATTATGACAAAATGGGTTTAATCCTAGGAAATGGCAATTAATATTAAAATTTAGAAATTCTTATACCTTTATATTTTATTTGTCATGACTTGTTTGTCATTGTCATGTCATGACATCATATTTATTTTTAATCATATAAAATGTCATGATTAAGGCTTAGGTTATTTAATAATGTTATGTATACTTAGATTTTATTTATATGTCATGACATCATGATTATTGATATATGTTCTTTATCTATGCTATCATTTATGTCATAATCATCACTCATGCATGTAGGATTAATTAAAATTGATTAAGGACAATGACATGATTTGAAGTCCCATGAATAAGGGAATCAAATAGAATTGCCTAAAAAATTGCATGAGACCTTAAATTAGGAATAACCAAAACCCACATCTCACATTAAATTGGCATGTGTGTATATTGATACACCATAGACACATGTGAGATGCTAGAAAATGAATTAAGTTCAAGGTGCATAGTTTTTGCATCTAGATGAACTCAAATTCATCTTATACCATGGATGAATCATGAGGAAGGCTTATATACAATTCATGTACATTAAGCCCATAGACTATGGTTCAATATAAGGTTTTAAAAATATTTCAAAATTATTTTGAAAAACCTTGGTGTAGTCTATCTTTTGATAGCAATCATCATTGATGAAGTTGATACAAAATAGGTCAAAAATATTGAAGTTATCAATGATTTTGATTTTTGTGTCAAACTCACTATTTTATGGGTATATTAATTTTCAAATATTTTTCACCCATAATGATTGTTATAAATATTATACGTATGAAGTTTCAAGATTTTTCAAAATACATATAATTACTTATGTATTTTTAAATTTTGATTTTGATTTTTGATTTCTGCAAAATGCAAAAATCAGTCGACTGCCATGGATGGCAGTCGACTAGCATCAAGGGCAGTCGACTGGCATCAAGACCAATCGACTGATAACTGAAAGAGTCGACTGTCAATGCTGATTTCGGATAAACAAGGATGTTTAGCTCATGTTTCAGCTATATTAGGCTACCCTAACTGCTCATAACCCTAGGATATGCTTTGGAAAGCATTATAAAGGGTGAAAATCTATTGGATATGGATTGGATTAGTTTGAACTTTTGACCTTAATTTTGATGGTTTAGTGTTCCTATAGACTTAGGGACTCTCCAAAGACATTATTGGTGCAATGGTCAAGGGAGAGTGAGTCTTTAGGGGGAGGTTATCCATCATGGGATGATAGATGTATTCTTCCTCATAAGGGGGAGAATTTAGAAATTGGGAGAATGTTAGGGAGAATGTGAGAATTCTCAATTTGGAGAATTGGGAGATTGGAGGATTGCCTCTCTTTAGTGATATGAGACTTATCACTAGGAAGAGTGAAGGTATTCTAAGATGTTTTTGGACCAAAAGGAAGATTGTAAGATCTCACTGGGATATGAGATATTGACATCCTTGGGGAGAATCTTTTTGATGTATGTCAAAAAAGGGGGAGAATATTAGGATTCCCAATTTGGACAATTGGGAGAGTTGAGTTAGGGGACCTAACTCAAAGATGTCGATTTTTGTCAAACATCGAAAAGGGAGAGATTGTTGGTGCAATTAGCCCAGGTCATGATTGACCAGACTCGAGTTTGACTCGAGTAATGTTTTGATGTTTGACTATTAGTTGACCATTGTTTGATAATGATTTTAGGATATGGTTGACATGATGTTGACCATATAATGGAGAAGCCCAAGTCGTGAGTACTTGGCATGGAAAGTCCAAGCATGGGGCTTGGCATGGGAAAGTCCAAGTCTTGAGTACTTGGCAATGATAAAGTCCAAGCATGGGTCTTGGCATTGGAAAGTCCAACATGGGTTGGCAAAGAAAGTCCAAGGGTGTAGTCTTGGCCACATAAGTACAAGTGTGTAGTCTTGGCGGTGAAAGTCTAAGTCATGGGTACATGGCATTTTGGAAGTCCAAGGATGGAGTCTTGGCAGCGTAAAGTCCAAGGATGGAGTCTTGGCAGCATAAGTCCAATGGTTGGCAGCGTAAAGTCCAAGGGTGGAGTCTTAGCAGCATAAGTCTAATGGTTGGCGGTGTAAAGTCCAAGCTTGTGTCTTGGCAGCGTAAGTCCAATGTGCCTTGGCGGTGTAGACCCGATTAGCATGAAAAAAGCCGATGGAAGCACCTGAAGGCTAGCGTATGGATGAACAAGTCATGGATGACTTGGAGGGATCCGATAGGCATGAGGCTGATGGAGGTGGCTCGAAGGCTTAGGTCTAGGCGAAGGGTGGTCTAGCAAGTATGAGTTGGGGTAAACCTCATGGTTGAGGTTTAGTAGTCGATTGAGGTTATGGACCAGTCGATTAGTCAAGTATTTTGACACTTGGCAATCGAGTTGACTCTGAGCAGTCGACTAGGATTATGACCAGTCGACTGGTCGAGAGTCGACTGGCGATCGACTGCAGCCACGTGGCCTTGGCAAATAATCTAGCATTAGGGCCGACCGCCTTGAGCAATGATCGTCATGGAGGGCGCATAACCGGTCAAGGACACAGTACAAAACTTTCATAGTCGATCGCAGCTTGATCGCTAGGGTTAGAAGTCGACTGATGATGTATCCGTTGGAGTTATTCCAGCATCGATCAAGTCGTTGTGAGACAACGACTACAGGAGTTGTCGACTGATGGATACGGGCAGTCGATTGCTAGACGAAAATCAACCTGAGTTGCATCTTTATAAGGAGCTCAAAGGAGAAGATTTTAGCAGCAATTTTTTGGGCGATTTGGGGTGATTTGCTGGTGCAAGTCAGGGTCTTCAAGTGCGACTCAAGCAATCAAATAAGCAAGCATTCAAAAGAGTTTTTGTAACGTTTTCTTTACTTCTTTTGTTATATTTCATTTGTATTTGCTTGTTTTATTTTGTATTACTTTTATAATCTGTTGTAATAGGTTTTCTCCACCTCCGGATTGTTTTGAGAAGGAGTATATTGATTATTAGTGGTGTTTGGCATCACTAGAGCTCATTTGAGCTCAACCCATGGAGTAGGAACCCTAAGGTTCCGAACCACGTTATATTTGTGTGTTGTGTGTGTAGTTGTGTGTATTTATTTTTATTATTAATATTTCTGCTACGTATAATAAGTTTTGTAGTAGGCACATGATCGAATTCCATCTACGACATCCATGACGGTATTCACCCCCCCCCCTCTAGCGCGTCACCAAAGTTCCAACAGCTATTATACACTTTCTCACAAAAAGCTAGTTCAACATTGTTGGTGCAAAGGAATAGGAAAAACTTAAATTTATCCAACACCTTTACGATCCCTAGGACTTAATTAAGTCAAAAAGAGTTGAACATGCTGTTAATTGAATTTATATTGAAACTATTATTTTCAAAATTAAAAGGGACATACTTGGACTTACATACATATGTTAATCCTAATATAGGTTTCTATAGTTTTTGTTATATCAAACCCCAAGTATTTTTGATATATGGAAAAAGGGGGAGAAGATATGCCAAAGTTAAGGGGAAGAAAGCAACTTTTTTAGAAGTGGCCAAACATTAAGGGGGAGAGATAGGTTTTTCAAAAACTCACCCAAGGTCAAGGGGAAGGTAACCTTGAGGGAGAGGGTTTGAAAAAGAGCTTACTCATACTCATACTAACTTACTCATACTAAGTTACTCATGCTTACTAACTTTTTCGTACTTCATACTTACACTTGCTTACTTATACTCATGCTTATTTATGCTTAACTTTGAATTGGTTTGACATAGATCAAAAAGGGAGAGATTGTTGGTGCAGGGGCACCAGATAATCGAACCTAGGTTTTAATTATGGCAAAGGTTCAAAGTTAAGGTATTATTGTCATCTCATGAGCTATGTTCAGTGAGCAGAAAATGTATTAAGCTAAGCTAAAGGTCAACGACATCCGGAGAATCTCAAGGATGAGAAATCATGATGGTCGGGCAACACCAGGAGAACCTCATGGAGTCGAGGAACCTCGGTGGTGACCAGAAGCTAAGCAACAGGTCGGGAAGGACTGGAGGTAAGAACCAAGTGCGGAACGATGGTAAGGTCATGTCCTTCGTATGGGGACTACCGTAGGCGGTGATTCGACTAAGACTTCTAGAGGAAGGTCTAGGTCGAGATCAGACAGTAAGAACCATCGTATTTACCATTAATCTACACTTCTGTGTTAACTCTATCTTGCGAGTGAGTGATCAAGCTAACAGTCGACTAAAGGCTAGTAGCAGTTGACTATTGAGGGGAATCAGTCGACTGTTGGTCAACCTGATCACTTCGAGGAGAGTCAAGATAAGCTCCACCAAAAATGGGGGGATGAGCAGCTTTGACCTAGATCTGGATCTCTACGAGCTAGGGTTTAAAGGGTTATAGAAGAAGAAGGGTTTCACCCCTTTGGATCATCTAATTGTGCTCCCAAAGTGCTCCAACAATGCCAAGCTTCAATGACAACACTATGCCGCTGTAACGTCGATGAAACGCCCAACTTCTAACCTTTTTGTCGGTAGCTTCATTTCAAGTTGTTGTTTATTGTTTTCATTTCTTGTACTCAAGCTTTTAATCACAAAGAGGAGAGGTAGGCTTGTTGCCTCTTCCTCTATCTTGTCTTTCTTGTAACCGTCGTCTCCTACCTCCAACGAGGAGGTGACTTTTAGTGGATTGCCCCATCGTACGCCGTCTAGGATCGCGGGGCCTTGGAGTAGCAACCTTTTGGTTGTGAACCAAGAAAAAACAAAAGTGTTATTTTCTTTTATTATCTTTACTTTCACTGTGCTTACTCGTGCTTTCAACGAAACAAAAAGAAAATCTTACGATCGCTATTACCCCCCCCCCCCCTCTAGTGACTCTCCGATCCAACAGAGACCTCTATCTTGTCCTTCCTAGAGTGCCTCCCCCTTGGACATTGGTTCTGATAGTGACCCTTTTGGTTGCATGAGAAGCACACTATGTGCTTCTTGGCTTTGCGTATCTGGGTTCGGACCTCCTTTGGTTTCTCCTTAACCTTTGGTGTCACTTGAACCTTCTTCTTGATTAACCTTGGATATTTACTCTTGTATTTCCCTTTTGTTCTACACTCAAAGTAAATTATGTGATCTTTATTTTTAATAATTGAGCTTGAGTTACCTTCCTTGGTAGTAGGGAAAACATGAGCTTTTTCTTCATCGGCTCTAGATGTTGAGGTCTCCTCTTGCTCTGGTGTCGATTGTCTATCCTCCCCCTCAATTCTAAAAGTAGATGCTTCTAAAATCTCTTATACTTTGGATGTTGAGCACCTCTCAACTTCCGAATCTTCAAGCTCTTAAGATGATGAGCTTTCTTCGAATTCATCCTCACTTTGTGTCAGTGATACTGGTGAAGGATTCTTATGGAGCTTGACTAACATGCTCCATAGTTCACTTGCATCCCTGAATTTTTCTAACTTGCATAAAATTTCATTAGGTGTTAAATTAACTAAAATTTTGGTTACCTTGTAATTTGCATTTGATCTTTGGATTTGTTCCTCGATCCATTTGTTCCTTTTGATGGGTCTTCCTTTATTATCTGTTGGAGCTTCAAACCCTTATGTTAAAGTGAACCATTCTTCAATGTCCATTTGGAAGAATGTTTACAAATCAATTTTTACGTGGTTCGGAATCTCCGATTCCTACTCCACGGCCTAACTCCTACCGATAGTCCCTCTATCACTTTTTCATTCTTGAAAACCTTCCGAAGGTAGAGAAATCTCTTACAACCTATTTCTTGTACAACACAAGCAACCAAATACAAATACAAGAGTGAAATGAATAACAAGAACCAAAACACTTTACACAATGAAATCTTTTCTTGAATACTTGTTGGTTGCTATGGAATGGCTCGGAAGGTCTGGAATGCAGCAGTAAATCCCCTTCAAAGTCTCCAAGAATCGACACCTTCAAATCATCTCAAACCCCTTTTTTATAGGGTCTTCATCGGGTTGATTTCTGCCTCCTAGTCGATTGCCAAAACCTCCAGTCGACTAGTCAATATACCGTTGCATGATCTGATGCTCCAACGACATGATCCACATTGGATTCTTCTCCATCAGTCGACTACTATTATCCATCAATCAATTGCCAGTTGAGTTGCTATCTTTTTGTGCCCTACTAAACCGACACTAGTCAACTGGCTTTCATTGTCAGTCAACTACCAACCTTTCTGTACCTTGCTATAGTGTCACCAGTCGACTGATCAATCCATCAGTCGACTGGCCTTAGCCAATCAATCGAGTTCTGAACTCTATGGTTGCTCAACTCGTGACACCAATCGACTACTCATTCCACCAATCGACTGTTAAGACACCAATTGAGTTGGTAGTTGAGTCCCAAACTCAACACTTGCTCAAGCACTGTTACCAGCCAATTGGTAAATCCTACCAGTCGACTGATGCCTCAATCTCAGCCTAGTTTCAAGTCAACTCTCACTTCACCTGGTATCCTGTTGACCTCAACCTACCAAGACTTTCCTCCCTTGCCGAGCATCCGGTCAACCATGTCCTACTAGGACTTCTCTTGTCAAGCTTAATCTCCCTAATCAGTCGGGTCTTCCCTTACCATGCACTGTCTCCTAGACCTGCCGAGACTTCACCTGCCAAGCACGATCATCCTTGACCTTCCAAGACTTCACCTGCCAAGCAAGGTCACCCTTAACCTATCGGGACTTCACCTGCCAAGCACGGTCACCCTATACTTGTTGGGACTGTAGGAACTTTCGGTGACCGCTAGAGGGGGGTGAATAGCGTCGTGCTACATCGATGATGGAATTCGTTTACATTTGCTATAAATCTTGTTATACACAGCGGAAATAAAACAATAAAAAAAACACAAACACAAATACACAAGACACACGATGTAACGTGGTTTGGAACCCTAGTTCCTACTCCACGGGGCGAGCTCGATAACGAGTTCTAGTGATGCACACACCACTACTCAAATACTCCTTCTCGGAACAATACGAAGGCGGAGAAACCTCGTACAAATGATTACACAAGTAATACAAAATAAAACAAGCAATTACAAATTAAATACAACAAAAGAAGTAAAGAAAACTTTGCAAAAACTCTTTTGAATACTTGCTTGTTTGATTGCTTGAGCCGCACTTGAAGACCCTAACTTGCACATGCAAATCGCCCCAAATCGCCCAAGAAATCGCTCAAAGAACCATGGCAAAAATCCTTCGTGTCGAGCTCCTTTTATCCTCCACGTGACCTAGATTTATGCCTGGCAGTTGACTGCCTACAGTGTCATTGTCTCACAACGGACTTGATCCACGTCAGAATCCAAGCCAACGGATACACTGGCAGTCGACTACCATTTTCAGCAGTCGACTACCAACACCCATAGCCGACTACTCAATCGTCTATCGAGCGTTTTGTGCTCGTGACCAAAACCAGCAATCAATCGCTCCATGGTAGTTGATCGCTCATACGATCGCCAATCAAATCGCGATCATTATCAAGGCCACTTGCCGCAGTCGAACATCAGTTGAATCCCAGTAGTCGACTGGTCATAATTCCAGTTGACTGCTACAAGTCGACTCAGTTGCCAAGTGTAAAAACACTTGACAAGTCGACTGGTCCATAATCCCAATCGACTGATAACCTCAAGCATGAGGTTTAACCCCAAGTATGATGCCCTCATACTTGCTAGACCACCCTTAGCCTAGACCTAAGCCTTCTAGCCACTTCCATTAGCCTCATGCCTATCAGATCCCTCCAAGTCATCCATGACTTGTTCATCCATACGCTAGCCTTCAGGTGCTTCCATCGGCTATTGTCATGCTAATGGTGTCTACATCGCCTGAAGGTAGGAAACTTTGCTCCCCCCTTCAACTCGATTGCTTGTTCATGGCGATCCCATCTTCGTCCCTGGATAAAAAAAAATTAATCCTTGACAAATAGGGATTACCAAAGCAATCGTTCCATCGTCGTGCTATCCGATTAGAGTGGTCACTTGAACAAACTTGTTGTTCAAGCAACCAATCTCTATTCTTCGAATAGCCGCGGAATAGACGATGTACGGATCGCCGGTTTTTGTGTTCGTATTTAGGGTCCAAGTAAACTTAGCCACATGCCATACATACAATATACAAAGAAAAATAAGGAAACCAAAACAAGATTTATATCTCTTGTTTACCTCAAGGTCTTCTATCGTATGTCCTATCCTCCTCTTGGACGTTGTGTGGGCAACGATCCTCCAAGAGATGAAGCCTCCTAAATCACGATCTTCCTTTCCTTGCTCTCTCCGAACAAGAGGAAGTATAGAACAAAACTCTTCTCCTATCTAGAACCGACCACCAAGCCTCCTTGCTTGGTGATTGCCGCCGGCCAAGGAGAGAACAAGGAGTAGATGAAGAGAATGGGATGGGCACCGACCAAGAGCTCCAAGGGAAGAGCCCTAACCCTAGTCACCGCCGGCCAAGGATGGAGAGAAGAAGAGGATGAGAACCGGCCAAGGTTGAGAAGAGCAAGATGGTCGCCGGCCAAGGAGAAGAGGAAAAAGCCTTGCCGCCCAAGGATTCTCCAAACCCTAGCCGCCCAATGCCCTCCAAGCCCTAGCCTCCCAAACCCTAATTCTCCTTCTATATCCTTGTCGCCCACCCTAGGAGCCTTATTTATAGAGTTGGGCTCAAGCCTCCTTTTAATCTCCACCGTCAATTCTAGGGATTTAATCTCAACCGTCGAATCTAGAGATTTAATCTCCACTGTCGGATCTAAAGATTTAATCTCCACCGTTGGATCTAGAGATTTAATCTCCACCGTCGGATTTAGAGTTTCATTTTCCATCATCGGATCTAGGCTTCAAGAGGGTTTTAATAGGCTACGATTGGGACCATGAGGAGGAGTTGGATCTTGGCCTTCCAATGGATCAAGCCCACATAAAGTCTGATCCATTAATGATAATTCATTCCACTAGAGGATTATCATTGATCTACCTCACCAACCCCCATAAGTTAATATGGGCTCCATATATTATTTGTACATATATCTCTCCGTGTTTAAGATCTCGAATGTCCGTCGATTAATTAATTTACTGATAATTAATTAATCAACATCTAACTCCATGAGTAGTACCACTCAACCTTATCATCATGCCGGACCAAGACCACCTGCAGGGTTTAAATGATGAACCTTATGAGCTCCTTAAGGGGGCATCATCATCCTAATATATAGGACACGGTTTCCTGCTATAATCAACGGCACACCATATAAATAATATCATTTCCCAACTTACCAAGCCTATCGATTTACTCTATAAATCTTACCTATTGGTAAATCAAAGAAATGAGTACTAAGTATAAGTTCCCATTATTATATCGGGATTGAGAGCATGTACAACATAATATTTGAGGTCTGATTCGATTATGTAGTCAGCAATAAATTGAATCACCTCTAAGTCGGTCCTGCTCAATACACACAGAGTGTACTAGTGTAATTCTATGGTCAAGACAAACCAATCCCAAATCACACTACAACCATGCCAATGGTTTGTCCAAAACCATTTCGGTTGTGAGCCTTTACTTATACTTTACAAGGAACTGATAACATGATCTCCCGTGTGACACTACACACCATGTTATCTACAATGTAATGTATTAGACAAAATACATAACCATAAATATGCAAACAATGATCATGTGATTCTTATTTCAAAATAAAGATTTTCATACAAAAGATAGACTTTTCAGTATACATCCCAACAATCTCCCACTTATACTAAAAGACTATGCTATCCTCAAACTGTCATACATCTGATTCTCATTTCCTCCACATGCCTATCAAAAGCTCTCGCTGGAAGGGCCTTAGTGAAAGGATTTGTCAAGTTATCCTCTGATGCAATCTTGGCCATAGCAACTTCTCCTCACTTTATGATTTCTCATATCAGGTGGTACTTGCGCTCTATGTGTTTACTTGCCTTATGGGCTCGTGGTTCCTTCGAGTTTGCAACTGCACCACTGTTATCACAATAAATTGTGATAGTTCTGGGCAAACCAGGAATCAAATCCAAATCCATCAAGAAGTTCCTGAGCCATACAGCTTCTTTGCCCGCCTCAGAGGCTGTCACATACTCAGCTTCCTCCTCCATGCATTTCTGCTTGACACTCCTCCATACAATGGCTCCACCTCTCAAAGTAAATACAAAACCTAAGGTAGACTTATTGTTATCCCTATCTGATTGGAAGTCAGAATCTATGTAACCCACAGGGAGTAATTGGTCTGCCTGGTAAACTAGCATATAATCCCTACTCCTTCTCAGGTACTTCAATATATGTTTTACCGCAGTCCAATATCCCTATCCTGGATTACTCTGATATCTGCTGACCATGCCCACAGCAAAGCAGATATTCGATCTCGTACATAGCATGACATACATGAGGCTTCCTACTACCGAAGCATAAGAAATCGCCTTCATCTCCTCTATCTCCTTTGATGTTCTAGGACACATCTCCTTATATAAAGGAACTCCATACCTGAAAGGTAGAAAACCTTTCTTGGAGTTTTGCATGCTAAAACAATCCATAATGGTGTCTATGTATGAAGCTTGAGATAAGCACAATATCCTTTTCTTGCGATCCCTTATAACCTTGATCCCAAGGATGTGTCTCACTTCTCCCAAGTCCTTCATATCAAACTGTTTGGACAACCATACCTTTACGTCCGATAATACCTTGATATTATTGTCAATTAACAAAATGTCATCTACATATAGTACAAGAAATACCACTACGTTTCTGTCACATCTCTTGTATACACAAGACTCATCCGAACTTTGAATAAATTCATAAGACTGGATTACTTCATCAAAGCAGATGTTCTAAGATCTCGAAGCTTCCTTCAATCCATAAATGGACCGATTAAGCTTGCACACAAGATGCTCTTTTCCCTTTGTAATGAATCCTTCTGGTTGCTTCATATAGATATTTTCCTCAAGACTTCCATTAAGGAAAGTTGTCTTGACATCCATCTGTCATACCTCATAATCCATATGAGCAACAATACATAAGAGAATCCGGATAGACTTAAGCATGGTTACCGGTGAAAAGGTCTCCTCATAATCGATACCCTCTTTCTGAGTATACCCCTTCGCAACAAGCCTCGCTTTGAAGGTCTCAACATTCCCGTCTATTCCTCTCTTTCTTTTGTAGATCCACTTGCATTCAATGGCCTTTACACCATTGGGTGGTTCTACTAGCTCCCATACCTGATTTGAATCCATAGATTCAATCTCAGCATTCATTGCACTTTGCCAAGATACCGCATCTTTATCTTGGATTACCTCATCATATGTCCAGGGATCAGATTCATGTTCGTTAGAGACCAAATCAAATGATTCTCCCAAGAACATGAATCTATCAGGTTGTCTAATAACCCTCTCACTACGACGAGGTATCACCTGTGTATCCTCTGTGACACACGATGCAGTGACTTGTGGTATATCCTCTTGTACCGGTGGTACTGAAGTAGTGACTTCCCCTCTCAATGTTGGGGATCGATTGGCCGGCTAGAGGGGGGTGAATAGCCCTTTTCGTTTGGATGCCGGTATTTGCTCGTCTACAAAACTAATTAGCGCAAGCGGAAGACTAATAAAGACAAGCAAATAGAAATACGAGAAAACAAACGCTAACAAAGAATGTAACGTGGTTCACGGCTACGCCGCTAATCCACGGTCCCCGATTCGTCCTCGGTGAATCACTCCGCTAAACCAATCCACTAAATGGTCTCTCCTTTGCACCAAGCTAGGTGGAGGTAACCTTTACAATCAAGATCACTCTTCTTACAAATAGAATGGAGTAAAAGTGAGTAAGAAGAGTTTAGAGCTTGTGGGGCACTAGGAAGATCACTTGGAGCATAAGCATTAGCCTCTTAAAGGCTTACCTGTAGTTCAACGGAACTCTTGGCAATGATCGATGGACCTCATCACGATCGCCGCCTCCGAAGTCGATCGCCCGGCTACGAACGGTTCGGGCTAAAACCCTATTGACTACCGACCGGCCATGCTAGCCGATCGATGTGGTCTTGGCAATACGATCGCCTAATCGTATGGGCGATCGCGCACAATCCGATCGATCGATACCGCCGAACTCACTGATGGAAGCGAATGATCGCCATGACATGGCGATCGGCGTGTCGAAACCCATCCGACACTTGGCCAAATGGCCAAGTTTCACCTAAGAGCTACCCCTTCCCGGGTTACAATCGCTCACTCTCATCCCTCGGAGTCCTCGCCGGTTCTTCGTTCTCGCCACGCCCCAAAGATCAGCGACGGCTCGAATGCTCCTTCGCGTCTCTTGCCTCGAAGTCTACTTCCTCCGGCTTCACTCCAAGCTTCGTCCGGCGGTCCCTGATGCTCCAAGCGCACGGCCTGTAAGCTATCCTTCACCGACTCAAGGCACGAGTCATGAGATGTGAAACTTCGCCACGGCTCCATGTGCGAATTACTAAGTCCCGACTTCAACAACGCATATCAAATCAACATATCAAACTAACTTAAACCCTTTGCCACACCATCAAAACCATATTACGGCAAGAGATTGCCCTAACAATCTCCCCCTTTTTGATGTGTGGCAATCCGTTTAAGTTAGGTAAAAATATTTGATATAAATTCTAAGGTAAGAAAGCATGTAAGGATAAACATGATATAACAACATGCAACTCCCCCTTAATCCATGAAACTCTCTATACAGATTTTCTCCCTCCCCCTAAAGCAATTAACTTAAACATAATTATTTCTCCCCTTTTGACACCATCAAAAAAGATTAACACGAAGTTATAAACTCATGGCATCAAGTATAATGGAGGAAAATAAAACATGATGAAAATCTGAAATCGAAAATTGCAGGCTGATTTTAGGTGAGCAAATGATCGCTATCGCATGGCAATGATCGCACAATTGATTCAAATTACGATTTTGCGAATTTAAAATGCATTAAAAATTCCAGAAAATTCAAAAAATCATGAAATTTGAGGAGCATATTTCTATTAAGTATATCTATCAAGGAAAAATAGTTTTTCATGAAAAATCATTATATTTTCCGAGATTTGCCAAAAATCCAAACACTTGAAAAACCACTAGTATTTGAGCATGTTAGTATCCATTTTAACACCTAGTCTTGCTTTGAATTGTTCTAAAACATGAATACATAGATTTTAGATTAAGGAATTGTTTTGAAAACATATGAAATATCCAACCATGATCTTTGGGCAATATGTCTTTGAATTAAACATAAGTCTTCCCCATGATTGGTCTATTATTGCTATTTTGATACTTTAAATGACCATCTAAATGCCATAGGCATTAGTGGACATTTGTATCATCCTAATATCTCACCCATGCTAAGTTTGCAATCAAGTTAGCCTATAGTGAGTGTGAGATGCATCCTAGGGGGTATTTGTATATACTTAACCAATATATTCATGCAATTCTATCATGGTTAAGTATCATCCTAACATCCTACATGATCATAATGACATATATGAATGAATTCTACATTATGATCATGAAACTCATGTATTCATCAAATAATAGTCATGCATTAGGTATTATATGATGATAATATACAAAGTATTACCTAAAGCATGATTCAACCTATTTCTCATGATAACGTGCCAAATTTCAAAAACATAAATCATGATTGCAAATATACATAGGAATTACATCAATCATCATGATTTAAGCATTATTATCTAATTATGGGTACGTTATCATCACCCAACACTATCTAAAAAATGTCGTCCCGTCATCCTAAGTCAACCAAAATATGATATAGGCTAGGTCCATGTGGTTGACTACCCTAGAGTTATTCTAACCCTTAAGGATGAATTTTGGAACCCAAAATAAGTTCTTTCCTATTGGGTTCACTAGATACTCCTTGGGGATCCATTTTCTAGCTATTATCTTCTTCTTATATTGTCCCCTAGCAATTAGGCATTTGTAGGCCTTTTCATTTTTCTTTTCCTTATATCCTAGGCCTTTCTTGTTGAAACTAGCTCTTTGGCTCCCTAAGATCATATTTAAGGTGTTGGAGCCAATTGTGAATTTCTCTAGGGCTTTGGTTAAATAATCTACCTTTTCCCTTAATGCCCTATTTTCCTCTATGCATGCATCATTAACATCCAAAGGTATATAATCATGTGAGCATGCATCATCATGGCAAGAAGAGGTATCATTATTATTTAAACATGCATTTTCTAGCTTATATTCCAAAGCCTTAATTTGATTAAGCATGCTTTTATTTTTCTTTTTCATTCCAAATAAGTCCTTAGTTAAACTAGAAATTATGGAAACTATTTTCTTAGGAGAAGCTTTCGTTACCATAGTTTCCATATCTTCTTCTTCTTCTTCGGATGAGGAGGATGTAGAAGCTCCCCCTTCACTTGAGCTCTCTCCTCTTGAGCTTGATCCTTCATTTTCGGAGGAAGAGCAATCCAAGTCATCAAAGGCCATCAAGGCCAAATTGGTGACAAAGGCATTCTCCTCATCCGATGATGATGAAGAGGATGAGGATGGGTCATCCCAAGTCCTTGCCTTTAGGGCTTTGACCTTTCCCTTTTCCTTTGTCTTCTTCTCCTCTTCCTTTTTCTTCTTGCTCCCCTTTTTCTTCTTCTTTTCTTCCTTCTTTTTCTTTTCTTCTTTGCTTTTGTTTAGGAGGGGACAATTATCCCTTATGTGCCCTTCTCCTTGGCAATTGTAGCATATGACCTTCCCCCTTGGTCTTCTATTCCTATCATGAGATTTATCAAATCTAAAATTCTTAAATGCACGTCTTACCTTCCTTACCATGTAGGCTTCTTCCGTGCTATCCATGGAGGAAGAAGACGCTTCATCATCGGAGGAGGAGGAGATCTCTATCTTCTTCTTCCCCTTATTTGCCATCAAAGCTACTCCTCTTGAGGGTTGAATTCTAGGCTCTTCTTGTATTCCTTCAAGCCTAGTTTCGTGGAGCTCCATTGTTGAGAAAAATTCCTCCAAGGTACTTACTTCCAAGTTCTTGGAGATGTAGAACGAATCCACCATGGAGCTCCACTTTGAGGACCGGGGAAAGGCATCTATAGCCTTCATGAGCATGTCCCGGTTTGATAGCTTCTCACCTACACTTGTTAGCCCAATTAAAATTTCTTTAAACCTAGAGTGTAGTGAGGTTACCTTTTCTCCCTTTTCTAGTTTTATATTGGATAGTTGGGAGCGGAGGAGGTCTCTCCTTGCTAGCTTGGCCTCGGATGTGCCTTCATGGAGTTCTATAAGCTTCTCCCACATCTCTTTGGCGCTAGCACATTCTCCGATCTGGTTGATCTCTTGTTGGGGGAGCACATTGAAAATATGATGTTTTGCCTTTGAGTTCGCAAGGTGCTCCTCTCTTTTCTTCTTAGCCCATCGTGATTTTTCGATTGGTTCACCCTTTTCATCCCTAGGCAAGTCGAACCCATTTTCCATTATTAGCATAATATCAAAATCGGTCTCGAAGAATACCTCCATTCTCTTTTTCCACCAAGAGAATTCGCCATCGAACTTTGGTGGGTGGATGTTTGAGCCGGCCATTTTGAATGTTGCTTGTTGTGGCGGTTAGTCCTCGACAAGCTTTCCTTTTCTCTGATACCACTTGTTGGGGATCGATTGGCCGGCTAGAGGGGGGCAAATAGCCCTTTTCGTTTGGATGTCGGTATTTGCTCGTCTACAAAACTAATTAGCGCAAGTGGAAGACTAATAAAGACAAGCAAATAGAAATACGAGAAAACAAACGCTAGCAAAGAATGTAACGTGGTTCACAGCTACGCCGCTAATCCACGGTCCCCGATTCGTCCTCGGTGAATCACTCCGCTAAACCAATCCACTAAATGGTCTCTCCTTTGCACCAGGCTAGGTGGAGGTAACCTTTACAATCAAGATCACTCTTCTTACAAATAGAATGGAGTAAAAGCGAGTAAGAAGAGTTTAGAGCTTGTGGAGCACTAGGAAGATCACTTAGAGCATAAGCATTAGCCTCTTAAAGGCTTACACCCTCCCTTTTTATAGAGAGGGCTGTTTTCTTCCCGTTGGCCGCCACCGATCCATTGCCGCCCTTGGCGATCGGCCATCACTACAACCTCCGAACACGTCGGATCCCGACCGCTGTAGTTCAACGGAACTCTTGGCGATCGCCGATGGACCTCATCCGATCGGCCGTCCATCGATCGCCGATCGGCTACGAACGATCTGTGGCTAAAACCCTATTGACGATCATTGCCATTCACGCGGCGATCGGATCTCGCGATCGGCCGCATGTATGGCAGCGCCTAATCGATCGATCGAACGATAGAACTCACTGACTCGAGCGATCATGCTATGACATGGCAGTCGACTGGTGTCGGGAAAACCCATCCGACACTTGGCCAAATGGCCAAGTTTCACCTAAGAGCTACCCCTTCCCGGGTTACATTCGCTCACTCTCATCTCTCGGAGTCCCTCGCCTTCGAAGTTCTCTTCGTTCTCGGCCACGTCCCTCGGCAGCATCAAGCGCACGGCTCTGCAATGCTCCTTCGCGTCTCTTGCCTCGAAGTCTACTTCCTCCGGCTTCACTCCAAGCTTCTCGTCCGGCGGTCCCTCGGATGCTCCAAGAGCACGGCTTCCGTAAAGCTATCCTTCACCGACTCAAGGCATGAGTCATGAGATGTGAAACTCGCCACGACTCCATGTGCGAATTACTAAGTCCTGCACGACTTCAACGCACATATCAAATCAACATATCAAACTAACTTAAACCCTTTGCCACACCATCAAAACCATATTATGGCAAGAGATTGCCCTAACACTCAATTCCTCCATAACAATCTTACTCATGGGCTTGTGGTTCATTACATAGTCTTCCTCTAGAAATCTGGCGTTCATGCTAACGATCACCCTCTAATCTCTAGGACTATAAAACAAACCACCTTTCGTTCCTCTAAGATAGACAACGAACATGCGTACTTCTGTACGAGGTTCCAACTTACTAGTATTTGCCTTCAGCACATGTGCTGGACTCCCCCAAATCCAAATATGTCTCAGACTAGGCTTTCACCCAATCCACAATTCTGTGGGAGTAGAAGGTACTGATTTAGATGGAACCAAGTTTAGAATATACACCGTCGTATCTAGAGCATATCCCCAGAATGAATCTAGCAACTCAAAATAACTTATCATCGATCTAACCATCTCCATAAGAGTCATATTCCTTCGCTCTACTACACCATTCTATTGGGGTGTACCAGGTGCAGACAATTGGGATTGAATCCCAGCCTCTGATAAGTAATTTCTAAACTCTCCCAAGAGGTACTCACCACCACGATCAGATCGTAGTGTCTTGATACTTTTACCCTGACATTTCTCCACATCAGCCTTGAATTCTTTGAACCTGTCAAAGCATTCAGACTTGTAGCGCATCAAGTAAATATATCCATATCTTGAATAATCATCTATAAAAGAGACGAAATATTCAAAACCACCTCTTGCTTGGATAGTCATAGGACCACACAAATCAGAATAACCAATTCCAACACATCTTTGGCTCTATACCCCTTGGCCTTGAAAGACCTCTTGGTCATTTTACCTTCCAAGCAAGACTCGTAGATTGGGAAGTCTTCAACCACTAATGAACTCAGAGGTCCATTAGCTATCAACCTTTGAATTCTTCTTAGGTTAATATGACCAAGCCTTAGATGTCAAAGATATGTTTGGTTCATCTTCGAAGGTTCTTTTCTCTTATTGGAATTAGAAGATGAGTTATTAACTTCTATTTGCATCGTGGGAGCTTTTGGTTCAAGTGTATATAAATTTCTTATCAATGCACCAGAACATATAATCTCCCTATTCCTTTTTATAACAACTCTGTCATTAAAAGAAATAGAATATCCATCCAAAAATAATTTAGAAACCGAAATTAAATTCTTTCTAAATAAAGGTACATAAAGGCAATTTTTAAGAACCAAAACTTTATTCCTCTCAAAAGACAAATAAACATCTCCCACTGCAACAGCCGCCACCTTCGTGGCATCGCCCAAGTATACGGTAATCTCCCTCTCAGCTAGTCGTCTGGTTTCCTGGAACCCCTACAAAGTATTGCAGACATGATCAGTGGCTCCCGTATCTACACACCAGGTATTGGTAGATAACACCGCTAAACATGTTTCAACGACTAGACCAAAAGATATACCTTTGTTCTGCTTCCGGTTGGGGCAGTCCTTCTTCCAATGTCCAGTCTGCTTGCAAGTGAAGCACTTGCCTTTCGGCTTCTTCACTCCTCCCTAAGATCCTCCTGCCACCTTTGCCCCAGCTTGTTTCTTCTTCTTCTTGCCTTTCGGCTTAGAAGTAGAAACCTTTTGGGCAACCATGGCCTGCGCTTGAGCACTCTGACAAAATAGCCCCTCTGCCGCCTGGAGTTCTGTCAGAAGCTCCTCCAACGAATACAACCTTTTATTCATGTTGTAGTTCAGGAGAAACTGCTCAAAACTCCTAGGTAGAGACTGAAGTATGATATCGACCTGGGTTTACCCATCGATCTCAGCTCCAAGGACTTCTAGCTCATTCAAATGAGCCATCATCTTGAGAACATGATCCCTCATGGGTGTTCCTTCGATCATGGTGGTCGTCATCAAGTTCCTCATGGCTTCCTGACTTGTAGCCCGATTCTGGTGTCCGAAAAGCTCTTTGAGATTGAGCATCATGTCATAAGCAGTGGGCATGGCTTGATGCCGATGTTGCAGTACATTTGACATAGATGCCAAAATATAACATCGCGTCATCTCATCATCCTTAATCCACTTCTTATAACTCTCCTTCTCCTTTTCCCCAGAATCATCCGCAGGCTTAGGAGGGCACTCTTCGAGGAGTACATATTTGTATTCCTCAGCAGTCAAGACAATGTCAAGATTCCTCTTCCAATCAACATAATTGGGTCCAGTAAGTTTATTTTCTTTCAGTATCACAGCAAGCGGGTTGGAAGTCATTTTGAAAAACCTAAGAATCACATAGATCAAAATATTAGATTTCAAAAAATTATTGATTCCTCAAACAATAAAATTTTAAAATCAACCAACACCTCAAAACACCGAGAATATCGTATGTCACGATAGTGTGGACGTATACGAATTCTATATTTGTAAGAGGAGGTTTTACCCATTAATTTTACTATCTTGTCAACCTAACTTTTTGACAAATAAAATTAATAGTTGGTTCCTCTTTGGCCCTACAAATAAAAGCAGTGACTCCGATGGAGAGGATAATCCTATTTGTATCTAAGTGTTCACTATTACTTGGTACCAAGATGATTATCTCGGGTTATGTGCCTTCCAATGGGGAAGTACACACGCTCTTTAATAATTTTATATAATCATATTCGACCCTGTTATCCGTAAACAAACTCATCCGATGGGGAGGAAGGCACTCAGAGTCGACGCGTAAGTTTGTTTGCATCACATGTCAAATCGTAATGGAGGTCGTGGGAATTTATGAAAATATCCCTCTCCCACTTAGTAATTTAAAATTGAGGAATTTTCCTAGCCTACAACATGCATATCAAGCAAAAAGCAATAAATATGAAAAAAAATATTTTCCTACTATTATGGCTTTTGTCTCCAATATGCCTCCCGTCATATCGCCATCTCGTCCGCTCCTCCCTACACCATGTACAAGCCATCCGGAGATCCGAGCCGAGAAAAACTATTTTAATTTACATCCATCGATCCTATACTCCACGAAGGAGTGTACATGAAATCTAGATCGAAAGTAAACTAAAATACAAAGAGTGGCTAAACAATGTCGTACTTAATTACAAAATTAAATACTAGCCTCGTCAACCCCAAGGATTCAAAAAATATACAATTACACACATATAATCACATACACACATATGGTCATAATAGTTGGATTCTATGCATGCAACCAAAAAGTTAACCTACGCACATCCTACTATTATCCGGCACATATAATATATGAAAAGTGCATAAAAGTAATCAAATCCTAAACACACAAAATCAGAAACCATGGCTCTGATACCACTTGAAGGTAGGAAACTTCGCTTCCCACTTTAACTCGGTTGCTTGTTCATGGCGATCCCATCTTCATCCCTGGATAAAAAAAATTAATCCTTGACAAATAGGGATTACCAAAGCAATCGTTCCATCGTCATGTTATCCGATTAGAGTGGTCACTTGAACAAACTTGTTGTTCAAGCAACGAATCTCTATTCTTCGAATAGCCGCGGAATAGACGATGTATGGATCGTCGATTTTTGTGTTCGTATTCAGGGTCCAAGTAAATTTAGCCACATGCCATACATACAATATACAAAGAAACATAAGGAAAGCAAAACAAGATTTATACCTCTTGTTTACCTCAAGATCTTCTATCGTATATCCTATCCTCCTCTTGGACGTTGTGTGGGCAACGATCCTCCAAGAGATGAAGCCTCCTAAATCACAATCTTCCTTTCCTTGCTCTCTCCGAACAAGAGGAAGTATAGAACAAAACTCTTCTCCTATCTAGAACCGACCACCAAGCCTCCTTGCTTGGTGATTGCTGTCGGCCAAGGAGAGAACAAGGAGTAGATGAAGAGAATGGGGTGGGCACCGACCAAGAGCTCCAAGGGAAGATCCCTAACCCTAGTCACCGCCGGCCAAGGATGGAGAGAAGAAGAGGATGAGCACCGGCCAAGGTTGAGAAGAGAAAAATGGGTGCCGACCAAGGAGAAGAGGAAGAAGCCTTGTCGCCTAAGGATTCTCCAAACCCTAGCCGCCCAATGTCCTCCAAGCCCTAGCCGCCCAAACCCTAATTCTCCTTTTATATACTTGTCGCCCACCCTAGGAGCCTTATTTATAGAGTTGGGCTCAAGTCTCCTTTTAATCTCAACCGTCGATTCTAGGGATTTAATCTCAACCGTCGGATCTAGAGATTTAATCTCAACCGTCGGATCTAAAGATTTAATCTCCACTGTCGGATCTAAAGATTTAATCTCCATCGTTGGATCTAGAGATTTAATCTCCACCGTCGGATTTAGAGTTTCATTTTCCATCATCAGATCTAGGCTTCAAGAGGGTTTTAATAGGCTACGATAGAGACCATGAGGAGGAGTTGGATCTTGGCCTCCCAATGGATCAAGCCCACATAAAGTCCGATCCATTAATGATAATCCATTCCACTAGAGGATTATCATTGATCTACCTCACCAACCCCCATAAGTTAATATGGGCTCCATATATTATTTGTACATATATCTCCCTGTGTTTAAGATCTCGAATGTCCGTCGATTAATTAATTTACTGACAATTAATTAATCAACATCTAACTCCATAAGTAGTATCACTCAACCTTATCATCATGCCGGACCAAGTCCACCTGCAGGGCTTACATGATGAACCTTATGAGCTCCTCAAGGGGACATCATCATCCTAATATATAGGACACGGTTTCCTCCTATAATCAACGGCACACCATATAAATAATATCATTTCTTAACTTACCGAGCCTATCGATTTACTCTATAAATCTTGCCCATTGGTAAATCAAAGAAATGAATACTAAGTATATGTGCCCGTTATTATATCGGGATTATAAGCATGTACAACATAATATCTGAGGTCTGATTCGATTATGTAGTCAGCAATAAATTGAATCACCTCTAAGTCGGTCCTGCTCGATACACACAAAGTGTACTAGTGTAATTCTATGGTCAAGATAAACCAATACCAAATCACACTACAACCATGTCAATGGTTTGTCCAAAACCATCTCGTTTGTGAGCCTTTACTTATACTTTACAAGGAACTGATAACATGATCTCCCGTGTAACACTACACACCATGTTATCTACAATGTAATGTATTAGACAAAATGCATAACCATAAATATGCAAATAATGATCATGTGATTCTTATTTCAAAATAAAGATGTTCATATAAAAGATAGACTTTTCAGTATACATCCCAACATCGCCAAGGTACATTGGACTTACGTTGCCAAGACACAAGCTTGGACTTTACGCCGCCAACTATTGGACTTATGCTGCCAAGACTACCGCTTGCACATAACGCTGCCAATATCTCACCCTTGTACTTTCTCAAATGCCAAGACCCATGCTTGGACTTTCCCAATGTCAAAACTCATGCTTGGACTTTTCATGTCAAGACTCATGCTTGGACTTTCCATGCCTAGACACATGCTTAAACTTTCCATGCAAAGTACCCATGCTTGGACTTTTCATGCCAAGTACCCATAACTTAGACTTCCCTTGCCAACACCATGTTGGACTTTCCAAATGCCAAGACCCATGCTTGAACTTTTCCTTGCCAAGACCCATGCTTAGACTTTCCATGCCAAGTACACAAGACTTGGACTTTCCACGCCAAGTACTCAAGACTTGGACTTTTCCATGCCAAGTGTTCCACTTGGACTTCTCCATCATATGGTAAACATCAAGTCAACCATATCCCAAGACTACACCCTTGGTCAAACACTAATGTCAAACATCAAAACACTACTCGAGTCAAACTCGAGTCTGGTCAATTGTGACTTGGGTTGATTGCACTAACAATCTCTCCCTTTTTGATGTTTGACAAAAACTACAAACACCTTAAACAAAACCTTTGAGTTAGGCCACCTAACTCAAACCAAATCTGCCAATTGTCCCAATTGGGAATTCCAAATTCTCCCATCAATTCTCCCAATTGATAACATTCTCCCCCTTTTTGACATACATCAAAAAGGCTCTCCCCAAGAGTACCAATGTCTCGTATCCCAATGAGATCTTACAATCTCCCCATTGGTCCAAAAACATCTAGGATGCCTTCACTCTTCCTAGTGATAAGTCTCATATCACTTAAAAGAGGCAATCCTTGTTAGTGAGAGTCTTAGAGCCAATCATGTGATGATTGTTGTATGGACTTGTTGTATCATATTCCTATATATGTTTATAAAGGCATTGCTTTATGGTTATTATACTTACTTGAATTGGTGCCAAATAACTAAGTATAATGGCGTCCTTGAGTAGAAGGTTCTTATCTATATCAATCGATTGGTTGAATCGATAATGAGATGATATAGAGAATACTACTCTTAATCATTCCTAGTCAAGTATTAACATTTAGGGACAATGTTAATGCGAAGAGACTAGCATGTAGGTCAACTCGATGACTTGATCTCACAAGTCATGGATATGAGATATCAAGTTGACACATGGGTATGCATTGGAGAATGTATACTGAATGACCCACCATGAGAAAGTATCATGGATTATTATATGAGTGTCATATACTTTCTCATGTGACTATTAGTATGACTATTAATCCTTGGACCTGAAGTCACCATAGTTCCCTACATAAGGAGTTGCACACTTTGGCTTCGTCAAACATCACCCGTAAATGGGTGGACTATAAAGGCGATTACTGGGTATGTAACAAATTATGCGGAGGGATGTGAGTGATGTAGATGGGATCTATCCCTCCTATATGATGGGAGTGACATCATGATTCTTGATAGAGTGAGACCACTTAGTGCATGGCATGCCCAAATGAGTCAATATGAGATATTGAACTCATTTGATTAGAGTGAGTCTACTTGGAGTTGAAGGTATAGATTGTACAGAGGATGACACGGTCTATGCCTCAATTAGTCAATCTAGATGTCATGGATAGAGGGACATTATCACATATTGTGAGAGTCACAATTAGTAGTCACAAAGGTGATATTGGATCTCAATATTTTTGTAACTTGGGTAGCAATGATGTGTTGCTAGATACCGCTCATTGCTTATATTTCTAAATCGGTTTAGGAACATTGCCAACGTTACAAGAACCTATAGGGTCACACAAAAAGGGCAATTAAATGGAGATTAGGTTCATATGATGGACCAAGAGGATTAGGTTCATGTGATGAACCAAATTGGATTAAGAGTAATCCAAATTAGACTAATTGAGTTGGACTCAATTTGATTCAAGTGTTGAATGAGTCTAATTTAGATTTGATTCATTGAGTCAATTTAAACTAATTAATAGAGATTCATTAAATTAAATTGACTTGAATCAAATGGTTGGATTTGATCAACCATGGGAGATAAGAGATCAAGTTTAACTTGACTTGAGAGAGAAGATGAAGGGTCAACTTTGACTTGACCAAATGCCACGTCATGGTAAGTTGGCATGGGGCCGGCCAATGATGATGTTCCACATCATCATGGACACATCATGGTGTGCCACCTCATGAGGGAAACCAAGAGCCATGGTTCTTGGTATTACATGGAGGTTTTTAATCCCCATTATGTGGCTGGCCAAACTAATGAAGGGATTAGTGGTGAATTGTAGTGAATTAACTTCATCTTCTTCCTCCTCTCCTCTCTTGCTCTCTCCCTCATCCTCCTTGCCGTGAGCTTCTATGAGTGCTAGCACACTCTAAGTTGTTCTCTCCACCTTTTTTCCGTGTGGATACGTGTAGAGGAGTGTACACTTAACACTCTACGAGATCCGACAAAGCGTTTGGACGAGCGGGATAAGCGAAGGGTGTCGCTACAAGGGTAACGCTCTTCTCATGTAGATCTAAGGTAGATCTAGGTTTTCTAAACATGTACATGTATTAGATTTTTAATTTATCTTCGCACGGAGTCGTGGCCGACTTCTGAGGTTTCCGCAATGCAAAAAGTAGTTTTTGCGGCTCGGATAGTCCAACAGTGGTATCAGAGCCACGTGTGAAGCATGTACGTGTTTAGTTTTGTAATTTTTGTATTAGATATGAAAAATTATAGATATGTAAGTTTCTATAATTTTCCTAATTTTATAGATTTTGTGAGTATTTTTCTCCAAGAGTTGAAGCAACAAGTGTTTGGACTTTCCATGCCAAGTACTCAAGACTTGGACTTTTCCATGCCAAGTGTTCCACTTGGACTTCTCCATCATATGGTAAACATCAAGTCAACCATATCCCAAGACTACACCCTTGGTCAAACACTAATGTCAAACATCAAAACACTACTCGAGTCAAACTCGAGTCTGGTCAATTGTGACTTGGGTCGATTGCACTAACAATCTCTCCCTTTTTTATGTTTGACAAAAACTACAAACACCTTAAACAAAACCTTTGAGTTAGGCCACCTAACTCAAACCAAATCTTCCAATTGTCCCAATTGGGAATTCCAAATTCTCCCATCAATTCTCCCAATTGATAACATTCTCCCCCTTTTTGACATACATCAAAAAGGCTCTCCCCAAGAGTACCAATGTCTCGTATCCCAATGAGATCTTACAATCTCCTCATTGGTCCAAAAACATCTAGGATGCCTTCACTCTTCCTAGTGATAAGTCTCATATCACTTAAAAGAGGCAATCCTTGTTAGTGAGATCCTTAGAGTCAATCATGTGATGATTGTTGTATGGACTTGTTGTATCATATTCCTATATATGTTTATAAAGGCATTGCTTTATGGTTATTATACTTACTTGTATTGGTGTCAAATAACTAAGTATAATGGCGTCCTTGAGTAGAAGGTTCTTATCTATATCAATCGATTGGTTGAATCGATAATGAGATGATATAGAGAATACTACTCTTAATCATTCCTAGTCGAGTATTAACATTTAGGGACAATGTTAATGCGAAGAGACTAGCATGTAGGTCAACTCGATGACTTGATCTCACAAGTCATGGATATGAGATATCAAGTTGACACATGGGTATGCATTGGAGAATGTATACTGAATGGCCCACCATGAGAAAGTATCATGGATTATTATATGAGTGTCATATACTTTCTCATGTGACTATTAGTATGACTATTAATCCTTGGACCTGAAGTCACAATAGTTCCCTACATAAGGATTTGCACACTTTGGCTTCATCAAACATCACCCGTAAATGGGTGGACTATAAAGGCGATTACTGGGTATGTAACAAATTATGCGGAGGGATGTGAGTGATGTAGATGGGATCTATCCCTCCTATATGATGGGAGTGACATCATGATTCTTGATAGAGTGAGACCACTAAGTGCATGGCATGCCCAAATGAGTCAATATGAGATATTGAGCTCATTTGATTAGAGTGAGTCTACTTGGAGTTGAAGGTATAGATTGTACAGAGGATGACACGGTCTATGCCTCAATTAGTCAATCTAGATGTCATGGATAGAGGGACATTGTCACATATTATGAGAGTCACAATTAGTAGTCACAAAGGTGATATTGGATCTCAATATTTTTGTAACTTGGGTAGCAATGATGTGTTGCTAGATACCGCTCATTGCTTATGTTTCTAAATCGGTTTAGGAACATTGCCAACGTTACAAGAACCTATAGGGTCACACACAAAGGGAAATTAAATGGAGATTAGGTTCATATGATGGACCAAGAGGATTAGGTTCATGTGATGAACCAAATTGGATTAAGAGTAATCCAAATTAGACTAATTGAGTTGGACTCAATTTGATTCAAGTGTTGAATGAGTCTAATTTAGATTTGATTCATTGAGTCAATTTAAACTAATTAATAGAGATTCATTAAATTAAATTGACTTGAATCAAATGGTTGGATTTGATCAACCATGGGAGATAAGAGATCAAGTTTAACTTGACTTGAGAGAGAAGATGAAGGGTCAACTTTGACTTGACCAAATGCCACGTCATGGTAAGTTGGCATGGGGCCGGCCAATGATGATGTTCCACATCATCATGGACACATCATGGTGTGCCACCTCATGAGGGAAACCAAGAGCCATGGTTCTTGGTATTACATGGAGGTTTTTAATCCCCATTATGTGGCCGGCCAAACTAATGAAGGGATTAGTGGTGAATTGAAGTGAATTAACTTCATCTTCTTCCTCCTCTCCTCTCTTGCTCTCTCTCTCATCCTCCTTGCCGTGAGCTTCTATGAGTGCTAGCACACTCTAAGTTGTTCTCTCCACCTTTTTTCCGTGTGGATACGTGTAGAGGAGTGTACACTTGACACTCTACGAGATCCGACAAAGCGTTTGGATGAGCGGGATAAGCGAAGGGTGTCGCTACAAGGGTAACGCTCTTCTCATGTATATCTAAGGTATATCTAGGTTTTCTAAACATGTACATGTATTAGATTTTTAATTTATCTTCGCACGGAGTCGTGGCCGACTTCTGAGGTTTTCGCAATGCAAAAAGTAGTTTTTGCGGCTCGGATAGTCCAACAGTGGTATCAGAGCCACGTGTGAAGCATGTACGTGTTTAGTTTTGTAATTTTTGTATTAGATATGAAAAATTATAGATATGTAAGTTTCTATAATTTTCCTAATTTTATAGATTTTTGTGAGTATTTTTCTCCAAGAGTTGAAGCAACAAGTGTTTGAACACTTGTAGGCTTCAACCACCGAGAAAAACTCTCCGAAACGATGAAGTCTCGCTTCAGTCTTTTGGGAAAATGACTTAAGGCACTGTAAGATCAAGATGGGACACTCGCAAGATTCATTTTGTGAGTAGGGTTGCTGCCCCTAACCCCACAAGGGGCATTGTCCCGCGATCGCGCCCGAAAATCGCTTAGCGGGACTGTTGCGAAGATGTGACTCATAAAATTGAAAAAAAAAATAGGAAAATTATAAAAATTTATGTAAAATATATAATTTATAATTATGTATGATACTGTGATGGTCATGGCCCAAGAACCCTAATGTGATTGGATAAAATGTATTGTAATTCATAATACAGCTTGCGCGCCTTTTTGTGTTGTGTATGTTGTATATGATATGCGACCTGCGTGTCGTGCCTCTCCTTTTTATATTCCTATTGTAAATAGATTTTAGATTCGAATGTATCTCAATTTTCATGTTTTTAATATACAAAATGAAGCGGTGGATGGTCCACTTGTAGATGGAGTTACGAGGAGGGTGCCGACGACACATGACGGTCAAAGGAGGTGCTTGGAGAAGTCACTAACTCTAGGTTGACTGTCCGATCTTCTCATTGGCTTGAGAAGATCGTAGTAGGGCCATGACCTCATCACAAATTAATTAAATAGTATATATATATATATATATATATATATATATATATATATATATATATATATATATATATATATATATATATATATATATATATTATTTCTGCTTGTATGTATGTGATGCATGCTAGTATGTTTTTGCTTGTATGTATATGATGCATGCTAGTATATTTTGCTTGTATGTATGTGATGCATGCTAATATAGGGTAATTAATGCCTTAATGCGTATATGATGCATATTTACGATTAGATTAGATCTTAATCGAGTTAACTCAAAATGCCTACCAAGTTTTGATACCCATCACTACCTCGATCATTTGTTGTTGTTGAATCTGCCAAAGCAGAGCAACGCATATTATCTTGGTAGGTTGCGGAGGGACAATCTTGGTCCCTCATATCAAAGCTTGGGTGAGAATAAGCTCAATTAGATTGAGTGAAACTAGTTAACTCAATTGGATCGGGTAAAACTATAGGCATATTCCAACGGTTGGAAAGATAGGATAAGATTACATTTACACTAAATCTTGGGTGATTTAGTCAAAGCTAACTCAAGTTCTTTTGTAAATGTGGATCTTGATCCTATAAAAAATAGTTGCATAGAGATGTAATTGGTAATTTGTTACCTATCGATCATACTAAGTCTTGAGCGATTTAGCCAAAGCTAACTCAAGGCGTAGTATGATATGGATCTTGTTCCGCGAGAATTATAGCTAGTTTGTATGAATCTAGTAATGTGGTTTGACCACATCCATGACTCGATTCTATAAAAGTCCTATAATTCAGTGGGAGCATCATTTAATTAAAGGCCTAATTAAATGATAAATGGAATATGATATTTACTTTCTGCATTATTTATGTTGTAGATTATCATGTCGTCAAACACGAACACTCTCTCCCTGCGTTCTATCCTTGAGAAGGACAAGCTCAATGGAGCTAATTTCCTGGACTGGTACAGGAATCTGAGAATTGTTCTCACACAAGAAAGAAAACTGTACGTCCTGGAGCAGCCCATTCCGGAAGCACCTCCTGTCACTGCCTCGCGAGCTGACCAAGATGCTTACAAGAAGCATCAAGATGATACATTAGATGTGTCATGCCTCATGCTCGCGACCATGAACTCTAAGCTTCAGAAGCAACATGAGTTCATGAATGCTTTTGATATGGTTGAACATCTTTGTCAACTGTATCAAGGACAAGCAAGGCACGAGAGATACGAGATCTCTAAGGCACTGTTTCAGTGCAAGGTGCAAGATGCAAGATGGGACTCTCGTAGGTCTATATGTACTCAAGATGATTGGGTACATAGAAAACCTACAGAGGTTGGGATTCCCACTTGGCCAAGAATTGGCCACTGACTTGATATTGCAATCCTTGCCAGAAAGTTACAATCAATTTGTTATGAATTAGAATATGAATGAAATTGATAAGCCACTGCCTGAGATGCTTAGCATGTTGAGAACTGCTGAGCTCAACTTTAAGAAGGCAAAGCCTGACTCCATTTTGATGGTGCAAAATAAGAAAGGCAAGGGCAAGCCTAAAGGTAAGGGAAAGTCCCAAGTCAAGGGAAAAGGCAAGGCACTGAAACCGAAAGGAGGGGTGGCCAAGGAAGGGACTTGCTTCCACTGTAAGGAAGTTGGACACTGGAAGCGTAACTGCAAAGCATACCTGAAAGATCTTAATAAGAAGAGAAGTGAGACTTCTACTTCAGGTATATATGTTATAGAAGTCAATCTATTTATTTCTTCATCGTGGATATTTGATACTGGATGTGCATCTCACATTTGTACTAATGTGTAGGCGCTGAGAAATAGCAGGGCATTGACGAAGGGCAAGGTAGTCCTATGAGTAGGCGATGGAGCAAGGGTTGATGTTGTTGCTGTAGGATCTTATTTTTTATCTCTGCCCTCTGGGCTTGTACTAGAATTAGATGAATATTGTTATGTGTCTTCTCTTACGAAGAACATAATTTCAGTTTCTTGTTTAGATAAGAAAGGCTTTTCATTTATAATAAAGAACAAATGTTGTTTCATTTATTTAAATGATATGTTCTATTGTAGTACACCTCTGATGAATGGACTCTACACTCTAGACTTAGAGAACCTCATCTATAATATAAGTACCAAAAGGTTCAAGTCAAATGAGTTGAACCAAACCTATCTTTGGCATTGTCTCTTAGGCCACATAAATGAGAGTCGCTTATCCCAGCTCCATAAGGATGGGTCGTTGGACTCATTTGATTTTGAATCATATGAGACATGTAAGTCTTGCCTTCTAGGCAAGATGACCAAGACTCCCTTTAGTGGACACAAAGAGAGAGCAACAGACTTATTTGGATTTATACATAGTGATGTATGCGATCCTTTCAATGTTGCTGCTAGAGGTGGTTATAGGTACTTCATTACATTTACTGATGACTTCAGTAGATATGGTTATGTGTATTTGATGACACATAAGTCAGAATCCTTTGAAAAGTTCAAAGAATTCAAGAATGAAGCACAAAAACCAGCTTGGCAAGAGTATTAAAATACTTCGATCAGATCGAGGTGGTGAATACCTTAGTCATGAGTTTCATGACTATCTAGTTGAGTGTGGGATTCTATCCCAACTCACTCCTCCTGAAACACCATAGTGGAATGGTGTATCTGAAAGGAGGAATCGTACCCTATTAGATATGGTACGATCTATGATGAGTCACACAGATCTTCCTATATTCTTTTGGGGATATGCTCAAGACACAGCAGCCTTCACACTTAACCGTGTTTCATCCAAAGTTGTGATAAAGACACCATATACGATATGGACAGGGAAAAATCCCAAGATGTCTTTCATGAGGATTTGGGGTTGTGAGGCTTACGTTCGATGTCAAGTCTCAGATAAACTGGGACCCAAATCCGATAAGTGTTATTTTTTTGGATATCCCAAGGAGACGAAGGGATATTACTTCTACATTCCCAGTCAGCACAAAGTGTTTGTGGCAAAGACTGGGGTATTTCTAGAAAGAGACTTTGTTTCTAGAAAAACTAGTGGGAGTACGTTTGATCTTGAAGAAATTCAAGATATGGACCATAGCACTGAGGCTGAGATGGAGGTTGAACAGGAACCACAAAGTGTTGTGGATGATGAGATTGGTACACAAAGAGTTGTGGAACAATAACCTGTTCAGGTAAACCTACCTCTTCGCAGGTCTGATAGGGTACGTCGTCAACCTGAGAGATACTCATTTCTCTTGTCTGACCATGATGACGTTATGCTCATTGAGAATGAGCCTACCTCTTATCAAGAAGCTGTGATGAGCCCAGATTCTGAGAAATGGCTAGAGGCTATGAGATCCGAGATGGAATCCATGTACACCAACCAAGTATGGACTTTGGTTGATCCACCTGAAGGTGTCAAACCCATTGGGTGTAAGTGGGTCTTTAAGAGAAAGACTGACATGGATGGAATTACACATACCTATAAGAGCCGATTGGTAGCTAAAGGTTTCAAGCAAATTCATAGTATTGACTATGATGAAGTCTTTTCTTCAGTTGCGATGTTTAAGTCCATTCGGATCATGCTTGCTATTACAGCATACCACGATTATGAGATTTGGCATATGGATGTCAAAATCGTATTTCTGAATGAAAACTTGCTTGAGGATGTGTACATGATACAGCCTGAGGGTTTTGTAGATCCACAGCATACTGGCAAAGTATGCAAGCTGCAAAGGTCCATTTATGGGCTAAAGCAAGCTTCTCGGAGCTGGAATCTTCGATTCGATGATGCGATCAAACAGTTTAGTTTCATCAAGAATGAAGATGAACCCTGTGTCTACAAGAGGTTTAATGGAAACACAGTTATCTTCCTTGTATTGTATGTCGATGACATACTACTCATTGGGAATGGCATTCCTTCGCTACAGTCTGTGAAGACTTGGCTGGGAAAGTGTTTCTCAATGAAGGACTTAGGTGAAGTAGCCTGTATTCTAGGTATCAAGATCTATAGAGATAGATCTAAGAGATTGCTTGGCCTAAGTTAGAGTACATATATTGACACAGTATTACTACGATTTGCCATGAAGAATTCTAAGAAGGGATTTCTATCGATGTCACATGGTGTGAGTCTTTCGAAGACTCAAAGTCCCTCTTCTAGAGAGGAGAGAGACCGCATGGATAAGATCTCTTATGCATGCCATAGGATCTATCATGTACGTCATACTATGTACTCGTCCTGATGTCTCGTATGCTTTGGGCATGATGAGCAGATACCAGTCAGATCCAGGTGAGTGTCACTGGATAGCGGTCAAGAATATTCTTAAGTACTTAAGAAGGACTAAAGAATATTTCTTGATATTTGGAGGCGATGGGGAACTAGCTGTAAAGGGTTAAAGTGATGCCAACTTCCAAACTGATAAGGATGATTATAGATCGCAATCAGGGTTTGTGTTTTGCTTGAATGGTGGTGCTGTGAGCTGGAAGAGTTCGAAGCAAGACACAGTTGTTGATTCTACAACAGAGGCCGAATATATTGCTGCATTAGAGGCAGCAAAGGAGGCAGTTTGGATCCGCAAGTTCACTACTGAGCTTGGGGTGGTTCCTAGCATAGTAGATCCTATAGAGCTCTATTGTGACAATAATGGAGTGATTGCGTAGGCTAAGGAACCTCGCTCACACCAACGGACCAAACACATACTACGGTATTTCCATCTCATTTGAGAGATTATCGATAGAGGATATGTGAAGATTTGTAGAGTACCCATAAAGGCTAACATCGCAGATCCTTTGACCAAGGCTTTGGAACAGAAAAAGCATGATGGTCACACTAGATCATTGGGTATTAGATACTACAGTGATTGGCACTAGTACTAGTGGGAGATTATTAGTGAAAGTCCTAGAGTCAATCATGTGATGATTATTGTATGGACTTGTTGTATCATATTCCTATATATGTTTATAAAGGCATTGCTTTATGGTTATTATACTTACTTGTATTGGTGCCAAATAACTAAGTATAACGGGGTCCTTGAGTAGAAGTTTCTTATCTATATCAATCGATTGGTTGAATCGATAATGAGATGATATAGAGAATACTACTCTTAATCATTCCTAGTCAAGTATTAACATTCAGGGACAATGTTAATGCAAAGAGACTAGCATGTAGGTCAACTCGATGACTTGATCTCACAAGTCATGGATATGAGATATCAAGTTGACACATGGGTATGCATTGGAGAATGTATACTGAATGACCCACCATAAGAAAGTATCATGGATGGTTATATGAGTGTCATATACTTTCTCATGTGACTATTAGTATAACTATTAGTCCTTGAACCTGAAGTCACCATAGTTCCCTACATAAGGAGTTGCACACTTTGGCTTCGTCAAACATCACCTGTAAATGGGTGGACTATAAAGGCGATTACTGGGTATATAACAAATTATGCGGAGGGATGTGAGTGATGTAGATGGGATTTATCCCTCCTATATGACGGGAGTGACATCATGATTCTTGATAGAGTGAGACCACTAAGTGCATGGTCATGTCCAAATGAGTCGATATGAGATATTGAGCTCATTTGATTAGAGTGAGTTTACTTGGAGTTCAAGATATAGATTGTACAGAGGATGACACGTTCTATGCCTCAATTAGTCAATCTAGATGTTATGGATAGAGGGACATTGTCACATATTGTGAGAATCATAATTAGTAGTCACAAAGGTGATATTGGATCTCAACATTCTTGTAACTTGGGTAGCAATGATATGTTGCTAGATACTGCTCATTACTTATGTTTCTAAATCGGTTTAGGAACATTGCCAACGTTATAAGAACCTATAGGGTCACACACAAAGGGAAATTAGATGGAGATTAGGTTCATATGATGGATCAAGAGGATTAGGTTCATGTGATGAACCAAATTGGATTAAGAGTAATCCAAATTAGACTAATTGAGTTCGACTTAATTTGATTCAAGTGTTGAATGAGTCTAATTTAGATTTGATTCATTGAGTCAATTTAAACTAATTAATATAGATTCATTAAATTAAATTGACTTGAATCAAATAGTTGGATTTGATCAACCATGGGAGATAAGATGTCAAGTTTGACTTGACTTGAGAGGGAAGATGAAGGGTCAAGTTTGACTTGACCAAATGCCACGTCATGGTGACTTGGCATGGAGCTGGCCAATGATGATGTTCCACATCATCATGGACACATCATGGTGTGCCACCTCATGAGGGAAACCAAGAGCCATGGCTCTTGTATTACATGGAGGTTTTTAATCCCCATTATGTGGCCGACCAAACTAATTAAGGGATTAGTGGTGAATTGAAGTGAATTAACTTCATCTTCTTCCTCCTCTCCTCTCTTTCTCTCTCCCTCATCCTCCTTGCCGTGAACTTCTATGAGTGCTAGCACACTCTAAGTTGTTCTCTCCAACTTTTGTCCGTATGGATACGTGTGAGGAGTGTACACTTGACACACTATGAGATCCGACAAAGTGTTTGGACGAGCTGGATAAGCGAAGGGCATTGCTACAAGGGTAATGCTCTTCTCATGTAGATCTAAGGTAGATCTAGGTTTTCTAAACATGTACATGTATTAGATTTTTAATTTATCTTCGCACGGATCCGTCGCCAACTTCCGAGGTTTCCGCAATGCAAAAAGCAATTTTTGTGGCTCGGATAGTTCAATAATTCTTACTTCTCCAAATTCTCCCCCTTATGAGGAAGAACATATTCATCATCCCATGATGGATAACCTCCCTCTAAAGGCTTGCTCCCCCTTGACCATTGCACAAACAATGCCCTTGGAGAGTCCCTGACCCTATAGGAACACTAAACCATCAAAATTAAGGTTGAAAGTTCAAAACACACCTTAAAATTTATACACTCCCTAAACAACTCTCCTAATCCATATCCAATGGATTTTCACCCTTTTTAATGCTTTCCAAAGCATATCCTAGGGTTACGAGTAGTTAGGGTAACCTAACATAGTTGAAACATGGGCTAAACATCCTTGTTTACTCGAAATCAGCATTGACAGTTGACTCTTTCAGCTACCAGTCGAATGCACTTGACATCACCGATCGCCATCCATGGTGACGATCTCTATGCAAATCAAACTTCAAAAAGTGAAATTGAAAAATACATAAGTAATTATATGTATTTTGAAAATTTTTGAAAATTCATACATACATTACTTACATGGAATATTATGGATGAAAAATATTTAGAAAATAAAATACCCATAAAATAATGAGTTTGACAAAAAAAACTCAAAACCATTGAAAAGTTCAATATTTTAGCCCTACTTTGTATCAACTCCTTCAATGGTGATTGTTATCAAGAGATAGACTACACCAAGATTTTTCAAAATGATTTTAAAATGATTTTAAAACCTTATATTGAACCATGGTCTATGGGCTTAATGCACAAGACTTGTACAAAAAGCTTTCCTTATGATTCATCCGTGGTATAAGATGAGTTTGAGTTCATCTAGATGCAAGAACTATGCACCTTGAACTTAACTCATTTCCTAGCATCTCACATGTGTCTAGGGTGTATCAATACACACACATGTCAATTTGATGTGAGATGTGAGTTTTGTTCTTCCTATTCTAAGGTCTCATGCAATTTTCTAAGGCAACACTATTTGATTCCCTTATACATGGGACTTCAAATCATGTCATAGTCCTTAATCAATTTTAAATAATCCTAAATGCATGAGTTATGATCATGGCATATATGATAGAATAAATTAAAGCATGGCCAATGATCATGATGTCATGGCATAAGATTCTAACCTAAGCATACATGACATTTAAACTTAACCCTAAACATTATCATGGCATTTAATGATAAAAATAAGACATGATGTCATGACATGTTATATGGCAAACAAATCATGGAAAACAAGATATAAAGGTATAATAATACCTAAGTTTTAGTATTAATTGTCATTTGTTATGATTAAGTTTATTTTTTTCATATTACCACTTATCTCCCAAGTGTGTCAAAAATTCAAAATGGTACACTATGACCTCTAAACCTAATTGTGTCAATTTTGATTAATTTTTCAACTTCCATAAATTATATTGGCACATCCTAAAATCTTTTAGGATTAAAAATCAAACTCATTTCCAAGGCATACCAAAAACTTAGAAATGTCCTAAAGTGCCACCTTAACCATAGTTAGGTTAACTACCTATCCATTCAAGGTTAGCACACCTAAACTCATTTAGCGTGAATCGATCATGCTCCTAGGAACCCAATACCTATTAGAGCTCCTTGGATTAACAAGATATTCACTAGGGATAACTTCCCTAGATACCTTCCTAATGACCCTTCTAGGCTTTGAAGCCTTGGTCATTTGGGTCTTTCCTAGGTTAACTCTAGGAGTAACTCCCCTTGTAACCTTCTTAGTGGCTTCCCTAGGTTTCCTTGAAACCTTAGCCACTAGGCACACACTTGGTTACCCTTAGGGATGACTTCCCTAGTAACCTTAGCTTTCCTAGACCTAGGTTGAGTTCCATAATCGAATGGAATATTGTGGTAGGTATTTTTGGGCTTAGGTTTGTGACCCAAACCTTTCTTGCCCTTGGATGGTTCTTATTTCCTAGACTCTAGGTTTTGACTCCTAGACTCTTGAATTTGATTTTGCATTCTTGCAAGGGTCTTCTCTAGTTTCTCAAACCTTGACCTCAAGGCTTGGTTCTCTAATTCTAATCTTCCCAATTTTGATTTTTCATCAACCCTTTGGGAAAGATTCTTCCTAGGCATATGCCTACCCTTCTTAGGGTTAATGTCTAGGTGATCTTCTATCTTCCTAATGGACTCCCTAGGTCGAATGGGTCTAGAGTTGTTGTTTCTAGATTTGTCCTTAGGTAAAATAGGTCTAGTATGATCCTTAGACCTAAAATTACAACTCTTAGCACCTAAACAAAAGAATTTGTTATTTCTAGTATGCTCTTTATAGTTATGCACAATTGCAAGAGAATTAAAATTATTTCTAGCATGATTTTGACTATGACGTAAATAAGGAGCTTTATTTAAAAATACCTTAGGGTTTGCCTTAGCTCCCCCTACTTGTGATGCTCCTTCTTTGCCCTTGTTCCTCCCCCTAGGGCATTGACTCCTACAATGCCCCCTTTGATTGCACTTGAAGCACACCACATGCTCCTTGCTTTTCCTAGTGGGGACATCGACATTCTTGACCTTTAGCGCCGGTTGAGCCTTCTTGACTCTTTTAGGGCACTTACTCTTGTAATGCCCGGCTTCCCTACACTCAAAGCATATAATGTAATTTTTATTATTAATTAAATTGCTTGAGTTACCTTCCATGGTAGGGGAATCTTGAACTTCCTCTTCTTTTCAACCGGAGGTAGATGGTTCCTCTTGAGTTTGCTCCGGTGTGGAACTTCTCTCCTCCCCCTCAATCCTAGAGGTGGAGGCTTCTCCTACTTCTTCCTCCTCTCCTTTCGATCCAAATGTCGAACATCTCTCGACCTCCGAATCCTCACTCTCTTAGGATGAAGAGCTTGCTTCCTCATCTTCTTGGACCGGTTGTGGGTTCTCATGGAATCTTGTCACTTTGCTCCATAGCTCCTTGGCATCCATGTAATCCCCTAGCTCGCACAAAATTTCATTAGGAATCAAATCAACCAAGAATTTTATTACCTTTTTTTTCTCAAATTCTTGGTGTTGTTCCTCGGTCCACTTCTTCATTTTCAGGAATCCTCCCTTCGGCCGTCTTGGATATTTGAATCCCTCCATCAAGATGGCCCAATCTTCAAAGTCTATCATCATTATGAATTCTTCAATCCTTCTCTTCCATTGATTTAAGTCTTCTCATCCATAAAGGGTGTATGGGATTGGCGTGTTGATGTCTCATCCTAATTTTTCTTCAAACTCCATCTTCTTCCCTCTAGCATGCTCCCTTGGCGGTTAGTCCAAATGAAGAGCGGCCTCGCTCTGATACCAATTGTAGGAACTTCCGATGACTGCTAGAGGGGGGTGAATAGCATCGTGCTACATCGATAATGGAATTCGTTCACGTTTGCTACAAATCTTGTTATACACAGTGGAAATAAAATACTAACAAAAAACACAAACACACGAGACAGACAATGTAACATGGTTTGGAACCCTAGTTCCTACTCCACGGGGTGAGCTCGATAATGAGCTCTAGTGATGCACACACACCACTACTCAAATACTCCTCGGAACAATTCGAAGGCGGAGAAACCTCTTACAAATGATTACACAAGTAATACAAAAAAAAACAAGCAATTACAAATGAAATACAATAAAAGAAGTAAAGAAAAGTTTACAAAAACTCTTTTGAATGCTTACTTGTTTGATTGCTTGAGCCGCACTTGAAGACCCTAACTTGCACCAGCAAATCACCCCAAATCACCCAAGAAATCTCTTAAAGAACCATGGCAAAAATCCTTCCCTTCGAGCTCCTTTTATCCTCCGTGTGACCTGGATTTCCGCTTGGTAGTCAACTGCCAAAAGGCCCCAGTCGACTGCCTACAATGTCGTTATCTCACAACGGACTTGATCCACGTCGACATCCAAGCCAACGAATACACTGGCAGTTGACTGTCATTTCCAGTAGTCAACTGCCAACGCCCGTAGTCGATTTTTTATTCGGCTACCAAGCGTTCTATGGTCGCGACCAAAACTAACGGATATACTAGCGATCATTTGCCATTACGCAAGATCGCTTAGTCATCTTGAGCTTTTGTGCTGTGTCCTCAACGGCGATCGACTACCCTCCATGGCGTCGGTTGCTCATAGCTGATCAACTATCCAAAGTGGCGATCATTGCCAAGGCCATGCGGCCGTAGTCGAATGTTAGTCGACTCCCACCAGTCGACTGGTACATAACCTCAATCAACTAATAAACCTCAAACATGAGGTTTATCATAAGTATGATACCCTCATACTTGCTAGACCACCCTTAACCTAGACCTAAGCCTTCTAGCCACCTCCATCAGTCTAATGCCTATCGGATCCCTCCAAGTCATCCATGACTTGTTCATCCATACGCTAGCTTCCAGGTGCTTTCATCAGCTATTATCATGCTAACCGGGTCTACACCACCAAGACACATTTGAGATTATACTGCCAAGACACACGCTTGGACTTTATGCTGCCAAACTCACATCCTTGGACTTTCCATGCTAGGTACACAAGACTTGGACTTTGCATGTCAAGTACACAAGACTTGGACTTCCCATGCCAAGTACACAAGACTTGGACTTTCCAATGCCAAGTGTCCCACTTAGTCTTCTCCATTATATGGTCAATCACATATCAACCATATAGTCAATCCATTGTCAAACAATAGTCAACTCATCATCAAACATCAAAACACTACTCGAGTCAAACTCGAGTCCGGTCAATCGTGACCTGGGTCGATTGCACCAACAAGTGATTCCATCACGCTAAATGGGTTAGTGTGTGTCAACCTTGAATGGATAGGTAGTTAACCTAACCATAGTAAATGTGGCACTTTAGGACATTTTTAAGGTTTTGAGAGTCCTTGGAAATGAGGTTGAATTAATCCTAAAGGATTTTAGGATGCGCCAATTAAATTTGAGAAGTTTAAAAAATTAATCAAATTGACACAATTAGGTTTAAAGATCATAGTGTGTCATTTTGGATTTTTGGCACACTTGGGAGATGAGTAATAATATGGCAAAATAGACTTAATCTTAACAAATGATAATTAATATTAAAATTTATGTATTCTTATACCTTTATATTTTATTTGTCAGGACTTGTTTCTCATATGTCATGTCATGACATCATATTTCCTTTTATCATATAAAATATCATGATTAATACTTAGGGTAATTATGTCATGCTTATGCTTAGTGTAAATTTTATTATGTCATGACATCATGATTATTAGCACATATTTTATTTATATTATCATTATATGTCATAATCATCATTCATACATTTAGGTGAATTAAAATTGATTTAAGAACTAAGGCATGATTTGAAGTCCCATATAAAAGGGAATCAAATAAAGTTGCCTAGAAAAATGCATGAGACCTTAGACTAGAATTAACCAAAATCCACATCTCACATCGAATTGGCATGTGTGTGTATTGATACACCCTAGACACATGTGAGATATTAGAAAAATGAGTTAAGTTAAAGGTGCATAGATATTGCATCTAGATGAACTCAAACTCATCTTATACCATGGATGAATCATGAGGAAAACTAATGTACAAGTCGTGTACATCTAGCCCATAGATCATGGTTCAATATAAGGTCTTAAAATCATTTCAAAAACATTTTAAAAAATCTTGGTGAAGTCATCTTTTGATAGAAGTCACCATTGATGAAGTTGATACAAAGTAGGCTCAAAACTTTAAAGTTTTCTTTTTTTTTTGAACTTTGTATCAATCTCACTATTTTATGGGTATTAATATTTTTCACCCATAATGATTGACTTACGTATCATACGTATGAAGTTTCATGATTTTTTAAATTACGTATATTTACTTATAATTTTTCTAAAATAGTTTTCTAATTTTTGATTTCTGTACAGTGTAAAAACCAGTCGACTGTCGCTGTGGGCAATCGACTAGAGTTGAGGGCAGTCGACTGGTTGCTGACCAAGTCTACTTCCAAGGTTGATTTCGGGTAAACAAGGTTGTTTAGCCCATATTTCAGCCATGTTAAGCTACCCTAACTGCTCTTAACCCTAGGATATGCTTTGGAAAGCATTGGAAGGGTGAAAATCCATTGAAAATGGATTAGGAGAGTTGTTTAGGGTGAGAATCAAATTTTAAGGTGTGTGAAAGTTTAAGTTTGATTCTTTCCCCTTAATTTTGATGGTTTAGTGTTCCTATAAGCTTAGAAACTCTCCAAGGACATTGTTGGTGCAATGGTCAAGGGGGAGCAAGCATTTAAAGGGAGGTTATCCATCATGGGATGATGGATGTGTTTTCCTCAAAGGAGGAGAATTGGAGAGTGAGGTTTGCCTCTCATTTAGTGATATGGGCTTGTCACTAGGAAGAGTGAAGGCATCCTAGATGTTTTGGACCAAGAGGGAGAATGTAAGATCTCATTGGGATATGATACATTAATACCCTTGGGGAGTCTTTTTGATGTATGCCAAAGGAAGTGAGGTTTAAGTTAGGTAAACCTTCACTATGTTTTGGCATTGGAAGAGTTTAAGTTTAGGTTATTGTAAGTCAAATTTAAAGGTATTGTCAAACATCAAAAAGGGAGAGATTGTTGGTACAATCGACCCAGGTCATGATTGACTAGACTCGAGTTTGACTCAAGTAGTATTTTGATGTTTGACAATGGGTTGGCTATATGGTTGACATGGGGTTGACCATATGATGGAGAAGTTCAAGTGAAACACTTGGCATTGAAAAGTCCAAGTCTTGTGTACTTGGCATGAAAAGTACAAGTCATGGGTACTTGGCATGGAAAGTCCAAGCATGGGTCTTGGCAATGGTAAAGTCCAAGTCATGGGTACTTGACAATTGTAAAAGTCCAAGGGTGTAGTCTTGGCCACATAAGCCCAAGTGTGTAGTCTTGGCGGTGAAAGTCCAAGTCATGGGTACTTGGCAATTGGGAAAGGCCAAGAGTATGATATTGGCAACGTAAAGTCCAAGCTTGAGTCTAGGCAGCATAAGTCCAATGTTTGGCAACATAAAGTCCAAGCGTGTATCTTGGCAGCGTAAGCCCAAATGTACCTTGGCAGTGTAGACCCGGTTAACATGACAATAGCCGATGGAAGCACCTGAAGGCTAGCGTATGGATGAACAAGTCATGGATGACTTGGAGGGATCCGATAGGCATGAGGCTAATGGAGTTGGCTAGAAGGCTTAGGTCTAGGCTAAGGGTGATCTAGCAAGTAGTGTTTTGATGTTTGACGATGAGTTGACCATTGTTTGATAATGGGTTGACTGTATGGTTGACTTAGGGTTGACCATGTGTTTGGAACTCCAAGCATGGGGCTTGGTGTTGGAAAGTCCAAGTGTGTAGCTTGGCATGGGAAAGTCCAACATGGAGTTGGCATGGGAAGTCCAAGTGTGTAGCCTTGGCATATGCGAAGGTCTTGAGTGCTTGGCAAGGTCACTAGTCTCGTGGCTCAGGTCCTTGAGTCAGTGAAGGATGGCACAGGGAGAAGACGTGAGCTTAGTGCATCCGAGGGACCACCGGACGAGGAGAAAATGGAGTGAGGCCAAAAGGAAGCAGACTTCAAGGGCAAGATGCGAAGGATGACATGGGGAGAAGTTGTGAGCTTAGTGCATATGAGGGACGTAGGCCAGAGGGAGAGAGCTTCGATGGGGAGCTTCATTGGAGGATGAGGTGAACTTGGCCAAGTGGCTAAGACTGAGTGTCGGATGCTCAAACATGTGGTTTGAGGTTTTACCCGACGGTCGAATGCTCAAACAACTTATTGTTTGAGGTTTCACCCGACAGCAGTCGACTGATATAGTTATCAGTCGACTGATATAGTTATCAGTCGACTGGTCCGAGTCGACTGTAAGTTGACCGATGTCAACTAGGGTTTTCAGCCCAACAATGATGCCTAGGGTTGGCAAATAATCGGTCGACCATCGATCGCCAAGGATGGTAGTCATCGTTATAGGTGGACACGGGCACAGAAATATTTTGAGTCGACTGATTGCTTGCATCAGTCGACTTATGGATCGATCAGTCGACTGATGGGTGATCCATTGAAACTTTTCCAGTGTTGATCAAGCCGTTGAGACAACGACTATAGGAGCAGCCAACTGATGTCTTTGGGCAGTCGATTGCTAGGCACAAAATCAGCTCGATGCAGGTTATTTAAGAAGCTCGAGAAAGAGAATTTTGCAAGAGTTTTTTAGGAGATTTTGGAGGGGAATTGCTACTTCATTCCAGACCTTCAAGAGCAAACCAAAGCAAGCAACAAGCAAAGTGTTCAAAGCGATTTGTGTAAAGTTTTCTTTCGTATTGTCTTTGTATTTGCTTGTACTTTTGTATTACATTTTGTAATTGCTTGTACGAGATTTCTCCACCTCTGACTTATTATCGGGGAGTTTGAGTAGTGGTGTGTGTTCATCACTCGAACTCGTTGAGCTCATCCCATGGAGTAGGAACCCTAAGGTTTTGAATCACATATATCGATTATGTCTTGTGTTGTATTGTTGTTTTGCTTTATTATTATTTCACTGCGTATATTAACGTTCATTGTAGACTAGCACGCAAGAACAATCAAAATCGGTCAAGCGACAATCGAGTTATTCATCCCCCCTTCTAGTCGGCGCATAGGTCCTAACAAGTGGTATCAGAGCGAGGAGCTCATCATCGGACTCATCGCCACGACAAGCAAATAGAATGGTCGGCATCAACATCCATCCACCGAAGTTCGAAGGAGAATTCTCATGGTGGAAGAAAAGGATGGAGGTATACTTCGAAACTGATTTTGACATGATGCTAATAATTGAAGATGGTTTTGAAGTGCCTAGGGATGAAGACAACAAGTCGTTAGAAAAATCAAGATTGACCGAGGAACAACGGAAACAATTCAAGACAACGGTTAAGGTAACAAAAATGTTAATAAAATTAACACCTTACGACATTTTGTCTAAGCTATGTGAATATCGGAATGCAAAGGAGTTATGGAAAAAGTTAGTCAAATTCCACGAAAATACCACACTGGTCCATGATAAGAAAGAAGAGGAGTGTTCATCCTCTCAAGCCCAAGAATAAGCAAGCTCATCCTCTCAAGAAAGTGAGGACTCAGAAGTTGAGAGATGCTCAACATCCGAAGAGGTGGAAGCATTGGAGGAAGCATCTACTTCCGAAAGAAGTGATGAAAAAGATCAAGAGGCTTCCACCACCCTAGGTAACTCAAATGCAATTCATAATAATAAAGATCATATAATTTGCTTTGAGTGTAGGGAGAAAGAGTATTACAAGAGCAAATTCCCAAAATTGGCTAAGGAGAAAGTGCTAGCACCGAAAGTTCAAGAAAAACCTAAGGATACCGGAGTCCTCGCTAGGAAAAAAAAGCACATTGTGTGCTTCAAGTACAATCAACGGGGACACTATCAAAGCCAATGCCCTAAGGAGAGGAAGAAGGGGCAAGAAGGAGCTACACAAGTAGGGGGAGCTTCTAAAGCAAACCCTAAGTTATATTTTAATGTACCTTCTAATTCTAAGGTTAAAAAACATGCTAGAAATTATTTTAGTTCACTTACCATTGCTCATGAACAAAAGCATGCTAGTAGGAATAGATTTTTTGCTTAGGTGCCAAATCATATCATTTTAGAATTAAGGAGAAATTTGGGACTAATATCCCTAAAACAATGTTACCTAAGTATTAGGAAGATAGAAAACCATTTAGGCATTAACCCTAAGAAGGGTAGGCATATTCCTAGAAGAAATGGTAATTCCCAAAAGATTAATGAAAAATCAAAATTGGGAAGTTTAGAATTAGAGAACCAATCCTTGAGGTCAAAGCTTGAAAATTTTGAAAAGACCCTAGCAAAAATTAAAAACTCAGTTAAGGGGTCTAATGGTCAAAGTCTAGATTCTAGGGGGCAAGAACCATCAAGGGGGAAGAAAGGTTTGGGTCACAAACCTAACCCCAAGAAGACCTACCACAATGTTCCATTCGATTATGGAACAATATCTAGGTCTAGAAAAACCAAGATTAGTAGGGAAATCACCCCTAAAACTAACCATGGTAGATGTCAAGTTGCCAAGGGGTCCATAAAACCTAGGAAGACCACTAAGAAGGTTGCTAGGGAGGCAATCCCTAAGGTCAACCTTGACAAGACCCAAATGACTATGGCTTCAAAGCCTAAAAGGGTCATTAGGAAGATATCTAGGAAAGTTATCCCTAGGGAATACCTAGTTAACCCAAGGAGCTCCAATAAGTATTGGGTTCCAAAGAGCGTGATCGATTCACGCTAATTGGGTTAGGGTGTGTCAGCCCTAAGTGGATTGGTAGTTAACCTAACAATGGTAGAGTTGACACTTTAGGATGTGCCAATGTATTTTTGAGAAGTTGAAAATTGATCTTGGCACAAGTAGGTTTTTAGGTCATAGTACGTCATTTTGGGTTTTTGGCATACTAGGGAAATGGATAGTATTATGGCAAATTGGACCTAATTCTAGAAATGGCAATTTGGGCTCAATAATAAGGTATTGTATACCTTTACATTTTATTTTTCATGATTTATTTGCCATATACTATGTCATGACATCATATTTACTTTTTATCATATAAAATGTCATGATCATGTTTAGGTCTATTTTTAGATGTCATGTATGTTTAAAATTTCATATATATGTCATGACATCATGATTATTGGCACATGCTTATTTAGGTTATCATTTATGTCATAATCATCATCATGCATTAATTAAAATTGAGTTAAGAACAATAGCATGATTTGAAGTCTCATGCATAAAAGAATCAAATAGTATTGCCTGGCAAAATGCATGAGACCCTAAATAACCAAAACCCACATCTCACAAGAACACTTGACTTGTATGTGCTTTTATACACTTAGATACAAGTGAGATGTTAGGAAAATGAATTAATTTTTTAAAATCATTTCAAAACCATTTTGAAAAATCTTGGTGAAGTCTATCTTTTGAAAGCAATCACCATTGATGATGTTGATACAAAGAGGGCTCAAAACAATGAAAATTTTTTAGTTTTTGAACTTTGTATCAATCTCACTATTTTATGGGTAAATTATTTTTCAAACATTTTTCATCCAAATTGATTGTTATAAATATTATACGTATGAAATTTCAAGATTTTTCAAATTATGTATAATTACTTATGATTTTTGGAATTTCATTTCTGAAAATTGGTTTTCTGTATTTGCAGAAATCAGTCGACTACCATGTTTGGCAGTCGACTGAAGTCAAGGGCAGTCGACTGATATCTATCAGAGTCGACTATCAAATGTTGATTTCGGGTAAACAAAGTATGTTTAGCCCATATTCAGCTAGGTTAGTCTACCCTAACTGCTCCTAACCCTAGGACATGCTTTAGAAAGCATTAGAAAGGGTGAAAATCCATTGGATATGGATTAAGTGTTGGTGCAATCGGCCTAGGTCATAATTGACCGGACTCGAGTTTGAATTGAGTGATGTTTTGATGTTTGACAAGGAAGTTTGACATCGATATTTGACATTGATGTCTGGTAATATTTTGGATAGATTGTTGGCACAATCGACCCGGGTCATGATTGACCGGACTCGAGTTTGAATCGAGGGCGATTTTGATGGTTGACTAGAGTTGACCATGTCATGGAAAGTCCAAGTCTTGAGTACTTGGCATGTAAAGTCCAAGCATGGGTCTTGGCAAGGAAAAGTCCAAGCATGGGTCTTGGCATGGAAAGTCCAACATGGGTTGGCAAGGGAAAGTCCAAGCTTGAGTCTTGGCTTTTGAGAAGTCCAAGGGGTTTGATATTGGCGGCGTAAAGTCCAAGCAGGAGTCTTGGCAGCATAAGTCCAATGGTTGGCGGTGTAAAGTCCAAGTGGAGTCTTGGCAGCGTAAGTCCAATGTGCCTTGGCGGTGTAGACACCGTTAGCATGACATAGCCGATGGAAGCACCTGAAGGCTAGCGCAATGGATGAAAAAGTCATGGATGACTTGGAGGGATCCGAGAGGCGCGAGGCTGACGGAGGTGGCTAGAAGGCTTAGGTCTAGGCTAAGGGTGGTCTAGCAAGTATGAGGGTACCATACTTTGGTTAAAACCTCATGTTTGAGGTGTGTCAGTCGACTGGTGTCATGTGGCAGTCAACTAGTGTGAGTCAACTAGGGTTTGACTACGGGAAGTGTCCCAGTAGTCGACTGCCAGAGGTGGACAGTCGATGGCGACTCAGCAATCGATCGATCATGTGATCGATCGTGATCTCGAGTCGAGAATCACTGAATGCGATTGAGACTCGATCGCGGGTTAGCAATGATCAGTGAAGGCTCCATCAGCCGACTGATGGGTTTGATTAGTCGACTGATGATGGATCCGTTGGATTTTTCCAGTGTGGATCTAGCCGTTGTCTCATGACAACGCGCTATGATTCGATCGATGGTTTCGGCCCGATTTTGAGCTCGTGGAGGAGGAAATCACAAGTATTTCTTGAGGGATTTTGGGGCGATTTGTTGCTGTAAATTAGGGTCTCCAAGTGCAATTCAAGCAACCACAAAGCAAGCATCCAAAAGTGCAATTGTAAAGTAGTTTTTTTTACTTGCATTGTATTTCATTATTGTAATTGCTTGTATTTGTTTCTTACTGTTGTAAGATTATTTGTACGAGGTTTCTCCGCCTCCGACTTGTGTCGAGAAGGAGTTTATTTAGTAGTGGTGTGTGATTGGCATCGCTAGGGCTCTTACGAGCCCAATCCGTGGAGTATAAACCATTCGGTTTTGAACCACGTTACATAGTTGTGTTTGCGTGTTTGTCTATTTCGCTATTACTTTATTATTATTCCGCTGCGTGCTAACGAAGATTGTAGAGACAAGCACGAATGAATTCCATCAACATACTAGCACGACGCTATTCACCCCCCCCCCCTCTAGCGGTCACATTTCCTCTACAATTGGTATCAGAGCCCGGGGCTCTTCTACGGACTAACCGATGGGAGCAAAGACACTAGACGGTGAAGATGGAAGTGGAGGAACAACTTGGATGGGACATCAACACATCGATCCCTTATACTTTCTATGGATGAGAGGGCTTTAACCAATGGAAGGCAAGGATTGAAGATTTTTTGATGATGAGGGATTTAGAGGAGTGGTCCATCCTAATAGAAGGATTCCAATACCCAAGAGGACCAAAGGGAGGCTTCCTCAAAAAAAAAGATGGAGGGAGTGAGGAGCAACTCCAACAATTCGAGAAAAATAAGAAGGTAATCAAATTTATTTTTGATTTAATTCCTAATGACTTCTTGTGTAGCCTAGGTGATTGCATGGATGCCAAGGAGCTTTGGAGGGAATTGGTCAAGCTCCATGAAGACCCATCACCGGCTCAAGAAGAGGAGGCCGAAGATGAATCCTCATCTTCAAAATCGAGTGAGGATTCAAAAGTTGATAGAGAGTCAACCTCCGAATCAGTGGAAGAAGAGGAACAAGTGGAAGAAGCCTCCACTTCAAGGATTGAGGGGGAGGAGAGACCATCCACACCAGAACAACCTCAAGAGGAGTCATCCACCTCCGGGAGAGATGAAGAATCCACTTCGACCACCACAAATACCCTAGGTAACTCAAGCAATTTAGGTTTAAACAAAAATCATATAATTTGCTTTGAGTGTAAGGAAATCAGGCACTATAAGAGCAAGTGCCCAAAGAGAGTAAGATGTTGGTGCAGTGAGGCACCGAAATCGAACCTGTGTTTTGATTATAGCAAAGACACAAAAGTTAAGTCTATTTTGTTTTCTCACGAGCTGAATCGAGTGTGAAGAAGATTGATATAGCTGGAGCTGAAGGCTAGCGACACCCGGAGGAAGCCGCGGTGGTCGGGCGATACTCGAGTTACTTCGGAGGGAGCCGAAGGAATCGAGTGGAAGGCCGGAAGCAAAAGCGACACGTAAGTATCGAGGTAAGCTCGTGTGTGCGAGAGTAAGTAAGGTCGTATCCTCTTTACGGGGATGATCTTAAGCGTAGATCCGACCAAAGACATCTTATAGATGGTCTAGGTCGAGATCGGATGGTCGACGACCATCGAAATTATATTTTTATTGAGCTAACTTTGACTTGCAGCAAGCATCAGTCGACTGCCAGCTTGGAGGACTCGACTGTCGTGTATCAGTCGACTACCGAAGGTCATCAATCGACTGATGCTGCCATCAGTCGACTGATGATGGCCATCAGTCGACTGATGGTCAATGATCAGATTCGAGGAGTCAAGGCTTATCACTCCACCTCAAAGTGGTTTGGTGTCCATTTGTGATTGGTTGAAGACCCACTCGAAAAGGGGCTCAAAGGCTATAAAAGGAGGGCCAAACCTAGGGTTTTAACAACAATTCTAAGCTTCCAAAGTCTCCGCAAAGCTACAACGTGCTTCTTCTTCTCCGACGTCTAGGTTTCATTTCCTTTATTTTTGTATGTCGGCTTTAATTTTAGTGTCGTTGCTCATTTACATTCTTCGAAGCTTTTTTATCGTAACGAGGAGAGGGGGAGTGTCCCTCTACCTCAAGTTCTTTTTGTATCGATTAACTCCTACCTCCAACGAGGAGGAGTTTGTTTAGTAATTTGCCCTCCGTACGTGGTCAAGGACCACTAGGGCCTTGGAGTAGTAGCCTTCGGCTACGAACCAAGTAAAACCCTTGTGTTGATTGTCTTTTTTATTTTTACATTTCCGCTGCAATTAATTAATTATCTCTCGAGTTTTAACGAAAGAAAAAGAAAAGGTTTTTCGCTATTCACCCCCCCCTCTAGCGAACCGCATCGATCCAACAATTGGTATCAGAGCCGGGGGCGCTTAGATTTGGTGAAACCACCAATCTAACTTTTTTTCACAGATTTGTTTTTCGTTCGTTTAAATTTTTCTCCCGCACTACTAATCCAAGACGAAGTCTTGGTACTCTTCGTTTGATTTTGTTTTGCAAGTATTCGCTTTTGGAGTAGCCGACGGTCAAACGGGCATAACTTTTCGTACAAGTTGACCCACGACACGGTCTACCTACCAAATCGAAGCTCTCGCAGAGATCTACACTTCTTACAAGGGTTTACCCCCGTAACAAGCTGTTTTCATCCTCAAAAAACGACGTTTAGTAGCCTTTCGGGGACATCGAAGGTTGTGAGTACTTACTTTTTATTTAGTTTCTTATTTCTTTGCTTAACTTTCTATTTTTCGTTTATTTCTTTTTATTTCCCGCACTACTAATCCAAGACGCAAGTCTTGGTACTTTCATGTGTTTTTGTTGTTGCTAGGTTTTCATTTTAGTCTCCTTGTCTTTTTGTTCTAATGGCCCATCTCGAGGGTTTTAGCACCGTCCGACCTCCGTTTTACAACGGAGATGATTTCCATTACTGGAAAGGTCGGATGGAATGCTTTCTCAAAACCCAAATTGAGATGTGGATCATAATTCAAACGGGTTTCACACTTCCGACTAATGAAGTGGGTGACTCCTTGGATTATGATCAATGGACCGTTGCAACAAAACGACAAGTCGAAGCCGATGCCAAGGCGACACAAATCCTCCAATGTGGCCTATCCAAGGAGGAGCTAAATCGCGTCGGCCCCTTCATAAGCGCAAAGGATCTTTGGACAAAACTAATCGAGTTACACGAAGGATCGGATCAAGCTAAGGTTTGCAAACGTGATTTGTTATTCAATAAATTGTACACACTAAAAATGCAGGAACACGAGTCCGCGACGCAACTCCACGCCCGTGTCCAAGACATAGTCAACAACCTACACGCAATCGGGCAAAAGGTCGAAAACCGCGACCTTATTAGGTATGTCCTAAACTCTTTTCCGAGGACTACCTTATGGGCATCCATGGTTGATGCCTATAAGGTCTCCAAGGACCTTTCTAAAATTAGGTTAGACGAACTCTTTTCGGATTTCGAATTACATGAACAATCCAACTTTCGGAACTCGAGGGGTATAGCCTTGTTTGCAGGTTCAAAGAAGAAGAAAATCGCAAGCAAGCCACCACCACCCGAGGAGGAAGATGAGTCCGAAGAAGAAGTTGACCCGGAGTTGACTGCCGAACTAATGAACCTAGCTCGAAGGATAGCCAAGGGACGAAAGCGAACCACGACTCGACCCAACCAAGGTAAATCTAAAAGTTCTAACATTAGGTGTTATGAGTGTAACAGGTTTGGACATATCAAGTCCGAGTGCCCCAAGCTCAACCACCAAGCACCTAAGCACAAGAAGGCCCTCAACGCGACATGGGAAGAAGCGTCATCCGAAGAAGACGAAGACCACGTCTTCATGGCGAAATCGATTGAGTCAGACACGGAGACCGAACCTGAACTTGAGTCAGAACCTGAGGATGACTCGGACTATGAAGCTACCTTCAAGTCAAGCCACGAATACGCATCCGGTTCAAAAGATACCCTTAAAGTAAGTCGAAATTTATTTAATACTTTACAAAATACGGTTAGGTTTTTGTCTAGGAAATTAGTTAAATCCGAGTCCAAGGTCGAGACCCTAGTTGAGGAAGTTAAACTCCTCAAACACAAGGTCTCCCTAACCTCTTCGACTAGTCGAGTTCAAGAGAAGGACTCAACTCGGGTTGAAAAACTCGAAGTTGAGAACTCTCTCTTGAAAAGTCAAGTCGAAGATCTTAGGAACACGTTGGAAAGGTTCACTTCGGGATCCAAAGGACTTGACCTCCTACTTGGATCTCAAAGGGCCGTGTACAACAAGGCTGGACTAGGGTTTAACTCAAACGCGACTAATAGGTCGTATATGTCGATCGTAAGTAGACATAAAAAATGTGTCCAAGCATGGGTCCCTAAGACCACTTTGATTTCAACTCTAGGATCTAACTCGTACTGGGTTCCCAAGGACCAAATCCACTATGTGGATAGACCGAACCGATTCAACGGTCTAGGGGGAGCCAGTACAAAATATATTTGTGCTTTAACTTAGAAATTGCATGTTTTAACTTAGAAAGTTTGTGCTTTAACTTAGAAATTGCATGTTTTAACTTAGAAAGTTTGTGCTTTAAAACTTGTGAACTCTCTTAGAACACGTACATAACCAACTAAAATTCTTCGAAAAGATTGAGCCTCGGGGAGCCTCTTTTCAAATAACCAACTAAAATCCTTTGAAAAGATTGAGCCTCGGGGAGCCTCTTTTCAAAAATAACCAGTTAGACTAGGAAATGATCTTAGGTGAGTCAAGTCATCATTTTCTTGAACATGGTTTTGTCTAAGGAAGTGGTCGATGATCCGATAAAAGAAGGCCCCTGTGCCTCACCACGACCTGGAAGCCATGATCTTGACAAGGTAAACTTGACAAGCCTAGGGTTAAATCCAAATCTAACATAAAATTACTTGAACCTAAATCCACTTAATCAACTTAATTGGAAATCATCTCACAAAAAAAACACATAAGTATAACATGCTTGATCACATAGACTCAGGTGAGATGACCTAGGTTTAACAACTTACAACCAATTTAAATTTAAAAAAAAAATATCTAACATCCAATCCAACCACCTTGTGTGTAGGATCAATGGATGTTGGACAGTGGTTGCTCCCGACACATGACCGGGGATCAACTCAAGTTTTCAAAGCTTCGATTCAAACGACAAGGATCGGTAGCCTTCGGAAATAACGGCAAGCTCAAAATCATCGGATCAGGTGATATCGAGCTTAACACGAATTTTGTCATTAAAAATGTATTACTTGTAGAGAATTTTGAATATAACTTACTTAGTGTAAGCCAATTGTGTGATAATAACTATAAGGTTATATTTCTAGAAAATGAAATGCGTAATTAATACCAACGAAACCTCTAAAACAATTCTTAAAGGAACTAGAAATAACAACATTTATACGATCAACTTAACCAACTCCTCAACTAAGTGTCTTATGACACGGCAAGAGGAATCATGGTTGTGGCACCGACGACTCGGTCACTCGCACCCAAGACTCGTCCACAAGATGAGTCAGAGTGGCTTAGTCAGAGGCTTACCCAACCTCAACAACTTGGTTAATAAAATCTGTAATGCTTGTCAACAAGGAAAACAACCTAGGACACAACACAAGTTAACTAACCAAGAACGAACCTCAAATGTACTTGAGCTCCTGCATATGGATCTATTCGATTCACATGGAGCCAAGTCACTCAATAGAAGTCAATATTGCTTAGTCATAATTGACGACTACTCGAGTTTACAGGTTAGGTTCATTAAGCATAAAAGTGATACCCTAGATCAATTAATCAATCTATTCAAATTAATCGAGAATCAAAAAGACCTTAAGGTTAAAAGACTTAGAAGCGATCATGGTGGTGAATTCGAAAATCAAAGGTTCACCGACTTCTGTAACCTAAACGGATACCACCATGAATTCTCTTGCCCTAGGACCCCTCAGCAAAATGGCCTAGTGGAGCGGAAAAACCGAACTCTACAAGAAGCCGCTAGGACCATGTTGAACGAATATGACCTACCCGATAGGTTTTGGGGCGGCCGTTATCGCTTGCTATGTCCAAAATAGGATCCTTATGGTAAAGAGGCACCTTAAGACCTCGTACGAGATTTATCACGATAAAATACCTAACATCAAGTACTTTAGGGTATTTGGGTGTAAGGTACATATCCTAAACACTAAGGATTACCTAGGGAAATTTACATCCAAAACCACGACCAGAATCTTTCTAGGATACTCGACTACAAGTAGAGCTTATAGAGTATATAACCACGACACCCTTAGAGTCGAGGAGACTATCAATGTAGTATTCGATGAAGGACATGAACCTACAAAACCCCCGGCAACCCCAATTAGCGAGCCGATTCATACTAGACCTTACTCTGATCCGGAGATCAGGTCTAGTGTTAATCCTAACCTAAGTCAACCTAGTCACTCTATTGATCAAGTGATAGATGACTCCAACCAAACTAGTGTTCAACCAAGTCACCACATTGATCAAGCATTAGGTGACACAAACCCAACCAATCTAGGATCTGTATCAACCACCCTATCGATCAAGTGATAGGAGATCCTAATCTAGGAGTTCGAACTAGAGCATCCTATAGGAACCTTAGTCAAATTTCCTTAATTTCAAAGATAGAACCCAAATCAATTGAACAAGCTCTTCTTGATCCCGATTGGATTATTGCAATGCAAGAAGAGCTAGCTCAATTTACTAGGAATGAAGTGTGGGAATTAGTACCACCACCTAAAGACAAAACGATAATTGGAACAAGGTGGGTGTTTCGAAATAAGCTTGATGATAAAGGTGAAGTAGTTAGAAACAAGGCTAGGTTAGTCGCCAAAGGGTTTAGCCAAGTCGAAGGCTTAGATTACGAAAAACCTATGCCCCAAAGAGCTAGACTCAATCCATTCGAATGTTGCTAGCTTATGCCGCATCGAGGATTTAAGCCGTTTCAAATGGATGTTAAGTCGGCATTCCTAAATGGATACATTAAAGAAGAAGTTTATGTTAGCCAACCCCTGATTCAAAATCTAGATAAACCCGACCATGTTCTAAAACTTAAGAAAGCTCTATGGACTTAAACAAGCTCCTCGAGCTTGGTACGAGAGACTTTCAATCCATCTTAAGTCAAAAGGGTTTAACCAAGGCTTAGTTGACCCAACTCTCTCAGAAAAACCTTAGGTAAAGAAATATTCATAGCTCAAATTTACGAGATTTATATAATTTTGGAACCTCTAACTCAAATTTTACTAAACGAGTTTGTTTCACTCATGGAAAGTGAGTTCAAATGAACTTGGTAGGCGAGTTAAGTTTCTTTTAGGTCTACAAATTAAACAAACTAAGGATGGTATATACCTATATCAACAAAAATACACTAAGGAGTTAATTAAAAGATTTGGAATGCAAGACGCTAAGATAATAAACACCCCAATGGCGATTAATGTTAACATAGGAGAAGACCTAGAAAGTAAGTCCATTGACTTAAAGTACTATAGGAGTGTAATAGGAAGTCTCTATACTTAATCATGAGCCTAATTCGACATCCTTATTCAAAGAAGTATGTGCGCCAGTTTCAAACCTGTGCTAAGGAGTCTCACCTAACCCTAGTTGCCGATCCTTAGATATCTTAAGGGTACACTTAATGCTGTATTTGGTATCCTAGATCTACTGAGTTCGAACTAATCGGCCATCTGATTCGGATTATGCCGTAGTAAACTCGATAGAAAGAGCACGAGTGGTTGTTGTCAACTACTCGCCGAGTCTAGTGAGTTGGTAGTGCAGAGGAAGCAACATTGTGTTGCCTTTATCTACCACCGGCAATACATCGCGATGGGTGAGTGTGTCACTCACTTCTTTGGATGAAGCACACCTCCGCGACTTTGTTAGACTTTACGAATACTAAACTTCACGAGATAACATTAGTTCAATTAATCTTACAAAGAATCCAATATGTCACTCTAGGACCAAACATATAGAAGTCAAACACCATTTCATTCGAGAACATGTCCAACGGAGCCATACAACTCGAATACGCCGAATCAAATCTAACCTAGCGACCTATTTACTAAACCCCTACCCGGTTGAATTTAGTCTATTAAGACGAAAATTGGGCATGTGCATAATAGAATAAGAACTTGCAAACTATATTTTCTTACTACTATTTCTTATTTTTCATTTTGATGGAACTAGCATAGACATACCTTAGATATCATGCACCTATAGATTTAAGGAGCCAAGATATCTCACAACACATAGGACTAATGTGTTTGTGTACTTAGCCAGTAGATGGGCGTGAGATGTGGTTCCAAGATGTAGATCATGAACCTCGGAGTATAAATATGCAACTAATATTAACCAACTCTAATCAGGACTTATCGATAATATCATTTCAATCAAGTCAAACTAGAGTTGAACATTTAGATGAATTATTTTCACATACTATTTTTAAAATCATCATGCTTGGACTTAGGGTTTTCTTAAAACCCCCCCACTTTTTCCTTGATTTATGTCCAAAGGGGGAGAAAGGGCCAAAGGTAAGGTTCAAGAAAAGGCCAAAGTTCAATATCAAAATTATTTGAAATTAATCACTAACTTAAAACTTTGATTGGCCTAAGTTAAGGGGAGTAAGGTTTAGGTTTCAACTCTTGAATTGAAAACTTTAGAAGTTAAGAAATCAAAGTTAAACCTTTTGAATAATTAACCTTTGACTTAACTTTTGATTACTTAACTAAGAAGCTTAACTTTTGTGTTTGGAGAACTAAAAGTCTTTCAAGTACTCACCCGGGGGAGGGTTCCTCTAAGGAGAACTTGAGAATATTTTGTTGGTGCAAGTGAGGCAATCAAATCGAACCCGTGGTTTTGATTATAGCAAAGACACAAAAGTTAAGTCTATTTTGTTTTCTCACGAGCAGAATCGAGTGTGCGTAAGATTGATATAGCCGAGTCGAAGGCTAGCGACACCCGGAGGAAGCCGCGGTGGTCGGGCGATACTCGAGTTACTTCGGAGGGAGCCGAAGGAATCGAGTGGAAGGCCGGAAGCAAAAGCGACACGTAAGTATCGAGGTAAGCTCGTGTGTGCGAGAGTAAGTAAGGTCGATCCTCTTTACGGGATGATCTTAGCGTAGATCCGACCAAAGACATCTTATAGATGGTCTAGGTCGAGATCGGATGGTCGACACCATCGAAATTATGTTTTTATTGAGCTAACTTTGACTTGCATCGCCAGAGGACTCGATCGCTGTGGTATCACCGATCGCCGATCGGTCATCAATCGACCGATGTCGCCATCACCGATCGATGATGGCCATCACCGATCGATGGTCAATGATCGATTCGAGGAGTCAAGGCTTATCACTCCACCTCAAAGCGGTTTGGTGCGTCCATTTGTGATTGGTTGAAGACCCACTAAAAGGGGCTCAAAGGCTATAAAAGGAGGGCCAAACCTAGGGTTTTAATAACAATTCTAAGCTTCCAAAAAGTCTCCGCAAAGCTACCGCAACACGACAACAACGCCTTCTTCTTCTCCGACGCCTAGGTTTCATTTCCTTTATTTTATTGTACGCTTTAATTTTAGTGTTGTTGCTCATTTACATTCTTCGAAGCTTTTTTATCGTAACGAGGAGAGGGGGAGTGTCCCTCTACCTCAAGTTCTTTTTGTATCGATTAACTCCTACCTCCAACGAGGAGGAGTTTGTTTAGTAATTTGCCCTCCGTACGTGGTCAAGGACCACTAGGGCCTTGGAGTAGTAGCCTTCGGCTACGAACCAAGTAAAACCCTTGTGTTGATTGTCTTTTTTATTTTTACATTTCCGCTGCAATTAATTAATTATCTCTCGAGTTTTAACGAAAGAAAAAGAAAAGGTTTTTCGCTATTCACCCCCCCCCCTCTAGCGAACCGCATCGATCCAACATAAGAAAAGATCCACCGGTGCCTAAAAGTCAATAAAAGTCAAAGGATGTCGGTTCCCCAACCATCAAAAGCAAGGAGCACATTATATGCTTCAAATGTAGTCAAAGAGGGCATTATAGGAATCAATGCCCTAGGGGGAGCAAAAAGACTCAAGAAGGAGCATCACAAATAGGGGAGCTTCAAAAGCTAACCCTAAGGTATATTTCAATAATGCACCTTCTAAGTTTAAAAGTCAAAAACATGCTTTTAATTCTCTTGCTATCTCTCATGAAAAGCATGTTAGAAATAACAAATATTGTTTAGGAGCTAAGAAAGTCAACCTTAGGAATAAGGAGAAATTTGGGACTAATGTCCCTAAAAATATTTTACCTAAGACATCTATTAGAAAAATTGAGGACCATCTAGATTTTAACCCCAAATGGAATAGGCATATGCCTAGGAAGAACCATGCCCAAGGTTTAAATCAAAATTCTAAAATTGGACAATTAGAGGTTGAAAATCAAGCTTTGAGGTCAAGGCTTGAGAAATTAGAAAAGACCCTTAAAATTGTGCAAAACCAATTTAAAGGGTCAAATAGTTAAAACCTAGGGTCTAGGTCCAAGAGTCAAGGGTCAAGTGATCAAAAATCTAGGTCTAGGAATCAAAGTCAAAGATCTAGAAATCAAAAGTCAACCAAGGGAAAGAAAGGTTTGGATCACAAACCTAATCCTAAGGTGGCTTATCATAGTGTTCCATTTGATTATGGAACACAAACTAGGTCTAGGAAGACCAAGGTTACTAGGGAAGTCATCCCTAAGGGTAACCATGGAATATGCCTAGTGGCTAGGGTTTCTAAGAAACCTAGGGTGGCCACTAAGAAGGTTACAAAGGGAGTTACCCCTAGAGTTAACCTAGGCAAGACCCAAATGACCAAGTCTAACAAGCCTAGAAGGGTCATTAGGAAGGTATCTAGGGAGGTCATCCCTAAGGAATACCTAGTAAACCCTAGGAGCTCAAATAGGTTTTGGGTTCCTAAGAGCGTAATTGATTCACACTAGATGGGTTAGGGTGTGCCAACTTTAAATGGAATGGTAGTTAACCTAACCATGGTAAAGGTGACACTTTAGGTAATTTTCAAGGTTATGGATACCTTGGAAATAAATTTGATATTATGATCCTAAAAGATTTTAGGATGTGCCAATACACTTTTGGAATTATGAAAAATCAATTAAATTGGCACAATTTAGGATTAGAGGTCATAGTGTGTCATTTTGGGTTTTTGGCACACTTGGGAGATTAGTAGTAATATGGCAAAATATACTTAATTATATCAAATGGCAACAAATATTAAAATTTAGGTATTATTATACCTATACATTTTATGTGTCATGCTTGATTTGTCATATAACATGTCATGACATCATATTTATTTTTATCATTTATATGTCATAATTATGTGTAGGATTAAGATTTAATGTCATGTGTTTTTAGATTAACTCATATGCCATGACATCATGATCATTGGCCATGCTTAATTATTGCTATCATTTATGTCATGATCATTCATGCATTTAAGTTAATGAAAATTTATTTAAGGACTTTGGCATGACTTGAAGTCCCATTTACAAGGGAATCAAGTAGTGTTGCCTTATAAAATGCATGAGGCTTTAGTTTAAGATGAACCAAAACCTACATCTTACATTAAATTGACATATATGTGTATTTATACACCCTAGATACATGTGAGATGCTAGGATATGAGTTAAGTTCAAGGTACATAGTTTTTGCATCTAGATGAACTAAGACTCATCTTTTAACTAAAGGTGGATCATTGGGAAAGCTTGTGTACAAGTCATGTACATTGAGCCCAAGGAATATGATCCAATATAGGTTTTCAAAATCATTTTAAAATACTTTTAGAAAACCTTAGTGAAGTCTATCTTTTGATAGCAATCACCGTTGATGAAGTTGATACAAAGTGAGCTAAAACATTGAAGTTTTTCTTTACTTTTGAATTTTGTATCAATTTCGATATTTTATTGGTAAAATATTTTTCTAACATTTTTCACTCATTGTATTGGTTATAAGTATTATATATATGAAATTTTGTGATTTTTCAAGCTATGTATAATTACTTATGAATTTTCAAAATCTGATTCTAAGCAAAAATCACCGAATCGCCTTCTTGGTGCCCGACTAATGTAAAGGCTCGATCGATCAAGGACTCGATCGCTAAGCTGATTTTGGGAAAAACAAGGTTGTTTAGCCCATTTTCAGCCATGGTAAAGTTTCTTAACTACTCCTAACCCTAGGATATGCTTTGGGAAGCATTATAAAGGGTGAAAATCCATTGGATATGGATTAGGAGAGGTGTTAGGATGATGTATCAAATTTAAGGTATGAAGAGTTCATGTTTGAACTTTTAACCTTATTTTTGATGGTTTAGAGTTCCTATTGGCTTAGGGACTTCCCAAGGATATTGTTGGTGCAATGATCAAGGGGGAGCAAGCCTTTAGGGGGAGGTATCCATCAAGGGATGATGGATGGTATTTTTCCTCATAAGGAGGAAAATGGAATTAGGAGATACTCAATTTGAGAGTGTATAGGATTGTCTTTCTTGAGTGATATGGGACTTATCACTAGGAAGATTGTAGGCATCCTAGGTATTTTTGGACCAAGGGAGAGATTGTAAGATCTCATTGGGACATGAGACATTGACCTCCTTGGAGAGAACCTTTTTTATGTTAGTCAAAAAGGGAGAGAATGTGTTGGGAGAGAATGCTATGGAGAGTGTTATCAATTGTCAATTCGGAGAATTGGGAAGAATGTTTAGGATTATCAATTTGGGATAATTGGTAAGAAGATTTGAGTTAGTGTTCTAACTCAAAGGTATGTGTTTTTGTCAAACATCAAAAAGGGGAAGATTGTTGGTGCAATCGGCCCAGGTCACGATTGATCGGACTCGAGTTTGACTCGAGTGATGTTTTGATGTTTGACATGGAAGTTTGACATCGATATTTAACATTGATGTCTGATAATGTTTTGGGTAGATTATTGGCACAATCGACCCGGGTCATGATTGACCGGACTCGAGTTTGACTCGAGGGTGATTTTGATGGTTGACTGGAGTTGATCATGTCATGGAAAGTCCAAGTCTTGAGTACTTGGCATGTAAAGTCCAAGCATGGGTCTTGGCAAGGAAAAGTCCAAGCATGGGTCTTGGCATGGAAAGTCCAACATGGGTTGGCAAGAGAAAGTCCAAGCTTGAGTCTTGGCATTTGAGAAGTCCAAGGGGTTTAATATTGGTGGCGTAAAGTCCAAGCGGGAGTCTTGGAAGCATAAGTCCAATGGTTGACGGCGTAAAGTCCAAGTGAAGTCTTAGCAGTGTAAGTCCAATGTGTCTTGGAGGTGTAGACACCGTTAGCATGACATAGCCGATGGAAGCACCTGAAGGCTAGCGCAATGGATGAACAAGTCATGGATGACTTGGAGGCATCCGAGAGGCGCGAGGCTGATGGAGGTGGCTAGAAGGCTTAGGTCTAGGTTAAGAGTGGTCTAGCAAGTATGGGGGCATCATACTTCGGTTAAAACCTCATGTTTAAAGTGTGTCAGTCGATTGGTGTCATGTAGTAGTCGACTGGTGTGAGTCAACAAGGGTTTGACTGCGAAGTGTCAAAGATCATCGAGGTGGACAATCGATCGATGCTCGAGAATTCCAGAATGAGTCGAGACTCATTGCGGGGTTAGCAAATTAGTGAAGGCTCCATCTGGGATCGATGGGTTTGATCAGTCGACTGATGATGGATCCGTTGGATTTTTCCAGTATGGATCTAGCCATTGTCTCACAACAACAGTGCTATTAGTCAACTGATGATCTCGAATAGGCGACTGATAGGCGATTTCTAGCCCAGGCAGCAGCATTAAAGGGAGCTCGTGGAGGAGAAAATCACAAGCATTTCTTGAGGGTTTTTGGGGTGATTTATTGCTGTAAATCAGGGTCTCCAAGTGCAATTCAAGCAATCACAAAGCAAGCATCCAAAAGCGCAATTGTAAAGTAATTTTCTTTACTTGCATTGAATTTCATTATTATAATTGCTTGTATTTGTTTCTTACTGTTGTAAGATTATTTGTACGAGGTTTCTCTGCCTCCAACTTGTGTCGAGGAGTTTATTTAGTAGTGGTGTGTGATTGGCATCGCTAGGGCTCTTACGAGCCCAATTCATGGAGTAGGAACCATTCGGTTCCGAACCACATTACATAGTTGTGTTTGCGTGTTTGTCTATTTTGTTATTTCTTTATTATTATTCCGTTGTGCGTTAACGAAGATTGTAGAGACAAGCACGAATGAATTTCATCAACGTACTAGCACGATGCTATTCACCCCCCCCCCTCTAGCAGTCACATTTCCTCTACATTAGGAGAGTTGTTTTGGGTGATGTATCAATTTTAAGGTGTGTGGAAGTTCATGTTTGAACTTGTGCCCTTAATTTTGATGGGTTAGTGTTGCTATTGGCTTAGAAACTCTCCAAGGACATTGTTGGTACAATAGTCAAGGGGGAGCAAGCCTTTAGGAGGAGGTTATCCATCATGGATGATGGATGTGTTTTTAGACCAAGAGGGAGATTATAAGTTCTCATTGGGATGTGAGACATTGACACCCTTGGGAGGACCTTTTTGATGTTTGTCAAAAAGGGGGAGAATGGTAGATTGTTAGACCAATTTGGGATAATAGGTTGGGAGATTTAAGTTAGGTGACCTAACTCAATGTTGGTAAAAAAGGGGGAGAATGGTAGATTGTTAGACCAATTTGGGATAATAGGTTGGGAGATTTAAGTTAGGTGACCTAACTCAATGTGAGTTTTGTCAAACATCAAAAAGGAGGAGATTATTGGTGTAATCGGCCCGAACTCGAGTTTGACTCGAGTAGTGTTTTGATGTTTGACGGTGAGTTGACCATTATTTGATAATGGGTTGAATGTATGGTTGACTTGGGGTTGACCATGTGTTTGGAAGTCCAAGCATAAGGCTTGGTGTTGGAAAGTCCAAGTGTGTAGCCTTTGCATGGCAAAGTCCAACATGGAGTTGGCATGGGAAGTTCAAGTGTGTAGCCTTGGCATATGGGAAGGTCTTGAGTGCTTAGCAAGGTCACTAGTCTCGTGGCTCGGATCCTTGAGTCGGTGAAGGATGGCACGGGAAGAAGCCGTGAGCTTAGGGCATCCGAGGGATCGTCGGACGAGGAGCAAATGGAGTGAGGCCAAAGGGAATCAGACTTTGAGGGAAAGACGCGAAGGATGGCACAGGGAGAAGTCGTGAGCTTAGTTCATCCGAGGGACGTAGGCCAGAGGGAGAGACCTTCGATGGGGAACTCCATTGGAGGATGAGGTGAACTTGGCCAAGTGGCTAAGACTGAGAGTTGGATGCTCAAACATGTGGTTTGAGGTTTTACCCGACGATCGGATGCTTAAACAACTTATTGTTTGAGGTTTTACCCGACAGCAGTCGACTGATATAGTTATCAGTCGACTGGTCCGAGTCGACTGCTAGTTGATCGGTATCAACTAGGGTGTGTGGCCCAACAGTTGACTGCCTAGGGTTATCTGATCGTTCATCGATCACCAACCGCCAAGGGACGGCAATGATCGCTATAGGTGGACACGCACGAAATATTTGATTCGATTGCTTGCATCAGTCGACTAATGGGTGATTCATTGAAACTTTTCTAGCATGGATCAAGCCGTTATGAGACAACGACTATAGGAGCAGTCGACTGATGGCTTTGGGCAGTCGACTGTTGGGCACAAAATTAGCTCGATGTAGGTTATTTAAGGAGCTCGAGAAGGAGGATTTTGCAAGAGTTTTTGGGGAGATTTTGGAGGGGAATTGCTGTTGCATTCCGGACCTTCAAGAGCAAACCAAATCAAGCAACAAGCAAAGTGTTCAAAGCTATTTGTGTAAAGTTTTCTTTCGTATTGTCTTTGTATTTGCTTGTACTTTTGTATTACATTTTGTAATTGCTTGTACGAGATTTCTCCACCTCTGACTTGTTGTCGAGGAGTTTGAGTAGTGGTGTGTTCATCACTCGAGCTCATTGAGCTCATCCCGTGGAGCAGGAACCCTAAGGTTCCGAACCACGTATATCGATTGTGTCTTATGTGTTGTATCATTGTTTTGCTTTATTATCATTTCGCTGCGTATATTAACAATCATTGTAGACTAGCACACAAGAACGATCGAAATGGGTCAAGCGACGATCGATTTATTGTTAGTAATATATGAGAGATGTCCTAAGGCAATCGCCTTATGTATGAACCATTTATATGATAAATGAAGATTCACTATTTGAGTATACATGTTTAATGTATTTGATTGGATCTTAAACTCATTTATTGAATGTCCACGATACGATTCACAGCATGAGAGAATTTGTGATTGGATCACAACTAGTGAGTATCTCTACATGTGTAATTGTGATGTATCGGAATTATCCCTAGTCGATGAATTGATGGATTTGGACACCATCAATTCTGTCGAGACTAGCATGAGGTATACTCCTTGGTGTATCCAAGCAGCTGATTCTCACTGGCTGGAGACATAGTGATGTCCGGAGTTGATCGTGGATGCTAGTTATGGTAACTAGTTCATTGGAGTGACCAGCCGTAAGACTTCATATGGTTCTCTGCATATATAGATATGTCAATGAAGTTCTTACTGTGGCTTAAGTGCGATGTTCCTTTGACTTGCGGTATTCAAGTCATCTTGATCATGGAGACTTATGCTTTGACATCTTAAGCAAACATCTCTAAGGAGATGTGGACCCGGAATGATTGGGTATAAGTCGAAGTGATCGAAGGTATTTGAATAGCCTATAAAGGATTCACCACTCCTTGCGAGGAGATGTATACCCATGGCCTCTCGTCGGATTGTTACTAAAGTCTTTGGCCAAAGCATTACATGTTTAGAGTAAAGTACTCTTCGATACATGTGGAGTAACTAGAATCCGTAGGACGAGGAAATGATACTTGGGCTAGGTGTGACGTAGTCAGCCTAGTGGGGACTGACACAATAGACCATGTCCTAAACCAAGTGGGTATAAGATGAGTGAAGGGAATGGGGCACGAATCATTCGAGCTGCTGAAGGGTTTCAGAAATAGTTCTGGATCAACCGTTGATCTTTTCGGTTAATTGGGGATCATGATGTACTACTAGGTGCCACTCATGATCGTTCTATAATTAATGGTTAATTATAGATGGCCAACATAAACCGAGAACCTATTTGGTCACACGCACAACGAGTGTAATCCAAAGGATTTAAAACGAGCTTGAGAATGGGATTCTCAGACCGAGAGAAACTATGTTTGGTTGGACCAAACATAAAGCGAGCATGAAAGTGTTTCAGTCGCAATGGAAGCGTGGATGGGCCGTGTCTTATGAAGACATAATGGATGGACCAAAATGGTTTTGTTCTAATCCAATGGATGAGAATAAACCAAAGGGTTTGGTTTATTTTAAACGAATGAACCAAAAGTTGGTTCGGTTCGTTTTAACTTAAAATAAACCATCATGGTTTGGTTTATTTTAACTTATCTTAATGGAGCGGGTTAACGGGCTTTATGGATATGATCCATTAACCATTAAGAGAATTAGTTCTCTATAAAAGTGGGCTTAAGGGATTGTTAAACCCTAACTAATCCAATCATCCAAACCCTAGCCGCCCAACTCATTGTTGCCGCCCAGCTTGTGGTGCCGCCCAGCCAATAGCTCCTCCAACCGGCGTCCAGAAGGCGGCTTCCTTCCTCCTCGCCGGCGTCGAGCTGCTGCCGGAAGAGTTCCGGCGATCCTCTATAGGTTTGGCATCAAGGTGAGGTTTTTCTTTCCTTGGTTGGCCGGCGCCTATATCCTCCACCAAGCTGTCCAGTTTTCTGGACAGCTTCTTCTCCTCTCGTCGGAGCGTCGTTTGGACGACGGTTAGTTCTCCGACAGCGGCTAACATACCGGGGATTTGATCTCCGGTAATCCTCTGAGGTGGAGGACGAAGGATTCGTCAAACGGTTGACGAATACCTCTCCGGAGAAGCGAGTTTTTAGAACTCGTTTTAGGATCCGAATTTGGATTCGGATCGTGATCATCTCTCGATCACGTCGTCTTCAACACGAGGCTAGTAACCCGTACGAAGACGAAGCTCGTGACTTAGCGAAGTCATCCCGAGGAGCTCGGCGTGGATACGGATAGAGACGATTCTTACGAGGATCGCTCGGCTTGATACCGTTCCCGCTACACGTCATACGGAAGGTATAACGTAGTTTAATTTCCTTTTATTGCAATTTTAATTTACGGTTATGTCTACACTTGTTGTAATAGCATGTGTGTGTTGTGTGTGTTGTAATAAATAGGAGTATTTATTATTTTTATTGCTTCCGCTGTGCTCATGTTTACGAAACATGATCGAACACACACACGCCGCGGTGCCGGAAACCCAACAGTGGTATCAGAGCCCAGGTTGTGTTTCGACATAATCGTGAAATGGTTTTGCGATAGTCATAATGTATTTCTGGAAATTTTCTAATTTTGGAAATTTAGAAGTATTTATGGAAATTTTTCAATTTTGGAAAGTCTAGAAGTATTTATGGAAATCTTCCACTTTTGGAAAGTTGAAGTATTTATGGAAATTGATATTTTCCATAAATAAAATATTTGATTAGATTCTGAAATTTGTTTCCTAATTTAATCATGATTTGATTTGGGAAATCAAATCTTAAAATATTTTATTTCCATAAGTAGTTTTAATGATTTAGGAAATTGGTTTCTAAATAGATTTTCCTTAATCAAATAATTCCATGAATAAAATATGTGATTAGATTTGGAAATTTGTTTCTAATTTAATTATGATTTGATTTGGAGAATCAAATCTTAAATATATATTTATTTCCATAAATAGTTATGACATATAAGGAAATATATACATGACATAATTGTATGCCATGTAATTGCATTAGATGCATAACATTATGCCATGTCGTGACATGTAGATGTATGCCATGTATGCCATGCCATGTAGATAATAGTTATTTGCATGCAAAGAGGATGAGACATAAAACCCTTAATCAATATTAAAGCCTACACCTTCCATTAATATGGTTAGAACCGCAGTTCTGCTTGTTTGGGTTGTTGGACTCTCTCCAAGCCCTACCAACTCAATATGTTCAAACCATGGAATAGTTTAATACTAATATGGTAAGAGCCGAGGTCAATCGTTAGCTTTGGTTGTTGGACTCTCTCCAAGCTGGGCTAATTGGTTGAATGCGCTCTACCCATATTAAAACTATGTCCCGATTAATGGGTTGTCTTTAACCTGGAGCATCGGCTTGTTGGACTCTCTCCAAGGTCGATGTAATGGGAGGTGAAGTTGGGTGCTATGCATATGATGCATACTTGTTAATGTGTTAACAACCCGATGTATGTGTGAACATTCAATTAGTTGATAGCACATTGTGATAGTTGCATATACGTGATATGCAATCTGTATAGTTGATACCTACCGTCGTAGTTATGAATGGCTTGTTGGACTCTCTCCAAGGTTGTTCATAACTATGATGGATATCAGCCCATTCGAGATGGACCTACAATCTCCCAAGTGATTTTGGGGTTTTGAAATTCAAAAATGAATGGGATTTATAAATGTATATTGTTGCATTTTAAAATCATTTTCTCATATATGCTCGGGGTGTATGTCTAGGTCCATAAATTGAGCATGATGTCTTTGAATTTGCTCCATTTTGGATTCAATAAACCGACCGGGCCTAACTTCGGATCGCTTAGAAACGAGAATTGTTCTCAAGGCGGAAAAGCTTGCATATGTCCTTGAAGAGCCTCTTCCCGCCTGGGTCTAGTGACGATGCAACCGACCAAATGTTGGCCTATCGTAAAGCATGTGGTGATTCTCGAACGAGTTGCATCATGCTAGCGGCGATGGAACCAAGCTACGAGCATATGGATGCTAACACTATGAGTATCTTCATGGATTGCTCATATCGTAGTCCTTCATCTGTGAGTTGGTTGATGAGCAAGTGAGATTCAAAGGTTCAAGTCTAAAGATGAGCGGGTACATCGAGCTCTTCTACCTCTCGGGTGATGGATCATGAGTTAAGTTCATCTGCATGGTACCGCCAATATGTGAAGACCATCGGATGAACAAATTGGAATCCACCATTCCCGAGAAGCATGAGCAGGGGACGGCATGGAGTTAGTTGATTCCTCAAAGAAAGGTTCTAAGAGGAAGGCAAAAGAACAGCAGAAAGGAAAGAAGAGAAGGGCTAAGAAGGTAGAACTAGCACAAAAGGAAACTTGCCATCATTATGGCAAGGAGAGCCATTTGCGAAGAAAGTGCAAGATTTATCTTGAGTCCGTGAAGAAGAAGAAGGCATCCGATGCCCCATCCTCTTCAGGTATCTTCGTTATTGATTGTCATTCTATTTCCTTAGACACTTGGGTATTGGATACTGGGTGTAGCTCACATATATGTAATGACATACAGGGGCTAAGGAATAGAAGAAGACTTGCCAGAGGAGAGTCAAATTTGCGAGTTGGGAATGGAGCAAAGGTCCGTGATCGCCATCGAACTTATTTGTTGGAACTCCTAGTAGGACTAGTCTTAGAATCGACAATTGCTTTTATGTTCCTTCTCTAATAAAGAACATCATTTCTATTTCTTGTTAAATAGAAATGGTTTCCATTTGACTTAGTAACAATTGTTGTTATATAACTTCAATGGCGTTCTTTATGGATGGAACTTTGAGTAATGGCATTTATACGCTGGACGATTCAAAGGACATTTTCAATATCGGCGAGCAACACGCGTGCTCAAAGGATAATCACATAGACTTATATGTGGCATTGTCGTTTTGGCCATATAAGCAAGAAACGCATGTCCGAATTACACCGATGTGGAATTCTCGAATCGCTTGAATTGGATTCATACGATACATGTAATCATGCTTAAAAGGCAAGATGACTAAGTTACCTTTTACAGGAAAAGGTGAACGAGTGGGAGAGTTACTAGGTCTAATACATACTGATGTATGTGGACCTATGTCAACTCAAGCTGTAGGAGGCTATAGCTACTTCATTACCTTCACCGATGATCACTCACGGTTTGGGTATGTGTTCTTGATGAAACACAAGTCTGAAGCCTTTGAAAGGTTCAAAGAATTCAGAAATGAAGTAGAGAAACAACATGACAAGAGTATTAAAATACTGATCGGATCGAGGTGGTGAATACTTAAGTCAAGAGTTTCTTGATTATCTAAGAGACAATGGCATATTGTCTCAATGGACTCGCCTATACACCACAAAGATAATGGTGTATCCGAGAGGCGAATCGACCTTGCTGGACATGGTCAGTCAATGATGAATCATGCAACTCTTCCCAAGTCCTTTGGGGTTATGCACTTCGCATAAATTGCTTACTTGTTAAATGTAATGCCTACCAAGGTAGTCTCAACTACTCCATATGAGATATGGAATGGTAAGAAACCTCATGTATCTTACTTGAAGATATGGGGTTGTCCCGCTTATGTGAAGCTTGATCAGACGTATAAATTGGATGCTAAGTCCGATAAATGTCTATTTATTGATACCCTAAGGAAACAAGGGGTTACTAATTCTATCATCCTGGAACAAAAGGTGTTTGTTTCAAGGCATGTGTTTCTAGAGAAAGAGTTTCTCTTGCAAGAAAACAAAGGGGAGTGTCGCCGAGCTTGAGGAGGCTCGAGAGACTCAAATAGACATTAATGAGATACCGGTGAGCACAACAAATGACAACTCATAGTGATGAGCAATCTACCGACCTATTGTAACACCACATCTTCGTAGATCCGTAGAACACGCAACATTCCCGAGAGATATGGATTTCGTAAGTGAATCGAACGACGTGTTACTCATTGATGATGAGGAGCCTACCAGCTTATGAAGAAGTGCCGACAAGTTCAGAAGGGATAAGTGGCTTGGTGCCATGAAGTCGGAAATGGATTCCATGTACGAAACCAAGTTTGAACTTGTCGACCCACCAAGGCATAAAGCCTATAGGGTGCAAGTGGGTTTTCAAGAAGAAAACCGACATGGATGGTAATGTGATTACCTATAAGGCTAGATTGGTGGCAAAGGATATCGCCAAAAGCAAGGTGTTGATTATGACGAAACCTATTCGCTCGTAGCTATGCTTAAATCCATTCGATGCTCCCGCCATAGCGGCTCATTATGATTATGAGATATGGCAGATGGATGTGAAAACAGCTTTCCTTAATGGAAACTCGCCGAGGACGGTATATGATACAACCGAGGGTTTCACATCGGTTGATAAAACCAAGGTATGCAAATCATGACGATCCATTTATGGATTGAAGCAAGCATCCAGAGTCGGAATATCCGCTTTGATGAGACGATCAAAAGTTTGATTTCTCACAAAATCCGCATTTAACCTTGTGTGTACAAGAAGGTTAGTGGGAGGCAATGTGTTCCTAGTATTGTATGTCGATGACATATTACTTATAGGAAACGATGTGTCCATCTTACTGCTAAGGTTTGGTTATCCAAGACATTCTCCATGAAAGACCGGGAGAAGCAACCTACATCCTGGGATTAAGATCTATAGAGATAGATCGAAACGTTGCTTGGTCTTTCGCACTATATATATGACCGAAAAGCAAAGAGGTTTAGCATGTCTAATCCAAGAAAGGTTATCTCGCCCCATCGTGCATGGGGTACACCTTTCAAGTCTATGTGTCCGCGCATTTAAGACGAGAGGATTTGCATGAGTAAGATTCCTATGCATCCGCAATAGGATCTATCATGTATGCTATGTTATGTACGAGGCCCGATGTATCGATGCCCGAGTGTCACGAGCAGATACTCACCGATCCAGAATGGATCATTGCGTTAAGACGATCCTTAAGTACTTGAGAAGAACTAAGGATGTGTTCCTAATATATGGAGAAGGGGACATGGTGATATGAGTTGGAAAAGTTCCAAACAAGAGATCGGAGCGATTCTACCAGAGGCGGAATATATTGCAGCCGAAGCAAAGAAAGGAAGCGGTTTGGATCAAGAAGTTCGCTCATGAACTTGGTGATTCCGCCATTGTTGAAGCAATACCGGTCCCATCATCGCGACAACAATGGAGCAATCCTGACAGCGAAAGAGCCAAGGTCTCATCAACGATCCAAACATGTGCTTCGCCGCTATCATCTTATCAGAGAGATCATCAGTAGGAATGAAATACAACTCGAGAAAATTCCCACTGAAAGGAACTTAGCGGATCCTTTGACTAAAGCATTACCTCAAAGTAAGTTTGAGGGTCATGTTGGTGCTTATGGTATTGGATACCGTAGCGATTGGCATTAGGCCAAGTGGGAGTCCGTTAGTAATATATGAGAGATGTCCTAAGGCAATCGCTTTATGTATGAACCATTTATATGATAAATGAAGATTCACTATTTGAGTATACATGTTTAATGTATTTGATTGGATCTTAAACTCATTTACTGAATGTCCACGATACGATTCACAAAGATGAGAGAATTTGTGATTGGATCACAACTAGTGAGTATCTCTACATGTGTAATTGTGATGTATCGAATTATCCCTAGTCGATGAATTGATGGATTTGGACACCATCAATTCGCCGAGACTAGCACGAGGTATACCTTGGTGTATCCAAGCACTGATTCTCACCGGGCCGGAGACATAGTGATGTCCGAGTTAATCGTGGATGCTAGTTATGGTAACTAGTTCATTGGAGTGACCACCGTAAGACTTCATATGGTTCTCTCATATATAGATATGTCAATGAAGTTCTTACTGTGGCTTAAGTGCGATGTTCCTTTGACTTATGATTCAAGTCATCTTGATCATGGAGACTTATGCTTTGACATCTTAAGCAAACATCTCTAAGGAGATGTGGACCCGGATGATTGGGTATAAGTCAAGTGATCAAGGTGTTTGAATAGCCTATAAAGGATTCACCACTCATGCAGGAGATGTATACCCATGGCCTCTCGTCGGATTGTTACTAAAGTCTTTGGCCAAAGCATTACATGTTTAGAGTAAGGTACTCTTCGATACATGTGGAGTAACTAGAACTGTAGGACGAGGAAATGATACTTGGGCTAGGTGTGACGAGTCACTTAGTGGGATCGACACAATAGACCATGTCCCAACCAAGTGGGTATAAGATGAGTGAAGGGAATGGGGCACGATTCATTCGAGCATCAAGGGTTTCGTAAATAGTTCTCGATCAACCGCTGATCTTTCTGCTAATTGGGGATCATGATGTACTACTAGGTGCCACTCATGATCGCTCTATAATTAATGGTTAATTATAGACGGCCAACATAAACCGAGAACCTATTTGGTCACACGACAACGAGTGTAATCCAAAGGATTTAAACGAGCTTGAGAATGGGATTCTCGCATCGAGAGAAACTATGTTTGGTCCAAACATAAAGCAAGCATGAAATTGTTTCAGTCGCAATGGAAGCGTGGATGGGCCGTGTCTTATGAAGACATAATGGATGGACCAAAATGGTTTGTTCTAATCCAATGGATGAGAATAAACCAAAGGGTTTGGTTTATTTTAAACGAATGAACCAAAAGTTGGTTCGGTTCGTTTTAACTTAAAATAAACCATCATGGTTTGGTTTATTTTAACTTATCTTAATGGAGCGGGTTAACGGGCTTTATGGATATGATCCATTAACCATTAAGAGAATTAGTTCTGTATAAAAGTGGGCTTAAGGGATTGTTAAACCCTAACTAATCCAATCATCCAAACTCCTCCAACCGCGCCCGTAGCCGCTTCTTCCTCCTGCCGCGCAAGCTTTAGCTGCTGCCGGAAGAGTTCCGCGATCCTCCTTAGGTTTGGCATCAAGGTGAGCACTTGGCTTCCTTTGTTGGCCGGGCGCTATCTCTCCACCAAGCTGTCCAGTTTTTCTGACAGCTTCTTCTTCCGCCGAGCGCCGCTTGACGACGGTTAGTGCCCGACAGCGGCTAACATACCGGGATTTGATCTCCGGTAATCCTCTGAGGTGGAGGACGAAGGATTCGTCAAACGGTTGACGAATACCTCTCCGGAGAAGCGAGTTTTGAGAACTCGTTTTGGATCCGAATTTGGATTCGGATCATGATCATCTCTCGATCACGTCGTCTTCAACACGAGGCTAGTAACCCGTACGAAGACGAAGCTCGTGACTTAGCGAAGTTATCCCGAGGAGCTCGGCGTGGATACGGATAGAGACGATTCTTACGAGGATCGTTCCGAATGATGCCGTTCCCGCTACACGTCATACGGAAGGTATAACGTAGTTTAATTTCCTTTTATTGCAATTTTAATTTACGGTTATGTCTACACTTGTTGTAATAGCATGCGTGTGTTGTGTGTGTTGTAATAAATAGGAGTATTTATTATTTTTATTGCTTCCGCTGTGCTCATGTTTACGAAACATGATCGAACACACACACGCCGCGGTGCCGGAAACCCAACAGTTATTCACCCCCCCCCCCATCTAGCCAGCGCATAGGTCCTAATACAACTCATAAGATTTTACGTGGTTCGGAATCCTCAATTCCTACTCCATGACCTAGCTCTACGATAGTCCCACTATCTTCTTTCTCCTTCTCAGAATCACACCAGAGGTGGAGAAACCTCTTACGCTGAACTTTACAATAAAAGAACAACCAAATATAGGTGGAAAGAAATAAACTGAATGCAAATGAAACGAAATGTTTTACACGACTTTTGCTCTTGCTTGATTTGGTTGCTTTAGGAGGCTTCTTGAAGATCTAGAATACAATAACAATTCCTCTTCACAAGCTCAAAGAATTGACCCCAAAACTAGTCATGAAGTCCTCCTTTTATAAGCTCCTTTGTTGGCTGATCTCCGCCCACCAACCGATTGGTCACTTGATCGTTGTCTCACAACGTCTTGATCCACGTCAAATTTTAGTCAAACAGTCGACTGCTCCATGCCATCAGTCGATTCCATAAGCTTCTGTTCATTGGCTGCTAAAGCCAGTCGACTGAGCAGTCATCTCCAGAACTCTCTGTGGTGTGTACAGTGACACCAGTCGGTTGCTTCAACATAGTAGTCGACTGCTGCCATCGAAACTTTTCCCTAGCATAGGTTTCCCATCCCGAGCACCTCTTGCACGCAGAGCACTTTTTCTATGTCGCCCAAGCACTATTTCTACATTGCCCGAGCACCACAGTCGTCGCGCGCCTTAGCGCCCAAGCACGACAACTTTTCGTCACCCGAGTCTGGCATTTCTCAATTGCCCGACTTCCCAGGTCTGAGCACCGAGTCTCGAGCCCCACTCAGGACTTCCTGAGCATAATGATCGAGGGAGCCTGAGTCCCCGACTCAGGCATTTCCCAACATCAGAGCGCTCTAGCACCGCTACTTCCTCAGTGCATGCCCGAGCACCTCGACCAATCAAGGTGTCGCCTCGACTGGGTGAGGTCTTGTGCTCAGGGAGCACTGTTTCTTCGCGTCACCCGACCACCCAAGTCCCCGACTAGGGCATTTCTCACTGCAGCTATCGTGTTCTAGTTGAGGTGCCGCCTCGACTACTAACACCTAGTCGAGGTCCTGATCGAGCGTGCCACACTTCTGAGCACATGCTTTGACTCTTCCTTAGCACCCAAGCAACATCAGTCTAGGTTCCACCTCGATTGATGTCCTCAGTGCCAACTCAAGCATTTCTCAATCACCCGAGCGCCAACTCCGTACCAGTCGACTGTTGGATATCTCCAGTCGATTGATGCCTCAGTAGTTAGTCTATTCTTAAGCTAACTCCCACTTCACCTAGTATCCGATTGATGGTAACCTACTAGGACTTTTTTCGTCCAGCATCAGATCACTCTTGATATGTCGAATCCTCCCTTATCTAGCATCTAATCAACCGTGACTTACTAAGACTTCTCTTACCAAGTAAGGTTGCCTCAACCTATCGGGACTTCATCTACCAAGCACAGTCACCTGATTTGTCAGGACTTCACTTGCCAAGCACAGTCTCTTCGACCTATTGGGACTTCACTTACCAACCACGATCTCCTCGATATGTCGAGACTTCACTTAACAAGCATGATTTCCTCGATCTATCAGGACTTCACTTGTCAAGCACGATCTCCTCGACCTGACGAGACTTCACTTGCCAAGCACGGTCTCCTCAACCTGTCAAGACTTTCCTTGCCAAGCATGATCTCTCGAGACTTCACTTGTCAAGCACTGTCTCCTTGACCTGTTGAGACTTCCCTTCACTAAACATTCAGTCCTCCTTGACCTATTTGGACTTTTCTCTCCTCGTGTCAAGTGTATAGTCAACCTCAACCCATCTAAACTTCACTCTTGCCAACTCCCCTATTGGACTTTCCATCACCAAGTGTCCGGTCAACCTTGACTGACTTGGACTTTTTACTTGTCAACTCCCAATTGAACTTTCCACTAAACTCCATATGACTATGGATGTCTTATACCATCCCATAGTTATATTGTCATCCATACATCGAAACTCAACTCCAACTCAAGTCTCACTCGAGCTTGGTCAACCTTGACCTGAGGCCGATTGCACCAACAACCTCCCTCATTCCATCCTTTACCTCTGATCATATTATCAAACATCGAAATTCAACTTGAGTCTCACTCGAGTTTGGTCAATCTTGACCTGAGATCGAATGCACCAACAAGATTCTGGTCCATCAATTGACTTTCAATCCATCAGTCAACTGGTTAGTCGAGTTGTCAACCTTCTGTGGCTTGCTACAGTGACATTAGTCAATTGATCAATTCCACCAGTCGACTACCAAGCCACCACTTGACTGATCAACCCCATCAGTCGACTAGCCAAGCTTCTGTGACTTGCTACAGTGTTACCAATCAACTTATCAGTCGACTGGTCTTAGCCAATCGAGTTGCCAATTGAGTTCTGAACTCCACGGCTACTCAAACAGTGACGTCAGTCGACTGCTAAATTTCACTAGTCAATTAGCATGCCACCAGTTGATTGATCATACCCATAAGTTGACTGCTCAACCAGTTGAGTTTTTAACTCAACACTTGCTTGAGCACTATTATTAGTCGACTGGTAAACGCTACCAGCCGACTGATGACCCAGTCTTAGCCTAGTTTCAAGTCAACCCTCCCTTCACCTGGTATCCAGTTAACCTCAACCTAACAGGACTTTTCTCATCCAACATCCAATCATGCTTGACCTATCGGAACCTCTCTTACCTAGCATCCGGTCATCCTTGACCTGCTAGGACTTCACTTGCTAAGCATCTAGTCAACCTTGACCTGTCGGGACTTCACTTGTCAAACATCCGGTAAACCTTGACCTACTAGGACTTCACTTACCAAGCATTCAATTAACTTTGACTTATCAGGACTTTACTTTTACCAAGTATTTGTTTCTCCTTGACATGCTTGGACTTTTTCATCTCATGTCAAGTGTCCAGTCAATCGTGACCCACTTGGTCTTCATGCTTGCCAACTCTATGTTGGACTTCCGATCACCAAGTGTCTGGTCCTCCCTGACCCACTTGGATTTTATGCTTGCCAACTCTCTATTGGACTTCCAACAACTAAGTGTCTGGTCTTCCTTGACCGACTTAGATTTCTCACTCGTCAACTCCCATTTGGACTTCCAACCACCAAGTGGCTGGTCTTCCTTGATCGATTTAGATTTCTCTCTCACCAACTCCCAATTGGACTTTCGATCACCAAGTATCCGATCCTCCTTAACCCACTTGGATTTCTCACATTGTCAAGTATTCAACCAATCTTGACTTACTTGACTTCTCATTTTCCAACATCTTGTTGGACTTTCAGACCTCTATCCATCATGGTTAATCTGACTCAATGATGATTACACCAACACTCTCCTTCATATGACCTCAGATGTTTCATACCATTCTATAGTCATATTGTCAAACACCGATACCCAACTTGAGCCTCACTTGAATTTGGTCAACCTTGACTTGAGATTGATTGCACCAACACAAAGTACTTATATGGTGCATCAAAATGAACTCAAAGTCATCAAATGATATGAATAAATCATGAGGAAAACTAATGTACATATCCTGTACACTTGGCCCATTGATCATGATTGAAAATAGATTTTGAGAATATTTTTAAAACCACTTTGAAAAACCTTGGTAAAGTTCATCTATTGATAAGAATCACCATTGATGATATTGACATAAAGTTAGCATGAAACAGTGAAGTTTTCAATGGATTTTAACTTTACGTCATTCTTTGAAAATGATGGGTATTTTCATAGAAAACTATTTTTCTCACATGATATTTGACGTAAGTAATATATGTATAAAGTTAGCATAGAAACATATGTATTCTCAAAATTCATCTGAAATTTCAAGAAAATCAGAAACCAGTCAACTAGTATTAGGATCAATTGATTGGCAAACTCCTCAATTGACTGTCAGAGGTAGGTTTGGCTGAACAAGTATGGTTTAGTCATTTAGCAGTAATCCTACATAACTTAATTACTTCTAACCCTCAAATATGCTTGGAAAAATATTTAAGGGAAAGATTTTCGGTGAAAATGAATAGGAGAGTTAATTAGGTTAATAATTAAACTTTAAAGGAATGTTAAAGTCCAAGGATGAACTTTTTTCCTCATGTTTGGAGTTTAGATCTCCTATAGGCTTAGGACCTCTCCAAAGACATTATTGATGCAATGGATAAGAGGAGGAAAGCCTTTAGGGAGAGGTTGTCTTTCAAGGTGTGATAAGTGATTTATCACTAAGGAGAATGAAGGGTTTAATGGAGAATGAAGTAAGGAGATTTATGAGAAACTTTTTGATGTATGTCAAAGGGGGAGAATGAAGAATTTAAGTTAGGAATGCTTCATTATACTATGGCATAGAAAGGGGAAAGTTTGGATTATGGGCTAGCCTAACTTAAAGATATTGTCAAACATCAAAAGGGGAGAGATTATTGGTGCAATCGGTCTTAGATCAAGGCTGACTAAGCTTGATTGAGGCTCAAGTTGAATTTCGATGTTTGAAAATATGACTATAGATAAAGGATGGTATGGGACATCCGAGGTTTTGTGAAGGAGAGTGTTGGTGTAGTCATCATTGGATTAGGTCGATCGATTATGCATGTAAAGTCAATGTTGAACGTGAAGTCAAGAAGGTCAATGTTAACCGGATACTTGATAAGGTGAGAAATCCAAGTAGATTAGGGAGGACCGAACACTTGGTGGTCGGAAGTTCAACAGAGAGTTGGCAAGTGAGAAATCCAAGTGGGTCAAGAAGGACCGGACATTTGGTGGTGGGAAGTCCAACAGAAAGTTAGCAAGTGAGAAATCCAAGTGGGTCAAGAAGAACCAGACACTTGGTGATGAGAAGTCCAACAAAGAGTTGGCAAGTGAGAAATCCAAATGGGTCAAAGAGGACCGAACACTTGGTGGTGGGAAGTCCAACAGGGAGTTAGCAAGTGAGAAATCTAAGTGGGTCAAGGAAGACTGGACACTTGATGGTGGAAAGTCCAAGTAGGTCAAGGAGGACCGGATGTTTAGTGTCAAAAAAGTCTTGTAGGTTTGGAGACCGGATGCAAGGTAAGAAAAGTCCAAGCAAGTCAAGGAGAATCGGATGATTGGTGTTGGTGAAGTTCTGACAGGTCAAGGTGACTGGATGCTAGGAAAATGAAGTCCCTGATAGGTCAAGGTGATCAGATACAAGGCAAGTGAAGTCCCAACGAGTCAAGGTGACTAGATGTTAGGCAAGTGAAGTCTCAACAAGTCAAGGTAATTGGATGCTAGGCAAGAGAGGTTCCGACAGATCAAGGGTGATCGAATGTTAGATGAGAAAAGTCCTGATAGGTTGAGGCCAATTAAATACTATGTGAAGTAAGAGTTGACTTAAAATTAGACTGATACTGAGGCATTAGTCGATTGGTGACAGTGTTCAAACATCAACTTCTAACTCGACTGGTTAAAGTCAGTCGAATGATGGGTTGATGAATCAATTGGTGTCACGACTTGGGTGCTCGGGAAGTTCCAACTGGTGCTAGGAACTCGATGCTCGGGAAGGTGCTTGGGTTGTCGTGAAGGTTGGACAATCAACTGATGGTCTTGATCAGTCGACTAGGGTCGATGCTTGGGAAGCATGACTCAGGTGCTCGAGAAGTCGGTGCTTGGGATGAGGAATGGAGGACGTTGCTTGGGAAGCATGACTCGGGCGCTCAGGAAGAAGGTGCTCTGGCAATTGCGGCTGGGGTCGATGCTCGAGAAGTGAGACGAGTGCTTGGGACACTAGGGAATGAGGCACAAAGGCACTTGGGAAGCACTCGTGAAGTGGGTGCTCGGGGGTACTCGTGATCTAGTAATCGATTGATTGGATACTACAATTGATTGCTTAGCCAAAACTTTGAACTCAGGATTTGCACAGAATGTCTGCTAGGTAACTAGTTGTGCTGACCAGTCGATTGGTATTACTATAGCAAGCCGCAAAAAGTTGCCCAGTTGACTGATGGCCAAGGGTAGCCAACTGGTGCACTGTAATCCAATGTGCATCATGTCATTGAAGTGTCTGGCCTCACAACAGTCGAATACCAGTCGACTGGAGATAAGGCTAGTCGACTAGTAAGCATAAATCAGCCCGATGGAGGCCTATAAAAGAAGGCTTTGTGGTGATTTGAAGACGTCGGTTCTTGGTGACTTTGAAGGAGAAATGTTGTTACATTCCAGACCTTCTAAGGCATCTAAAGCAACCAAATTGTGATCAAGCAAAGATTTCATTGTATAAAGTGTTTTGATTCTTGTTTTCTCATTTTACTTGTATATTTCATATTTGATTGCTCTTCTTGTAAAGACATTGGTTATAAGAGGTTTCTCCACCTATGGAAGATTTCCGAGAAGGGGAAAGGATAGTGGTGTTCTATCACTAAGAGCTCGATCGTGGAGTAGGAACCGAGGGTTCCGAACTATATAAAATTTGGTATGTTATGTTTGTGTATTCTATTATTTGTGCTTTAGTTTTCCTCTATTCATTAACATTTTGTAGATAAGCACGACCTCAAGAACTAAATCGGCAATCGAGAATGAACGTTGTCACCTTTCTTTCCTGCCAAGTAGAAGATGACCTTGTTACGTTGCTATCACCTTTCCTAATCCTCCAAGCTTCCTCTAGATTGATATATTTTTTAGCTCTTTCTAGAAGACTAGCATAATCGACGGAGGGCTTTTCCACCAAGGATCTAAAAAAAAATTCATCCTCCAATCCTTGCAAGAAGGTGCTAATAAGGACCTCAGAAGTGGCTAAAGATACATTTTTTCTATTGGTGAAATGTAGGAAGATGAGACCCAAATTTTCAAATGACTGTATAGAACCAGGTGGAAGTCTATTAAACTACTCATGTGCTGCTCTGAATAAAGTGGTCAAGAAAACCCTGCACTTAACTCCATCAATGTACTAATATAACAAAGAGACATTTTCGAACTAACAGAGGTGATCTTCTAGATCTGATGACCCACTATATTCTCTAAGTTTCAAAGGTCGGAAATGCTTTGGTTATTCCTTGGCTAATATGTTAGGAGAGAAAGAGGTGCTTTGACTACTCCTTGTAATGATCAAAGGAGATTTATCTTTTCTATATTCTCTTTGAAGTAATTCTTAGGATATAGACTCCCGAGATTATTTTTCTTATGGGATTGATGTCTGCCCTAGCACTTCTACAAGAGCAAGAAGCAATTCAGCAGGAGTTGGTAGTCCTACGTCTATAACTTCATTTTGTAACATATATTTTTGTATAATTTCCTCAACTGTAGTAGCTACAATTTGACTCAAATTCTCTCTTATCATAACCTCTGAATCGGGCATGGGAATTCACATTCTTCCACCAGTAGAATCTTAATTTTCTAAATTTCCTCTTGCATCTCCATCTCAATGTCTCAGCTTAGAGTTCCCATAGACAACACCAATTTAATCTGGTCCAAGATTAGCGGATGGGATGACTCAATAGAGTACTCGTAAATCGATCTTGTTCGATAGACTTTCTTCTATAGAGCTTTGGCAGGTCATGTCAGGTTTCAATTGGGCCTCTGGAGATTGGTCATTAATGGGACCTTAAGAGATCAAGTGACAATGGGACCTTAGGAGATCGGACGCCCGTATGTTGGCTTTTGAGAGGTCGACCTTCTTCAGATTGGTTGTCTAAACACTAAGTACTTCAAACTCTTCAGATCGATTGTCTAAATGTTGAGTACTTTGGGCCTGGAAGGACTTAGGGTAGTTGAGAGGAGAAGTTGAGGCGTTCCTCAGTATGATCCATCCGACGCTCAAGTCAGAAATTGAAGAAAGTATGAAGAAAATAGAGTGAATAAAATTTTAGAAGATTACCCCCCCCCCCCCCATTTCTTCTTCGTCCCCTTACTTTTATACATGGAGAGAAGATTAAATGGTGCAACTCCTGAAAGGAAGTCTAATGAACGCACCTCTATGGTATGGGGGGAAGACCAAAGGACGCATTTCTATGGGATGGAGGGAAGACTAAAAGACGAACCTTCTTAAATGGTATCGTTATGACCGTTGAATCTTAGGGTAACTCGATCGGAATGAATTTGAGTTGATCCGAATTCATTTTAAACTAATCTGAACTCTTTTTATTCTAATTTCCTTTTCAGCTTGACTATTGATTTGATTTTGCCACGTAGTTTTGTTGATTTCTATGGTATAAATCAATATATTTGATATGATATAGTTAGGTATGATGATCAAAGTCCCCTCAGTATAGCTCATTGGCTAGAGCAACGTGGATATGCTCCAAGGCAAGGGTCAAATCTAGGCGGAGGTCTAAAATCCTCCTTGGGCTCAGAACAACCCTCCGTTGCTCTGGCCAATGGGTCAAGGGGTATAACCCCTCGTGATTTATCTCTCTTTACCATCATCGAGGGACCGACGATGAGGGACACTGGAGGCGAGCATAATCGCCTTTTGCTCTAAGGTACAATGATCAAATTAAATGTAATTTGCATAATTAAAAATTGTGTTGTCACCACCATGCCTATGTTTGTTTCATCGATGCCACCCAATGAGGATTTGAATTATGCTCTTGCAGAATGAAACGTGATGTAAATCTCCATTGTTTGTGTTTGTATTTGTGTTGATTTTGCTTGACGTTGCGTTAGGGGTGTGCAATCGGTTAAAACCGAACCGACCGAACCGATTAAAATCAAAACCGAATCAACCAAAATATTTTTAACTTAACCGAACTGATTGAAATTTTCCACCAAACTGAACCAATTAGGGAAAAAAATTAGTTTTTTCATTAAAACTGAAAAATCCATTTGTTTACAATCAATTGACTGATGATCTCATCAGTTGACTGATGAACACTTCAATCAATTGATGGATAATAATCAGTCAACTGATGGCAATCGGTATGAAGTAGAAATAGTGCTCCGATGAATCAGTTGACTACTGTTATAAAGCAGTCGACTAGATCCAGTGGACATGAGCATAGATTGTTTCTTAGTCGATTGATGGCTCAAATCAGTCGACTGCTATTATAGAGCAATCGACTGGATCCAGTGGACAGGAGTACAAATTATTTCTTAGTCTACTGATGATTCCGATCAGTCAACTAGACATAGTGTCAGTTGACTGTTAATGTGTCTGTGCACTGTCCAAATGAATTTTACGATAAACAGTCGACTACCTGCTATAAAATTCTATTATTAAACTCTAATTTGATGTCATTTCATGTATTTAATGAATATATATTATTAGATGTTATACCTACTGTGTGGAACCTTAAATTTATATGGTATATTAGAATTTTAAAAAAAAATAAAAATACCTCCCCTATATTTATAGAATTTGTTTTCATGTACATTCTTAAATTTCACTGTTAAAACTTTTATATTACACAATAATAAATTAAATATATTATACATGTCAACAAGAGTACAACTATACAAGACACAATTTAATAAATGTCATTATGTCAACACATCAAAATATATAAAATATCTTGTTAAAACTTAAAACATTCAAGCAATCAAATCAAGTTGCTAACATTTCTTCAAATGCTTGAGTCAAGCATATAATTTTAACATTTTTACACTCAAGTTATGGGCTTATAGCACATGTCAAATGTCAAAATGAATACAACATATCCTTGGATCTTGAGAGTTGACACTTGAGACTCAGAGTTAAGAGTTGAGTTCGTGGCCCTTCCTTCACTCCTTGACTCTTTTTATGTTGTGACTTTATGTTGGATCGAAGCGGATCGCTAGAGGGGGGGTGAATAGCGATAAAACCTTTTTCTTTTCTTTTTGTTCGTTAAAACTCGAGAGATAATTAATTGCAGCGGAAATGTAAATGTAAAGTAAAAAGAGACAAAGGAGTTTTACTTGGTTCGTAGTCTTCGGCTACTACTCCAAGGCCCTAGCGGTCCTCGACCACGTACGGAGGGCAAAAACACTAAAGAACTCCTCCCCTTTAGAGGTAGGAGTTTAATCGATACAAGTAAAGCACAAAGCTTGAGGTAGAGGGACACTCCCCCTCTCCTCGTTACGATAAAAGCTCCGAAAATGAAAGTACTAAACTGAAATAAAACTCTAACCGACGTAATAAAATGAAAACAAATAAACCTAGACGTCGGAGAAGAAGCACTTCGTTGTCGGAGAAGTTGTAGAAGCCATGGAGGCTTTTGGAGGCTTAGAATTGATGATGAAACTCTAAGTTAGGACCTCCTTTTATAGCCTTTAAGCCCTCATCGAATGGGTCTTCAACCAATAGGAATTGGGCACAAAACTCCTTGAAAAATGGTGATAAAGCTTGACTCCTCGAGGCTGATTTTGACCATCGGTTGAAGCCCGATTTCTTGGCGGTTGAGCGATGGCTCGTGATTGAACTGATCCTTGGCGGTTGAACGGTAATGAACTGATTTTTAGACTTTTATTGTAATAAAGAGTTAGCTCGAAATATAAGTGAATTCGAGGCCACTTGCCATCCGATCTCAACATAGACCTTCCATGGGAAGTCTTGGTCGGATCGTCGCCTAAGGATGTCCCGTATGGAGGACTCGACCTTACTACTCACTCACACGAGCTTACCTCAACATTTACCTTTGAAGCCTTGCTTTAGGTCTCCACCTGATTCCTTCGGCTCCCTCTGAAGTCCTCCCGGTGTCGCCCGACCACCGTGGCTTCCTCCGGGTGTCGCTAGCCTTTAGCTTCAGCTATAGCAATCTTCTGCACACTCGATTCAACTCGTGAGATAATGACATGAGCTTAACTTTGTATCATTTGCTATAATCAAAACTCAGGTTCGACTTAGGTGCCTACTGCACCAACAATCTCCCCCTTTTTGATTTATGGCAAACCCACATACAAAGTTAAGTAAATAGCAAGCATGAAGAATAATGTGCATTAGAAACAAGAAATAAAGAAGATTAAGTTGGAGTAGTAAGGATTTTCTTCAAGTACTCCCCCTTGAGGAAACCTCCCCTTTGAGGGTTTCTTTAAGTAATTAACATTACTTAAAGTTGGCCTTAGTAAAACGTTTAAGTTAAGAGTTCTTCTTAACTTGGCCCTTTCTCCCCCTTAAGTAAAACATTAAGGGCATAATAAAAAATAAGTAAAACGTTGATGCCACAAATAAGTTTAAGTTAAGAATTCTCTTAACTTGGCCTTTAATAAGTTTTCAAAACTTAAAGTTAACTTTTGGTTTAAATATAAAGTAAGAGTTAAGTTATCAAAAAAAATTTTGACCCCTTAACTTTGGCTTTTTTCTCCCCCTTTTGCCATATATCGAAAAGAGTGAGTGTGTGTGTGGAAAACAAAAATAAGTGTTAAATTTAAAGTCCAAGCATGTTCCATATTATTTTGAAAATAATATACTGAAAATAAGTTCATCTATAAGATGTTCGACTCATATTTGGCTTGATTGATATGAAAGATCAACCAGTCTGAGTCGAGTCGGTTAGTATGTATGATTATACTCCGTGGTTCATAGCGATGCACTAGCTCTACATCTGGAACCAGGAGTAAGGTCCTAACATCTCACGCCCATCTACGTGGCTAAGTACACAAACACATTAGTCATATGTGTTGTGAGATGTATTGGCTCCTTAAATCTATAGGTGCATGATATCTAAGGTATGTCCTATACTAGTTCCATAAAAAATGAAAGTTAAGAAATAGTAGTAAGAAGATATAATTTGCAAGTTCCTATTCTACTACACACATGCCCAATTTTCGTCTTAATAGACTAAATTCGGCGGGTAGGGGTTTAGTAAATAGGTCGCTAAGTTAGACTTTGATTCGTATTGAGTTGTATGGCTCCGTTGGCCACATGTTCTCGAATGAAATGGTGTTTGACCTCTATATGTTTGGTCCTAGAGTGACATATCAGTTCTTTGTAAGATTAATTGAACTAATGTTATCTACGTGAAGTTTAGTATTCGTAAAGTCTAACTTAAAGTCGCGGAGAGTGTGCTTCATCCAAAGAAGCTGACACACTGACACACTCACCCATCGCGATGTATTAAACCCGGTGGTAGATAAAGCAACACAGTGTTGCTTCCTACTGCACCAACTCACTAGACTCGAGCCGAGAAGTTGACAACAACCACTCATACTCTTTCTATCGAGCTTACTACCGGCATAGTCCGAATCAGAGTAGCCGGTTAGTTCGAACTCGGTAGATCTAGGGTACCAAATACCGACATTAAGTGTACCCTTTAGATATCTAAGGATACGCTTGACTAGAGTTAGGTGAGACTCCTTGGCACAGGTTTGAAACCTTGCGCACATACTTACTACAAATAAGATATCAGGTCGGCTTGCAGTTAAGTAAAGGAGACTCCCTATTATGCTCCTATAGTATTTTAAATCAATTGAATTTCCGATTACATCTTCTTCTATATTCACATTAGTTGTCATTGGGGTATTAATAATTTTAGCGTCTTGCATTCCAAAGCGTTTAATTAATTCCCTAGTATATTTGCGTTGATGTAGGTATATTCCATCTTTAGTTTGTTTAATTTGTAGACCTAAAAAGAAACTTAACTCACCTACTAAATTCATTTCAAATTCACTTTCCATAAGTGAAATGAACTCATTTAGTAGGATTGAGTTGGTGGTTCCGAAAATAATATCATCTACGTAGATTTGGGCTATGAATATGTCTTTACCTAAGGTTTTTACGAAAAGGGTTGGGTCAACTACACCTTGGTTAAAGCCTTTGGACTTAAGATAAATCGAAAGTCTCTCGTACCAAGCTCGAGGAGCTTGTTTAAGTCCATAAAGAGCTTTCTTTAACCTAAGGACATGATCGGGTTTGTCTAAACTTTCGAAACCGGGGGGTTGACTAACATAAACTTCTTCTTTAATGTATCCATTTAAGAATGCAGATTTCACATCCATTTGAAACAACTTAAATCCTCGATGTATTGCATATGCTAATAGCATTCGAATGGACTCTAATCTAGCTACTGGGGCATAGGTCTCGTCGTAATCTAAACCTTCGACTTGACTAAACCCTTTAGCAACTAGTCTAGCTTTATTTCTAACTACTTCACCTATATCATCAATTTTATTTCTAAACACCCACCTTGTGCCAATGATTGTTTTATCTTTAGGTGGTGGTACTAATTCCCATACTTCGTTCCTAGTGAATTGAGCCAACTCTTCTTGCATTGCAATAATCCAATCGGGATCAAGAAGAGCTTGGTCAATAGTTTTGGGTTCAATTTTAGAAATCAAGGATATTTGACTAAGGTTTCTGTATGAGGCTCTAGTTCGAACTCCTAGACTTGGATCACCTATCACTTGGTCGATAGGATGATTCGTTTGAGTCCTAGTTGGATTTGGATTTGAGTCTACAACTTGATCCATAGGATGACTCGTTTGAGTTCTAGTTTGGTTGGAGTCATCTATCACTTGGTCGATAGAGTGACTTGGTTGACTTAGGTTAGGATTAACACTAGACCTGATCTTCAGATCAGAGTTAGGTCTAGTATGAGTCGGTTCGCTAATTGGGGTTGTTGGGGGTTTTGTAGGTTCGTGTCCTTCATCAAATACTACATTGATAGTCTCCTCGACTCTAAGGGTGTCGTGGTTATATACTCTATAAGCTCTGCTTATAGTCGAGTATCCTAGAAAGATTCCGGTCGTGGTTTTGGATGTAAATTTCCCTAGGTAATCCTTAGTGTTTAGGATATGTACCTTACACCCAAATACCCTAAAGTACTTGATGTTAGGTATTTTATCGTTATAAATCTCGTATGAGGTCTTAAGGTGCCTCTTTACCATAAGGATTCTATTTTGGACATAGCATGTCGTATTCACGGCTTCGGCCCAAAACCTATCGGGTAGGTTATACTCATTAAGCATTGTCCTAGCGGCTTCTTGTAGGGTTCTATTTTTGCGTTCTACCATTTGTTATGGAGTTCTAGGGCAAGAGAACTCATGGTGGTATCCATTTAGGTTCTGAGTCAGTAAACCTATGGTTTTAATTCACCACCATGATCGATCCTAAGTCTTTTGATTTTAATGCTTTGTTGATTTTCTATTAATTTAAATAGATTGATTAATTGATCTAGGGTATCACTTTTGTGTTTGATGAACCTAACCCAAGTAAATCTAGAATAGTCATCAATTATGACTAAGCAGAATTTACTTCCGTTAAGTGACTTAGCTCCGTGTGAATCAAATAGATCCATGTGTAGGAGCTCAAGCACACTTTTGGTTCGTTCTTGACTAGTTAGTTGATGTTGTGTCCTAGATTGTTTACCTTGTTGACAAGCATTACATATTTTATTATCCAAGTTATTGAGGTTAGGCAAACCTCTAACTAAGTCACTCTGACTCATCTTGTGGATGAGTCTTGGGTGTGAGTGACTGAGTCGTCGGTGCCACAACCATGATTCCTCTTGCCGTGTCATAAGACACTTAGTTGAGGAGTTAGTTAAGTTAATAGTGTAAATGTTGTTATTTCTAGTTCCCTTAAGAATTGTTTTAGAGGTTTCGTTTGTATTAATTACGCATTCGTTTTCTAGAAATATGACCTTATAGTTATTATCACACAATTGGCTTACACTAAGTAAATTATATTGAAAGTTTTCTACTAATAAAACATTTTGAATAACAAAATTTGAATTGAGCTTAATATCACCTGATCCGATGATTTTGAGCTTCCCGTTATTTCCGAAAGCTACCGATCCTTGTCGTTTGAATCGAAGCTTCGAAAACTTGAGTTGATCCCCGGTCATGTGTCGGGAGCAACCACTGTCCAACATCCATTGATCCTACATGCAAGGTAGTTGGATCGGATATTGGATTTATTAAAAATTGGTTGAAAAATTATTAACCTAAATCATCTCACCCATGTCTACATGATCAAACATGTTAATCCTATATGTTCTTGTGAGATGACTTCCAATTTTAGTTGAATTAAATTTAATGACTTAAACACTTGTCAACCTTGCGTTAGATTGGATTTGACCTTAGGCTCATCAAGTCACCTTTTCAAGATCATGGCTTCCAGGTCGTGGCGAGGCACAGAGGCCTTCTTTGATCGGAACAACGACCACTTCCTTAGACAAAGCCATTTTCAAGAAAATAGAGACTTGACTCACCTAAGACCACTTCCTAGTCTAACTAGTCTAGGATACGGCGAGGTAGCTTCAGCTAGTTTCGCTCGGTCAAGTGCACCAAACTAGATACGCCTTATCTAGCCCGAATACACAAGACTTCGCTTTCCTAGCGTACTATCATCTCGCCGCGTCCTGGTACTATGTTATCAAGTATTGACGAGTTATAGTCCTATCTAACCATTCTAAAAAGGAAAATCAAACTAAATAAAAACCTAAGCATGCAATTTCTAAGTTAAAACACAAACAAATTTCGTACTAGCTCCCCCTGGACCGTTGAATCGATTCGGTCTCTCCACATAGTGGATTTGGTCCTTGGGAACCCAGTACTGGTTTGATCCTAAGTTTGAAATCAAGGTGGTCTTAGGGACCCATGCTTGGACACGTTTTTTATGTCTACTTACGATTGACATATACGACTTATTGGTCGTGTTTGAGCTAAACCCTAGCCTGGCCTTGTTGTACACGGCCCTTTGCGATCCAAGTAGGAGGTCAAGTCCTTTGGATCCCAAAGTAAACCTTTCTAACGTATTCCTAAGATCTTCGACTTGAGTTTTCAAGAGTGAGTTCTCAACTTCGAGTTTTTCAACTCGAGTTGAGTCCTTCTCTTGAACTCGACTAGTCGAAGAGGTTAGGGAGACCTCGTGTTTGAGGAGTTTAACTTCCTCAACCAGGGTCTCGACCTTGGACTCGGACTTAGCTAACTTTCTATTTAAAAACTTAATTGCACTATAAAGTGTGGTAATAAGAGAGCGACTTACCTTGAGTTTATCTTTTGAACCGGATGCGTATCCGTGGCTTGTCTTGAATAGTGTTTCGCAGTCCAACTCATCTTCGGTTTCCGATTCAAGTTCCGGTTCCGACTCCATCTCCGATTCCACCGGTTTAGCCATAAGGACTCGATCATTGTCTTCTTCCTCAGAAGCTTCTTCCCAAGTAGCGTTGAGTGCCTTTTTGTATTTTGGTGCCTTGCTCTTGAGTTTTGGGCATTCGGACTTAATGTGTCCAAACATGTTGCATTCATAACATCTTATGTTTGAACTTTTAGGCTTACCTTAGTTGGGTCGAGTGACAGCTCATTTTCGGCCCTTGACTATCCTCCGAACTAGGTTGACTAGTTCGGCTTCCATTTCCGAGTCGACCTTCGAATCTGACTCATCCTCTTCTTCCTTCGGAGGTAGCTTGCTAGCGGTTTTCTTCTTTGAACCTGCAAATAAAGCTATACCTTTCTCGGGTTCCGAATTAGACTGCTCATGAAGTTCAAAATCAGAAAAAAGTTCATCTAATCTAAGTTTAGAAAGATCCTTGGAGACCTTGTAGGCATCGACCATGGATGCCCACAAGGTAGTCCTTGGAAAAAAGTTTAGGACATACCTTATAAGATCGCGGTTTTCGACCTTTTGCCCGATTGCGTGTAGGTTGTTGACTATGTCCTGGACACGGGCGTGGAGTTGTGTCGCGGACTCGTGTTCCTGCATTTTTAGGTTATATAGTTTATTGAATAGAAGATCACGCTTACATACCTTGGCTTCATCGGTCCCTTCGTGTAGCTCCACTAGTTTTGTCCAAAGGTCCTTTGTGCTTATGAAGGGGCCGACGCGATTTAGCTCTTCCTTGGATAAGCCGCATTGGAGGATTTGTGTTGCCTTGGCGTCGGCTTCGACTTGTCGTTTTGTCGCAATGGTCCATTGATCATAATCCAAGGAGTCACCCACTTCATTAGTCGGAAGTGTGAAACCCGTTTGGATTATGATCCACATCTCGATTTGGGTTTTGAGAAAGCATTCCATCCGGCCCTTCCAATAACGGAAGTCATCTCCATTGTAAAATGGAGGTCGGACGGTGCTAAAACCCTCGAGATGGGCCATTAGAACAAAAGACACAAGGAGACGAAGACGAAGAAAGTAGCAACGATAAAAACACAAAAAAAAGTACCAAGACTCGCGTCTTGGATTAGTAGTGCGGGAGAAAAAATAACAAAGCGAAATAAATCTGAAATAAACAGAATTAAAAAGAAAAAAAATCTGTAAAATGGCTAGATTGGTGGTTTCACCAAATCTTAGCAACCCCCAGCTCTGATACCAATTGTTGGATCGAAGCGGATCGCTAGAGGGGGGGTGAATAGCGATAAAACCTTTTTCTTTTCTTTTTGTTCGTTAAAACTCGAGAGATAATTAATTGCAGCGGAAATGTAAATGTAAAGTAAAAAGAGACAAAGGAGTTTTACTTGGTTCGTAGCCTTCGGCTACTACTCCAAGGCCCTAGTGGTCCTCGACCACGTACGGAGGGTAAAAACACTAAAGAACTCCTCCCCTTTAGAGGTAGGAGTTTAATCGATACAAGTAAAGCACAAAGCTTGAGGTAGAAGGACACTCCCCCTCTCTGTTAGGACCTTTGTAACGCTAGAGGGGGGTGATTAGCGTCAATGAAATTCAATCGCGGTTGTGTCTACAAATTCGTTAGCGCAGCGGAATATAGATAGTACAATAACAATAATGAAAACACAACACGCTAACACGAGTATATAACGTGGTTCGGAACCGCACGGTTCCTACTCCACGGATCGGGCTCAAATGAGCCCTAGCGATGCCAATCACACACCACTATCAAATAACTCCTTCTCGGAACAATCCGGAGGTGGAGAAACCTCGTACAATATGATTACAACAATAATCAAATGAATACAAGCAATATAGTGAAATACAAAGCAATACAAGTAAAGGAAACACTTTACAAATGCTCTTTGAATGCTTGATCACTTGGTTGATCGAGTAGCACTTGGAGACCCTGAATTGCAGCAGCAACTCGCCCCAAATCGCCTCAAAGAACCATCACTTTTTCTTCCACCACGAGCTCCATATATAGCTTCAACTCGTCTTTGGAAAAAGTCGATCGATCGATCGCGATCGAGACCATCACGATCACGCCATTGTTGTCGTGAGACAACGGCTAGTTCCACGCTGGATAAGTCCAACGGGAACTACCATCGACATTGTGACCATCACGACCGATGGAGTCCTTCGACCACCGAGTCTCGACTCCATTCCGGCCGATTCTCGAGCACCGGTCGACCGATCGACGATCGATCGATCGCTGAGCATCGATCGCTAACCTATGGCGCCGCTAGGCCATAACCCGCAAATAAACCCTAGTTGATTTCGGTCCGATCGATCACCACATGGCACTGGTCGACCGCACACCTCAAACATGAGGTTTTAACTCAAGTATGGTTCCCCCATACTTGCTAGACCACCCTTAGCCTAGACCTAAGCCTTCTAGTCACCTCCATCAACCTCACGCCTCTCGGATCCCTCCAAGTCATCCATGACTTGTTCATCCATCGCGCTAGCCTTCAGGTGCTTCCGTCGGCTATGTCATGCTAACGGTGTCTACACCGCCAAGGCACATTGGACTTACGTCGCCAACCATTGGACTTATGCTGCCAAGACTACCGCTTGGACTTTACGCCGCCAATATCAAATCCCTTGGACTTCAAATGCCAACCCATGTTGGACTTTCCATGCCAAGACCATGCTTGGACTTCTCAAATGCCAAGACCATGCTTGGACTTCTCAAATGCCAAGACCATGCTTGGACTTTCCCTTGCCAACCCATGTTGGACTTTACATTGCCAAGACCCATGCTTGGACTTTTCCCAATGCCAAGTGTCCCACTTGGACTTTCCATGCCAAGACCCATGCTTGGACTTTACCATGACAATTACATTGTCATATGTTTTTGTCGAAACATCAAAACACATCAAAACATCACTCGAGCCAAACTCGAGTCCTGGTCAATCGTGACCTGGGCCGATTGCACCAACAATCTCCCCCTTTTTGATGTTTGACAAAAACCACACAAAACATTGAGTTATCCGAAAATGTTTTCTCCCAGAATGTTCTCCCCCAAACATTCTCCAAACATTCTCCCCCTTTTTGACAAATAGCAAAAAGGTTATCTCTCCAAGGAGGTCAATGTCTCATGTCCCAATGAGATCTTACAATCTCCCCCTTGATCCAAAAAATACCTAGGATGCCTACCATCTTCCTAGTGATAAGTCTCATATCACTCAAGAGAGGCAATCCTATTCACTCTCCCAATTTCCAAATTGGGTATCAAAAACTCATCAATTTGCCAATTGATGATACATTCCCATAACTTCTCCTTTTCAAGGAGAAAAACACATCTATCATCCCAAGATGGATACCTCCCCCTAAAGGTTTGCTCCCCCTTGACCATTGCACCAACAATGTCCTTGGGAAGTCCCTAAGCCAATAGGAACTCTAAACCATCAAAATTAAGGTTGGAAATTCAACATTGAACTTTCCACCACCTCAATTTGATACTTTGACCTAACACCTCTCCAAATCCATATCCAATGAATTTTCATCCTTCATAATGCTTCCCAAAGCATATCCTCGGGTTAGGAGTGGTTAGGGACCTTTATCAGAATGAATTCGGGTTAAACAAACCTTGTCAACCCAAAATCAGCCTTGGCAGTCGACTCACGAATAACAATGATCATTGCTATATACCATCGATCGCCACCCAAAGGCGATCGATAATCAAAATCCGATTTTCAGTTATCAGAAATGAATTTCAAAAAATCATAAATAATTATACGTTTATCGAAAAATCATGAAATTTGATACGTATAATACTTATGACCAATACAATGGGTGAAAAATGTTTGAAAATTATTTTACCCATTAAATAGTGACATTGGTACAAAGTTCAAAAACATTGAAATTTACAATGTCTTGGCCCTACTTTGTATCAACTTCATCAATGGTGATTGCTATCAAAAGATAGACTTCACCAAGGTTTTTCAAAAAGATTTTAAAATGTTTTCAAAACCTTATCTTGGACCATAATTTATTGGCTAAATATACATAGCTTGTACACAAGCTTTCCCAATGATCCACAAATAAAAATAAGATGAGTTTTGGTTCAACTAGATGCAAAAACTATGCACCTTGAACTCAACTCATATCCTAGCATCTCACATGTATCTAAGGTGTATAAATACACATACATGTCAATTGGATGTGAGATGTGGGTTTTGCTCACCCTAAATCAGGGTTTCATGCATTTTTCTAGGCAACCCTACTTGATTCCCTTATAAATGGGACTTCAAGTCATGCCATTGTCCTTAAATCAATTTTAATCAAATTATCCTAAATGCATGAATGATTATGGCATTTGAAATAATATAAATAGACATATGCTCATAATCATGATGTCATGGCATAAGATGAGATCTAAAAGACACATGACATTTATCCTTAATTCTAAAGCATAATCATGACATATAAAATGATTAAGAATAAACATGATGTCATGACATGGCATATGGTAGCAATACAATTATACAAATATTCATTCATACACACAAGACTTTTCAGAAATAAGGATTTCATTTAAACTTAAATTTGTCTTTTACAATCAAAAAGAAGATTGGCTAAGCTCAATCTTACTACAAACATTGACAACCACAAAAACAATATCCTCTAATCGTCCGCAGGAGGTGGCGATGGAGGGTGCTGCTGACTCAGAGTCCAGGCCCGCATCATCTCTAGCATATCGCGCTGATGCTGCTCTATGCGGCCCTGGGTCTCCTCCATCCTATCGAGACGTGTGCCAAAGCCGCCGCTCGATAACTCGGCTGGCGAGTCAACCGATCACGATACTCTCAATCGACTCCGGTAGCCGACGAATGATGGACTACCACGATGTGTCTGCGGCATCGTCATCCTCATCGAGGTGTCCGCATCCTCGTCGTCTCTGCGCATCTCGGGCGGCGGAGGAGGCTGTCGCGCTCGGTGGTCGTCGTGGCGCCAACTCCATCTGTCGGCCATCCAGAAGCCCGCTTAAGGAGAAGTTACTGAATCGATATACATCGTACACTTAGAATGCAGAGTGCCCCTATGGATGTTAATGCCTACGGAGTCGAGCCATGCTGTGATGATATGTCCAAATGGCATATGCACTTTCCCTTGTATGCGAAGTGAAGTGCATCATGATGGAAGATGTTCAATGCAAAGTTTATGTCTACAAGACGATGGCATATAGAAGAAAGAGATGGGGAGGCCGAATCTTAGCCAGACCCCGAGTGATAATGGGCAGAAAACACCCAACAATGACCTTATAAAGGACATTGTCAGGTGCAGACAACTTAGTGATAGAAAATAGGTTTTGGGCCGGTGGACGTGGATAACCAAAAATGCGCTCATGCATGGACTCCATACTGATATGGGCAAAAAGGCTCAGGTAGGGGAAAGTCCATGGTAGGGTAGAAGATAAAGGTATCATTTGACGGCCTACACTCGAGAAACTCCCCGCAGATTGCAGAGTGAACTCTAAATCGCGTTTTGCAACGCGAGTAGTGTATGTAGGGATGTCATCTACCTTTTTAAGGTTTTGATAGAATTCCTTAATAAGGTCGTCATTGATTGGATGCGTGCACAAGACGATCTTCATCAAATTGTAGTATGCAATGAGTTCCATGACGTCACTACAATGCCTATCGAAAAAATTCCTATCTATGTACCTAACCAACATAGGTTGGTACAACCGAGATTCACTCTCGGATGGATCATTCCTACGGGCTCTCCTATTATGAATGTAATGTGATGATATGCAATGCAATGGCAACAATACGCGATTAGATAAACCTACATTGTAATCGAAATGAAAATTAGGGTTCGGAAAGAAGAATCGTTACTTAGGCGCCATGTGTGTCGGAGGGAAGACTCAAGAGTTGCTGAGGATCGCCGGAAAAGTCGCCGGAAAGCTTCAGCCGCCGGAACCCTAAACGGAACAAAGACAATAAACCCTAAATCCCTTGAACTAGTGCTCCAAGATAGGTCAAAACAAAGGAAGGAGAGACATGCTTATCAAACCTAGGACTTTGGAAGATTGACACGCTAAGAGAGGTCGGAGAAGGAGACGCGATCGGAGATTGAAGGAGGAAGAGCTTTCGTCGCGTGAAATGCCGAACCCTAGCGGTTCGCGTTTTAAAAACACGATTCAGTCGACTGATGTGGAGCATCAGTCGACTGATAGCGGTTTAACACTGGGTTTACCGAGCCGGCCGATCGATCCGGCCGGCACGATCACGAACCTTCTCAGAACGCGGTTACAAGAGTAGCATCGATGGCCGATCGATGTTGCTCATCGATCGATATGCATATCACTGATCCGCCGAGCACTCGATCGATGGCCTTCTACTCGGTGAATCGAATACCATCATCCGATCGATGGACCACATCACGACCGATGGTCGGAGTCATGGAGCTAGCACTCGACCGATGGCCGATCGTATCGCGTTTATCGATCGATAATCGATTCGATCGATGTCCGATTTCCAGCTCAAAATCAAAATCTCGATTTTATCATCTTAATTGTTCCATTTTATCACGTTAGATCTTGTATCTTGAATGTATTGATGTTATACTTTTATTTATGTATTTGTTCATGTATTTTAATGTTTTATTTCATTTTTGCAAACATTAACATTCAACGATTTCCAAAACCTAACATCTCACCCTTTCTAAGTGTTGAAATACACAATCAAGGTAAAAGACTTGTTTTGTGAGATGTAATCTATCCTAGACATTCATTTCATGCAAACATATGGTAAAACATATGAAGCATGGTGAATACAAGACATCAAGTTGTGTGGCACTTGAGTATCACTCTAGATATTACCTTTACATCTTAACCACACATTTCTTGATACATGACCTTCCCAAGTGTGCCAATAATCAAAAGTACACACTATGACCTCTAAATCTAGATAGTGTCAATTTTATTGATTTTCATGTTTTCAAGATATATATTGACACAACCTAAAATTCTTTGAAATTAAAACTCAAGGATATTTCCAAAGTAATCATAACCTTAAAAGTAACCTTAAAGTGCCACCTTTATTATGGTTGAGTTAACTACCCATCCAATCAAGGTTGGCACACCTAAACCCATCTAGCGTGAATCAATCACGCTCTTAGGAACCCAAAACCTATTTGAGCTCCTAGGGTTAATTAGGTATTCCTTAGGGATAACCTCCCTAGATACCTTCCTAATGACCCTCCTAGGCTTGTTAGCCTTGGTCATTTTGGTCTTGCCTAGGTTAACTTTTGGGATTGCCTCACTAACAACCTTCTTAGTGGCCACCTTAGGTTTCTTCGAAACCTTAGCCACTAGGCACACACCATGGTCAACTCTAGGGATGACTTCCCTATTGACCTTGATTTTCCTAGACCTTGTTAGTGTTCCATAGTCAAATGGAACACTATGGTAAGCCACCTTAGGCTTAGGTTTGTGACCCAAACCTTTCTTGCCCTTGGTTGACTTTTGACTCTTAGGTCCTAGATGTTGACTTTGACTTCTTGACCTAAAAGTTTGACAATTAGACCCTTGAAATTGATTTTGTATCTTGTTTAAGGTCTTTTCCAATTTCTCAAGCCTTGACCTCAAGGCTTGGTTCTCTAATTCTAATTGCCCAATTTTAGAATTTTGATTTAAATCTTGGGCATTGGACTTCTTAGGCATATGCCTAGTCCATTTAGGGTTAATACCTAGATGTTCTTGTATTTTCTTAATAGATTCCCTAGGTATGGTTTTTCTAGGGACATTAGTCCCAAATTTCTCCTTATTATTAAGGTGTACCTTCTTAGCTCCTAAACAAATATGTTTGTTATTTCTAGCATGCTCTTTATGATAAATAGCAAGAGAATTAAAAGCATGCTTTTGCCTAGAAATTGAAGGTGCATTAACAAATTTTACCTTAGGGTTTGCCTTAGAGGCTCCCCCTACACGTGTTGCTCCTTCTTACCCTTTCTTCTTTCCCCTTGGGCATTGACTCCGGAAATGTCCCGGTTGTCGACTTGAAGCACACCACGCTCCTTGCTCTTTTGACTTGGGGAACCGGCATCCTTTGACTTTTCTTGACTTTTAGGTGCCGGAGGAGCTTTCTTGATCCTCTTTGGGCATTTGCTCTTATAATGCCCATACTCCCTACACTCAAAACACATTATATTATTTTTATTTTGAATTGAGGTGTTTGAGTTACCGATGGTGGTGGAGACCGGAATTGGACTTTGAGCTTCTTCATCTTGACCGGATGTTGAAGGCTCTTCTTGAGGTTGCTCCGGTATCAAGGATGGTCTCTCCTCCTCTTCTATTTCCTCTTCCGATCCGGAAGTTGACTCCTCACTTCCTCCCGATTCCTCACTTTCACTTGAGGATGAGCTCTCTTCTTCGGTCTCCTCCTCTTCTTCCGAATCTTCTTGGACCGATTCTGGAATCAACTTGTTCCACAATTCCTTGGCATCCCTATAGCTTCCTAATCTAGACAAAATATCGTTAGGTATCAAATCAATTAGCATTTTTGTTACCTTAACGGTTGTCTTGAATTTTTCCCGTTGCTCCTCGGTCCATCTCTTCATCTTGAGGATTTCGCCGTTTTCTCCTCTCGGAGCATCAAAACCTATAGTCACGGCAAGCCAATTTTCTATATTTGTCATTAGAAAATATTGCATTCTACCTTTCCAATACGCGAAATGTTCGCGGTTGAAGGAAGGTGGGATGTTGACGTCGTCACCCAATTTTTCTTGAAATTCCATATTCTTCCCTCTAGCTTCTTCAACTCTCGGCGGTTAGTCCGTAGAAGAGCCCCGGGCTCTGATACCACTTGTTAGGACCTTTGTAACGCTAGAGGGGGGGTGATTAGCGTTTCTTGAAATTCAATCGCGGTTGTGTCTACAAATTCGTTAGCGCAGCGGAATATAGATAATACAATAACAATAATGAAAACACAACACGCTAACACGAGTATATAACGTGGTTCGGAACCGCACGGTTCCTACTCCACGGATCGGGCTCAAATGAGCCCTAGCGATGCCAATCACACACCACTATCAAATAACTCCTTCTCGGAACAATCCGAGGTGGAGAAACCTCGCATAATATGATTACAACAATAATCAAATGAATACAAGCAATATAGTGAAATACAAAGCAATACAAGTAAAGGAAACACTTTACAAATGCTCTTTGAATGCTTGATCACTTGGTTGATCGAGTAGCACTTGGAGACCCTGAATTGCAGCAGCAACTCGCCCCAAATCGCCTCAAAGAACTATCACTTTTCTTCCACCACGAGCTCCATATATAGCTTCAACTCGTGAAAGTCGATCACCGATCGATCGAGACCATCACGATCACGCCATCGTTGTCGTGAGACAACGGCTAGTTCCACGTTGGATAAGTCCAACGGAACTACCATCACCGATCGACAGACCATCGATCGACCGATGGAGTCCCCACTGACCAATCGAGTCTCGACTCCATTCTCGCGGGTCGACTCGAGCACCGGCCGATCGGGATCGACGATCGATCGCCGAGCCATCGATCGCTAACCTAACCCGCCACATGGCACCAAACATGAGGTTTTAACTCAAGTATGGTTCCCCCATACTTGCTAGACCACCCTTAGCCTAGACCTAAGCCTTCTAGTCACCTCCATCAGCCTCACGCCTCTCGGATCCCTCCAAGTCATCCATGACTTGTTCATCCATCGCGCTAGCCTTCAGGTGCTTCCGTCGGCTATGTCATGCTAACGGTGTCTACACCGCCAAGGCACATTGGACTTACGCCGCCAAGACTCCGCTTGGACTTTACGCCGCCAACCATTGGACTTATGCTGCCAAGACTACCGCTTGGACTTTACGCCGCCAATATCAAATCCCTTGGACTTCAAATGCCAACCCATGTTGGACTTTCCATGCCAAGACCATGCTTGGACTTCTCAAATGCCAAGACCATGCTTGGACTTCTCAAATGCCAAGACCATGCTTGGACTTTCCCTTGCCAACCCATGTTGGACTTTACATTGCCAAGACCCATGCTTGGACTTTTTCCAATGCCAAGTGTCCCACTTGGACTTTCCATGCCAAGACCCATGCTTGGACTTTACCATGACAATTACATTGTAATATGTTTTTGTCGAAACATCAAAACACATCAAAACATCACTCGAGCCAAACTCGAGTCCTGGTCAATCGTGACCTGGGCCGATTGCACCAACACTCTCCTCGTTACGATAAAAGCTCCGAAAATGAAAGTACTAAACTGAAATAAAACTCTAACCGACGTAATAAAATGAAAACAAATAAACCTAGACGTCGGAGAAGAAGCACTTCGTTGTCGGAGAAGTTGTAGCTTTGCGGAGGCTTTTGGAGGCTTAGAATTGATGATGAAACCCTAGGTTAGGACCTCCTTTTATAGCCTTTAAGCCCCTCATCGAATGGGTCTTCAACCAATAGGAATTGGGCACAAGACTCCTTGAAAAATGGTGATAAAGCTTGACTCCTCGAGGCTGATTTTTGACCATCGGTTGAACTGATTTCTTGGCCAGTTGAACTGATGGCTCAGCAGTTGAACTGATCCTTGGCCGGTTGAACTGATGGCTTAGCAGTTGAACTGATTTTTGGCCGGTTGAACTGATTTTTAGACTTTTCGACTGTAATAAAGAGTTAGCTCGAAATATAAGTGAATTCGACGGCCACTTGCCATCCGATCTCAACATAGACCTTCCATGGGAAGTCTTGGTCGGATCGTCGCCTAAGGATGTCCCCGTATGGAGGACTCGACCTTACTTACGCTCACTCACACGAGCTTACCTCATCATTTACCTTTGAAGCCTTGCTTTCGGTCTCCACCTAATTCCTTCGGCTCCCTCCGAAGTCCTCCCGGTGTCGCCCGACCACCGCGGCTTCCTCCGGGTGTCGCTAGCCTTTAGCTCCAGCTATAGCAATCTTCTGGACACTCGATTCAACTCGTGAGATAATGACATGAGCTTAACTTTGTATCGTTTGCTATAATCAAAACTCAGGTTCGACTTAGGTGTCTACTGCACCAACACTTTAGACTTGTCTGCTTCACCACTTGTGTTTGTCCTAATAAATAATGATCAAGAAGTAAAAATTTGTTATTACCACTTGAACAAGATAATTAAAAAGTAAATACACTTGTAACTAAAATAAAATAATTGAAACATACCATGAAGTGATTAATTACACCTCAATTGGTGTTGTCGAAGAAGACGAATCCATTATTACTTTTGAGAACTCTGACAAAAAAAGTATAACATGATGCAAGTCAAATAAATTAATATTTTATACATTTTTAATTGTAAACAAACAACTAACTATAAAATTTTCTTTAAACAAAATGTACCACTTTCAAGTTTTTCTACTTCTTCTAAAATTTCTTCAACATTAATTGGCTCTAAACTTAATCGACGCCAATCTTGAGTACAAATTAGATTTTTTGCCACTCTAGGTGTCAATGAACTCCTGAAACAATCAAGTACCTGACCACTAGTATTGAAAGTGGATTCTGAAACAACTGTTGATATTGGAATGGCTAACACACCACAATCAATTTGAGCAAGTATAGGAAATTTGTGACAATTTTTCTTCCACCATCCCAAAATTTCAAAAGTCTCACAATATTCTTCAACTATTTCATTCAGATACTTGTCTAATTCTGACGTGTTACCATCACCAAAACTTTGTGTCTTTTGTTTCTTATACTTTGCAAAGATTGATTGTCTTTTCAAATCTATTTGACTAATATTTTTAGACACGATGTGTTGGTGCAATCAGCCCAGGTCACGATTGACCATACTCGAGTTTGACTCGAGTAGTATATGTTTGACAAAATGATTGACAATGTGATTGTCATAAAAAGTCCAAGAATGGTTTTGGCATTTAATAAGTCCAAGTCATGGGTACTTGGCAATGAGAGTCCAAGCCATGGGTACTTGGCATGGAAAGTCTAAGTCTTGTGTACTTGGCATGGAAAGTTCAAGCATGGATCTTGGCAATGGTAAAGTCCAAGTCATGGGTACTTGGCAATTGTAAAAGTCCAAGGGTGTGGTCTTGGCCACGTAAGTCCAAGTGTGTAGTCTTGACGGTGAAAATCCAAGTCATGAGTAATTAGCAATAGGAAAGTCCAAGAGTATGATATTGGCAGCATAAAGTCCAAGTGTGTAATCTTGGTAGTATAAGTCTAATATTTGACGGCGTAAAATCCAAGCGTTGTCTTGGCGACATAAGTCCAGATGTATCTTGGCAAAATAGACTCGGTTAGCATGACATAGTCGATAGAGGCACTTAAAGGCTAGCGCAAGGATGAAGAGTCACGGACTCGAGGTATCCGAGAGACATGAGGGTGATGGAAGTGGGTTGAAGGCTTAGGTCTAGGCTAAGGGTGGCCTATCAAGTATGAAGGATCATACTTGGGGCTAAATCTCATTGTTGAGGTTTATCAATCGACTGGGGTATTGGACAGTCGACTAGCCAAGTGTTTGACACTCAAGAGCCGAGTTGACTCAGAGCAGTTGACTAGGATTATGACCAGTTGACTGGTCAGTAGTCGACTAGAGGCTAGACTGCTGAATGTGCTCGAGCAGTCGACTGGAGGTATTTTTAGTCGACTGGCCATGGGGCAATCGACTGCTATGGATGACAGTCGACTGTTGTTTGCAGACACGAGCACAAAATGCTCGGTAGTCAACTGGGCAGTCGACTACGGGCTTGGCAGTCGACTACTGGTAAGGGCAGTCGACTGCCAGCGTATTCGTTGGCTGGAATGCCAGCATGGATTAAGTCCGTTGTGAGAATAATACTATGGGCAGTCGACTGGGGCCTTTTGGCAGTTGACTGTTAGGTGAAAATCTAGGTTGTGCAGAGGATAAAAAGAGTTGTTCGTAGAGGATTTAGGCCATCAGTTTTCCAAGGGTTTTTAGGGCGATTTTAGAGAGGAATTGTTGTTACATTCCAGATCTTCAAGAGTCTTTGAAAGCAACCAACAAGCAAGCAATCACAAGTTCTTTTGTAAAGTTTTCTTTACTTGTATTTGGTTATTGCTTAGTATACTTGTAGTATTTGATTGTATTTTGTATATTACTGTTGTAATCACCTTGTAAGAGGTTTCTCCACCTCCGGTGTGTCACCGAGAAGGAGAGGTTTTGATAGTGGTGGTGTTCATCACTAGAGCTCACTTGAGCTCGTCCCGTGAAGTAGGAACTAAGGTTCCGAACAACGTTACATCGTTGTGTTTACGTATGTTTGTTTTTATATCTATTGTGCATTTCTATTTGTATTTCGCTATGCACTAACGACAATTGTAGACAAGCACGCGATCAAAATCCATCAAAGGCGAACAAATGCTATTCACCCCCCCCCCCTCTAGCGACATCATCGGTCCTAACACGATGTTGTTATCCCCTGATTCTGAATTAGCTGAAATTTTTGAGGTGCTACTTTGAGGATCCATTTTCTCCTTATAATTTTTGTACAAAGCAAACAAAGTCTCCTTTATATTCTTTCCTGCTATTGCACCTTTTTCATCTCCATATAACTCGATCAATAGAAATTCCAAAAAATCTAATTTATGTCTTGGATCAATTACCACTGCAATATAAATCAACTTATTCATCTTCTCTTGATCTCCCCAATATTTGTCAAATTTAATTTTCATTCTCAATCCCATTGAATATACATCATGTTCATCACTTTCTTGTCACTCCTTTAATATTGAATGAATAAAACTGATTTCATGTACAAAAATGTTAGAAGTGACATATAAAAATCCTGAGTCTTTTAATGTTAACTCATAAAAAACTTGTAATAAAGATGCAAAGAGTCTAACATTATTTCAATCAGCACTTGTTGGCTTCCCATCAATAGTCTGTAACTTTGTTTGGACATTCCCGTCTAGTCCAAATATCATATCTCTATTGTCATTCACAACAACACCCTAATCTGTATGTTGAAGATATATTCTAAAGCATGGGTTTTGTTCATCAAATCTATCAAAAGCTCTTTCAAATTTTTCTACTACATTCAACATCAAATAAGTTGAATTCCATCTGGTTGGTACATCCAAACACAATGAATTCTTGCTTTCAATTTTTTCAATTTCTACACATTCTTTGAACTTGATTAATCTAGAAGGGGATTGCTTAATATATTTAATAGCATTCCTAACTCTCATCATAGATGGATTTATATCTTTCAAGTCATCAACAACAATCAAATTGATTATATGAGTTATACATCTCATATGAATGAATTCACCTTTTAAAATAGTAGAATCCCAATTAATCATCTTTTTCTTGAAACTATTGACAACAACATCATTTAAACTTGCATTATTAATAGTAATAGTGAAAATTCTATTAATTTCTTAACCTCTCAAGTAATTTTCAATAGCTAAATTGATTGTCTCGCCTTTATGACTTGTAATTGGATAAAAATTCAAAATTCTTTTATATAGCTTCCAATCTTTATCGATAAAATGAGTTGTCAAACGCATATAGTTAATTTTTTGAATCGATATCCATGTATCAGTAGTCAAACATGCAATAGACTTTTTAATTTTTCCCTTTCAATTTTATATAATTCAACACAATCACGTGTAACTGTCCATCTCGAAAGAATTCTAAACTTTGGACATACCATAGCCATAAATGATTTAAACTCTTTTCCTTCTACAAATTTAAAAGGCAATTCATCTATGATAATCATTCTAGCTAATATTTTTCTAGATGCATCCTGATCAAATTTTCAAGAAATGAGAGATCTCTCATCCTGTTTTGCACCTACCTGAAAACTCAATTGTATTTGATTTGTTTCAATAGCATGAGGATGTTTTTTGCATGAGGTCATATAAGATTTCAAACTTGTTGTTCCATTCTTGTATGGATCTAAAAAAAACTTCTTATCATAATAATTGCATTTGGCTTTAATCTCATTAGTGACATTAGTAAACTTCGTAAAATACTCTCATACCTCACTTCTTGATTTTATTATTTTCCGTTTGACTACTTTTCCTGCCACATGTGGTCTTATGCCTACTGAAGATCCAGATTGCAACATTGAATAATTATTATCAACATTCATATTTGAAAAATTTCTTTGCAACAATTTAGAAGTATAATTAAACTATACCTCTAAATCTAAAAGTTTTACTATTCATGATCATCAACCATCATTAATTCAAGAAATCTTCTAAAAGTTCCTAATTGAAGTGCGAAGAATAAAATTAGTCAAACCGCTTTATCTAAGCATGTACAAGATGCAGAAATGAAAAAAAAAGTTATTCCAACCAAACAAGGACTTAAAAAAGACAAACAAACAAATAACTTTTCTGAATCTAATGCCAAAAAAATAAAAGCATAAATAATATTTGCATATCAAGATCAAGGAAACGTCAGTTTGAGTGAGCGATCGCAAAAAAATGGAATCCCTCGACACTAAATAGATTGGATGATCGATTACTCAATCAGTAGCCCGAGATAGAATTAGTGAAAGACAGAGGAATACGAACCTGTGAAAGGTGCATAGACGAAATCAGTTGTCCCAGAATTCCGCCGCCCAACAGCTGGATGGCAATCAAGAGGTGGTCGGTGATGCAAGAGAGAAGTAGGGGAGACTCAAAAACGATCGGAGAACTTGAGAGAGGGCAGGATGCGATTTCGGAGGAATTTTGGAGAACTGGAGCAGTGGAGCCTGCAATTTGGAGACGGAGAGTTGAGATTTAGAGTTTAGGATGAGACAAAGAGACTTGAGATTTCAAGTATCGCAATTTTAGATTAAATCAAGACAAACAGTCGATTGTTTATTTACAACAGTCAACTGCGGTTTGTCAGTTAAATTGAATTTTTACAATTCAAATCCGAAATCAAACCGAATAAATCGATATTTTTTAATAAAAAAAAACTAAATTTCTAATTGGACCAGACCGAACTTTAAAATTCGATCGATTTTTTTGATTTAACCGACCAATTATACAACCCTATATTGCGCAACAATATTCTTAAGGAATTCCTACCGTTTAGATCATGCGACTATTAAAAGGATTTTCTCATACAGTAATTTTTTTTATTAGTATTAAGTATTTAAATTTTCAATTCGATTAGTTCAAAATAGACCCGGCCAAGGTCTGAGTCAAACCCGGAACCGGACCGTGGTCAACGGTCCGGTTAACCGAGTCAATGGGTTTGACCCGGACCCGTGACCGGACTGCCGATTAGGCGGTCCGGTCCCGGTTTTTTAAAAAACCGAACCGGAAAAAAAAATCGACGGTTTAAAAATTAAATCGACGGCTTAAAATTAACGCCACGATTTCTCACGCCTACTCGGCCTGCCCGACTCGACGGGTCGACCGTTTTTTTTTTTAAAGCAAAAAAACTGACGACCACGATTTCGTGGTCGTTGATCATCAACGGCCACAATTCGCGCAGTAATCTACGACGGCGTCGCCGACCTACGGCCTGGCCGTTGGATTTTTTTTTTTTATGTTTTTTTTTCCTATAAATACACCTCCATTCCCTTTCATTTTTTCACAAATCACAACTTCTCTTCTCTAATTCTCATTCCCTCATTTGCTTTCAAGTCTCAACTCTCAAGTCATATTTTTACAAATGTCTGGAGCTGGATCAAGTCGTAAGGGTGCGGTCGGTGCCAGAAAGGGAAAGAGCATAATGCCACCACCGCCCGAGTTCGAGTTCGAGCAAGGCGGCGATTCACCTCAATTCGATATCGGCGCCGACTATGATCTTGATATTTTCGATGATGAATTTCAAATACATCATCATCATTAAAGTCAAGAAAGTATGAGCAATACATCCAGTACGATGGCGGGTTCTACGGCTACAAGACCAACTCGAGTGCCTCGCCTCGCATCCGATATCTTCACCAAACATTTCGAAAAAGTAACGCTCACTTCCGGTGATATGCAAGCAAAATACAAATATTGTTCGAAATGTTACAAATTTCAACAAAGAGGAGGTTACGAAACCCTTACTCGACATGTGAAGAGAAATCATCCGGTGGAAATTGGTATTGATCGTTCTCAAACTTAAATTCCGACATTCTCTTCTCAATCGGGTTGGGGTAACGAATCTAAACTCTTTAAATTTGACGAAACTAGATTTAGAGAAGAAACTGCTAAATTTTGTGCAATTGAACAACTTTCTTTTAGTTTTAGTGATAAATTATCTTTTGAAAATTGGCTTTCTACAAGTGCAAATCCTTCTATTAAACGTATCTCAAGAAATACTTTAAAACGTACACTTTTAAAATTAGTCTTAGAACAAAAATAAGAATTGATTAAAGAATTTTCTAGTTTAAACAGTAAAGTTTTTTTGTATTCCGATATTTGGAGTGATCATTGGCAAAGTTGTTCATATATGGGTATTACTTGTCATTAGATTGATAATAATTGAGACATTCAAAAAAGATTGCTAGCATATAGATGTTTTAACGAAACACACATGACACAAAATATTTCACAACTTATTTTTATTATTTTAGAAGAATATGGTCTAACTTCTAAAGTTTTTTCAATTTCTTTTGATAATGCTTGTGCAAATACCTCTAGTATTAGTGAACTTATTGATATATGTAAACCATCAATAGGTGGAAGATTTTTTCATATTAGGTGTACATGTCACATTTTAAATTTGTGTGTTCAAGATGGACTTAAAAATTTAGGATTACATATTCAACCAATTAGGAGTGCAATTCATTATTTATGGACACATCCTCAAGTTATGAAAGAATAGAGAAAATTTTGTAAAATAAATGGTATGAAGCCTAAACGGTTTGCACGTGACGTTCCAACTCGTTGGAATTCTACTTATAAATTGTTGTTATCTACTTTTGAATACAAAGATTTATTATGTATATTTTTTCATCAACATATTCAATCACGTGATATTTATTTGTTTTCAAATCAATGGAATATATGCACTAGTATTTGTGAAATTTTAAAAGTTTTTAGTGATGCTAGTGACCAATTATCAGGTGTTTATTATCCAACTTCATATTTAGTTTTAACATATTGTTGTAATATTGCATATATTTTTAATGAACATATTCAATCAAATGATATTTATTTATCTCAATGTATTTATGTAATGAAAGAAAAATGGGAAAAATATTTCTTAAACATTCCTGAAATATTTTTATGTGCTTTTGTTTTAGATCCTAGACTTAAATTAGATGGTTTGCAAGATATGTTAGCATTATATTATGAATCTTTAAGCCCTATTATCGAAACTACTCCTAATATTACTTTGATTTTGTTTAATATTAAAACACATTTACATGATATTTATAATGAATATAATATTAAATATGGTGAACAAATTATTGAACATGAAATACATCAATCTACTACAACTAGTATTATTACTTCTAAACTCACTAAAGCACAATTGTTATTAAGGCAACGGACTAAACGTCCACGAGGATCCTCAAGTTCCAACAGAACTCGAGAATTATTCACTTTTTGATTATAGTGATGCAGATGAAGAAAGCTTCGACATTCTAAAATGGTGGTCGCAAAGAACTCAAATATTTTCAATCTTATCTATAATGGCATTTGCGATGGAACAAGCTTTTAGTATCGGAGGAAATACATTGGACGAGAGACGTTCTAGCTTAAGGCCGAAAAATTTGGAAGCGTGATGTTTACTCAATGATTGGTCAAAAGCTGCAAGTCGAACCCAACATATTAAAAGTAACGAAGAAGACCAAGATGAAACAGAAGGAACATCCGGAACTACGACGACGGGAGGAAATACCGAATACGACTGAAATGTATTTGATTTTTTTATTGTAATAGATTTTTTTATTTAAGTCCAAGATCTAATATATTTTGTATTGAGATAATGAAATATTTGATAGAGTTTTTATAAGTTTAATTGTGCAATTTTTTTTATTTTAATTATTACATCATTTTTTATTTTTTTATTTATTCGAACTGTGAATCAGTGGCGGTTAAGGTGATTTTGTCAACTGGACCGGCGGTTCGACCCGGACCGGACTCGGACCGACCGGACGGGACCGTGGTCAGGTCTAGTTCAAAGGATGATTGACTTTATTCCACGGATCTCTAACGGAATACTAAATAATTTCTAAATAATATATATTTCATCGATCATCAGAAGAAATCTAAAAATGTTTACGTAGACCGTCTCAACAACAATAGTGTCTTAAATTTATCATTTCATTTGAAGAAAAAATCTACAAATATATCATGATTAAAAATTAAACCATAAATATTTAAAAATTAAATTGAACGGTTTGCTAGTGTATTATAGTCCTAAAAGCGACACGGTAATTTTCTCTCAAATCAAGTCGATGCTGAATTCCTCCACCCTGCAAAGGGTACAATCTTTTATTTTCTTTTTTTTTTTTAGAAATGCTTGATCCATTCGCCCCGCAAAGGGTGCTAATTTTGTTGAATTTCTTTTAAAATGATATTTTTATTTTTTTTAAAAAAAAATCTATTTTAGCTTTAAATTTAAATAAAAAATATTTTTTTATTTGAACCATATCAAATTGAATCGAATCGAATCGAACTGGATTAGAAAAAAAATAAATTTTAATTATTCCATCAATAAGTTTCATATGAAAATCATCAATGATATCAAATTTTTTTAAAAAAAATGTGTTGAAATGATTTGTAAATTCATTTTTATTTTTAATTTTGAAATTATAGGAAAAAATTTAATAATACAAATAATATTAATAAAAATTTATTTAAATATTTTTTTTATTATTATTTAATATTTATTTACAAGAAAATAAAAAAAGTGATATGAAATTAACAAAAAAAACTAAAAATTTAGTTATTTTTATCAAACATTTTAATATAAAAATAATTGACAATTTTAAAAATCTAAAATTTATATCAAAGTTTTTAAATTTTTATTAAAGCTCCAAAATTTAAAAAAAAAACTGAATAAGATATTATTGTGATTTTAATCGCCTAAATGTTTTGAAAGAATTGAGCCTTCTAAGGAGTTTTTTTTTATGAAATTCATTAATGAAATAATTAAATTTTTATTATTTTTATTTCATAATCCGATTTGGATCAATTTGATTCGATTTAAATAAAGAAAAATTATTATTATTATTTAAATTTAAGATTGAAATAAACAAGAAGGCCGTATTCTAAGAATTAAATGATTAATTAGTAAAAACTAAAGTATTTTTAAAAATTCAGAAAACTGAGTGTGCATTATGGAAAATGCCCAATAAGTTATAAATCAACTATGATCAAGCAATGCACTTTGGTCGGCATCATATTTACTTAATTTTACGCAGAACAAAGGTATATATATATATATATATATATATATATATATATATATATATATATATATATATATATATATATATATATATATATATATATCAAAAATAAAAAAACCCCAACATCATTCATTAATTGTCATCTGAGCAATCCCCAGTTCCCACGTACAAGAACTTGGACCGCGGCGCCTCAACTCGGCTGTGCAGGGTACTGAAAGCGTCTCAGATCCGAAATGTCGAGGTAAACGCCGATGGCAGTGAGATTCTTGGAATCGGAGCAACCGTGGAAGCCGCAAAAGCTGTGGCAGGAGGTGAAGTCGAAGCTAAACGGCGTGCCCTCTTCGCAGCCGAACGGTCCGAAGGAACCAAGGTTGGTGTCGAAGCGTAGCGACCTGATCACCCTGTAGTCGGAAGCTTTTGACACTCCGAAGTGTCCTCTGATGGAGGTTAAGTACTCGTCGAGACAAAGGCGAATCTGCCAAGATAATATTTGAATTTAAAAATAGAATAGAAAAAAAAAAAGAAAATTTTAAAGATTTTATAAATATAAATAATGTTAGACAATATTTGAACGTTGACTAAGTACGACGATCGACCACAAAGATGCATGAGAAATTAGGAGGGCACTTGGTCGACAGAAAAAATTTTATTTTTCATTTTTATTTTTTAAGAAAATAAATCATCTCCCGTTTTTCAGAAAATAAAAAAATATTTTCTAAAAAATTAAAAAACATAAAAAAAAATCATTTTCTATTTTTATTTTTATTTTTCAAAAAATAAAAAAGTATTTTTGAAGAATTGAAAAACACAATAATATCGTTTTCTATTTTTTAAAAATAAAAAATAAAAAATTCTCTACGAATCAAACGCTCCTTGAATTACTCACAGAGTAAAAATTATCGCCGTGGCCACCGTGCCTCTGACCGAGTTTTAGTTGTCCATTTTGTTCTTCGTAGACCATTTGGATAGAGTTGATGGCATCTTCGCCATAAGCGATAAGGATCTGCTTCACCCTTCCGTCGCCTTCTGATTCATCCCAATTGGAGGAGTTTTTATCGCAGGTGCTCCGCTTTGTTCCGAGCTTTACAATGATATCGCCGTTTAAGATATTGACCTGCAGCGAGCAATTGAAATACAAGAAAGCAAATACAGCAAGAGAATGAGAAGAGAAGGATCGAAATAGAGAATCAATATGAATCCGAATGCTTACGTCCATATATCTTTGAAACAGCTTTCCCTTATGAATTTGTTTGTGTAGGTTTGGGATTTCTTGCGTTATATAATGTCCTAACCCAAGGAATAATTTGTTTGTGCAGGTTTGGGATTTCTTGCATTATATATATAATGTCCCAACGCAAGGAATTAATTTGTTTGTGTAGGTTTGGGATTTCTTGCCTTTTAATGTGTATTTTAGAATTTGATCACGCGAGGAATATGAGACGACGACGTACGACGTGGATGTCGAGATCGATGTTTAGCCACCGCAAACAGCGAATGCAGCGGAAAAGGAGAAGTAATTGGTAGCTAGGTGACAAATATAACGCCAATAGATTGATTCACTTCGATGTCCAATCCAAGCCCCAGTAATTACATAGGACACCTTGTTCTTTCAGGATCTCTTTTCTCATCTTGTATAATTCATCCGGTCCATGAAAAATAGATGGATGACTCAGGGAATTACTCATGGCCGAACATTTTTAACTGGTTGACTAAGAGTCGGATCGATTTTCTAGCGTGCCCCTCCGGCGTTCAAATTAGAAAGTGAACAAAAATATAGAAATGAAGTCAAAAAAAATGGAACGGTGAGTTAGAAAACTACTTGGTCATCTTATCCTCCTTCTAATTACCTTTATATAGAGAGAGAAGAACGTGTCGTAATGAAAGGAAGATTAGAAAACGTAAAAATATGACGTGTAGACGTAACTTTATGGAGGAGAAATTAAGAGACGTGGAGATTTGACGTGGCTTTATGGAGGTAAAATCAAGAGACGAGCCGACTTAACTGTCGAAATGAGCTCAGGCGTGACTTGGATTAACTTAAGTTGACTTGTGTTTAGTTTGACTGGGTCAGATTTTGCTTACTTTGACTTTCACCTCAACTTGACTATTGACTTATCCTTGTCACTTAATTTAGTCAAAGGAGACATAAGTCCGACTAATTGAACTTGTGCTACGTCCTCGTCTTAGGGACCTGCGAGATCGTGGTGAGTTATGGCAAGATCTCCATTAAACATGCTAGACTTCGTATACCAAGGCTACAATGCTACTATGTTGTTGCAACCGTCAAGGTAAGCGAGGTCATGGTTGATGCAATGGTTGAGATCTCAAGACATGGAAATCTTAAAGGTAATGAAGATCATTTTTGGTGTGCCAATGTAGATCATCATAATTGTTGATCTAATGATCGAGCTTTTTAATCAAACGGCTAAACTTGTGCTGAGTCCTCATCTCGAGAATCTACAAGGTCGTGGCATGTTATGATGAGATCTAAGGGGATCTATTTTGGCATGTCGAGTGTCTAACTTAGCATGCTGAGCCATGCGGTGGTGTGGCCATGCAATTACAAGCGTCGAGGCAATCGTAGAGATCAAATTGTGACGGTGGAGATTTTCTGAATCATGACTTATGATCAAACGACCGTACAGACTCTTGCCTTTTGAATCAAATGGTTGTGGATGACTACTTCATCTTTATCAGGGCACAAAGAGCTTGGTTGTCATCTCCTATCTGCATGCCCATCTTCTAGTTTGATTGCCCATCTTCTACCTTTCGAGCCTCCGGCCATCTCCGTCAGCTTATAAGTTATCTTTCCCCACTCTTTTGTGCATTTATGTTTGAGAGTTCCTCATTTTGGTTTGAGAGGACCCCTACTAGATTCGCGAAAGAGGATAGGTTAACCCTTAGGTTAGCTTTTGAAATCCCCAGTTCTTTGTTGGTGTAATCGGCCCGGGTTGACTCGAGTTTGACTCAAGCAGTATTTTGATGATAGATAAAACTTATGACATGGGTTAGCATGGAAAATCTAAGTATGGGACTTAGTGTAGAAAAGTCCAAAGTATTGCGAAGTCGTGCGCTTGGTGCATTTGGGAAGTCTTGAGGACTTGGCAAGTTCACTAGGCTCGGGGTCCTTGAGTCGGTGAAGGATGATATTGCGAAGTCGTGCGCTTGGTGTATCCGAGGGACCGTCGAACGGAGAGCGAATGGAGTGAGGCCCAAGGGAAGCATACTTCGAGGGCAAGAGACGCGAAGGATGACATTGCGAAGTCGTGCGCTTGGTGCATCCGAGGGACGTAGGCCGAGGGAAGAGAGCTTCGGTGGAGAACTCCATGAGAGATGAGGTGGACTTGGCCAAGTGACTAAGACTGAGTGTCGGATGCTCAAACTCGGTGTTTGAGGGTTTACCCGATGGTCGAATGCTCAAATAACTTAGTGTTTGAGGTTTTACCCGACAGCAGTCGACTGGCATAGGTGTCGGTTCGACTGATCCAAGTCGACTAGGGTTCGACTGGTGTTAGACTGTGTTTTGTGTCCTAACGATCGGATCGACAAGGACCGTAGTCAGTCCGATGGAAGTGTCACGACAGAGAATGCTCAGAGCCGGAGGATCCGTTGGAACTTGTCCAGCGTTGATCAAATCGTTGTGAGACAACGGTTATAGGAGCAGTCGACTGGGGCCTTTTGGCAGTCGATTGCTAGACGCGAAGTCAGCTCAATGCAGGTTATAAATGGAGCTCGAGATGGAGGATTTTGCCAAAACTTTTGTGAAGCTTTTGGAGGGGAATTGCTGCTGCATTCCAGACCTTCAAGAGCCATCTAAAGCAAGCAACAAGCAAGGTTTCAAAGCAAGCATTGTAAAGTGCTCTTTACGTGTATTTCGTATTTGTCTTTGTATTGCTTGTATTTCATATTACTTGGTGTAATTGCTTGTGAGAGGTTTCTCCACCTCCGACATGTTATCGAGAAGGAGTGTTGTTAGTGTCGTGCGCATAACACGAGCTCGTTGAGCTCACTCCGTGGAGTAAGAACCATTCGGTTCCGAACCACGTATATATTGTGTATTGTGTGTGATTGTATTGTTGTTATTATTTCTATTGTTTTCGCTGCGTATATTAACGACAATTATAGACAAGCACGCAAGAACAAACGAACTCCATCGTACGATGATTGAGGGCTATTCACCCCCCTCTAGCCGACCACCAACGTTCCTACAAGTGGTATCAGAGCCAAGGTAGCTTGTTGAGGACTAACCGCCGCAACAAGCACTACATCAAGGATGGCCCGCTCCAATATTCATTCGCCTAAGTTTGAAGGGGAATTTGAATGGTGGAGAAGAAAATTGGAGGTATATCTAGAAACCGATTTTGACTTTATGCTAATCTTAGAAAATGGTTTCGAATTGCCTAGGGATGAAAGCAATAGGCAAATTGAGAAGCCAAGGTGGACCCAAGACTAAATCAAGGACTTCAAGATAAATCTCAAGGTAATCAAATTACTTAGTGATTTGATACCTAACAACATTTGGTCTAGGCTAGGTAATTTTAGGGATGCTAAGGACCTATGGGACAAGGTGATAAGATTTCATGAAGAGCCCACATTGGTCCATGAAGAGGAAGAATGTCCATCAATATCCGGATCCGAGGATGTTGAAGAATTGCCCACCACATTCGAAGATGTTGATGATTTGGTGGAGACCTCCACCTCTAGCATTGAGGGAGAGGAGAGACCTTCTATCCCGGAACAAGTTCAAGAAGAAGCTTCAACATCCGGGAGAAGCGAAAATTCCCTATGTAACTCAAGTGTTGTTATTATAAATAAAAATCATATAACATACTTTGAGTGTAGGGAACAAGGGCACTATAAAAGTAAGTATCCTAAGAAGATGAAGAAGGTTCAACCGACACCAAAAGTCAAAAATATCGAAGTCCCCACAATTAGAAGCAAGGAGCACATTGTGTTCTTCAAATGCAATCAAAGGGGGCATTATAGAAGTCAATGTCCTAGGGGGAGGAAGAAATGGCAAGAAGGTATATCTCATGTAGGGGGAGCTTCCAAAGCTAATCCTAAGGTAAATTTAGTTAATGCACCTTTAATTTCTAGAACCAAGAAACATGCTAAAAACTATTTTAGTTCTCTTGCAATTATTAATGAAAAGCATGCTAGTAGAAATAATAAGGTTTATTGTTTAGGTGCTAAGCATGTAAATTTATCTAAGGATAAACCTAGAACCAATAACACTAGAACTATTTTACCTAGTGAATCAATTAGGAGAATAGAAGAAAATTTGGATATTAATCCCAAAATGTCTAGGCACATGCCTAAGAAGAAGAGGTCTTCTCAAAAACCTAATAAACAATCAAAATTGAGAAAATTAGAATTAGAAAACCAAGTCTTGAGGTCAAAACTTGAGAGAATGAAAAGCCTTTAAGATTATAAAAAATTTTATTCAAGGGTCAAATGCCCAAAAGTTAAAACCTAGGGTTCAAGAACGGTCTAAAGGCAAGGAAGGTTTGGGTCACAAACCTAAGCTCAAGAAGACTTATCATAATGTTCCCTTTAATTATGGAACAATTTCTAGGTTAAAAAAATCAAGACTAATAGGAAAGTTATCCCTAAGACTAGCCATGGTGTGTGTTTAGTGGTTAAGGATTTAAGAAAAAATAAGAAAGCCACTAAGAAGGTCATTAGGGGAGTCACCTCTAGAGTTGACCTAGGAAAGACCTATTTGACTAAAGTATCAAAACAAAAAAGGGTCATTAGAAAGGTATCTATGGAAGTTATCCCTAGTGAATACCTTGTTAATCTAAGGAGCTCCAATAGATATTGGGTTCCTAGGAGCGTGATCGATTCACGCTAGATGGGTTAAGGTGTGTCAACCCTAAATGGATGGGTAGTTAACCTAGCCATGGTGAGTTTACACACTAGAATGTGTCAATATGCTTTGAGAAGCTAAAAAATAATTAAATTAGCACAAATAGGTCTTAAAGGTAATGGTGTGTCATTTTGAGTTTTTGGCACACTAGGGGGATAATGACATTAAGGTAAAAATGGACTTAATTCTAGAAATGACAATTTGGGCTTAACACCTTAGTATTTTACAATTGTCATGCTTTATTTGCGTTGTCATATCATGACATCATTTCCATTTTTATCTCTAAAAATGTCATGATCATGTTGACTTATTTTTATATGTCATGAATGCTAACATTTTATTCACATGTCATGACATCATGATTTTGGCACATGCTTAATTATATCATATATATGTCATAATCATATCATGCATAAAATAAAATTTATTTAAGGACCATTGGCATAACTTGAAGTCTCATGCATAAGGGAATCAAGTAGAGTTGCCTTAGAATATGCATGAGATCATTAAAGAACAAAAACCCACATTTTACTAGAATATTTGACTTGTATGTGTTTTACACATCTAGATACAAGTGATATGTTTAGGAAAAAAGAACTAAAGGCTTCAAAAATATTTTGAAAATATTTTGAAAAACCTTGGTGAAGTCTATCTTTTGATAGCTATCACCATTAAATGGGATGATACAAAAAAGGCTCAATATTGAAGCTTTTCTTAACTTTTGAACTTTGTATCAATCTCGCTAATTTGTGGATAAAATAATTTTCTAATATTTTTCACCCATAATGATTGTAATAAGTAATATACATACAAAATTTCAAGATTTTTCAACTTATGTATATTTACTTATGAATTTCAGAAATTCATTTCTGAAAATCAGAAAATCACTGATTATCGATCATTGCCAGGAGGCGGTCGTGATGATGGGAAGAGTCGATATCGATTGATCAGAAAATTGCTGATTTCGGATAAATCATAGTGGTTAGGCTCATGTTCAGCTATGTGTTGGTCCCCTAACCACTCCTAACCCTAGGACATGCTTGGGAGAGCATTAGAAAGGATGGAAATCCATTAGATATGGACTAGGAGAAGTGTTTAGGGTGAGTATCAATTTTTAAGGTGGATGAGAGTTCATTGTTGAACTTTGCCTTAATTTTGATTGTTTTAATGTTCCTATTGGCTTAGGGACTCTCCAAGGACATTGTTGGTGCAATGGTCAAGGGGGAACAAGTCTTTAGGGGGAGGTATCCATCATAGGAAGATGGATGAGATTTTTTTTTTCCTCAAGGGAGGAAAATTGGGTTGCCTCTCTTTAAGTGATATGGGACTTATCACTAGAAAGATTGTAGACGTGTGTTCCTCCAAGAAAGAGATTGTAAGATCTCATTGGGATATGAGACATTCATACCCTTGGAGAGGACCTTTTTGATGTATGTCAAAAAGGGGAAGAAGTTATCAAGTTACCAATTGGATTTGGAATTCTCATTGGGATATGAGAATTGCTAATTAGGGATAATTGGTAGACTTGAGGGATAGTTTTGTCAATCATCAAAAAGAGAGAGATTGTTGGTGTAATTAGCCCGGGTTGACTCGAGTTTGACTCGAGCAGTGATGATAGACAAAACTTATGACATGGGTTGGCATGGAAAATCCAAGCATAGGGCTTGGTGTGGAAAAGTCCAAAGCATTGCAAAGTCGTGCGCTTGGTGCATTTGGAAAGTCTTGAGGACTTAACAAGTTTACTAGACTCGAGGTCCTTGAGTCGGTGAAGGATGACATTGCGAAGCCGTGTGCTTGGTGCATCCGAGGAACCGTCGGACGGGGAGCGAATGGAGTGAGGCCCAAGAGAAGCATACTTCGAGGGCAAGAGATGCGAAGGATGGCGTTGTGAAGTCGTGTGCTTGGTGCATCCGAGGGACGTAGGCCGAGGGAAGAGAGCTTCGGTGGAGAACTCCATGAAAGATGAGGTGGACTTGGTCAAGTGGCTAAGACTGAGTGTCGGATGCTCAAACTTGGTGTTTGAGGGTTTACTCGATGGTAAGATGCTCAAACAAATAGGTGTCGGTTCGGTGATCCAAGTCGACTAGGGTTCAGTGTTAGGTGTTTTGTCTGTGATCGCTAAGCCGAGGTGAGCGATCGGCAATGATCGCCGAGAGATGGCGATCAAGCGATGGAAGTCGTCGCGGCAGAATGCTCGCGTGGCCATCGGGCGCGGCTACGAGGTCGAGTCGATCAATCAGCGATGGTCATCATCAGTCGACTGATAGAAGATTCGTTGGAACTTGTCCAGTGTGGATCAAGTCGTTGTGAGACAACGGCTACAGGATTAGTCGACTGGGGTCTTTTGGCAGTCGACTGCTAGACGCGAAATCAGCTCGATGCAAGTTATAAATGGAGCTCGAGATGGAGAATTTTGCCAAGACTTTTGTGAAGCTTTTGGAGAGGAATTGCTGCTGCATTCTAGACCTTCAAGAGCCATCTAAAGCAAGCAACAAACAAGGTTTCAAAGCAAGCATTGTAAAGTGCTTTTTATGTGTATTTTGTATTTGTCTTTGTATTGCTTGTATTTCATATTACTTAGTGTAATTGCTTGTAAGAGGTTTCTCCACCTCCGACGTATTGTCAAGAAGGAGTGTTGTTAGTATCGTGTGCATAACACGAGCTCGTTGAGCTCACTCCGTGGAGTAGGAATCATTCGGTTCAAAACCACATATATATTGTGTATTACGTGTGATTGTATTGTTGCTATTATTTTTATTGTTTCCGCTGCGTATATTAACGACAATTGTAGACAAGCATGCAAGAACGAACGAACTTCATCGTACGATGATTGAGGGCTATTCACCCCCCTCTAGCCGGCCACCAACGTTCCTACATTCTTATCGGTTACGAATCCTGTGATCGGAGCAACACCCCCATCTATTAAAAGACGACTTCACCGCTTTCTTTCATGGTCAGTTAGCCGGAGGTTTGCGATTTCCTCTTTCCTCTTTCTTCAGCGATCTTTCCCAATATTTTCGAATTCCCTTACAACAATTGACTCCTAATTCCTTTTGCATGATCTGCAGAATTGTCATTATTTTTTGTTTTTATCATCTTCCTTTGAGTGTCGAAACCTTTCACTTTTTCTTCATTCCGAGAAAGAAGGAGAACGAAGTCTTTTATTTCGCTACCTGACCTTCAACCAAATTTCTTACGAACTTTCCTACTTCCCATAAATTTTGGAAAACTAGGTACTTCTTTATCCGACCTACTCTTGCCTTTCAATGGTCGACCTCCTAGTAAATGGAGCTACCATCAGCGCCAAACTGAGCCATTATAAAGAGCTCCTGCCCTATCAGGAAATAGCAGGCACCCTAAACGACCTCCACTTTGACATCAACTTATTACTCGAGGAGGGGTTACTTTACTACTTTGGGTTGATCCCTATAGAGAGTGATCTCAACAGTTCACTTGGTAAGATACCCTCGAACTTAGTCTTATATGAAAACGAGTACTCACTGCTTCTTTTTTCTTTTCTTTTGTAGCTCAAGTCATGTTTAGGGATTCTCGTAACATGCACATGAAGTGGGTTCGGTCTCGAGTCAGACCTCCCTCAGGAGTTCAGTAAGAAACAACTGCCTCGAAAACCTCTGAATCAATCGAGTTACCTCCTCTAAGACCCACTCTAAGGATGCCTCAGTCTGAGATCAAGGGAAAGAAATGTCGATGGGCATCTCAGCTTGAGACCAGAGGAAAAGAAATATCGATGGGCGCCTCGGTTCGAGACCAGAGAGAATGAATTTCTAGATGAATGCCTCGGTCTTAAACCAGAGGGAATTGAATTTGTCGATGGATGCCTGAATCTGAGACTAGAGGGAAAGAATTTGTCGATGGATACCTTGGTCTGAGACCAGAGAGAATTAAATTTGTCAATGGACACCTCGATCCAGAGACGGAGAAATAAATTTACTGTTAGACGTCTCAGTTTGAGACTATAGGGAATTGAATTTGGCAATGGACGCTTTAGTCCAAAATCAGAGGGAAAGAATTTGTCGATGGACGTCTCAGTCCAAGACCAGAGGAAAAGAATTTATTGATGGATGTCTCAGTTTGAGACCAGAGGGAATTGAATTTGTCAATGGACGTATTGGTATGAGACTAGAGGAAAAATACTAGAAACTTTTAAAGAAAAAGAAAACTTTAGAAAAAGACATAATTACTGACCTATGAGTCGGTTTATACTCGATAGGGTTGTATATGAAATATATTCCAAAGTCACCTCAACTCCTTTCCAGGCTTATCGAGAAGAGAATAGTAAGCTTTCCCTCATATCCATGGTCATAGAGAGAATAAGCTCAGGTCGATCCCATGACTCCATAAGATCCACAGAGTCTGGGAGAGAAGAGCAAGGTCGATTCCTCGAGTTTGGGGAGTCGATGAGAGAATAATAGATTTGATCCCTTGACGCCAGAAGATCTACAGAGTTGGAAAGAGAATAATAAACTCAGGTCAATCTCATGACTCCTGAAGATCCATAGAGTGTGGGAGAAAATAACAAGCTTGATCTCTCGATTCTAGAAGATCTACGGAGTCAAAGAGAGAATAATAAATTTGATCCCTCGACTTCAGAAGATTCACAGAGTCGAGGAAGAAATAATAAGTTTGATCCCTCGACTCTAGAAGATTCATAGAGTCAAGAAGAGAAAAATTGAGGAGAGAATAAAAAGACCGAACTTGTTATGACCCGAAACAAGAAGAGTAAATGTCGCATTCATATGAAAACCAAGGGCCTTGTATTAAAGATTCTGATTGAGTAATTCAGACATTTGAACTTGGGTTATGTATTAAGTCAATTATCTCGTGTGCATCTTATCATAAACAAATATTGCTTCATTAGTTAATCACATTTTCCCAACAGCAAACAGTTGCTTTCATCCTGGATCAAAGATGATCCGATGATCCATTGAGTACAAACTGCAAAGATTATTCCTTTTGCAGGATTGAGATTCGCACCAATGCTTCAAATGCAAGAGTATGCATTCTTCTACTAGTATAATCTTGATTTTCATAATCCTCTTGTGTCTCTCATCTCAACGTTTCAACTCGATTCCCACATATGTCGCCAATTTAATTCGGTCTGAGATCAATGGATGGGATGACATAGCGAATTACTCACGACCTAATACTTTTGACTGGTTGAGTAAGAGTTGGGTCAGTCTTCGATATGTCGATCTAGTCAAATCGATCTTCTTCGGTAGATCTCTATCGAATCAGCCTTTGACAGGATTTTTTTCTTGCATCTTGGGAGGTCGGTCGTCAACGAAACTTCGAGAGATCGATCTTTGCTTGCGTCTTGGGAGGTCAGTCGTCAACGGAACTTCAAGAGATCGATCTTTGCTTGCGTCTTGGGAGGTCGGTCGTCAACGAAACTTCGAGAGATCTATCTTTGTTTGCATCTTGGGAGGTCAGTCGTCAATAGAACTTCGAGAGGTCGGGCATCGCTCGCGCTTTAGGAGGTCAATCGTCAGTGGAACTTCAGGAGATTGAGCTTTTTCCGAAGAGGAGTCTTCTAATCTGCCAACTATTCAAGCTTGGATTGACTTGAAAACATGTTAGAAAGGGCTCAAGGCATACATCGGCATGATCCCTTCAACGCTCACATCAGAAAGCGAAGAAAAATATAAAAATGAAGAAAAAATAGAGCGAGTTAGAAAATTACTTAGCCACTTCATCCTCTTTCCAATTACCTTTATATAAGGAGAGAAGAATGTGTCGTAATGTAAGGAAGATCAGAAAACATGGAGACATTACTTGTAGACGTGATTTTATGGAAGAAAAATCAAGAGACAGAGACTTGACATAGCGGCATGGCTTTCTAAAGAAAAAATTGAGAGACGACGACTTAAGCTGGCCGAAATGAACTCAGATGTAATTTGGATGAATTTGACTTGACTTGTGTTTAATTTGATTAGGACCAAATTTTATTTTGACTTTCATCTCAGCTTGATTATTGACTTATCTTTGTTTCGTGATTCCACCACATCAATAATCATCTAATTTTTTTCCTCCATACGTTAATTATAGTCAGACCAAAAATCATCGTAATTTACTCTCTACGATGATCGGGAGAACTAGAAATGCATTTGGATTGGCCAGTTTCAAACCTTTATATCATGGAACATACGGAGGTAATACATGCTTTTCTCACCCTTATATAAACAATTTTCTTGGCGACGGATATGTGTACATCAAGTTATAATGACTAAGTATGCAATCCGAAAATGTTTCCCATCCTGATAAAAAGAGTATGCATACGTACATACAGAAGCAAGATCGACAGGTAGAGAACGATTTCAATTATGTTAATTAACAGTGACAATGTGGTTGCAGTGAGTGGACCATCTAGAATTGGAGCCCAAATATAGTATTCAATCACTACCCTTGGATGGATCGCCAGCCATAAACAATAAATGTTACATGCATCTGATTTTATGAATTAACTTTCATGGAGATCATGATGATATACTTCTGTATTGCCAAACACATTACTCGAACTCGAGCTTATGACGGTTGTAACGATGCATTTTGGTGGCAGGGCATATAAACTTGAGACGAAATGTTTTGGGGCCACAAGTTATGTGTCATCATCATATTCGTCCCCCACCAAGTGATTGCCATCATAGCCCTCTCGTCCTCCGGCTCCAGCAATCGTGTGGTCTCTCCATCTGCGATCCCGCTCCATGGATTGCCCAGGCGAATACTGGTGCTCGCCTTCTTCTGCCAAGGACAAAAAGGCAGCGAATTAGTTTCAGCAAAAAAAAAAAAAACTGAAACAACGTGCGTAATAGTGGAAAATCAAAGAAGGAATTCTCAATTGATTAATTTGACTTGCAAATTGGATGGAAACAAAACAAGGGCGCAATTGTCATCATATCAGTCCAATTATTTGCTTGCATGTATATCTGTGGTCGACGAAGGAAATAGATATGATTACTGTATCTATCATGCATATTTACCACTTTCACCATCTGATATATCGGCAAGCCTTGCGATTGCAGCAATCAATGATTGTTCATGAGCCTGCGAGCATAGTTCTTCAGAACAATATCGTGCGAAATACATGATATGGGCAAAATTTTCTTACTTTCAACAAGTTCTTGGCATCCTTCATACCCTTAGGATTAGGATGGCTTGCGCTAAAAACCTTCTCCACCTGATTGAAAGGTAAATTGTGTTAAAAATTACTTGACTGGCAAAAGACAATGAATTTCTACGAGGCATACTTCTTTAATAAGTATCTTCGTGTCAAGGATCTCAATATCACCAGTGTTCTTGTCGATGCCATCCGGGGGTGGTTGTATAGGTTTCTTTGTCTGCTTTTTCATGATTCCTCTACCTCTTCCTGCTCCTGGGATTGCACTGCCACGGCCTGAAGGTTTTTTAGCCCCACATTCAGGTACAGCTGGACCAGGACGACGACTGATACCTGGATTGTCACCATCCCATCTTAAATCTTCAGAGGGAATCTGCAAATCATTTGAGTTACATGATTGAGAAATATCAATTGATATCAAACTAGATATGATAAATCATTATTGCTCGTGATGTCGACCCCGAAGCCAAGGTTCGGGAGAAAAGCAAGATGATTCAATGTTTATTAAAATGGAGGGGAAAGAAAACCATTTAAATTTGTCACAAAGCTCAGAGACAGCATTACCTGACACACCAAAAATGTTATCGAGCACAAATAAAGCTGCAAACATGACATTTATGAGCTGTGTACAAGTAACTCGAAATAGATGGGACTGTCATGAGCTGATGAATTATGCACTAAAAACTTAAACCTGGTAAGATTTAGTTAATAATCACTTGCCATTCACAAGGCATCAAGGTATAAAACTTGTTAGCTATGACAAAGTCATAGCCAAACTCGACAAATCACTCCAGGTATATTTGTGATGAATAATTAATAAAAAAAATGGGTCCCCAACTTTAAAATTTAAGAAAATGGTCTGATATACCAAGAAGATGAAAAAAAAAAAACCAGGACTCAGTTGGTAAGTGCAAAGGGGCAATTCTTAAGTGGGCAAGGGTCAATTCCTAGGAAGGTCATGACTCTGGGCTATTGACGGACTCCCTCCTTTGCACTTGTCACCTGAGTCCTGATTTATCTCCTCCACCGGTAGGGACAGCCGAAGGGGACCACTAATGTGGCGGTTCCACATAAGAAGATGAAAAAAATTATGCAATAAAATGAGAGAAACTTGGCATGTCAATGGTAAGAAAAACACATCTCCAGCTTCAGTTTAGTAAAAGATGCATTCTTTTCACTTGCATCATACTGTCTACCTTAATTTGTTCCAAAGATAAGAACCGAAAGAATTGCTATAAAAAGTAATTTGCCAAGTAAAAAAACAAATGCAAAAATATTAGTAGGCCAATGAGGCAATCTGTAAAGAGCATTTTTTAAAAGAAAAACAATGTTTTGAGCCAATTTGAAGGATCTTTCGAGTGTTCTGTGAGATATTTGAGGGTCACTGAGAGAGGAAACGTTGCAGATATTTTATCACTACAGCCAAAAGCATGCAAACACTCTCCTATGCAGAATAATAGACAAGTCATCTACCTATTTATCCATCTCTGGTTCAACAAATGCAACTGCTAAAAACAAATCTCTGACAAGGACAGACACCTTATGCACACCATGTAGTAATCAATGGTGCCTTGACCACTACTGCACAAGTACTCTGACTGATCCAAATTCACATAGCTCTGACCATAATTAAAATTTCCTACAATACATCTACTTCAACTAAAGAATCGCAAGCAGTATCGTTCGCCATCACTATTTGCCATCTTCCTCCTCATTAGAGCGGCCGACACCCAATGGAATGGAATGATACTATTCTAAAAGAGTATTGTTCCAGTAATTGGCTGAAACATGGAATAAAGTGGAAACGTTAAACCTTTAGTAGATCACAATATCCTAAGAAGGATTTTATGATCATTAAATATTTTGTTTGCATCTTGTAACTTAATGCTTTGCACATAATTTCTTATTTTTGTTTATATGCTATTTTCTACTAATAAATGTATTTTTAAAAATCTATGAAACCTCATCTAAAAGCAGAAAAGAGTGAGCAGAGTTTCCATAAATGTGAAGCTTTGAGTGCTGCCCCCAGATCCTCAGATGGCTGGAACAGTTGGATGCCAATTGGCAACTGCATGACAATAGGAAGGCAACATGGAGGACCTTACAAGACCAGCAACAATACAGACATGTTCAATTTCTTGTTTAAACCCTGACTCACATCAACTTTGCCCCTCCTCTTCCATCTAACCCTCCAGCAAGTAAGACAGACTTGTTTCAGAAAAATTGCCAATACAACTGATTTGGAGATGGGAACCAGATTCGATTGCATTTAGTGTTCCAAATCGTTGTAAATGAATTGGGACCTAGGATAATGTGATTCAAGGGTTGGAATATGATTGTGGTCATCTTGGTTATAACTACTCAAGTTGTTAGAAAAAAGCTAAAGAGCAAAACATGAATCATGCAGTTCTTAAATAAAAGAAACAATCAACTTACCTCCTTCAGATTAACCCATTCCCATGTCTCGTGCTCTGTGCCAACATCATAAACCAGTGCATGCAAACCCTGTCAAGTGTTGGTGCCCAGAATATTCAATAGTTAATAATGCATTAAGAAAGATGAGGAACAGTAAAATCACCACAAGACTTACTTCCACCGGGTTGTAATCATGAATAACAGCTTCATAGAAGTTATTATCGTCAGGCCACCTAGTCATGACTTTACGCCCAATTAGTGGGTCATATGGTGCTGTTTTAGCTAACTGAACTGGAGCAGGTGCACTAGAAGAATTCTTATTTGCCATATGGCCTCTTCCACTAGGACCTGAAGAAGAATACTGCATAGACTTCATTGAAGAAGCACCAGGTACTGCCTGACCCTGCAATTTCAATATCACTTTAATAGAAGATGTAGGATGCATCTATAAGTTGCATAATGACTAAATCGTAAGCGGCTATAGTATATTTTTCATCAACCAGATAACTTACAGTCTTAGGTTTCTTGCCTTTGGCTCCTGTTGTAGCTGTCCTTTTAGCAGTTGACGGTGATGGCTGCATGGGAGCTGCAACAGGTTGTGAGTGCAATCCCGTAGATGGTACATCCAAAGACAATGATGAAACAGGCTGTGTTCGTTGCCTTTTTCGCGAGGCTGAAATGGTAGGACTGGGTGCAGGAACATCTGATTGAACATTACTAAAAACCCCAGACTGGTGTCCACCTTCTTGTCTCCATTCCCTATAAAAAGTTGACAACTATAACAAAAGATATTAAACTGAGTCTAGATTCATTAGCATACCTTATTCTTCGAATAATATCATCCGCATTCACCCTATTTAATAGTTCTCTATGTTCTTCATCTGACACTTTGAGCTCCTTTCTTAGTTCAGTTATTAGACTTTCTTTTTCCTGAAGAAATCATTCCATCAGGCATACAACATGAAAAACCCAAACCAATGAAGTAGCTATGACAATTCAAACAGAAAATTACCCATGTAATGGCATCAGATTGAGCTTTAAATGCTCGAAGAACAGAACAGTATGCTTCCTGCTCAAGATGATGTATTTGGATCTCCATATCACTTTGCACCCTAGCATATGGAATTGCACCGACTGTGGTCCTCCCATTACCAATCATTTGTCGTCTTACACCTCTGTTTTGATGGGGTGGAGGAAAATCGTCATCAGTTCCTGCATCCACTCAAATACCATCACACTCCAAGCAAACCCGTAAACAAAACGTAGGGAAGTTCATATTTTGATGTATAATTTCTACTAATATATGGGAATTCATCATTCTGGAAAAAAAGGTGCACATATTACATTTATGTTCAACTCATAAAAATAGTTTCAGTTAAAACAAATGTGGCTTTATCATCATAACTCAGAAATAGAAATTTTGAGGGCCAAACAATGAAGAAACACGAAGGAATCTAGATCTAAAAACCTCACAGTAGCAAAGATAACTGAACAAGCATGTTAATTCGAAGTTTAGCTCCCCATTTTTTTAATTTGTCGTCATTCTTGTCTTCCTTGTTCTCTCATCAACCATAGACACTATTGAGACACAATGACAATAAAATTGCAAATGAGTCGATGACTATCTAATACAAACAAAGAAATTGAATATTAAAATTTTATATTTTTTAAAAGTTTATTTTAGTAAAATCACCTCCCAAGGAAAATAAGCTTTCAAGTTTAAAAGGAAGTGTTTTAAGATGGAAATCATTTTATTTTAGGGTGTTAAATAATTTTGTTAAATTTAATTTATACGATACTTTTGGTAGGAGTTTAATGTAGAATGATCTATTTCCTAGTTTGCAAATTCTATTATTTCCTATTTAGGTTAGCATCGAGGTCCAATTCTCCAGTTTTTTTTTTTCATTATTTAATTTGATAAAGGTTCCACTTGTTTATTTTTGAGCAAGAATCATCTTTTACACGGTGACCCTAATACGATGAAATATACGGTGATCCTAATACGGCATGGGATAAGATGATATCAAAGTTGAAAATATTAGCCAAAAGTGTATTTGGTAAGTCAAAGGGGTACGCACCACCAAGTAAGGAATCTTAGTATTGAAATGAAAAAGTACATGAGAAGGTAAAGGAAAAAAAAAACGGCCTATAAAGAATTATATATTTGTAAGAACGAGAAAATTTAAAAAAATATATAATAGCCAAGAAAGAGACTAAGAAAGCAGTGAATGAAGCTTGAAACTTTTGAATGGTTATATCGAAAATTAGATTAAAAAAAAAGAGAAAAAGACGTTTATAGAATAGCAAAAGTGAGAGAAAAGAAGATAAAAGATCTTAACCAAATAAGATGTATTAAAGATGAATGCAATAGGGTACTAGTAAATAATAGAGAAATAAAAGAGCGGTAAAAGAGGTATTTTCATCAACTTTTTAATGAAGGTTTAGATAACCAACTTAACTTAGGTAATTTAAGTAATTCAAATGAGTATAAAAATTTAAATTTTTATTGTATAATTCAAATTTCAAAAGTAGAACAAACTTTAAATGGGATGCAAAATGAAAAAATCGTTTGACCAGATAATATTCTAATAGAGATATGGAAGTGCCTAGAGAAATAAAGTATTGAATGACTTACAAAATTATTTAATATGATATTGAAAATAAAAAAAAATATTTGATCAATGGAAGATAAGTACTCTCATTCCCTTATATAAGAATAAAGGGGGCGTACAAACTTATGCAAATTATAAGATTATTAAATTAACGAGTCATACCATGAAATTTTGGGAAAGAATAAAAGAAAAAAGATTAAGGAAGGAGATCATGATTTTTGAAAATCAATTTGAATTTATGCCTGGAAGGTCGACAATATAAGTCATACATCTTTTCACGAGAGCAAACACAAGATCTACATATGATATTCATTAATGATATGGAAAATTCTAGGAAAAAAAAAGTATTAGCGTAACATATATTGAACTAATTAAGGATATGTATGAGAAAGTAACAACCAGAGTAAAAACTTCAGGTAAATTAATTGAAGTGTTCCTAATAAAAATAGAGTTACATCAAGGATCAGCTCTAAATCCCTATATTTTTACATTAATCATGAATAAACTCATTGGATACATTCAAGGCACAGTATCATGGTACATGTTGTTTGTAGATGGTATTGTTTTGGTAGATGAGACACGTGAATGAGTAAATGCTAAATTAGAATCTTGGCAGAAAACACTAGAAGTGAAATAGTGGCTTAGTAAAGTAAAAACAGAATATATAAAATTTAAATTTAGTAATATTAGGCGTAATGAGACAATTGTTCGAATGACGAGTTATCTGGAACTGAGAGTTTTAAGTATTTAAGATCATTTTTGCAATACGATAGAGAGATTGAGAGAGATGTCTTTCATATAATACAATCAGGATAGTTGAAATGGAAGAGAACATCGAGTATTTTATATGATCGTAAAGTCCCTCTAAAACTTAAAGAAAAGTTCTACAAAACGACGATTAGACCTCTTATGTTATATGACGTTGAATGTGGGACTACGCTCGAGCACATGAACAGAAAATGAGAGTTGCAGAGATGAAGATGTTAAGGTGGATATGTAGACATACGAGGATGGACAGAATAAGAAATGAAAACATTAAAAAGAAAGTTAAAGTTGTATCTATTGAGGAAAAACTCCGAGAGACACATTTAAGATGGTTCGAACATGCATTTAGGCGACCAATAAATGCTCTAGTTAGGCGATGTAAAACTATGAAAAATATCATAGTTGTTAAAGGTGCCTCTCCCCTCAAGGCGAGAAGCGCCACTAGGCATTGTTACTACGCCTGGAGTTATCCCAGGCGCAGCGGGCCAGGCAGGCGAGCTCAAGCGTGCGCTTGGGCTCGCTTCGACAGGTCACTCAGCGCGCCTGAGTGTGTTTTTTTAAATTATTTATTTAATAATCAATATAAAAAGCTCCCACACCCTAATAATCCAACGTAAAATATGAACGAGCAAGCGCAGCGCAGAAGAAAATTTTATACAAAGAAGATAGCAAAGAAGGAAAAGGCTCAAAAAGGTTTCAAGTAAGAAATTTTTTTATTAAAGTCGATCATTTGATTAGCGTAAATGATTAACGTAGTATAGGATGCCAGCGCGGTCGTCGTGTCATGGCTTCGCGTGCTCTACGGGGGACGCCGCAGTGTCGTGCGACCTCCGTGTTGGTCATGCAACACCGTCGGAGCTTCGCGCGATGTCTCGCAGCGTTACGCGACCTCCCCGTTGACCGCGGCGACGCCGTCGTGACCCTCGTGGAGGACGCGCAACACTGTTGCGGCCTCCGCGTGGAGCATGGCAGCTTCGCTGGGCGTGGGGACTTCGCAAGGAGCAACGGGGAGCGCAGGTTTACACAGTCATTTTAATAATAAACTCCTCAAATTATAGTTCAACTATATGAAAATTTAATTAAAATAATTAAAATTTAATAAACTTATCTTATTAATTTTAAAATATTTCATAAATTATTTTAAAATTTATTTTATTAATTTATATATTATTGTTAGAATATTATAAATATAGCTAGGGATAATTTGTTATCCCTAAATAGGGTTAAGGATAATTATTTCTTAATTTATCTTCTAGAATAGAGTTTGATTTATTCCTTAAGAATAGGTCCTAACTTTGCCTGTAAATAAGGCTTTTTTTATATAATAAAGTAGATTCTCTTTTCTATGAAATAACATAGTATCAAAGCAGGTTTCCACGCCGCCTCTGCTCCTTTCGCGACTTCTTTCTTCCTCGCTCACGGACGCGGCCTCGTCGCGACTTCCCTCGTCGTCGCGGCCTCCTTCCTCGCGAACGCAGCCTCCCACTTCCCCATGACATTCTCTGCGCTTGGTCTCCCTTCCTCGCGACCTCTCTCCCCCTCGCGATCCTTCCTCGCACACGCGACGACAAGCAAAGGCGACCTAGGGTGGCGATGTTCACCGTCGCCCCCTCCGTCACCCCCTCTACCCAGGGCCCCGGCCCCGCTCCCGTCAAGCCTCCGACCGCAGCGACCGCAACAGCTCCCTTCGCGCCCCTATCGTCTGCCATCTTGTCGTTGTCCCTTCCTTCTTCGACCGCAACGGCTTCCTTCGCACCCCTGCTCGTGTCCCCTTAGCCTTCGTGGCCCATGCATCCGACCTCGTGAACAAAAACTTCAGTCGCACCCACCTCTGGCGGAGTCCCACGCCGAGCGGCCAGGATCGACCTCGATTGGACACAGGGTTAGTCGCGCCAGTGGCATCCCACGGCCACCACTTGTCGAGCCTGGCCCGGTCTCGTCGAACACTGTGCATGGCGTTAGCGAGCACACAGGATGATACACCGCGAGATCTCGCGACCTTACATTCCTCGGCTATCTCGCGACCTTTTCTCACTTTGTCTGGGAGAGTTCTGGTGTGCAATCGGCACCACAGTGCCATGTACCCATCTGATTTCTTTGCCGAGGCGAAGGTCGCCACCTCCATTCCCTATGCCCCCGTCTCAACTTGGTCAAAGACCTCCACCTCCTAAGGGTGGCAAAGGACGTCTTTCTCCTTTTTATGTGTCTTTGAGTTATCATCGTCTTTCTCCTTCCTATTATTTTTGTCTTTCCTCCTTGTCGTCTATTTCTCTTCCGAAGACTGCAGGAGATGCATTTGTCCATCCAGAATGGAAACAGACTATGCTGAACAAAATGAGTATCTTACGGAGCTGTGGGACTTAGGACCTCGTTCCTCTACCACCAGGAAAGTCAATTGTTGGTTGTCGATGAGTATATATGGTGAAGGTTGGTTTAGACGGAACGGTTGATCGGCTTAAGGTTCGTCTTGTTACTAAAGGTTATACTCGGATCTTTGGATTGGATTATGGGGACATTTTTTCCTCTGTTGCCAAGATGTCCTTTATACGTCTATTCATGTTCATTGCTGCAATTTAACACTGGTCTCTTTATCAGTTAAACATAAAGAATGTGTTTTTACATGATGACCTGCTCGAAGAAGTCTACATGAAGCAACCTCCATATTTTGTTGCTCAGAGAGAGTCTTCTGTGTTGGAATGTATACTGAAAGCCTAGCTCTTTTGTATGAACATTTTTATTTTGAAATAAGAATCACATGATCATTGTTTGCACTTTATATTTATTATATGTGTGCATATTGTCTAATACTTTACATTGTAGATAACATGGTGCTTGGTGTGGCACAGAAGATCATGTTATCAGTCCCTTGTAGAATATAAGAAGAGGCTCACAACCAAGATGGTTTTGAATGACCGTAGCATGGTTGTAGTGTAGTTTAGTATTGTTTTTGTCTTGAGCGTAGAGTTACCTAGTACACTTAGGTGTATTGAGCGGGGCCAGCGTAGAGGTGATTGATTTATTCTTCGACTCATGGTGAATCGGACCTCGGATATTATGTTGTACATGCTCTTAATCCCGATATAATAACGGACACATGTACTTAGTATTTATTTCTTTGATTTACCAAAGGGTGAGATTTAGATGGATTAAATCAATATGTCCGGTAAGTTGAGAAATGATATTATTTACATGGTGTGTCGTTGATTATAGGAGGAAACCGTGTCCTATATATTAGGTTGATGATGTCCCCTTGAGAAGCTCATAAGGTTCATCATGTAAACCCTGCAGGTTGACTTAGTCGACATGATGATAAGGTTGAGTGGTACTACTCGAGGAGTTAGATGTTAATTAATTGATGGTCAGTAAATCAATTAATTGACGGACATTCGATATCTTAAACACGGGGAGATGGATGTCTGAATAATGTATGGGCGTAATAATTTATGGGGGTGGTGAGGTAATTGATGATGATCCTCTAGTGGAATGGAACATCGTTGATGGATCAGTTTGTGTGGATTCCGATCCATCGGGTGGCGAGATCGACTCCTCCTCATGGTCCCTATCGTAGCCTAATATAAACCTCGTGAAGCCTAGATCGATGATGGAAAACAAATCCCTAGATCCAGCGGTGGAGATTAAATCTCTAGATCGGCGGTTGAGATTAAATCTCTAGATCAGCGGTTGAGATTAAATCCCTAGATCGCGGTGGAGATTAAATCTCTAGATCCGACGGTTGAGATTAAATCCCTAGATCCGACGGTGGAGATTAAATCTCTAGATCAACAGTTGAGATTAAATCTCTAGAACCAAGCGGTTGAGATTAAAACCCTAGAGCAAGCGGTGGAGATTAAAAGCAAGGCTTAAGCCCGACTACTATATAAGGGCTTAAGGTGGGCGAGGTTGTTGTAAGTTGGTTGGTTTTGGAGATTGGGTTTTGCCTTTCGTTGGCTTAGCGTGAGAAACCCTAGGAGATTAGGGTTTGGCCCTTTGGTTGGCTAGGGTTTGCGAAGGTGGCGGCGTACTATAGGAGGAGCTCTTCTTCTTCCTAGAGTGTGGCTGGCTCCTTCCTCTTCTTCCCTCTGCCTTGAGTCGGCCTTCGGCTATTCCTCTTCTCCTCTTCTTTTCCTCTTGGCGTAGCCTGAGGAAGCTAGGATTGTTCCTTGTTGGTTCCTTGGTTGGCCGTCTTATTCTCTCTATTCTTGGGGCGTGCATCGATCCTTTGTGGATTGGTGGTTGGCTCAGCGAAGGAAGGGAGTTCTTCTTTCTTCGATTGAAGAAGATCTAGGAAGCTTGACTTGTGGAGGATCTTCGCCCACGAAGTCTCTGAGGAGGTTAGGGCATCGATAGAAGATCGAGAGGTATAAAAGTTTTACAAGTTTTATTATTGATCTTTGCATGTTCTTATTAATATGATTGTATGTGTTGATTATACATGTCTACATCCGTATGTATTTGTATAATCATGGACCCGAGATAAACCAAAAGCCGTGATCAGTCGTCTCGTCTCTCTTCGTACTAGCTAGAAGAGCTTGGTTGTGAGCAACTAGTTTGTTGGCGATCGCTAATCGTTAACTGACGGCGACGAATGGTTGAGCTTAGAAACTCGTCCCATCCGGATTAGTTTTCATTAGTGAAAATTTTAATCAGGGGACATGGGAGCGATGAGCCTCGAGCCTGATGCCATCATTCTAGTCTTGTGTAAGACTTGCGAAAATCTTTATATGGTCTCAGTAGTCACCCGAGCATGGGTTCGGTAGATTCGATGTGTAATTGATGATTGGCGTGACTCGAGCGAGGTTAACCATTCATCTTTTATCGCCACTCGTCTATTGATTGCATCTACCTAGTGGTTTATGTTAATGATATTGTCATCACGGTAGTGATCACCTGGGATCTCACGCGGGTGAAACATCTTTTGAACATTTCGAACAAAAGATCTCGACAGACTCAAATATTTCTTGGGGATAGAAGTAGCACAGTCCAAAAATGGGATCATTATATCCCAAAGGAAGTATGTGATGGATATTCTAGAAGAAATAGGAATGTTAAACTCAAAACAGTTGACAACCCTATGGATCCTAGCGTCGGCTCGTGCGAATCGGAGGAGCATCTGCGGATCCGAGCATATAGGTGGTTAGTAGGGAGACTAAGTTACCTTATTGTTACTCGTCCAGATATCTCATTAGCAGTAAGTGTAGTAAGTAATTTCTCAACTCTCCGTATAAAGAACATTGGGATGTTGTGATTGCGTTATTGATATATCGAGGCACTCGAGAAAAGGTCTTTTGAGCGAAGGCGAAGGGCGTACTCGAGTCGTAAGATATTACGATCACAGTTAGGCGGGATCTCCCATTGATAGGAAATCTACCTCTGATTTTTGTATATTTGTCGAAGATAACCTTGTTTCTTGGAAAAGAAAAAAGCAGAATGTTGTGGCAAGATCCAGTGCAGTATCGTATGGTAGGATCGAGAAGCTTATATGACTCAAACCGTTTTAGTGAGCTAAGGTTTGGAGATGTTACCTGAAATGTCACTTATATGTGATAACGAGCCGCCATACGTATGCAATCAGTTTTTAAGCGAGAGAAAGCGTATTGAAATTGGTATCATTTGCGAAAGAGAAAGTTATATCTGGAAAAATATCTACTAGTTTTGTTAACTCACATGATCAAGTAGTAGATATATTTACTAAGTCACTGAGAGGTCCCCGACTACATATGTAACAAGCTGGGTGCATATAATTTATATTCTTCAACTTGAGGGGGAGTGTTAGAATATTATAAATATTGCTAGGGATAATTTGTTATCCCTAAATAGGATTAAGGATAATTATTTCTTAATTTATCTTCTATGATAGAGTTTGATTTATTCCTTAAGAATAGGTCCTAACTTTGTCTATAAATAAGGTTTCTTTCATGTAATAAAGTAGATTCTCTTTTCTATGAAATAACAATTATAAATAATAATTTTATTATTATTAAAATTTATTTTATTTTTTAATCTTATTTAAATTATTTTTTTATAATTTTCTTTCCATAATTATTTTATTTATTTTTAATAATTTTATTTTTAATTTACGGATATATTTTCCATCATTAATCTAATGAATTACTGATATAAATTTATGATATATGTATTCATGGTTACATTTTTTTTTTCAGAATCCAAATTAATGTCGACTTTTGAAAATTTGGAGAATCGAAAAGATCCTGGTTGGAACTATGGGAAATTAATCAATCCAAAAGACACTAATTCCATGCAATGTGTTTTTCTTGGCAAAATTCTTAAGGGAGGAATTTTTCGTCTAAAGCAACATCTTGCTAGAGGTCATCGAAATGCCAAAGCATGTCCAAAATGCCCTAAGCATGTTAGAACTGAAATTCAAGTTTACATATCCCAAAAAGAAAAAAGTCAAGCATCAAATGGACATGAATCATGATTTTGATGAATTTGCTGAGCAATTGGAAAATTTGGAAGATAATGATGTGTTTCCAATCTCTCGAAAAGGGAAACAACCATTATCAAATTCAACAGCGAGTTCCATGGCCCCCATCCCCCTTGTTTTCTCAAGTCAAAAGACAAAGACGGTTGGTTCACTTAATTATTTCTTTGTCAATAATATAGATCAAGTTGTGAATCAAGGAAAGCAAAAAGGAGCAAAAGATTTAAAGAAATATGATAGATGTCAAAAAAAAGTGAGAGAGTCTATGGTGCAGTATTTTGCCAAATGGATGTACGATGCATGTATTCCATTCAACGTTGTAAAGTATGATAGTTTTAAGGAATTTTGTAGAGCTGCATTTTATTGTACTCATGATTGGAAGCCCCTAAGTTACGATAAAGTTAGGGTAATTTATTTAAATAAAGAAATACAAAGTACGAAAAAAAAAATTGAAAAAGTTCGAGACAGACTATAAAAAAAATGGATGCTCATTAATGGCTGACGGATGGACTGATTGAAAAAATAGAACTTTGATTAATTTTTTGATGAATGGTCTAAGAGAGATAATATTTTTGAAATTTGTAGATGCCTCCGGCTTTTCTCATACCGATATTAAGTTGTTTGACTTACTTGAAAAGTATGTGGAGCAAATCGGTCCAAAGATTATTGTTCAAGTGGTTACAAATAATGCCACTGCAAATGTTTCAGCAGGTATGAACTATGAAATGTGAATTCAAGTGGTTACTTTCTAATAAGTATTAGATTTGTTACTCATAAGTAATAACATAAATCTATAATATGCAGGGAAGTATTCGATGTCAAGATTTTCACATATATTCTGGACTCCATGCACTGCCCATTGTCTGGATTTAATGATTGAAGATTTGTTCAAAATTCCAGTACTTAAGAAGGTTTATGAGAGGGGTATGATGGTGAATGGCTATATATATAACAGACCACAAGTCTTGAACATGATGAGAGAATTCATAGGTCAAAGAGAAATGGTTAGAATTGGGAAAACTTGTTTTGCCATTGCTTTTTTGATATTGAAGAGGTTTCAAAAACAAAAGGTAAATTTAAGAAAGATGTTCACTTCAAAAAAGTGGATCACGAGTCGATTTGCGAAGGAGGCAGAAGGTAAACATGTTACAGAGATTATATTGATGTCTTCATTTTGGAATCATATTGTTTATGCCATTAAAGTTGGTGGCCCACTTGTTAAAGTGCTTCAATTAGTTGACGGTGAAAAAAAACCTGCAATGGGGTACATATACGAGGCTATGGTTTGAGCTAAGGAGGCAATTGCTTTGGCTTTCAACAACAATGAAGAGAAGAACAAAAAGATTTTTGAAATCATTGATAAAAGGTGGACAGATCAGCTTCATAAGCCTTTGCATGCAGCTGGCTAATTTTGAACAGAATTCTCTATCACGAATCCAGGAGACAGAAAAAGATGTTGAAGTTATGAAAGGACTGTACGAATGTGCTGAAAAGATGTGTGAAGATATTGACCTTCAAGATAAAGTCACATATCAACTCTCAAAATATAAAAATGCTAATGGGCTTTTTGGCAGTTCTATGGCCATTCGACATAGAAATAAATTATCACTAATTATATGTGTTGTTTTTTATTTCAAGATCATAAATTCATAACATATTGTTGAAAACTTAAGTATTTGAATCTTGAAATTTTGGATATATCATTTGACAGCTGAATGGTGGTCGGCTTATGATTCTCCAACCCCACAATTGCAAGATTTTGCTGTGAGATTCCTCAACCTTACGTGCAATGCTTCTGGTTGTGAGCAGAATTGGAGTATGTTTCAACATGTAAGTATTTAAATTTTAGCATTGTGTAGTTGACATTTGAGTCTTGAATCTTGATATATTAATTATAATTATTATTATGAACAATTAATGAAGAACGAATTTATTTTAAAATTTTCGAAGCTTCATTCGAAAAGAAGAAACATGGCACAGAAGCGTTTGAATGATCTGGTCTTCATTAAATATAACAGGGCATTGAAACGTCGATATGATTTGCGTGACAAAATTGATCCGATTTCATTGGATGATATCGATGATAGCAATGAATGGTTAATGGGAGGATTGGACAATGAAGAAAATAATCTAATCTTTGGAGATGATTTGACATGGGGTGATGTAAGTCATGCGTCTGGGGTTGGTGAACAAATTTATGATTTTAGATCTTGTGCTTCATCTTCTTCAAACGAAGTGAGGGAATCTACATCCAAAACAACAAGAAAAAGGCCGATTTCACATCTTTTGGATGAAGAGGAAGAAAAAATTGATGTTGATCAAGAAAGTGATGAAGACCAAGAAGAATACAAGTCCGAAAGTTCTGGGAACTCTGATGATTCGATGGAAGAAGATGAACTTGATTTGGATGATTGAAGAATTTTAATCGTGTTACTAATTACTGTGGATTTATTAATTATTTTTGTTTTGTGTGACATTGCAACTTAATTATTTCAGTTTTTAATATATTTATTCTAAGATAAAATATTTTTTAAACGCATTTAAAAATGTGTGTCTTGCTTTAGTAAGGCGCACGCCTCGCCTTACGCCTGTGCCCTGTGCATCAGGCTCTAGGGCCTTTGTGCGCCTCGGTGCGTTTTGCGCCCTTGACAACTATGACAAATACACACATCAAACAAGGAAGAGAAAGACCAAAAAAGACTTGGTTAACAATAATAAAATAAGACAATTTATTTAAGTATAGATGATGATATAGTAGGGGATAAAGCCTAATGGTGAAGAATGATTTATATAGCCGACCCCACTTAGTAGAATAAGGCTTGGTGGTGGTTGTTGTTATTGTTGTTGTTGTTGAATCATCTTTTGTGAGATAGTTATCCCTCAAGGCATGTCAATTCCATCTCAATTTTTTGTGTGAATTTTGCTTTGGTTACAGTGTTGCATAACTATCCTATTGCTAGATGCATGTTGATGGTGGAATGTCCTATTATTATACAAGAAAAGCAATAAAACAATGGGCATCAATCTGGATATATATCAATATGGGCCAACTGATTTAGATTGAAGTCAACATAAGCCAATTCTGACCAAATTCTTTTACTCATTTGAGGGTCATTCAAAAACTAAAATTTGAATGGAAAATCATAAAGATTTGTTTTGTTGATCTCATTAATCTGAATGAATACGTCTAGAGTTAGTTCTAGAAAGTGAGGAGAGAACCTGGGAGAAGAGGAGTGATGAGAGTAGAGAGGTCTAGCTTCAAGAGAATGATAAAAGGAAGCAAAGATGCACTCTATTATAGGAGAAACAAGAAGGAAGAGTTTGTGGCCTTCATTTGTGTTTTTAAGGAAGAAGTTAGCGAAATTAAATTACTTGTAATTGGTGAATCATGCAAAAGTTGTGTCGCTCATTTTGTGACTTACCATAATACATTACCATGTTAGCAGTAGTAGCAAAGGGCAATGAACTCCATAAATGTTGCCAATGGAACCAGGGTGTGTAGGCCTTTCGGATCGTTCATTGAATATATAGTCTGAGGAGGGAGTAGTACCACCTGATGGACTAGCAACATAGGCACCAAAATAAAAAGGAATTGCTGGTTACAGTGGCCGAACGATGTTGAGGCAAAAGGATTGTGGAATCACATGCATGGCATATTGATCCGCATCAAACATGATTTGCCAATTTGGATTGGTGAAAACTTCAGGTATTATGATCAAACAGTGTAAATAACGGGACCAACCGAGTTCAGCTCCAACACCATAGTTAGGCCAAAGTAGGATGATAAATAGTGGAGAAAATTGTCTATTTGGCATTAACTTCTCAAGTGGAAGAAGTATACCTTTCAGCCTAAGCTTATCAAATCCTCTCGGGTCATTGTCTGGGATTTTACCCCCTTACTCAGACATAAAAGGAGGGCATCCTAGTGCTCGCTCATTTCCATTTTATCTTAAGCTCCAGATAAATGGACAATCAGGAAAAAGGTCAACTATCCTAATTTCACAACCTTGCCTCTTTCCAGGGAAGAGCTATATTCGAGCAATTTCTTATACTCAGTGTATTTTCTAATGAAATTCTACAAAATAAACACCCAAAAAGGTAACCCTAAAATCGTGAGACTATCATGATCCAAAGAAAGGGATGCTAGAGAAATCTTACCACTGCTATCAGAAGGACCGAATTCCATGTCAGGAATCCCTTAGTTACCAAACCCCCGATGTGTAAGCCCTAAACCCCAAATCCGTAGAGTTCAAGACAGAGGGGTTTCCCTTCACTGCGACCAAATCCGCGGCAAACAGATCCGCCGCTTCAGCACCCGCTTCCCGTCGCGAACGACGAACAAACTGTACGAAACAAGCTTGAGGAAGCGGATTCGATCGGCAATCCGAGTGGAGAGCGTGGAATCTGGGGGAGATTGGGAGGGAGTAGAAGATGGTACGGTGCGGGGCGGCAAGGAAGAGGAGGGCGGAGGCTGTAACGAAGGATCGGGAGGAAAGAAAAGGTGTCAAGATTGCGGACCGCAACGGATTTTATCGAGGCAATTTGAATTGTTTTAGTTCCGGGCTTGGCATGGGTCGATATTCCGATGAGCGTCACATGGACCGGTCAGGTTCAGACAGCTCGAAAATTGTACGTGCCACTATCCCCACCCATTAATTACTAAACCCATCTCATTTTTTTTTTCTCTCAAAAATATGATAAATCCAAATTTTCCTTTTTATAAAATATATAAAATTGCTCTCTCCTCCTGCTCCCTCCTCCGACTTTTCTTTTCTCTCATTTTTCTCCAACTTTTCTTTTTCTCTCATTTTTCTCCTCCAACTTCTCTTCTCTCTCTTGTTTTTCTCCCTGCAGTCTCTCTATAACCTAATACAATATCTTCATTACAATATCAAGTCAACAATAGAGTATGAAAATTTAATCACAACAAATTAATGATGTAAGTTTTTTTTCACATAATACGATTGTATCGCGATTTGAAATAAAATAGTTCAAAAATACAGTGTTCGACCATAACATGCCGAAAATTCAGCTATTAGAAGTCGAACGTAACGAAATATCTTCAAAATGTAAATATTGAATGTTTGTCTTAATGTTCAGTTGATTTTCTTCGAACATAGTTGAATACGTTCAACATCTTAGTGTCGAATGTGTGGAGTCATATTCGTCCACTTGTAGCCAAACTACTAAAGTAATGTTTAGCTATGTCTGGCTGAACACTGGTTGAACAATACATTTTAATGTGTATTTTTGCATAACCATTTTGTAAAGTATATATTTGCAATACCATGGTCCTGGTATTACAAGACCAGCACCATATATAGTACTGATGCAAAATCAACATCACAATATTATTAATGATTTTGACGTGATATTTTTGGGTATATATAAACTTTGGGGCACTTCTGAAAACTGTAGCACTTGGAATGAGTCTAATCGGAGCTCTCTAAGTTCATTAATGAATTTCGATCGAAACTCATTGATGAGCCTAGGAGATTTAGATTTTTGAAAATTTGACATGTAATGGAAGAGGATAAATCAATGAAGGTGTTTATGATGTTTATATCTAGTTTTGACATTCCTATGGTAAATTTCTGAAGTGGTGCTGATCTTGGAACATTATAGTGTTGATTATACAAAATCAGTACTATATGTGGTGCTGATCTTATAAGATCAACACCACCATGGTGTTGGTCTTGCAAGACCAACACTACCATGGTGATGATTTAGCAAGACCAGCATCACATATAGGGTTGATTTTGCAAAATCAACATCACAATATCGTTAATGATTTCGAACTGATATTTATATATATATATAAACTTTGGGGCACTTCAAAAACCTATAGCTCTTTGAATGAGTTCGATTCGAGCTCTCTAGGTCCATCAATGAGTTTCGGTCAAAACTCATTGATGGACCTAAAGAGTTCCGATCAAATCCATTCGAAGTGTTATAGGTTTCTAAAGTGTCATAGAGTTTATGTGTCCAAAAATATTAGTTCGAAGTCTTGAACAGTGGTAATAAGAAGGTTTTTAAAGTTTATGACTTTAAGACAATTGACACATATGCATAACTTATCATAGGGATGTCAAAACTAGGCATAAACATCATGCACACCTTAATTGCACTATCCTTTTTCATTACATGTCAAATTTTTAAAAATTCAAATCTCATAGGCTCATTAATGGGTTTCGATCAAAATCCATTGAAGAACTTAGAGAGCTTCGATTGGACTCATTAGTGCTGCAGATTTCTAAAATACTCCAAAGTTTATATGTATCCAAAAATATCAAGTCAAAATCATTAAGAATATTGCAGTGGTGATTGTAAAAATCAGCATTGTATGTGGTGTTGGTCTTAGAAAACCAACACCACCATGGTGTTGATTTAGCAAGACCAACACCATATATAGGGTTGATTTTGTAAAAATAACACCGGAATATTGTTAATGACTTTGAACTGATATTTTGGGTACATATAAACTTTAGGGCACTTCAGAAACCTATAGCCTTTTGAATGAGTTCGATCCGAGTTCTCTAGGTCCATCTATGAGTTTTGATCAAAACTCATTGATTGACCTAAAGAGCTCCGATCGGATCCATTCGAAGTGTAATAGTTTCTGAAGTGTCATAGAGTTTATATGTGTTAAAAAATACTAATTCGAAGTCTTTAGCAATTGTGATTAAAAGGTTTCCAAAGTGTATAACTTTAAAGCAATTGATACATATGTATAACTTATCGTAGGAAAGTCAAAATTAGATATAAACACCATAAATACATTCATTGCACTATCCTTTTCCATTACATGTCAATTTTTCAAAAATCCAAATCTCTTAAGCTTATCAATGGGTTTCGATCAAAACTTATTGATGGATTTAAAGAGATCCGATTGGACTCATTCTAAGTGCTACAGATTTCTGAAGTGCTCCAAAGTTTATATATACTAAAAAATATCATGTTAAAATTATTAAGAACATTATGGTGTTGATTGTGCAAAATTAGCACTATAAGTGATGCTAGTCTTGCAAGATCAGTACCATGGTACTGATCTTGCAAGACCAACACCACTATAGTGTTGGTCTTGCAAGATCAGCACCACCATGATGTTGATTTAGCAAGACCAACACCATCCATATATATGATTGATTTTGCAAAATCAATACCATAATATTATTAATGATTTTGAATTGATATTTTTGGAACATATAAATTTTAAGGCACATCAGAAACTTATAGTCCTTTGAATGAATCTAATCCGAGCTCTCTAGATCCATCAAAGAGTTTCAGTTAAGACTCATTGATGAACCTAAAGAGTTCCGATCGGAACCATTCGAAGTGTTATAGGTTTCTGAAGTGTCATAGAGTTTATATGTATCCAAAAATATTAGTTCGAAGTCTTTAACAGTAGTGATAAGAAGGTTTCCAAAGTGTATAACTTTAAAGCAATTGACACATATGCATAATTTATCATAGGGAAGTCAAAACTATATATAAATATCATAAACACCTTCATTGTAGTATCCTTTTCCATTACATATCAATTTTTTAAAAATTCAAATCCCTTAGCCTCATCAATGGATTTTTATTAAAACTCATTGATGGACCTAGAAAGCTTCGATTGGACTAATTCTAAGTGTTATAGGTTTCTGAAATGCTCCAAAGTTTATATGTACCCAAAAATATCAGATCAAAATTATTAACAATATTGTGATGTTGATTGTGCAAAATCAACATTATATGTGATGCTGGTCTTGAAAGACTAGCACCATGGCAGTGTTGATCTTGCAAGACCAACACTATAGTGGTGATTAGCACCACCATGGTGCTAATTTAGCAAGACCACTACCACATATAGGGATGATTTTGAAAAATTAATACTATAATATTGTTAATAATTTCGAACTGATATTTTTGGATATATATAAACTATGGGGCATTTTAGAAACCTATAGCCCTTTGAATAGGTCTAATCCAAGCTCTCTAGGTCCATTAATAGTTTCGGTCAAAACTCATTTGTGGACCTAAAGAACTCCGATCGGATCCATTTGAAGTGTTAATGATTTTGTAAAATCAACACTACAATATTGTTAATGATTTTAAACTGATATTTTTGGGCACATAAACTTTTGGGCACTTCAGAAACTTATAGCCCATTGAATGAGTCAAATCCGAGCTCTTTATGTTCGTCAATGGATTTCGGTCAAAACCTATTGAGGAACCTAAAGAGCTCCGATCGGATCCATTCAAAGTGTTATAAGTTTTTAAAGTGTCATAAAGTTTATATGTGTTTAAAAATATGAGTTCAAAGTCTTTAATAATAGTGATCAAAAGGTTTCCAAAGTGTATGACTTTAAGACATTTGACACATACACATAACTTATCGTAGAGAAGTCAAAACTATATATAAACACCATAAACACCTTCATTGCACTATCCTATTCCATTGCATGTCAATTTTTCAAAAATCTAAATCCCTTAGGCTCATCAATGGATTTCAATTAAAACTCATTGATGGATTTAAAGAGTTTCAATTAGACTCATTCTAAGTGCTACAAGTTTTTGAAGTGCTCCAAAATTTATATATACCCAAAAATATTATCAAAATCATTAAGAATATTGTGGTCATGATTGTGCAAAATCAGCACTACATGCAATGCTGATCTTGGAAGACCAACACCATGGTGGTGTTGGTCTTGTAAGATCAGCACCACCATGATGCTGATTTAGCTAGACTAACACTACACATAGGGTTGATTTTGAAAAATCCACATTATAATATTGTTAATAATTCCGAACTAATTTTTTGGGTACATATAAATTTTGAGGCACTTCAGAAACCTATAACCCTTTGAATGAGTCCAATCCGAGCTCTCTAGGTCCATCAATAAATTTCGATCAAAACCCATTGATGTACCTAAAAAGCTCTGATCGAATTCATTTAAAGTGTTATAGGTTTCTGAAGTTCTATAGAGATTATATGTGTCCAAAAATATGAGTTCGAAGTCTTTAATAGTGGTGATCAGAAGGTTTCCAAAGTGTATGACTTTAAAGTATTTGACACATATGCATAACTTATCGTAGGAAAATTAAAACTAGATATAAACATTATAAACACCTTCATTGCACTATCCTATTCTATTATATGTCAATTTTTCAAAAATCCAAATCTCTTAGGCTCATTAATGAGTTTCGATCAAAATCCATTGATAAACCTAGAGAGCTTCGATTGAACTCGTTCTAAGTGCTACAGGTTTCTGAAATGCTCCAAAATTTATATGTACCTAAAAATGTCTAGTCAAAATCATTAAGAACATTGTGATAATGACTGTACAAAATCAACACTATATGTGGTGTTGGTCTTGGAAGACCAACACTATGGTGGTGCTGGTCTCAGAAGACCAACACTATGGTAGTGCTGATCTTGCAAGACCAACACCACCATGGTGTTGGTCTTGAAAGATCAACACTATCATGGTGTTGATTTTGCAAGATCAACATCACATATAGGGCTGATTTTGTAAAATTAATACCATAATATTATTAATGATTTCAAATTGATATTTTTGGATACATATAAATTTTGGTGTACTTTAGAAACTTATAGCCTTTTGAATGAGTCCAATCCAGGCTCTCTAGGTCCATCAATGGATTTCGATCAAAATTTATTGATGGACCTAAAAAGCTCCGATCGAATTCATTCGAAGTGTTATAGGTTTCTGAAGTGTTATAGGTTTTTGAAATGTATAGAGTTTATATGTGCCCAAAAATATCTATTTGAAGTTTTTAACAGTGGTGGTCAGAAGATTTCTAAAGAATATTAAAACATTATACCAAATAAAATTCACAGTCAATACGAATTTCATCAAACACCCAAATTCAATATACTCATTACATACATCATTGTTTGCAAAAAAATTATTTTTCTTCTTCGTTACATCCACATGTTTCAACAAGTCCAGCAACATAGAAAGAAATACAATAAACATGTCAAATGCTTCATAATATCAACTTTCTTTTTCTTCTTTATTGCATAAACAAATAGTTGAGATTAAACACAACTTTTGCAGTATCATGTAAACTATGCATCAAGTCGTATCTAAAATTTGAAGGGCCTGAATTGAATTTTAAAAAAATATATTGATGAATTAATTTTTGAGCCCTCCACATTATTTTTTTGGGCCCTTTTTAAGAGGAATTTAAACTATTTTAAAAATGGGTCTAAGGTGATCGCCTCTTTGGTCTTACATTAGGTATAACCCATTTCAAAATGTCAAGTAGACAATATAAACTAAGCGTGTAAAAAGAAAGTCTCTAGTCTTTGTGACCCTTTACTCATGCATGACTGGATTGTTATAACCTACAACAATAAAGACAATTATTGGTATCGATTTCTCAATCAATCAACTAACTACTATAATTAAATACAAAGAAATCGGAAGATTATGGCTTTTATGTGTGGTGACCAAATTGGGCTCTGCGCCTCCTACACAATAATTATGTGTGTGTGCCAATTGACATAGAGGTGAAAATTTGAAATTAGACTGTGCAAGGCTATGCGGGCCTTGAGTTTGAGATCTTAGGTTAGGGTTAGACCCAAAGTGATTTCACAAAACTAACGACTTGGATTGGGTTGAATAGGAGGTGAACCAAAACTCATTGATGGACCTGCTAGAGTTGAAATTCAGAATCTTTGATATGGACCGGTATAAGAAGGAATATGAAACATTTAGGTGGCAACCAAAATGGGTTTCACACCAATACAATGGTGCTGGTCTTACAAAACTAGCACCACGATGATGTTGGTCTTGCAAATCCAACACTATAGTTGGGTTCCATCAGTCGACTGCCAAGTGTTCCGTTGGACTACAACGGTCGGGATCCGACGTGTTTGGAGGCCATTGTAGTGACGGCAGTCGACTGCCAAGGGCAGCAGTCGACTGGTGGCGGTCAACGGGAAGAAATCAGGCCTCTCTATAAAACGAGAGGGTGTGAGCCTTTGAGAGGTTAATGCTTATGCTCTAAGTGATCTTCCTAGTGCCCCACAAGCTTTAAACTCTTCTTACTTGTCTTTACTTCAATCTTATTGTAAGAAGAGTGATCTTGGTTGTAAATGTTACCTCCACCTAGCTTGATGCAAAGGAGAGACCATTAGTGGATTGGTTTTGACGGAGTGATTCACCGAGGATGAATCGGGGACCGTGGATTAGCGGCGTAGCCGTGAACCACGTTACACCATCTTGTTAGCGTTTGATTTCTTGTATTTCTATTTGCTTGTCTTGCTTTATTGTTTCCGTTGCACTAATCTCTTTGTAGACGAGCAAATATCGACATCCATCGTAAGAGGGCTATTCACCCCCCTCTAGCCGGTCGTTCGATCCCCAACAAGTGGTATCAGAGCCAAGGAAAGCTTGTCGAGGACTAACCGCCACAACAAGCAACATTCAAAATGGTCGGCTCCAACATCCACCCATCGAAGTTCGACGGCGAATTCTCTTGGTGGAAAAAGAGAATGAAAGTATTTTTCGAAACGGATTTTGATATTATGATTACAATGGAATCCGGTTTCGTTTTGCCTAGGGATGAAGAAGGAAAACCAATAGAGAAATCTAGGTGGACTAAAAAGCAAAGGGAAGAGCACCTTGCAAACTCAAAAGTCAAGCATCATCTTTTCAATGTGCTTCCCCAACAAGAGATCAACCGAATTGGAGAATGCCTAAGTGCCAAGGAGATGTAGGAGAAGCTAATTGAGCTTCATTAAGGCACATCCGAGGCGAAGCTAGCAAGGAGAGACCTCCTCCGCTCCCAACTCAACAACATTAAACTAGAAAAGGGAGAAAAGGTAATTTCCTTACATTCTCGTTTCAAGGAAATTATAACCGGTTTGTCAAGTGTAGGTGAGAAGCTATCCAACCGGGATATGGTAATGAAGGTCATAGATGTCTTTCCCCGGTCCTCAAAGTGGAGCTCCATGGTGGACTCCTTCTATATCTCGAAGAATTTAGAAGTGAGCACCTTGGAGGAGTTCTTCTCAACAATGGAACTCCACGAAACGAGGCTTGAAGGTATACAAGAAGAGCCTAGAATCCAACCTTCAAGGGGAGTAGCATTGATGGCAAATAAGGGGAAGAAGAAGATAGAGATCCCCTCCTCCTCCGATGATGAAGCCTCTTCCTCCTCCTCCATGGATAACACGGAAGAAGCGTATATGGTAAGGAGGGTAAGACGTGCTTTAAAGGGTTTTCATTTTAACAAATCCAATGATGGGAGTAGAAGACCAAGAGGGGAAATCATTTGCTACAATTGCCAAGGAGAGAGACACATAAGGGACAATTGTCCTCTCCTAAACAAGAGCAAAGAAGAAAGGAAGAAGAAAGAAGAAAAGAAGAAGAAAAAGGGGAGCAAGAAGAAAGAGGAGAAGAAGACAAAGGAAAAGGGAAAGGCCAAAGCTCTCAAGGCAAGGACTTGGGATGATCCATCCTCATCCTCTTCATCATCATCGGAAGAGGAGAATGTCTTTGTCACCAATTTGGCCTTAATGTCCTTTGATGACTTGGATTGCTCCTCCACCGAAAATGAAGGATCAAGCTCAAGTGGAGAGAGCGCAAATGAAGGGGGAGCCTCCTCTACCTCCTCATCCGAAGAAGAAGAAGAAGACATAGAAACTATGGTAACTAATCTAACTCCCAAGAAAATAGTTTCTATGATTTCTAGTCTTACTAAGGATTTGTTTAGAGCCAAGAAAAAGAACAAAAGCATGCTAGATCAAATTAAGGATCTAGAAAATAAACTAAAAAAAGCATGCTTAAATGAAAATGAAAATATTTCTTCTAGCTTAAATGATGCATGCTCACATGAATATATGTCATTTAATGTTAGTGATGCATGCATGGATGAAAATAGGGCTTTAAGGGAAAAGGTAGACTATTTGACAAAAGCCCTAGAAAAATTCACAATTGGCTCAAACACCTTGAACATGATTATAGGGAGCCAAAGAGCTAGTTTCAATAAGAAAGGCCTAGGTTATAAAGAAAAGAAAAATGAAAAGACCTATAAATGCCTAATTGCTAGGGGACAAGATAAGAAGAAAGTAATAGCTAGGAAATGGATTCCTAAGGAGTATCTAGTGAACCCCATAGGCAAGAACTTATTTTGGGTTCCAAAATCCATCCTTAAGGGTTAGGATAACCCTAGGGTAGTCAACCATATGCAATTGACCTATATCATATTTTGGTTGACTTAGGATGGCGGGACAACATTTTTAAATAGTGTTAGGTGATGATAACGTGCCTATAAATAAATAATAATGCTTAAATCATGATAATTGATGTAATTGTTACACATGTTTGCAATCATGATTTATAATTTTGATATTTGGCACATCATCATAAGAAATAGGGTTTAAATCATGCCTTAGGTGATATTTTGCTTATTATCATGACATAATACCTAATGCATGATAACAATTCAATGAATACATGTGTTTCATGATCATAATGTAAAATTAAGTCATATATGTCTTTATGATCATGTGGATTGTTAGGATGATACTTAACCTTGATATAATTGCATGAATATAATGGTTAAGTATATACAAATATCTCTAGGATGCATCTCACACTCACCATAGGCTACTTTGATTGAAAACTTAGCATGGGTGAGATGTTAGGATGATACAAATGTCCACTAATGCCTATGACATTTAGATGGTCATTTAAAGTATCAAAATAGCAATAATAGACCAATAATGGGGAAGACTTATGTTTAATTCATAGACATATTGTCCAAAGATCATGGTTGGATATTTCATATGTTTTCAAAACAATTTCTTACTTTAAAATCTATGTATTCATGTTTTGAAACAATTAGATGCAAAACTAGGTGTTAAACTTGATACTAGAATGATCAACAACCTAGTGGTTTTTAAAACTTTTGGATTTTTGTCAAATCTCTGGAAATATAATGCCTTTTCATGAAAAACTAATTTTCACTGATAAATAATCTTACAAGAAATATGTTCCCCAAATTTCATGATTTTTCTAATTTAAAATCGAATTTAAAAACCATTGTACTATAGTCGAACATAGCGATGATCACCACCAAAAAACAGTCCAATATTTTCTGATTTCAGATTTTAAATATGTTTTTGGTATTTTCCTTCTATTAGACTTGATGCCATGGGTTTATAACTTAGTATTAATCTTTTTGATGGTGTCAAAGGGGGAGAAATAATTGTGTTTAAGTAAATTATGATAGGGGGAGAAATATGTATGGGGAGTTTCATGGATTAAGGGGGAGTTGCATGTTGTTATATCATGTTTATGTTTACATGCTTTCTTACATTAGAAATTTATATCAATATTTTTACCTAACTTAAACGGATTGCCACACATCAAAAAGGGGGAGATTGTTAGGGCAATCTTTTGCCATGATAAGGTTTTGATGTGTGTGACAAAGGATTTAAGTTAGGTTGGTATTGTTATTTGATATGTGCGTTGGAGTCTTGCAGGACTTAGTAATTCGCACATGGAGCCTTGGCGGGTTCACCCTCACAACCTCAGTCCTTGAGTCGGTGAAGGATGACTTTGCGGAAGTCGTGCGCTTGGAGCATCCGAGGGACCGCCGGACGAGATGACTTGAAGTGAAGCCAAGGAAGCAGACTTCGGAGGCAAGAGACGCGAAGGAGCATTGCAGAGTCGTGCGCCTGATGCTGCCGAGGGACGTGACCGCGAACGAAGAGAGCTTCGGCGAGGAACTTCGAGTGAGATGAGAGAATGAGTGAAATGTAAGTAGCTCATTAGGTGAACTTGGTCGAATGGCTGAGTGTCGGAGACTTGACCGCAAGGGTTAAGGTTTACCCGATCACGAAGCTCAAACTTATGTTAAGTTTGAGTTTGACACACCGATCGCGCCATGTAATGGCGATCGCTTCAGTCGAGTGGGTTCGACCGGGTATCCGATCGATGGGTTTATGCAGCCTGATCGCTATGGAATGACAAATGATCGCCAGAGGATGTCGCGCAGACCCCGCTGTGATCGTGGCCGATTACGGAGGCAAAGAATGGATCGTGAGGTCCATCACCGATCCAAGTGTTCCGTTAGACTACAACGGTCGGGATCCGACATGTTCGGAGGCCGTTGTAGGATCGGCAATGATCGCTAAGGGCCAATGACCGTGGCGCCAACGGGAAGAAATCAGCCCTCTCTATAAAAAGAGAGGGTGTAAGCCTTTGAGAGGCTAATGTTTATGCTCTAAGTGATCTTCCTAGTGCCCCACAAGCTTTAAACTCTTCTTACTTGTCTTTACTTCAATCTTATTGTAAGAAGAGTGATCTTGGTTGTAAAGGTTACCTCCACCTAGCTTGGTGCAAAGGAGAGACCATTAGTGGATTGATTTTGGCGGAGTGATTCACCGAGGACGAATCGGGGACCGTGGATTAGCGGCGTAGCCGTGAACCACGTTACACCATCTTGTTAGCGTTTGATTTCTTGTATTTCTATTTGCTTGTCTTGCTTTATTGTTTTCGTTGTGCTAATCTCTTTGTAGACGAGCAAATACCGACATCCATCGTAAGAGGACTATTCACCCCCTCTAGCCGGCCATATCGATCCCCAACATCGGCCTCGTGCAAGGAGATTCGGTGCCAAGAAGAGAGGCAAATGGGCGAGGAGAAGAAGTGGATGCGGCAGTGAGAAGAAAAGGGATCGGGAGGATTTATGTGTTGAAGAAACAAGAGAGACTAAGAGGAGGAAGGAAAAGTTAAGATGCGTTGGTAAAATATTTTTAGAAAGGATAAAATAGGAATATGACGGGGTGTAGTCAAAAAAATGTTGTGATAAAAAAAATTATTGATGGATGTATTTAGTAAATGAGATATGTTTAGTGAAAATTAGAGTGTGGATACTCGCACTCAAATTGTAATTTGTAAATTTATGAACTCGATAAAATAAATATTCATCTCTCCTCTAAATTTAAGGTTAATTATATATAAATATTTATATATTTAAAAATTTATTTTTTAAAAAAAATTAATTAATAGTTGGGTGTGCCGCAATTTTAAAGGGATGAGGATGTAAATCAATTTGAAATAATATTTAAAGTAGAACTAGAAGGAGAATAAATGATAATTTATCAAACAATGCACGTAAAGTTTAGAATTACTCAAACAATATCTCATACTTTCATATTTATCAAATAGCATACTTAATTCCCTTTTTATCCCTCCCGCTAAACAGATCTGTAATTTAATGATGAAAGAGAATTTGCATGCATCCGAGTCACAACTGAAAATCCCGAACCATTTAAACGTGGTGCTAGGAATTCAAATCCCAACACCATAGTGTTCATGAGAATATAATTCCCAGCACCACTTTTTATGATCTGATTTCTAATTTATATCAGTCTGATTTGTGAGATATTACTGTGAATACCTAATAAAACCTTAAATATCAGAAATTTTGGCCACGGATATACAGAGGGGCACTACCCAAACTCAATGAACTTGGATTACATCGAAAAAGAGGTGAATAGGACCATTAATGAGTTTTGATCAAAACTTATTGATAAACTTAGAGGAGTCCAAATTCCGAAATCTTAACATAAACTGAAAGATATTACAACATGAATTTTTGATATGTCGAGGAAACTTAGTTTTAATTCTCCTACCTCCCAATTTTGACTTGTGTCGGAAAAAAAATGGTGCTGAAAATTAAATCTCAACACCACAAATGAATCAGAATCCCAAAGACTACCACTCAGTAGTGTTGAAATTAATTTAGACCACAACGGGTGCAGTAGATCAGAACACCACAAATGATGGTGCAGGATTGCAACACCATCACAGATCAAAATTATAATTTCAATACCACAGTGGTGGTGCTGAGATTGTAATACCACTGTGCTGCTGAAATTTCAAATTCTAACACCACAATGGTGTTGGAATTGTAAATTCCAACACCACAGTGGTGGTGTTGGGATTGCAACACTACTGTGGTGGAATTTAAATTCTCAGCACCATGTTTGAATGGTTTGGGATTTCTAATTGTGACTCGGATGTATGTAAATTCTCTCTCAACATTAAATTACAGATCTGTTTGGCGGGAGGGATAAAAAGGGAATTAAGTGTGCTATTTGATAAATTTAAAAGTATGAGATGGTATTTGGATAATTTTAAATTTTACGTGCACTGTTTAGTAAATCGTCGAAGAATAAATCCTTCAATTTTAGTGGGTCTCGAAAAGCAAAATAAAAAATTATATTTTTAACAACTTTAGTGAAAATTTTCCTTGCATCTTATTTACTAACATAAAGTTTATTAGAGATCAATCAGAATAGAACGTGTGACTGTTCGTATTTGTATAAAAGACAAATATGTGTATTAATTTTTTTTTGATAATTCTTACAAATACACAATGAGGTGTTTTTATTGAAAATAATTATAAAGATGCAGCTTTATAAATATAAGGTCTTTTTTTGTAAATTGCCCCCCCGATAGAAAGGAAAACTCTTTCAAGTCTCCGCCACGACGCCTTGGGGGCGAAGCCATGACCGCCATGTGTACATGGCCCATGCCTAGCTGGTCCGGTTAAATCGCTTTCTCTGCGGACGAGTCCCGTACCTTTTTTCTTTAAATCACTTTTATGCGTTCGTTGCAACCCTCGTAAACCTTGCTCGAGCTCTTCCTCCCGGATGGGCCTCCGCCGCCATGACGACTAACTGCTATCGCATCAATCGAGAAATCGACTGCGCCGATCGAGACCCATCATCCATATTCCGGCCGAAGATAAGTCCTGCTCTGCCTTTTTTTCTCCTCCCCTTCCGCTGCCACCGTTGCCAATTCCGGTGACTCACGCCACGTGCCTATTTCTCGCCGGACCCGTCTCCGCCGCCTTCCAACGAGTTACATTTCTTCGTCCGGTTGCTTTCGCAGGGGACTCTCGTCGTCCGCACCCGCCCATCGGACACCGTCCGTTGACTCCGTTCGGTCATCGAGAAAATCCATTCGGTCACCGGGATCCCATGTGCCGAGCAGCGGCTGATCTATTCCGGCCGCCGGATCCGTGGAGAATCCACTCTCCTACGTTGCGGGGCAAAGAACGACGCGATGCCACATCTCACGGCGAGCCTTCGGAGCACCAAGAATTCGATGGTTTTTCAGATGGCCAAAAAACTCAGGTCTTCCATTTGCTTCCTTCTATCCACCCGTCGGGTCGACGCCCTCAATATGCAAAGGAACAACATCGAGTTGCATATGAGATGTTTTCTTCAAATCCCAAAATCTGAACCAAAAGAGGACAAAGAAAAGTCTCTAGCTTATATCGATGCTTTATGCTCCTCGGGGATTTCATCTCTGCTTGTGAGTTTTCATCTTTCACCCGTCGAAGAGATCCATGACATTGGCCTCAGAACGATTCGGATATTTCTCAACTCGGTTGATGCCTTCCTACCGGAGTACATGTACTTTCAGTGTGTTCCCATTGTCCTAACCTTCTGGGAGTTGATTTCCAGAGCCAAAGGCTATGACGATCACCTTTACATTGATGCCGGAGCACATAAGCTAACTCTCTATCCGCTCCAGACATTGTTCCTCTGGAATGCACTAACTTGCTGTTGGATATGTATTTGTCTATTGCTGGCCTTGTCAGTCTAGAGGATGTTGCACTTTCAAGGGACACCAACCAAGTAACACACGAACTCTATAGCTTCTTTTGGGCAATGGAAAGTACAGTCACGAATTGGAGGAATACAAAGGAGGCAATCTCAATGAAGTTCTTCGAGAATGGGAATTCGGGGTATGAGAAAGGCATTGGGTTGTTATATGAGTTATTTACGAAACTCCTGAGTAAGGTTGGACAGTGTCTGAAGAAAGTGGAGGACATCATGGACCAAAAGGGACACACACAATTTCTGAATGAACTTGCAGTTGGTCTCACTTTCTAGTTGTTTTGACATTGGTCAGGAACTTCTCTAAGATTTTTGAAGGCGGCAAGCAGTTGCTCGAATTTTGAGGGTGCTGAAAGTTCTTGTTAGACATGCTCAGAGTAATTGCATGCTTTTGTGGTCTCTCAAATATAAATATTTAACTGATTTTGATACGAGGAGGAAGTTAGTTTTGACGATGCTATAGATATGGAGATGAAATTTAAAAAATTCTCATCGACAGGTCTAGGCTGATGTGTGATTCATTTGAATGCATTGGCTAGGTTGATGCTGGTAAACTACACGGAGAGATTTTGATGGAGTTCAAAAATGAGTTGCCCATTGGTTATGGTGTTCTTAGAGAGTGGATTTGCTTGTTATGTAGAGAAATTTTTTATCCAAAGTACCCACTTTTCTGGCCATGGTCGTACGATCAACGACGTTTCTTTCCCAATCCCTATAAGTTGATCCACTCTACATTTCCAAATCTTAAGTGAATCTAAAGGTTTAGTAAACAAGGAATGGAACATAATACCAGAGCATTAACCTTAAGCTAAGTTTCACTAACTGATTACTAGACTATGATGAATAAATGTTTTAGGAGAAAAAGCATAGTCCAAAGCAAAAACTATTGGAAAATTTGTTTTAGTAACTCAACCATGCTGATTAGAGATCCAAAGATCATAGTTCAAAAGGGATAACTAAGCGACAAAATTCGAGGCACTTTGAGTAATTACTCAAACTCATTTTTGGGGACAAAAATGTGTGACCTATAAAATGGATAGAAGTTGAGCAAAAGTTCTTAATGATTCATATATTATAGTATAGAGGTATGATGGGCTATTGCAGAATACTCTTAATAGAAGATCACTTATGTAAGTGTGAAGAAGGGTTGTTTCAATGAAACACTTGTTAATTCCTAAGCTGTTGTCCATGGGCAAAATAGACACGATAGAGAAGCGATAGAAGCCTAGGGGCTAGTATGTGGGTATGATTATGTTGGTTTACACTAACAGCTAAACAATTCAAAACATAGTTCATTGGGTTACCAAGTAAATTGATCATATTCCACTACGAAAGGTTCAAAACCATAAGCTATCTTTCCCGATGCAGTCTCCTTCTGAAACTCTTGTTTGAGACATTTATCTATAATTTCTATTCATGTGTGAGATTGTTGAAAATTTGAATTCAGTAACCAATGAATTGAATAGAGATATAAACGACTATTTTGTAAGTAGATCGTCATAAACTAATTTCTTGAGTGAATGAGAAATTAATGTCTATGATTATTCAAGTAATGAAGGGTTGGTCCAATATGATTGGACGAAAGTTTAGCTCGCACATGAACTAGGTTCATGGATGCAATTATATGAATGCTAACTCGAGTATGCATGAATATCAATTCACATGAAACCAACGAAGGGTGTTAAATCGGAATTAATTTTGAATGATTCAAGATTAATTAATTAATTGGTTGATTAATAGAAAGATTAATCAAATTATAGCTACAATATTAATTGATCATGTGATTAATTAATATTCATGTAGTCATTTTGATTAATTAAATAATTAATCAATTAATTGTATGTTGAATAATTGAATCAATTTATTATAATCTTGATTAATTGATGCATGAATCATTAAATAAAAAGACACACTATATGTCTTTTATCTTTTGGAACCCCTTCATCCTTTGTGAGAAATTCTTCATCCCTATAAAGGGAACTCCACTCCTATTCTAGACACTCAAACAAAAACTCATGTTGTGAATTCTTCTCTTGAGCTCTCTCTTTTCTTTCCTCTCTTAAGAGTTCCAAGGCTTCGAAAGTTTGTCATGGTTCGAAATTTAGAGTGCTCATATTTCAAGACATAGGTCGTTGTATCTTGGGATGTGATTGCCAATAATTCGTAAACACTTGTGCAGGGCAATATTGTTTTAAGGAAAGAAGGTTTACCTTCACCTCGATCTTAATACTCTTATCCGTAATGATAAGCTTACTCGAAGGGGTGTATACCCAAGTGGATACATGCTCGAAAGGGTGTATCGATGTCCAAGAGGATAACTCAACGACCAATGAGATTAAGTTGATAATATGGTTACCAAGAAGGGTATGTATATTACTCGAAGAGATGTCTCGATAATCGAAAAGGTATGTCAAGAGCAAGGTTTTAAATGCCAAGCCGTTTCGGATGAAATTATCGAAAAATTTCGTTCCGACAAATCACCGAAATCGAAACACGTACCGATACGAGGCAGCGGCGACGACGCAGAGGCGGGTACTGGAAGGAGGCGGCGGCGACGACGCAGAGGCGATCGCGCAACGCGATTGGGAAGGTGATCGCATTCCCGATCGCTCAGTGCGATCGTGAAGTCGATCGCGTTGCGCGATAGCGGTGAGAAACCGCGATCGCGTGAAATTTCTAAATTTCTATATATATATATATAAAACTGTAAAATTTAATTAAATAAATTATTAATTAATTTATATATTAAATAAAAATTTAAAAATAAAAGATATTTTAATTAAAATTCTAAATTCGAATTTATAATTTAAGTAAAATTAAATCTTAAATTCTTTTTTAAAAATTAACTAATTTTTTTTTTTAAATCAAATAATTAATATTAATGTTTAAAAAATAATATATCAAAGACGGACGATATGATATCAATCAGTATCGTTCGATCAGCAGATCAAATTTCGATACGAGTCGAGATTTTAAACCTTGGTCAAGAGTATAAATGGGAGAAAATTCATGTCTCCATATTGAACTCCACTAGTTCAAGTGGTCGACTTGTCGTCAACACCGCCAAACTCTCTAGACTCCAACACTGAAAAATCCTACAAAAAATACCTTCTAAAATATGAAGAACGAGCACACAATTTGATCCATACATGTTATCAAGCAAGTCTTGTTCCCAAAGTGGATTTTTTGAAATTATATGCAAAAGTGATATGAAGAATGTTGATGTCCTACTTCTTCCCTGCATTTAAGAAAATGAATTCTATCACCTTGTTTCATGTATCAGTCTGATTCAAAAATGCTTGTCAGGTTGTTTATGCTAGAAAACCTCAAGAGAAATATTAGAATGGAAGAAGCTTTCAAAAACTGGTTTACTAGCAAGGAATAGATAATGTGAACTACAGTTGCCATCCATTCTTCTTTCTTCTTTTTTTTCTGTATATTTTGTATGTTTGTACCGGGCTGCCCTTTTCTTTTTGTCTATTTTGTTTGCTGTTCTCAGGTTAATGCACAAGCAATACTTTTTGCAATTGTTATTGTTGTGTATGTCATGCAGCATCTGCAGTTGATCCTTCGCATCTCGGATACGTCAGATTCAGTGGACGAGTAGTTGCACTAACCTTGCCATATAATGTCCAAGTTGGCATTGTGCTTGATCGTGCGCTTTTCTTGTAATTAACTGTCAGTCTGGAACATTTGCATGATGCAGATCAGAGGTACACGGGGTCTGCAAAGAAATTCTGGAGATGGACCTTCCTGATTCTGACATTTGGGACTAACATTTACCCGAAATGTCGAAATGTTGAGTTTGATGCAAACGATCGAGCTCTGTTCTGGGGGTGAAGATATTGTTGTAAATAGCAGCAACAAGAAGGATTTCATTGACCTTCTTATTCAGCATCAATTTGTTACATCCATCTCTGAGCAGGTTGCTCATTTCGCTCTAGGTTTCGCTGACACGCTTATCAGACCAGAGTAGGTGAGCTTCTTCCTCCAAAGTCTGGAACTAGAAGATTTTAATCGAATGACGGGAGGGAGCACTAATGCCATCAACTTGAGGGAATGGAGAGAACACACTAACTATACAGGCTACAAGTCAAAAGATAAATGCACCTACTGGTTCTGGGAGGTAAACTACATATGATTCTGATCCTCAATTCATATTTCTTGGATTTTAGGAAAATGTATCCGAAATGAAATGAATCAATTTCAAGTCTTTATGATCAGTTGATCGGTCGTTTGTAGATTGTTGAAGGCACGTCGGATGAGCAAAGGGGAGTGCTGCTCCATTTCTGGACAGCAGTAAGGTACTGGCCTGCTGATGGATTTCCAAGCTCGTTTTCCAAGTTGTCCATATGCAAATTATCAAGATCCCAAGGGTCTTTACCAACATCGCGAACATGTTTCTACCAACTTAACCTGCCTGCATATCAAACTAAAGCCATTATGAAAGAGAGCGGCTTCAGCTGATCACTCAAGAACATCTTAGCAGCAGTTTCGGAAGCAATTAGGTGATTGATAGTGGCAGTCTAGGGGCTGTACAGAAGTGTCCCTGCTAAAGTTTGTTCATAGTAGGGTGCAAAACATGCATTAGAACTCAGTTTTCTACATAGCTAAAGGATTTCTTTCTCTAATTTCTTGATTTTTTTTTATAATTCTTTTGCTTTGATTGAAGTGGAAAATTGGAGTATAGAAAAGATGTTTCTGTAACTAAACTCGAAAATATTTGTCTTTCTCGTTTTCTTAATTTTGTTCTTTTGTGCATTGAATAAGAATCAAAGTGGCTCCTATGGGTGTGGTGCAGCGGTATTTGAATTTTAACATGGACGAATATTTTAAAAGTTGATTTTTAAATGTTCATAAATTGTACTTTAAATTCATGTAGTTGATGAATCAGAAGAGAAAAACGTCTACTTATTACATATAAAAAAAATAACTAAATAAAGTGGAGCCTTGTCTCAGGGCATTCTTAAACTTACAGTTTGAATAGATTTGGTGTTCCATTGGCTTGTGCCAGTTGTGGCTTCTATCTATTGCTGCATGGTAATACAAATCTCCATCCTTTTTCTTGAGCTAGATACGAAATTGTTAAATAGTTGGGACAAACTATAATAATGATGCAATGAGCAAATATTTTATTTTTATCTTTACAATTGTTGAAAATTAGTTTTCATTTAGAGACAAAGCAGTAAAAATACCAAAGTCTTAGACAAAGATACTTAGACAAGGGTTAATTCTTCATCGCATTTAGGTCATAGAAGTTGTTCTTCTAATAAAAAAAAAAAATACAATCTCAGCTTCCTTAATTTGTCACTCTATTTTAAAAAAAATTTTTACAAATTCATCATAGCTAAAAATCAAACCGTGAATATTTGAGAATCAAACTTTCTTAATTTGTTCTTCTAATTAGATCCTCTAATTGTCGAATAGTTGCATCCAATGTTGCATTGGAGATCAGTTGGTTTCGTGTTAACTTCTGTTTATGTATACATTTGATAGTTTTTATCCTTTTTTTTTAAGTTTCAGGAGAATGAAACTAAGTCGAGGATGTGCTTGGTAAAATAGATCGAGTCTTCCCTTTTGTCGTCTTCTCTTGTCCTCGTTTCTTCTTCCCCTTCCTCGTCGCACTAGCAAAGGTTGGCACTGGGCAAAACTGGCTTACAAACTGCTACTTTAAACCATGTCCTAAAGAGTCATTCTTGTCTCCTTCCTCTTTGCACTACCAGAGGCGAACACTGAGCAAAACTGATTCAAAAACTGGTATTTTGAACCATGACCAAAGGAACCCAAAAAGAACAGTTTGTTTCTGACAAGGCAAATCTATTACAACTATTGTTACAAAACTCCAAATAATACACATCTTTCGATTGCCGGCTGACGCCTATTTAGATCAATCGACACAGCTAGAGAAAGAAAGATCTCTCAGGTGACTGAGTGAATGATAATATGCCTTCCCCAAACAACTGAAACAGCGAAGATAGGAGGTTTCCTGCATCGAGATCCTCCTTCCAAGCTTGGGCCAGAACGGCCGATCCCTTGGGTGCTCCACTGCTGCCCTTCTCTCTTCTACCGCCGATTGTATCGATCGATACCTGACCTGAGGCAGAAGATTGTCCTGTACCAGCGCCAGATGATTGCGGAGCAAACCCATCCTCTGCTCCTTGCAGGTTGGCTGTTGCTGTGGCAATAGTCTGTATTGTGCCTGCTGGTCCATCGACCGCCATCTTCTTGAACGGTGGCTGCTGCGATGAGTTATTGGCGCTCAACTTCCGCTCGACTGATTTGAGGAAAAAATGTATCAGAAATTATAACCTGATTCAGTTCTCTAGTTAATGAGTCAGAAGTATCAGTGTGCTAAATCAGGAACTTGATGTGTTTTTTTTTTAAACTTAATTTTATGTTACTTGGACTTGAAAATGTGTATCCAACATATGGCGGGCTCCAAATGTCAAGCACAACTATTTTTTTTAAAAAAAAAAATTATGCATAAGCAACTATTTTCCCCAAATGCAGGCACAATATAAGTATGGCTCCAAAATGCTCCAATTGTCGACTATATATTTATCGAAAAAACAGAGAGAAAGGACAATGAGATTTCCATAAAAAGATCGTTTCAAATAATTCCAGAAATATTAAATGGAAAACTGGTGAAAAGGCTTGAATTGGACTTACTGAAGCTTGTTGCAATCCTTGGGTTAATCCTCAAGACACCATGTTTCGGTGGAGATAACAAGCTAGGCATCATCTTCAGCCGGTCATACAAACATTTACCAGTGGCACACTAAATATGCAACAAAGGTAAAAGTGATTATTTATGAAACGATTTTGATTTGAGTAAATGAACAAGAAATACCTGTAAAGCACCATATACTCGCCAAGCTTCTTTCCTTTTCATTTCATTCTTCTGCTTTTCTAGTTGCATCTCGGGCTCCAAAAGTTGCAAATATGGCTCAAGATTTGGCAGAACAAGAAGCCGTATCTAGCAAAGTGGGTATAAAAATCAGACTAAAGGGAGAAAAGGTGACATGAATGGCAGAGAAATAGGATGTTAAGAATTACCACACTTGGTCCCAGTGCAGCAAGCCCTTGAATGGCACCATAATGTTGTGTGAGTGCTTTAGATGGATCAAGAAAAGCATTAATCAATGTCTTCGTCAATCGTGACTGAAGATTGTGGTACACGTGACCGTATCTGTTGAAAAAAATTATCCAGCAATTACAAACATCAAGCATAAAAATAAAAAGCAACAAGAAAAAAACACAAAACTGTTCAAACACCAAGTAGATGTCATTTGATATAAGAATTTTCTCAAGCAAAATGAACCTGGAAAGTGTTATGCATGCAGCATGAGATAATCATTGCAACGATAAAGGAGTTTGAATAGATTTTCTTATTTAATTTTCTAGAAAAGAAGCAAGCTGTTAAAGAATGAAGTTTTATAATTACAGCAGGATTTCTAACCTTCTACACACTGATGCAGCTAGATTTGCTGAGAAATCACGGAGTTCCCAGTGGTTATCTGCTATTCTACTCCCCAACCTTTTGGCAACGACACATGTTATAATTGATGGCATCAGTTGATGCAACTGATGATGAGAAATTTCTTAGTTAGAAGAAATGTGAATGGTGGTACAAAATTGTCTGCAATCTACTCTGTATTATTGAAGTAGAAAAATGACTCACATAAGGTTCAATGTGAATATGTGGATTTTGGAGAATGCTTCGAACCACACGCATTAAAGCAAACAAGATTGGAAGATCATTTAAGCTCCGAGCAACCTGTGATGAAATATCTGTCTATGTGAACTAAGAAGAATCAATCAACTAATAAAAATTGACAAACTTGACCTCATCTGCAATGAAGTAGGAAAAGTATGGAACCAACGGATGAATTCCTGAATCCATTGCTAAACTCACTAAAGCTTCTTTGAAGAGATTGGACTCAGGTCTTGTAACTGTAAGCTCAGTAATTTTGTCGAAGTAGAGCTGAAATGATGAGTAATATAAACCAACTACATGAGCAATTTCTCATAGAAGCTAAAGAACTTGGGCAGCAAAACCATGAAAGTTCATGAAAAGACTGTTGGGAAAAAAACCTGTAGCTCCCTAGATAATACGTGCTTAACAGGCAGTTTGAGATCAACAAGAAGTCCATCTTCCTTGGTGTTCTCAGCCTTCTTATTTTCAGACGGGGATACAATTGCTGTAAAAAATATGCATGTAAATCAATTTCTTTCAATAGGTTAAAATTACAAACAAATGATTAAAACCAAAACCAGAGCATACACCAACATAAGGGTTTAAAGCCTATAGAAGTGGTGACACCAAAAACGCAAACACATACACACACACACACTTGACATATCTCATATGATTTTGATCAATTAACTAAAAGCGCCAAATAGAAATTCATAGTTGTATTCACACTACACCACAAAAAGTTTCTTATTTATAAATAAATAAGTAGCAATTTGACCCCTTTTTGTCTCAGTAAATATCAAAATGCACATTATCATGTATTGGTATACAGAAGTAGTTTTGGTTTTGAGAAGGCATAAAAATTTGGGATATTTGATGATAACTGCACAATTAAAGCTCATAGACAAAAGGAAACATATCATATCCTATTTCAGGAACTATACAGTATGCCTATAGATTGTGAATAAGATATATTCTTGGTACATGTAGTAATGCACTTATATCCCCAGAGCCATTATTAATTAGAACACAGAAGAGCTACTGCATATCTCAGTTAGAAATATGGTATATGCCAAAACATCTTTCTGATTTGTGTGTTTTTCATCCAAGAATTACTTATTTGGAAGGTTTCATTTATTCCTATGAAGAAGGCAGTCTACTCCAATAAAGATAGAAAAAATTAATTTTGTCACATAGATAAAACCTTCAGCAGGAGAATTTTCAGGGATTGCAGGTTGCACCCCTTCAATAGCAAGCCAATGAGCCACAACAGCAGTATCAAGTGGTGCTTTGGGTAATGGTGAATCAATGACCTATATGTTCCAAACAATAGTAAATACAACCGGGTCATACATCAAAGTAAATTACACCCAATAAAAACTTCACAAACCTCCTTGAAATCCAAATCTCTATCATCAAGATAGAACAGATCCTTGTGCCCTACTGCCCTCTTGAACCGCAAGGGATCAGTTGATGCAAATCCATAAATAGGCTGAAATTATAGAACAAGCAACCGGTAATATATTGACTTGAGATAGCTGGCAACATATTGGAGAAAAGAACTATACAAGTTTTGCATGATTTTATTGTGTTTTCCAACCTAACTAGGATCTTCTTAAAGCAGAGCTTCACTCCCATATGATATAGACATAATTCATGGCTTATAGAAAAAGCCAAAACATTACAAAATATTTCTTAATTCTCCGTGAAGAAACAAAAGAAAAAGAAGATATTTGAAAAGGGGCTCAAACTAATGTATATTTTTGAACTTCAGTTACTACCCAAATTCAAGTGATTAAATGAAAAAAGACACTACCATCTCCTCCTAATTTCCCCTTTATGACTTTATTTATTTCATAAAATTATTGTCTTAACAATTCAAAACAGAATGAAAGCTTTTTTTAAATAAAAACTACATTCAAACACACATTTACAAGCAACAGATCTCGCAGCTCTATCAATCCTGGAAACGAATACAAGTATTAAATCAAAACCAATCGAAGTTAGAGGTCGCAGACGAAGGAAACCTACCTCGACATTCCTTAGACTGAGCGCACTGTCCACATCTTCCGCCGTCAAGACCGTCCTTTTAGAGTGGCGCATGCATTTTATTGCCTCCTGCACTTCCCCTTCCAAATTCAGGGGTCACGGAAACCAAAACTAACAAAGAACGAAACTTCAAAGCACCGAAACGCTTCAGCCATGTAAAAACCCTAACTCGAGAAGCAACACAAGCACCACCTGCATGATCTCCCGAAGACGGTACTCAACATCGGGGGCGAGTGCGAGAGAGACCTCAGAGGAGAGGTTAGGGATGCCGATGCTCTGCGCGACCACCTCGATCGTCTCCTTCGGGACGATGCTCATCGTCGCCTCTTCCTCTTCTCCGTCTCTGCTCCTCGACACCACTTCCCTCACTCTCTCCCTACCGTACGATTGAACCGGTCGTTTAAATAAACCCGGTTTATATTGCTCACGAGCGGGCAGTTTTTTTTTTTAGCACGGATTTGCAATGGGCGATAGACATCTCCGATTCAATTCTCCTCCTCGATACATTTATGTAAATTTTTAATAAAATAATAAATTTTAAAATACTGCAACTGTTCACTACGAATGTTTTTTGATTTATTTTAATAACTGGTAAAAAAAATTTATAAAATTAAATTAATGATTTTCCACAGTAGAAAATAGATATCATTTTTTATGAGAATTTATCAATATCTATGTACGATGTCAAAAAAAAAAAATAGACAGATTCTATCGATCTACCTGTCAAATAATAACTGATTTAAGTTAAATTTTAAAATTAACTTTAATTTTTTAAATAAAAATAATCATCCATAAAAATTATTATACTTTAAAAATTAAACAAAACTATCACTTAATGCACCAATAAAACTAATTAGAAGCACTAAATTAACTATATGCACAATTCATAAATTATCTATACAAAATCACAATTCAGTTTGGTGCCAACAATTTGTAATTTGCAAATCGAAATTGATAAATTTATTTTTGTATCTCATCAGCTATTGTAACACGAATCCACCAACAGCTTGCAAAAATCTTGCTCATCTTCATTTAGTAAGCTGTAACATGAGATCTACAAGTAGAATTTACCTGTAAAATCAAATTATGTAAACAACAGTTGTTACATTCGAATGATTGATTTCATGCTTCGAGTGTTCTGGCCAATCGATAAAACTTCACAAACATCTATTGGACATATAACAATTTGCAAGGGAAACTGATCGACAAACAATAGGAGTGGCTCGAGTGCGAGGAAGGAAATGATGTGATTTATGCTTTGTGAAGAAGACCTGCATCCTGATAGTACTTGATGCTGTCGACGAGGGTCTCCTCTAGTGTCCTGTGTTTCCACCCTAAGTTCTTCAACTTTTCGGATCGCACCAAGCTACTTTCCTCTACCTCCGTAAAACTGTCATTTAACATGTTTGAATCAATATGTGTTCAAAAATCTACCAAGAGTATGAACTCGGCGCGCACAAAATGAAAGAAAATGGATTTAGTTGCGTTACTTTTCAATATATTTGTAGTTCGGATATAGTCTCTTGAGCACGGCCACCAAGTTGCGAAGTTTCAAAGAATGAGGTGCACAAATGTGTCGTCTGGCTGCCTTTGGTTCCTTGTACACCAGCAGCAATGCGTCGGCTACATCTCGAACATCCACAAGATACATGTCTCGATTCTCCGCAGTCTGACGAACACCTGAAACAGGGGAAAAGAGTGATTTGGCACATGATAAATGGAATCTGCAAAACAATGGACTAACTTGACACTAATCCAATTTAGACCTTAGTCGTATCGCAAGTATAATGCAGGAAAATGGAGATAAAGACCTATACAGCCAACTCAAACAGTTGAGAGTTACATGACTTTGCAATGAGAATACACGCCATATGGGAGGTCACTACAATATCCGGCTGGGGAAGACGAAATTTTCAACCTCTATCAACTGGGTAGAGTAAAAACAATCTGTTGCCTTGTAACATATACTTCGATTGTAGATGATGAACTACTAATAAACCATACACACTGGCAAGTCGAATGTTAAATCAAGGAAACCATAACTACAAACTGAATGAGGATTCAAGTGTCAAGAATTTGAGAAGCATGAAAAAGAATTTTTCTTGCTTGCTTGATGTACATATGTGCAAACATTATATATATAGAGTTTTGTTATCCTGGGTGTCGATCAATGCGCAACTCGTCCTCAATCTAACGGGATTGCACAGTAAATGGAAAATGTACAATTCTCCGCCCGCGATGTCTTCTTCTCCAGTGAGCGCTATAGCCAATGCCTAAACCCATCGGGATCGCCACCGTCGTCACTGTCCGACCGATTGGCCGACTGGACTGCGACTGGATTGTAGCCGCCAACGCCGCGGCCGCTAGGGGCTGCAATCCGATCGAACCATGACTGGATCGCAGTCGGAATCCAACGGAATCGGCGACGACAACAACTTCTTCGCACAACAAAGAAACACTGTGCATTTTCCATTACTGTGCGTTGCGAACGGGTGCGTAGGAAAGAGATACACACACGAACTGTTAGTGAAAGCCCTAGAGCCAATCATATGATGATTGTTGTATGGACTTTATTGTATCATATTCCTATTTATAAAGGCATGGTTATTATATTTACTTGTATTGGTGCCAAATAACTAAATATAATAATGTCCTTGGGTAGTAGGTTCTTATCTATGTCTATCGATTGGATGAATCGATAATGAGATGATATAGAGAACACTACTCTTAATCATTCCTAGTCGAGTATTAACATTCAGGGACAATGTTAATGCGTAGAGACTAACATGTAGGTCAACAAGATGACTTGATCTCACAAGTCATGGATATAGATATCGAGTTGACACATGGGTATGCATTGGAGAATGTATCTTGAATGACCCGCCATGAGAAAGTATCATGGATCGTTATATGAGTGTCATATACTTTCTCATGTGGCTATTAGTATGACTATTAGTCCTTAGACAAGTCACCATGGTTCCCTACATAAGGAGTTGCATACTTTGGCACAAGCGTTACGTAAATGGGTGGACTATAAAGCGATTCTTGGGTATGTAACGAATTATGCGGAGGGATGTGAGTGATGTAGATGGGATCTATCCCTCCTATGTGAGGTGACATCGATATTCTTGATAGAGTGAGACCACGAAGTGCGTACGAATGAGTCGATATGAGATATTGAGCTCGTTTGATTAGAGTGTCTACTTGGAGTTCAAGATTTAGATTATGCAGGATGACACGGCCATGCCTCGATTGGTCAATCTAGATGTCGAGGATAGAGGACATTGTCATATTGTGAGAGTCGCGACAATTAGTCACATGAGGTGATGTTGGAGCTCAACATTCTTGTAACTTGAGCAGCGATGATGTGTTGCTAGATACCGCTCATTGCTTATGTTCTAAATCGGTTTAGGGACATTGCAGCGTTACAAGAACCTGTAAGTCACACACGTAGGAGCGATTAGATGGAGATTAGGTTCATATGATGAACCATGAGGATTAGGTTCATGGGATGAACCAAATTGGATTAAGAGTAATCCAAATTAGACTAATTGAGTTAGACTCAAGTTGATTCAAGTGTTGAATGAGTCTAATTGAGATTTGATTCATCAAATCAATTTAAATTAATGAATAGAGATTCATTATATTAAATTGACTTGAGTCAGTGGTTAGATTTGATCAACCATGGGAGATTAGAGTCAAGTTTGACTTGACTTGAGAGGAAGTTGAAGGTCGAGTTTGACTTGACCGAATGCCATGTCATGATGATGACTAGGCATGGCCAACGATGATGATGCTCCATCATCATCGTTGACTTATCGATTAGTGCCACATCGTGAGGAGACCAGGGTCATGGGAGTTACATGCATGCATGTAACTCCCCTCCACGTAAGTGGCGCCACCCATTGGGGTTATGTGAGTGAAAATTCATTTTGTGAGTAATCACTCGTTACTTCATCTTCTTCCTTGGGAATTTTCCTCTCAAGCTCTCCCTCTCCTTCCTCTCTTTGGCGAACCAACCAAGGAGTGCTAGCACACTCAAGGTTGAGTTTTCTTCCACCTATTGCTTGTGTGGATACCGTAGAAGTGTGCACTGACACTCTCGAGTTCGGCGGACTTTGGGAGCGGGATTTGCGAAGGCATCGCATCAGGTAACATCCTTATCTCTTAGTCTAAGGTAGATCTGAGGATTTTGTAAGCACATACATGTAATTAGTTTTAATACTTCTTGGCGGATCCGTGGCCGGGACTTAGGGGTTTCCTTATAGCGGTTTTGCGGCGGAAAAGCCATGGTATCTCGAGCCACGTCACGAGCATGTATGTGTTCGTTTTTGTATTTTTATATTAGATATAAAAATTACAGATTTTTATGTTTCTGTAAATTTCCTAATTTTATAGAATTTTTGGGTATTTTTCTCGTAGAGTCGAAACAGCGAGTGTTGGGACACTCGTAGCAACCGTCGAGAAAAACTCTCGAATCGTGAGTTCTCGCTTTAGGTTTTGGGACAGCGACTTAAGTCATTGTAGGATCGTTAATAGGGACACTCGCGAAGTTTATTTTTGCGGTAGTAGGCGCTGCCCTATCCCCGAAAGGGGCCATGTCCCGCGATCGCACGAAAACCGCTTAGCGGACCGTTTGAGAGATGACTCATAAATTCGAAATAAATTAGGAAAAATTATAGAAATTTTCTGTAAAATACATAATTTTGAATTATGTATGATTACGTGATTATCATGGCCCGATAACCCAATAGGATTGGATTATGTGTGTTGTAATTCATAATCTGACTGCGTCGTTTTGTGGTTGTGCGTGTTGTAAAATGTTTTGCGACCTGCGCGTCGCACCTCTTCTTTTAATATTCTAGTTGTAAATAGTTTAAGACTCGAATGTAACTCGAGTTTCGTATTTGTAATGTACAAAAATGGAGCGGTGGAAAGTCCACTTGAAGACGAGCTTACGAGAAGGGTGACGACGACACATGGCGGTCAAAGCGCTTGGAGAAGCCGCTAGCCTTAGGTTGACCGTCCGATCTTCTCATTGGCTTGAGAAGATCGTAGTAGGGCCATGACTATATCACATTTAATTATATATATATATATGTTGATATATATATATTTAATTGATTTATGCTTGTATGTATGTGATGCATGCTAGTGAAAAAAAAAAATGCTTGTATGTATATGATGCATGCTAGGTTAATTTTCTTGTATGTATATGATGCATGCTAGAATAATGAATGTATGTATATGATGCGTGCTAATATAGGATAATAAAGGCCTAAATGCGTATAAGATACACATTACGATTAGATTAGATCATAATCGAATCAACTCGAAAATGCCTACAGAGCCTTGATACCCATCACTACCTCGATCATTTGTTGTTGTTGAATCTGCCAAAGCAGAGCAACGCATATTATCTTGGTAGGGTGCGGAGGGACAATCTTGGTCCCGCCTATCACGACTCGGGTTAGAGTAAGCTCAATTAGATTGAGCAAAACTAGTTAACTCAATTGGATCGAGTAGAACTATAGGCATATTCCAATCGTTGGAAAGATAGGTTAAGATCGCATTTACACTAAATCTTGGGCGATTTAGCCAAAGCTAACTCAAGGTCTTTTGTAAATGTGGTCTTAATCCTATAAACAAGAGTTGCATAGAGATGTAATCGGTAATGTACCACCGATCGTACTAAGTCTTGGGCGATTTAGCGAAGCTAACTCGAAGGCTTAGTATGATGTGGATCTTGTCCCATGAATTATAGCTAGTTTGTATGAATCTAGTAAAAGTGGTTTGACCACATCCATAACTCGATTCTATAAAATTCCTATAATTGATGGGAGCATCATTTGATTAAAGGCCTAATTAAATGATAAAGGAATATGATATTAATCCTGCTGTATGTATGTTGTAGATTACTATGTGCCAACAAACACGAACACTCTCTCTGCGATCCGTCCTTCGAGAAGGACAAGCTCGATGGAGCAAATTTCTGGGTGAGAACACGAGAATCGTTCTCACCCAAGAAAGGAAGTATCGTCTGGGCGGCCCATTCCAGGCACCTCCCGCCGCCATGCCTCGCGGTGTAAAGATGCTTCTGAAGCATCAGATGATCGCATTAGATGTGTCATGTCTAATGCTCGCGACATGAACTACGAGCTTGAAGCAATACGTAGTTCATGAATGCTTATGATATGGTTGGACATCTTCGTCAACTATATCAAGACAAGCTAGGCGAGAGATATGAAGTCTCTAAGCACTATTTGGGTCTAAAATGCAAGAAGGGACTCCGTGAGGTTCGTATGTACTCAAGATGATTGAGTCGTGAAAACCTACAAAGGTGGGATTCCACTTGGCAAGAGTGGCCATGACCTAATCTTGCAATCTTTGCCAAGAGCCTTCGATCGATTTGTCATGAATTATAACATGAATGAAATTGATAAGCTCACTGAAATGCTCATGTTGAGAATCACGAGCTTAACCTTAAGAAGAGTAAATCGACACCATTTTGATGGTGCAGAAGAAGAAAGGCAAGGGCAAGCCTAAAGGTAAGGGAAAGTCTGCCAAGCGGCAAAGGCAAAGAACTTAAACCCAAAGGAGGGGTAGCGAGGAAGGGGCTTGCTTCCTGCAAGGAAGCGACATGGAAGCGTAGAATCGCAAGGCATACCGAAGATCTTAAGAAGAAGAGAAGTGAGACTTCTACTTGGTATAAATGTTATAGAAATCTATTTCTTCATCATGGGTATTAGATCGGATGTGCATCTCACATTTTACCCAATGTGCGGTGAGAAATAGCGAGGCATTAATGAAGGCGAGGTGGACCTACGAGTAGGCAATGGAGCAAGGGTTCTTTCTTTATTCTTTGTAGGAACTTATGATCTATCTACGCCCTCTGCAGGCTTGTACTAGAATTAGATGAATGTTGTTATGTACCTTTAACTAAGAACATCATTTGATTTCTTGTTTGGACAAGAAAGGTTTTTTATAATAAAGAACAAATGTTGTTGTTTATTTAAATGATATGTTACTATAGTTGCACCTCTAATGAGCGGACTCTACTCTACTACAGACTTAGAGCCACTATCTATAACATAAGTACCAAGAGGTTAAGTCGAATGAGTTGAACGAACTATCTCTGGCATTGTCAAGGTCGTATAAATGAGAGTAAACTTATCTCGGCTCCATAAGGATGGTACATTAGACTCATTTGATTTTGAATCGTATATAAGGCGTGCGAGTCTTGCCTTTTAGGCAAGATGACCAAGACTCCCTTTAGTGGACATAAGCGAAAGAAGCAGTTTGTTAGGACTTATACATAGTGATGTATGTGGTCCTTTCGATGTTGGTTAGAGGTGATTCTATGTGTATCTTATGACACATAAATGAATCCTTTGAAAAGTTCAAAGAATTCAAGAATGAAGTACAAAACCGAGCAAGAGTATTAAGATACTTTCGATCGGATCGAGGTGGTGAATACCTTAGCCATGAGTTTCGTGACTATCTAGGTGAGTGTGGGATTCTATCCCAACTCACTCCTCTGGAACACCCAGGTGGAATGGTGTATCGAAAGGAGGAATCGTACTATTGGATATGTGTACGATCATGATGAGTCACCAGATCTTCCTATATCCTTTTGAGGATATGCTCTGGACACAATGACCTTTACCCTTAAGCATGTACCATCCAAGTGGTAAAGACACCATATACGATATGGGACAGTGAAAAATCCCAAGATGTCTTTTATGAGGATTTGGGGTTGTGAGGCTTACGTTCGACGTCAAGTCTCAGACAAGCTGGGATCCAAATCCGATAGGTGCTATTTTGTTGGATATCCCAAGTCTACAAAGAGATATTACTTCTACATTCCCAGTCAGCACAAAGTGTTTGTGGCAAAGACTGGGGTTTTTCTAGAAAGGGATTTTGTTTCTAGAAAAACTAGTGGGAGTACCTTCGATCTTGAAGAAATTCAAGATAAGGACCATAATGTGCTGAGGCCTTGATGGAGGTTGAGCAGGAACCACAAAGTGTTGTGGGTGATGAGGTTGTTACGACAAAGAGTTGTGGAACAACCACATTAATAGACCTACCTCTTGCAGTCCGATGGGTGCGTCGTCGACTGAGAGATACTCATTTCTCTTGTCGACCGTGATGGCGTTATGCTCGTTGAGAATGAGCCTACCTCTATCGAAGGCTGTGATGAGCCCAGATTAGAAATGGCTAGACGCCGTGAGATCCGAGATGGAATCCATGTACACCAACCCTTTGGTTGATCCACGAAGGGAATTCAAACCCATTGGGTGTAAGTGGGTCTTTAGGAGAAAGGCGGCGTGGATGGACTTACGTACCTATAAGGGCCGATTGGTGGCTAAAGGTTTGCAAATTCATGGTATTGACTATGATGAAACCTTTTCTCCGATGGCGATGTTTAAGTCCATTCGGATCTTGCTTGCTATTGCGTACCACGATTATGAGATCTGGCGGATGGATGTCAAAACCGCGTTTACGAATGGAAACTTACTCGAGGATGTATGCGTGACACAACACGAGGTTTTGAAGATCCACGACATCTTGGGAAGGTATGCTGTGCGAGTCCATTTATGGGCTAAGCGAAGCTTCGTTGGAATCTTGATTCGATGATGCGATCAAAGCAGTTTGGTTTCATCAAGAATGAAGATGAACCACTGTGTCTACAAGAGGTTAATGGGAACACAAGTTGTGTTCCTTGTATTGTATGTGGATGACATACTACTCATTAGAATGACATCCCTTCGCTACTGATGCAGCGAAGACTTGGTCAGGCGTGCTTCTCGATGAAGGACTTAGGTGAAGCGGCTGTATTCTAGGCATCAAGATCTATAGAGATAGATCTAAGAGATTGCTTAACTAAGTCGAGTGTACATCGTTGACACGGTATTACTTGGTTTGCCATGCGAGAATTCAAGAAAGGACTTAGATGTCGCGTGGTGTGAGTCTTTCGAAGACTCAAAGTCCCTCTTCTAGAGAGGAGAGAGGCGCGTGGATAAGATCCCTTGCACGTCTGCTATAGGATCTATCATGTATGCGCCCGTATTGTACTCGTCACGATGTCTCGTATGCTTTGAGCATGAGTAGATACGATCGGATCGGTGGCGTCGGTGGATGGCGATCGAGAATATTCTTAAGTACTTGAGAAGGACTAAAGAATATTTCTTGATATTTGGAGGCGATGAGGCTAGGCATGTAAAGGGTTCTGGCGATGCGGACTTCCCGGCCGGGATGATTACGATCGCGATCGGGGTTCGTGTTTTGCTTGAAATGGTGGCGTGGCTGGAAGAGTTGAGCGAGACACGATTCTTGATTCTACAATGAGCCGAGTATATCGCTGCATCCGAGGCGTGAAGGAAGGCGATTTGGATCCATGAAGTTCATTCTTGAGCTTGGGGTGGTTCCTAGCATTGCAGATCCTATAGAGCTCTATTGTGACAACAATGGAGCGATTACCTGACTAAGGAACCTCGCTCGCGGACGAAACACGTACTACGGCGCTTCCATCTCGTTCGAGAGATCGTCGATAGAGGAGATGTGAAGATTTGCGAAGTACCCGAGGCTAACATCGCAGATCCCTTGACGAGGCTTTGTACGGAAAAAGCATGATGGTCACACTAGGTCGTGGGTATTAGATACTACGGTGATTGGCCTAGTCTTTAGTGGGAGATTGTTAGTGAAAGCCACTAGAGTCAATCGTATGATGATTGTTGTATGGACTTTATTGTATCGTATTCCTATTTATAAAGCGTGGTTATTATATTTACTTGTATTGGTGCCAAATAACTAAATATAATAATGTCCTTGAGTAGTAGGTTCTTATCTATATCAATCGATTGGTTGAATCGATAATGAGATGATATAGAGAACACTACTCTTAATCATTCCTAGTCGAGTATTAACATTCAGGGACAATGTTAATGCGTAGAGACTAGCATGTAGGTCAACAAGATGACTTGATCTCACAAGTCGTGGATATGAGATATCAAGTTGACACATGGGTATGCATTGGAGAATGTATACTGAATGACCCGCCATGAGAAAGTATCATGGATCGTTATATGAGTGTCATATACTTTCTCATGTGGCTATTAGTATGACTATTAATGACATAGACAAAGTCACCATGGTTCCCTACATAAGGAGTTGCATACTTTGGCCGTCAAAGCGTCACCCGTAAATGGGTGGACTATAAAGCGATTCTTGGGTATGTATAGCGAATTATGCGGAGGATGTGAGTGATGTAGATGGGATCTATCCCTCCTATATGAGGTGACATCGATATTCTTGATAGAGTGAGACCATCGAAGTGCGTGGCGTGCCCAAATGAGTCGATATGAGATATTGAGCTCGTTTGATTAGAGTGAGTCTACTTGGAGTTCAAGATTTAGATTGTCAGGGGATGACACGGTCTATGCCTCGATTGGTCAATCTAGATGTCAAGGATAGAGGGACATTGTCACATATTGTGAGAGTCACAATTAGTAGTCACAAAGGTGATGTTGGAGCTCAACGTTCTTGTAACTTGGGTAGCAATGATGTGTTGCTAGATACCGCTCATTGCTTATGTTCCTAAATCGGTTTAGGGACATTGCAGCGCTACAGAACCTATAAGTCACACACATGTGAGATTAGGTTCATATGATGAACCATGAGGATTAGGTTCATGGGATGAACCAAATTGGATTAAGAGTAATCCAAATTAGACTAATTGAGTTAGACTCAAGTTGATTCAAGTGTTGAATGAGTCTAATTGAGATTTGATTCATCAAATCAATTTAAATTAATGAATAGAGATTCATTATATTAAATTGACTTGAGTCAAGTGGTTAGAGTTGATCAACCACATTGGAGATTAGAGTCGAGTTGACTTGACGAGAGGAAGTTGAAGGTCAAGTTTGACTTGACCAAACGCCACGTCGATGATGACTAGGCATGGTAGGCCAATGATGATGCTCAGCATCATCATCGACAGTATTAGTGCCACATCACGAGGGAGACCATGGTCACGGAGTTACACGTGCGATGTAACTCCCCCTCCATGAAGTGGCCGGCCACCCATTTGGGGGTTATGTGAGTGAAAATTCATTTTGTGAGTAATCACTCATTACTTCATCTTCTTCCTTGGGAATTTTCCTCTCAAGCTCTCCCTCTCCTTCCTCTCTTTGGCCGAACCAACCAAGGAGTGCTAGCACACTCAAGGTTGAGTTTTCTTCCACCTATTGCTTGTGTGGATACCATAGAGGAGTGTGCACTTGACACTCTCGAGTTCCTGGACTTTGGGACGGCGGGATTTGCGAAGGGCATCGCATCAAGGGTAACATCCTTATCTCTTAGTTCTAAGGTAGATCTAGAGGATTTTGTAAGCACATACATGTAATTAGTTTTAATACTTCTTCGCACGGATCCGTGGCCGGGACTTCCGGGGTTTCCGCAACGCAAAAAGCGGTTTTTGCGGCCCGGAAAAGCCCAACACGAACTTGATATCCTGAGCGTCTGTTTTTGTGCACCCGTTCGCGACAGACAATGAATGGAAAATGCACAATGTTTCTTTGTCGCGTGAAGAAGCTACTGCCGCCTTGACCGTTTAAGTCGGATTAATGCGATTCAGCCAAGCGTCGAAGTCGGCCGTAGTTGTCGAAATCGACCGCGAGTCGAGCGAATTCATCCGCAGTCCGTCGACACGAGTCCGTCGGATTATGACCATGATAGCGCGCATTGGAGGCCACAATTGATCAATTCTAACGCCATGATTGGCTAAGATCGTCGGCGAGTTTGTGACGACCCGGCAGAGTGACCCCGACGAGTTCAGAGATTGAGCTATAGCATTCACCGGAGAAGGAAATCTCACGATGAATCAGACGGTGGAGAACAGTCGTGCACAGATCGACACCCAAGATATTTGAACTTTATATATATATATATATATATATATATATATATGGAGCAAGGATTCGTCAACTGTTCAAACATCTTTTCTTTTATCAAACATGAAGCTTTCATGATTACTTCACAATTTAGTATAATATACCATTCTTAACAGAAGAAGAAAAAAAATAGTTTCTCAGCTCGACTGAAAAGCAATGAAATCTAACGTAATGACCTTTAATGAGATTGATGAGATACAAGCTTGTTGAATTCAGACTGGATTGTAGCAATGGTCCAAAAACCATAGACGGGCCAACCGTCACAACATTGAGTTCATGCTTCTCAGCATAATCCAGTGCCTCATGTTCCGCGAGTGTTTTCGAAAGATAATACCAATTCTAACAGCTCAGGAAGCAGTCAGGACATGAAATGTCAAGTGCATAAATGTGAAACTCATAAGGAGCTGAAGCATAAGGGTATATTTCAAAATAATAGATTATCATCTTCCAGGGATGAAATATAAAAAATGCTGAGTCAAATACAATAAAAAATTAAGGCAAAATATACACCAAACTACTGAACTACAAACTATTGGAATTATTAGAAGAACTCTGAGAATGAACAACTATCACCCACGTAACTGATGTCCAATTGAAACCTTTATTTAGAATTTTTTTTTACTATTATCAACAATTCACCGGTGAAAATTTGTAAAACACTTAGGGGGCGTTTGGTAGGTGGAAAATTTTCCATTTTCCGTTTTCATTTTTTGAGAAAATGAGAAAACGCATTTGGTTGACGTTTTCCATCTCTGTTTTCCAGAAAATAAAGGAGCGTTTTCTAAAAAACTGAAAAACACAAAAAAAATTGTTTTATGTTTCCATTTTCATTTTCCAAAAAATAAAAGAGTATTTTCTGGAAAACTGGAAAACACAAAAAATCGTTTTCTGTTTTCTGGAAAAGGAAAACAAAAAATGGAAAATTCTCCACGAACCAAACACTCCCTTATAGTTTTAGACAAGGGTCCTATGGGCACAATCATATTTCTTCAATAATATTATTGACAGATCAACTATAACAATCTGGAAGGTACTTGAGTTCAAGCGTATAACTAAAAATAAATAAACATAAATAACAAAAACAAAAAAATGATAACTAGGGTCCATTTGTTAGGCAAACAATATTTTTATATAAATACTTTCTAAATGTTTCAGTGTTTGTAGTTAAAAATCATGATCGATGAAAACGGTGAGCATCTTCAGGGAAAATAATTTACCCTCAAAATGAGAATTCATTTTCACTCATGCAAGTCATCCGTTCAGCCACTCAAAATAATTTATGCCCAAAAGGAGATCAATTAGGAAAGAAAGAAGAGAAAGGGAAAATATTTCTTAGTCTTGCAACCAAACAAGGTAAAATAATTGATTTTCCCAATGAATGCATTCTGCAGAACAAGGCATATTGCCTTCTCGAGTGCATAATTTCTCAAGCATAGTATATTAATTACCTCAAGTTTACGACAATGTTCTGCATCTGACCAGCAACTCTCATCCTTGATCTTACCACGTGGCCAATTAGGGTTGACCGTGACAGCAACAATTGATGACACCACTACAACACGCTTAACTTTGGCCTCAGAGCTTGCCTTCAGTACATTCACAGTGCCTCCGACAGCAGGAGCAATAACTTCCACCTGAAAGTTAGAATGATTTAGGAAGTTATCAACCAACAGATTATCTATATATGAGGGATGCACATCATTGTTTATGGACTGCAAAACAAACAAGTAGAACGCTGTTGGATAATAATATTAATACTTTCGTGTTCATTTTAATGCAATGCTCCAAAAATAAATCCTAAACATTTAAGATACAGCAGGAACAACATAACACAATAACTGAAGGCCTAAATTCACAATACCAGAATGACTTATGGTCCCTTTGATTCTGATTCATAGAAATAACTATTTTGTGAATTTTCAGTAGAATAAGTATTGACCAAATATACACTTGAAATGCTAATTCTGATGCAACGTGATTCCTTTTTATTCCTTACTCTATTTAGAAATAGTTATTTCTTAATTTATTTTATTCTTCAAATAATATTATTAATATTTACTCTATTTTATTATATCCTTACTTTACTCAACCCTTAAAAAATATTTACTCTATTTTATTACTCAAATAATATTACTATGGATAAGGAAGACCTTGAGCTGATTGGGCCGACTGTCGAGTGTGCCAATGAGATATGGCAGGTCAAGCCAATCAAGTGAGTTGGTCAGAAAGATGAACTAGTCAAGCTCGAGAAACTAATTGATGCAGTTGAGCTAATCATGCTGAGATGGTCGATCAAGCCAAATAGGTCAATGGACATGTTGGGCTAGGCAAGTCAGGTTGAATGGACTGATTGAACTAGATAGGTCTAGTTGAATGAATCATCCCAATTGGTCAGATTGTCAAAGCAAGACATCTGAGTTGGTTAGATCAAGAGGATGAATTAGTTGGATCAGATGGGCCAAGTGAGTTGGGCGAGCCAATCTGGCCAGAATGAGGTTGTCAGGCCAGATTCGCCAATTAAATGGGAGGCAAACAAACAAGCCAGAATGGCAAGGTAGATCAGTCGTATTAGATTAAATGGTCGTGTGACTTAGAGGAGACTCACAAAATATTTCACACATGGATATTTTATCATTATAAAAATTATTCCCTATCTATTTCTCATAACATTCAAACCAGCCAAAGATAAGGATAATTATTCATTATAAAAACTCCTATTCTTTTCATTATCTATTATATTCCTTAGGAATACCAGCTGTTCTATCTCAATTCCACTCCATAAACCTAATCCATCATCAATGCAAAAGCTTGCGATGTTAATGCATTTTTAGTGTGCTAAAAAAAAGCTAACATAGTCATACGAGTCAATGAGTATAAGAAATAAACTCGCATCTGGATTGGGCGATTTCTTTGAGGGAACAGGACTAGCAACATGGAAGACTCCTTCGCATCGAGCTGTTGCTGTTCGTACAGAATCATAGTCTAACATGTCTGCCTTAAATAATTGCAGATTCTCAGAAGCATTCTCCAACTCCTTCAGATGGGCATTTTTTCGATCACCTGAATCAAAATCAACATATAGTTGGCACAGCTCAAAACCGGAAAGGTAAAGTAGCCACTTTATATAACTGCATGCAGGGAATAAGAAGAAGAAGCAACTTGTCACGAGCACTAATACCAACTGAAGGTGAAGTTCATAAAAGAAATATAACTTGGTATATTTGGAAATTGTTTACTAAAAAAAATGAAAAAACAAATATATGGATAGATAAATAGGATACTTATTTTTAAATTTATTTTTATTCATTTCTCTTTCATTCATTTGAATGAGCATAAGTTAAGTTGAGTTGAGTTGAGTGTGATCTCCCCTGTTCCTTGTGACTCAATTGACTAGTTCAACTCACCTTACCCACCCCACTCAACTAGCAAGGTTGGCCGACCACTCGATCACCTGATCCGCCAACTCAGCTAGACCCATTTGATCGTCATGTTTGACCAAATAGGCTTGACCAATCCACTCAATGTGTTAAGCCCAACTGGCACAGCCAACCTAATATGCCCAAATTGGCTTGCCTAGCACAACAACTCAACTTATCCACACAACTCACTTATCTTGACTGGTTCACTCAGCTCATATGGCTCAACCAACTCAATAAACCAAATCAGTTTGCCCAACCCGATCGGTCTTGCTGTCTTGACCAACTCTTCCAAGTCGATTGAGCCGACCAATCAGTTACACCCATACAGCCCTATTCAATTAGTTTAGTTCATTCAATTGGATCAACCCAATTAGGCCGCATTGTCCACTCGGCCAATTAGTGCACTCGCAAGGATCCAGCTGCTCGACCTGACCAGCTTATCTAGCCACTCTGTGTGCTTTGGCTCATCTAGTCACACTTTGCGCCATGATTTCGAGGTGAGTATTACTTTGCAAGAAGTCACGGGTCGATATTTTAACAAAAAAGAGTGAGTTGATTCCTGCCCAACGTCGGCGGAACTAAAATGGTGGTTAAATGGATTTCTCTAAGCCTGCACAACCAAAATGGTGACGAGGACTATCATCCATCCTATTCATTATCCAGATAAACAGATATCTTCCCCCTTGGCTCCTCCAACATCCTCACCTCTCCGCTCAGTGTTTCCACCAAAACAAACAAGGGTCAAATGGAGCCCGATACCTTCCGGAACAGCAACCGATCGTCCATTAAGGCAAACTGTTCCGTACCTTTTTATTCCCTCTATCAAAATACATAGCGCGAAGAACCCTAAATCGAAGCATGTATAGAAAGAAGGAAGGGGCATACTTGGGTCTCGCACTGTGCCATGGACGAGATAGCCCTTGGAGAGGAGAAGCTTCACCAGCCACGATGCGATGAAACCACCGGCGCCGGTCACGCAAACTCTCCCTGTCGCTCCTGCTGCCGGATCCATTCTCCGTCTCCGTCTCCCAACGTAGATGGACTCGCTTCGGGTGTCGTAATAAAGGTCACACCTTGCGCAGCGGCTTATGTCACACTGGTGGGCGGGAGGGGCCCAGCTTGTGACGTCCGGCCCTATAGTCATACCATTCTTATAAAATCATTAACATCGTAATTTGACAAATCTCTAAATCTAACATCTATCTCACACCTAACACAGAGTTCAAAATCATCAAAAATAATTTTTTTTATATTTATAGTCAGATATATCTCAATGAAAAATTAAACTATATCTATATGTAAAAGGATTTATTATCTATTTTTTTCCTGTTTGCGGCGAACGGTGAGCGATTGATTTTTAATATTACTTTTTTAGTTTGGTTTTTGTTCGATAAAAGCGAAGTATAATTTATAAAAAAAGATATCATTTATTTTGTTTTATATAAAATTTTTTGATCAGTCTGTTTTCAAATAATCGACATGCGCCAAATGTATTATAAGTTAATTTGTAAATTAAATTATAATAAATTATAAAATTAGCAAATATATTTTTCTCCATCAGAAAGTTTGAAATGCCTCAATGAAAAATTAAACTATATCTATATGTAAAAATTGAAGAAATCTACGGATAAGTTAAGTCTTTCGCTGATTTTTAATATTACTTTTTTAGTTTGGTTTTTGTTCGATAAAAGCGAAGTATAATTTATAAAAAAAGATATCATTTATTTTGTTTTATATAAAATTTTTTGATCAGTCTGTTTTCAAATAATCGACATGCGCCAAATGTATTATAAGTTAATTTGTAAATTAAATTATAATAAATTATAAAATTAGCAAATATATTTTTCTCCATCAGAAAGTTTGAAATGCCTCAAAATTTAAAATAAGAAAAATTGAAGAAATCTACGGATAAGTTAAGTCTTTAAGGACGCTGAATAGATTTCGACAGATAGGCCAAGTAAATTTTCATTGAGAGATCGACGAAGTAGGCTTCCACAAATGAATCAGCTCCGGATCAACTTTGAGTTAATTGCTTTTTTATGAGGTCGATTCTTGACAGATCGATAGTTGTTTGGATCAATAGTGACCCAATTGACAGACGAAAGAGAAGAACTCCTGTCATATCTAGAAAGTGGGATCGAGCCCCTAATGCCAGCAATAAAAAGAATTGGAAGAGAGCTAAAAACATTTTGATGAAATCCTCTAACGCTCAAGTTAAATTTCGTCGGAGAAAAGTCGAACAGAAACAAATAGATAATGATATATTTTGCTAGTAAACGAACCTACTTTGCCTGTTCACACGAGCATCCTTTTATACAAACCTGAGAGTAAACGGTAGCCCACTATCCACATGATTTCCATCGACAGGAGTGATAACGTACGCCACGGTTCTAATTTTTTTCTGAGAGTAAACGGCATGTCGCCTTCCTTGCGTGTTCGTTACCACACATGTCCACTCATGTCCATACCATCTATGCATCGCAATGCTCCTGTCTACTAGCTTATCAGGCTGACTGAGTTAACCCTTGGACCAAGCTTTTGAGTTGAGCTCCTCAAGGACTAATTCAAGTAGGCCTTGGAATCCATAAGCCCGCCATACATCACATCTCAACGTTGACCAAGTCCAGCTCTTGCCATGTAAACCCCCATTGCCTTAACTGTATCACAGGCATATGGATCGAATCTGTTGGGTTGGAAGGAGAATTCATCTCCTAGTATCGATGCATCTTGTTGACCAAGTACAAATTGGATACCCAAGGTATCATGAATTCCCCTTTCTAGTCAAGTCCAGAAGCCATAACAACGAGACTCGATTAAAGTGTCTAGGTCAAAAGGATACTGAAAATAATTCTGAGCTGATAAAGTCGAGCCAATAAAATAAGTACAATTTGTGACTATATCTGAGCTGAAAAAGTATAACAAGTCAATCCTATGACTTTTGAATACACATGGAGTTGGAGAGATAACAATAGACTCAATCTGATGACTCTCAAATACCTGTGGAATCGGAGAGAGAATAGTAAACTTGAATCCTCAACTTTTAAATATCCAAAGAGTCGGAGAGAGAGAATAATAAACTTGATCTTAAGACTTTCAAGTATCCGTAGAATTGAGAAAAAGATAATAAACTCGATCTCATGACTCCTAAATACCCATAGAATTGGAGAGGAAATAATAAATTCGATCCCTCGACTTCTAGATACCCATAAAGTCTGGATAATAATAATAAAATATCAGACTCGATAAGAAACGGATGGAAGTAACTTAGCAACTCTTCCATCAATATGCCTTCAAAAAAAAGGGATGTCTCGCTTAGTTTTCATCGTCCTTTTCTCCCCTTCAATCTTCACTCTAGCTCTCTTAGGCCCTTTCATAGAAGGATCTTGGGTCGTTGACTCTCGAGAATGCTTCTCCCATTGAGTTGATCCCTTGTCGAACATTTTTGTCAGTGGAGGATTCAACAAGGGCTATCGTTAGAGGAGCTCTTCCATTGTAGTCATCACAATCCAACTTGGGTTTTCTTCCATCCAAGTAGGGGCTCCTGATTCCAAGAGCACACTGTGACCTCTTCTTTGGGATATTGGTCTTAATTTTCCTTGGCTTCTCCTTGCGTCTCCCATGTTGGTGTCTTAGCTTGGATTCCCATAGTCGATGCCAAATGAATGCCAAATGATCCGATTTGAGATTTGTAAACGGATTGTGTCTTCAAGGACTTTGAATGGGCTCTAACAAGTAGGCCTAGCAAACTTTCACTAGGAGGTCGGTGGAGCAAGGTTCCACAAGTGGGTCGACTTCAGATCAACTCTTCATGGGTCGACAATTGTTTCGGGTTAATAGTGACCCAATCTAACATGTGAAAAAATAAGAACTCCCGTGGGGTTTGGAAAGTGCAATTGAGTCCCTATGACCAACAATAAAAAGAGTTAGAAGGGGAATGAGAGACCTCTTCGACATTTAAGTTAGATATGATATTATAGGTATCCAATTTGAACTAGGTTAACAAGATGCATCGATACTACGAGGCAAATTTCCTTTCCATCCCAACAGATTTGACCTATATGCCATTGATACGGTGGAGGTGACAAGGATCCATAGGGCAAGAGCTATATTTGGTCAACGCTGAGATGTGAAATGTGGAGGGCTTATGGATTCTATGACTGACCTGAACTAGACCCTAAGGAGCTTGGCCCAAGGACTAAATTAGTCTGGGAAGCTAGCAGACGAGAGCATTGCGCTGCCGGAAGGGGAACAAGTGTGAGCTAGAAGAGGTGTGCAAGGAAGGTCAATAGGTGTGGATGAGCACCTTTTTCCTATAGATAACCCAATAATGAAAAAATTGAGGTAAAATGATTAAAAAAAAATACAAAGAGAAGCAATTTGATTTAATTCAATTTTTTTTAACACTTCATCTCCACATGAGAGAGCAATCCGTAGCTATTGAAAGTTCAAATACCTATATATAAATCACATTTTTCAAAACTACTAAAGGCTCAATACAATTCTCGTGCATCCACAACGATGTTATCTGCTGCAGCTTACTTGAACTTCTATCAGTAGATCAACACTCAGAATCAAGACTAAATAGCAAGCAGTAACACCAAGAAGCAAAGTTTCCGCACAAGTAGCAACACCAACTGGCGATTTACTTTTTATATAGTGAGGATAAAAGTAACAAAAACAATCTGAAAAAAAAGAGAGAAGATTAAAAAAACTGACCACTACTAGTACATTGCAAGCGAGAAGTTTTGACAAGGTCGTATCATATAAAATTTCAATGCCCTATGTGCAATAAATGTCTCTTCTCCATCAGAACGAAATAAATTTTAGAGACAGAATGTATCATAAATTTCGTGGCCGCGCACCTATTGTAGTATGCTAATGGAATATTTCTTTAGCCCACAAAGATTCATTGCATGGGCTGGTGAGAAGAGCGAGGGCGCACTGGAGTCTTGGAAGGGCTCACCCTGCAAGATCAATAGCTGGTTTAGTTTCCCATGGTTGTTTCAACCGATCGAAAGTAATTAACTCACTGAAAAGTGATATCGTATAGCAGTGGGCTTATCTACCCCGAAACCGATAAACCAAACTGAACTAAATTGATTCGAATAAAAAATTTTGATTTATAAGTTTGTCGGTTTGATTGTGATTTGCAAGAGTGGACATTATTCATACAAACTATTAAAACAAAACCAAACAATTAAGATTTTATAATATGTATAAATATTGTGCAAATGGGAAAATCCCTCCCTCCCGGAGGCCCCCTCTCCCAGCCCGACAGCGAAGAGAGAGAGTAAACCATGGTAGGCCTTTGGTCTTATCGACGTCTGACACAATGGAGGGTTGGAACCCCGCCAAAGACAGAGATTGACCCATGCTCTATTGTACAACATCTATATATATTGTTAAGTTAATATGATTATTAGTATAATTTTGATTGTTATTACAATAATTGTTTTACTGTTAATTCTCAAAAGAAATCTTGAAGGAAAACTATACTTTGAGTGCTTTATTGTTTATTAATATCACTTTGAATTGAGAAGTAGCTAAAATTATTGAGCTTGTGCAGACTGTTAAAACTACATTAATTTATTGAGGTTTTATAATATCTATATGTGTATATATACTAATTAATATATTTTTTATTACTATTTACTTGTTATATTCACAAACATAAATAACTTTCAAAAGAAGTTATTAGTATTCTCAATTTGTCAATTTGCTTGGAATATATAATATATGCTTAATTTATGGTTTTGAACTGAATGGAAATGGTTTTGGTTCAATTTCGATTGAATTTTAAAACATGAAATATTTCAGTTTAGTTTCAATTTCTCACATCAAACAGATAAACTGAATATATATATATATATAACTTCAAACTGAACCGAAATAGTTTTGGTTAAATTTCAATTGAATTTTTCATCACAAAATATTTCAGTTTGTTTTCCATTTTCCACATAAAACCAATAAGCAAAATCATATTCGCCCCTAATACAGATGCTAGAAGTGAAGAGAAAGCATACAAAATGTACCTGATTGGCAAAGATCCTAAGACAACTCCACTACAGCTCAAAGCACTAGTTGCACACTCAGCCTGGAAAAGAGTTTCAAACAACAAGCTTTAAATTTTGACACTAGCATTTCATAATCAAAGCGAATGAGATAAAAGAAATTGAGTAGAGTTCAGAAATTTGTTATTTCTCATTCTGAGATTGAATATTCGAGTAGTTTAAGAGCAGCTATTGAGCCTATAAAGCAAATTCCAACATATATTCAACGTATTAAAACAAATGATAAGATAGTCAGAGCACTGGCAAGCAATGATACAGTAGCACTGTAATAGTGTAGCATTGTGGCACATTTGCAAGAGTTTGGTGCCGTGCTAAGGCGATAGATCCAGCATGAAAAGGATGGCCTTTGCACAATTTTGCATGAAGACCACCTAATAACCGCATCATCCAGCCTGGATTAAGCTGCCAAATCATGCAGTTGTAAAGGGGACCTTCATCGACTTAATGGTAACAACATGGCAGTTTTTAACTCAAATAAAATAAGTCCACATGTTTGTCATGTCATCATTTTGTTAACTTAAAGGCTGTTAGTGGTTGGGGTCTAAAATAACAAGAGCTTCCAAACTCTGCAGGCCACTTTGGCAATCCTCAAACTCTGGGGAGCATTTTGAAAAAGCAAATAAATCATATGCAGTAAAGTAAAATTCCCCAATTTTTAATTCTCACATTCTCTCATGATGTCTACTTTTTTTTTTCCCAATTTAAGTTTGAAAATCAAGGACTTCGCATCATATCGTTTAGTGTCATGAAGTCAAGCAAGTAATACTAACCCTTACAAATTCAACAAAAGCAATCCGAGTAGAATGATGTAGGTCTCCGAGAAGCCTTAGCCGGTAAACCTGAAGCATAAGAATCATGATTTATCTTGGAAATTATTCTAACCAGAAATACTTTCAAAGAGTGAAACTGACTCTGAACAGAGGACACAAACCTCTCCGCATAAAGACTCAAAGAAAAGTCTAATTTCAGCTTGAGTTACCTGAAAATATAATACCGTAAGGAAAAGGAACACATTGAGGCACAGGATGCTCGGACAAAGGAAAGCAAGAAAAAAAACTGGATAGAAAAATCTTTCACAATGGGTATGATTTAAAACAACAGGTGGTACTGCAATTTTCTTTTTTAAGGCAACATAAGGGAAAATGACTACCCTTAGGTATATATTAAAAATGAATACTTGCATGTTTACATTTTTTTTTTTTGTATGAGTGCACTCCTTACTTGTTTATATATACACTTATAATTTGTTAGCATTAAATATGGTATTTACATTTAGGTCCATAGGTCTATACCAATTGGCACACAATAGTTAAAAGCCATTGGATGGATTACATATGAATTTATGTAACTTTTTGTTACATTCTCCATGATGGAAAGAGAGGAGTTTTCAATGCAATGGTGGTGGAGTTGTTTCTTCAACGTATAAGGGAGAAATAAAAGCTGCAGAGAAATCAAGTTCAAGAGATTCCAAAAAAGTGAAAATCAACTACAATTTTTATGTTCAAAAGACACCTAAAATTGTAGTGACTGACAATGAAGAAGCTTGCGACTGACACATAACTAATGCAATTGCAATGAAAACAATACTGAAGTGCAGAAATGCATTAGAACTAATCACATATCAGGTTTGAGTCTGGCATTGTTTAGTGAAAAACTGATGTCTAAATCATAGTGCAGAATGAAATGCAAAAGTTATTCCATATATCAGATCAAAGTTCTTTGTTTGTCGAAGTAATTTGTTTCCAACTTAATGTTCGCGCCTTAACTAAACCAGGGAGAATGAAATACCTAAATGACAACTATTTAAAATGCACTAATTTGTAAACTATAAAAAAAGTTGTATTAAACAGCTATGAGAACGATGGATTGACCAACACGAGAATGTATCACCTACCTTCTTGTCAATATTTGTGCAGTATACAGTCCTTGAGCACATCTCACGTTCATCATCCGACTGTAACCAAAGGAATGCTAAGTGATCAGATATAAAACAATTGCAATACACAAGATGCATAAAATGACATTGATGAACTAATTTCTCATACCCTTGGCAAAAATGTAGGGTTCACAGGTGCAATTGCAGTCTTTGAAGGAAGCACCCTAAGCGGGTAATACCCAAGAATGGTTCCTGACAGATTTAAAGCAGCTCTTGCACCCTCTGGATTTGCATAATCACAAATAACGAAAAATACATGAAGTATCTAATCAATTTAGTTGCAGAAGATGGAAAAATACACTGAACTGTAACTTGCCATCATCATCGAACTCTATGAAAGCAAACCGAAGAACAGTTTTTGGGTCCCCACACATTCGACAGTCAACTACCTGAAAGATTAAAATGGTCATACAATTTATACAAATGAATCAAATTGATGTGGCTCGAAAACATTAATGTAATTTACATGTCCACAGCTGTTGAAAAGTGTTGCAAGCTCTTCTTCAGTAACCTACATATCCGAGGCATAAAAAATTTAGCTATTTTAGCCACATTTAAATTGCATTGTGGAAGGTTTGTACAATCTGGTGTTAAACTACATATAATGAAGCAACAGAATAAGCTAATAAATTATTAATCCACAATGCAAAAATCCATCAGCTGTGAAACAACATTAGCTCAATTTAAATATTCTTAAACATGTGTAATTCTTTATTCTTATGCATTTCTAAAATACCAAAATAAAAGTAAAATCAAAACCTATACGGACAAAAAACTCTAAGCATGATATCCACCATCACCAGAACTGGATGGTATCACTCATTCTCAAAGACATGTTTGCTTAAGTTCACTTCTCCCGTGAATGCATTAGGAGATTTACAAACCCAAGAAAAAACTATGGATAAAATATCAAATCGATAGAATAAAAAGAATGAGTGAAATAAAAGATTGTGGATCCTAAATTCCTAGTTGTAGATTCATATTTTGATGATTATGTTAGTCTACATTCTACAGATATGTAGGCAGTTAAAAAATGGAAAAAAAAAGACATCCAAAAAAATACAAGCACAGTTTATGAAACTCATATGGTTCATCAAAGAAGGAATCAATAGTCTTTCTTCTAGACATGGCTCGAAGGTATAGCTCTACTTCTTTCTTATGATTTTAGATTAAGGAAATTCATTGTTGGTTATTAAGAAGCCATTACCACCTGAGATGGGCTATCCTCCCACATTTATAAGTCCTATGTATGACATTCAAAGCATTTAATTTGAATTGGTTAGAAGCTTTGCACCCAAGGACCCATGACAAACCCTTAAAGCCCTAATATGCAACACTTCTGAAAATTGAGAGGAATGGTGTGTCTATATTGTTGGTTTTCGAGATCCTAGAGCCACTTACAAGATGCCTTGCTGAATCTCAATCTATGTAAAATTTGAAACAATTTCTTGAAGTTAGTTTATCATAAACCAGTCATGTGGGTAAATGGACGACACAAGTTTGAAGTCAATGTAGCATCCAAATATCTTTCTTGTAACCAAAATTTAGAAAAAGCTAGATCTACTGAGTTGTGACACACTTAAAACTCACTTCATCTCTTTCAGAAGGTTCCTATTTATAACTCTCCTCAAATCTCTTCCAGTGCATGACTTCCTCCCTATACAGATTACCCAACATCTCATGCCCATTTCAACCCAATCTTGTGCTATTTTGTGAGCAAGGACATTTGGTGAAATGATAATCTGTTTCTTCAAAATCTACGGTTCAATATTTGCCTATAAATTACAATTGCATGAGCCAATATTTATGCGCACAAAACCCCAGATTCAGTTTGCTTAGATAAATCTAATCCCTGCAGAACTCTGTATGAAACCTGCAATAATCAAAAGCCATCCTTCCAAAAATATGACAGCAGCATAACATCAAAAAAGAAGAGGATACAAAAAGTGAAAAACACATCCTAGTTCATCAATAACATTTTCCAAGAGACAAATTGCCACCCCAGAGCCTAAATCGAAAGGAAGAATGCTCAAAGCCTCTTCACCTGAAGATCTACATCTGCAACGTAGACAGTCCTTCTGATCACCTCATCTCTCTGTGCCAGACTCGTCCGGCTATTCATCCGACGTTTCCCCTGACCGTATCCGTTTTTGTTCTAATCGAACAAATCAAACCTAAAAAGAGATCGATAAAAAGAGTAAAGGACGAAATAACAGACGAGAAGACCATACCCTCCTTCCGCTGCCTCCATCGAAGCCAACATTTCCCAAAGAAAGGCTCAGCCCAAATCCACCCCCATAAAACCCGCCACCAAAACCAACTCCGAAACCTCCATAGGGTGCGGCCAGTCCACCTCCGGCAATCGACGGCGGAACGAACTCCTCCGCCATCGGATTCAGCTTCGAAAGGAGCTCCTCCAGATCCCTCATCTCCTGCTCCGACCCCTGGGGTCGCTGCGCCACTGCGGGCGGTCCCTGGCCTGAGACGCGGTGCAGCTGCTGATCCTTGAGGTGGAAGCCACTAGGGTTGGGATGAGGAAGGAAGGTGGGAAGAGAATCGCCGGCAGCGACGACTGTGGCGCTGGAGGCCAGATCCACGAACTTATTGGAGTCGGGCGCTTCCTTGCGGTCGATATCGCCGGCAGTTGATGCCGAATAGGAGGCCAGATCGACGCCGTTTGCGGTCTCCGAGACGGCCATGATCAGGTCGTGAGCAGATCAATTCGTAGAAACCTCTCTCTCTCAGTCGTCGGCGGCTGCTTCTTCTGATGAACTATTGAATCGTATTTTAACCCGACGGACATCAGCATTGATGTCATCGAATAATCCTCTCCGTCAGGACAAAATGGCGCTATTTTATAACAACAGATTAATTTTAACCTCTGTTTTCTTTTTTTTTTCCGCATTAGATTACTTTGATACGGTTAATTTAGTTAATAATAATTTTTCATCTCCCATCAAAAAATAAATTCAAATAATATTTACGATAAAATCCAACTTCTATAGCACATCATCCTTATAAAATCCTTCAATACTAAAATACGAACATACATTTTCTGATCCATTTTATTTGGTAAATAATTACCAAATTCAAATTTTTATATATTTATTTTCAGACAACATTTGCATCAACTTTTTAAACATTCCTCACTTTTATTTTCACGGACAAAATCAAATAATATATATATATATATATATTCTTCACATTCATCGACGACTTTTTGCACCAAATACATGTGACACCAACATTTTGACCTATGTTTACTTGGACGGTAGGGTGACAATCAAAATCATCCTTCCCCCAAAATATGGGCTAACGTGGGCTTTATAGTCGGTTCTTGGCCCGAAACGGGAACACGTGCTCGTCACGCACTCCCACTCCATTGGTAGGTCTACTGATCTACTCCCTGCCGACGCTCCCTATAAATTACCCAATCGGGTTCGGATTGGCTGCTCTCTTGCTAGGGCTCGATCGTGGAGCGTTCGAAGGCGGAACTGTAGCTCGTCGAAGAGTGATTGCACATTCCTCTTTCGGTTTGCCCTCTCGAAAGATCGTTTTTCCCTTCCAATTCTGTTTTTCAGCTGTTGTTTTGCTTGATCTGATCGCACTTTCAGTGGTTTCTCTACAAATACGTGTTAGATATGTGGAATTTTGTGGCGTTGTCGCCCCAGATTTGTTTTGATGGTTGATATCCTGATTAGTTTATGTTTTACTTATTGCACTCGAAGGTTTGAGGGTTGATTCATGCGACGTCGGCTTTCGTGTAGGTGTTTGTGAGAATCATTCCCGTCCTAGGGTTTTTTGTGAGATCAGCATGTTTCCTTTCGCAACATCCTCATTGTTTTCTTCCTGGTAGCTTATTGATTTTTACGTGATCCCGTGAGTGTTTTTCATGATGAACTTTCACCGATCTGGCTGTTTTTGAAAGTATGCTACCACATGGAATTACTCGATTATATGATTTTGCCTGTTTTTCCTATGCAATTAGCCATCAGATAGTGTTTAGATTTATCTTTTTTAACCTTGTTTTGCAGGAGTCCAGAATCTAGTATAATTGCTTCTGTATTTTTTTTTTTTGCCAGTTTATACAACTTGTAAGGGCTGTTATCTTTTATTGTTTCAGGTCTTAAACTCGTCATTATCTTTTGAAGATACCTTGAAAGGTAAATGAATAGATCTATTATAAACATTTCTCTATGCGTTGATACCCATACATCCTTCATGATAGATGATGTATGCTGGGAATGGGAGCTTTGGAGCTATCAATAGTACTGTAGAGGAGTGGGAGGAGTCTATTTGGAGTTTAGGACTTTTGAGAGGTTCTGGCATTCACAGAGGAGGCCTAAAGTGGATGGTTTACCCTACATATAATTTGCATTGATTATTGCTTTGGAGCATTGTGGAGGGCTTGGGCAATGGAGCTTGTGGAGCACCATTCGCATCAAGAATTGCTTTCTTGGTTTGCTTCACAGTTTTTAGCCTTTTTACTCATCTTTATTGTCAAACCTCAAAATGAGTGTCTGTTGTGTTAAATCAGCATTAATGGAAGTGAAGGACTAACCTAATGCAAGTTTGGTAGTAAACCATTTTTATGTCTGAACTTTCTTTTACAGGGCATACATTTTCAGTGGTGGTCATGAGTGCTCGACTAAGTCATACAATTTATGTGGGTAACCTCCCTATAGATATCCGGGAATCAGAAGTTGAAGATTTGTTTCACAAGGTTCATATTTAAAGCCAATTTCTTCATCTGTTGTTTTATGCCGTCTTTTCTTTTGCTGATCAGCACATGAATTAATGTAAACTTGCATGTACTTTATTCCTTCTTTAAGTTGCTGCTAAGATTCCATGCATTTTTTTCTTCATAGACTTATAGGGAATTAGCAATGAACATTGAATTCATTAACATGGAAAATAGTTATCATCTATGATGACTAATTCTCATTTTAGAGTTCTTTAACATTGTTGGTACTATAATTGATGTACATTATGTTCAATCTAGTCATTTTTCACAAAATAGTGACACTACTTGGAGCTGTTGTTTTGTTTTGCAACATTGGACTCTATTTGAGTGGCTGCACTTTTGGTCAAAAATCTTTTTGATTGTTTGAGGCATTAGTTTGTATAAGAACAAGAAATTGCTAAATGTGCAAATGGAATAAGTTGACTGCAATACACTTTTGCCTATTTTATTAGTTTGTAGACATGAAATATTTATGATTTGAATCTTCTGTATATTATTACATAGCATTGTGCTATGATTAGTCTCAGACTGCAGATAGTCATTTCTTATTATGTTGATATGTTATTGTAGTATGGTCGCATTGTGGAAGTTCAATTGAAGAATCCACCTCGACCTCCTGGTTATTGTTTTGTTGAGGTATGCACTTTTAACTTGAGCTTTATTGTGTTTCATTTCCTTCAGTTCCAACTTTTATAACTTAATTATATATATATAGTTTGAGAGTTCACGGGATGCTGAAGATGCAGTGAGGGGTCGTGATGGCTATAACTTTGATGGTCACCGTCTCAGGGTACTAAGTTCTCTATATCATTTTGAACAATTTATGCAAATACTAAGTTTGTTCATGTTGCTCCATGTAGGTTGAGTTAGCCCATGGTGGTCGAGGGCAGTCATTTCCAACTGGACGAGGTACTAGGCATGGAGGCGGGGGAAACAAATATGGAGTCTCACATCGTTCAGATTATCGAGGTACTTTCCACTGATTGCTTGATTCTTATTGTTGTGTTTGCTTGACATGTTACAAAATTTTGATTACTTTTACAGTGATTGTCCGAGGACTTCCTTCTTCAGCTTCATGGCAGGATCTTAAGGTATGGAAAATCCTTAGAGATTCTATAAACAATTTTTCTAAGTTTTTTTGGGTCTTACAACTTCCAGGATCACATGAGGAAGGCTGGAGAAGTTTGTTTTGCACAAGTTTTCCGTGATGGTGATGGTAGGTTTCTAATATCCATTGTAAAATATATTTGAATATGATAGCTAGTGCTTGGTAAAATGTGAAAACCATTATAGCTCTTGAAAAAAAATGTTTCAATTGCTCATCTTAATTGTGCTTGGTGCCTCCATACAGTGAACAAATTCTAGAAACTAATTAATAATTCATTTTTTGAGTGGCAACCATTTGTCACTTGACATGGATCACCACACACACCACGCACCTGATATTTATGTACACTTAGTATATGGGATAAACTTAAAGAGATTAACTGCCAATATACTCAAATAGGAAAAGGTATAATTTGAAAATTTAATTAAATACTGTACTTGCTGATACATTGTGGACAATTTTTTCCCTCTCTTTTTGAAGTATCACTTAAACATATTGGATCCAAATGATCTGAGCTTTGTTGTCAATTATCCTTACCTAAAAGTTGCGGGTTAAAATTTAATGTTGTTCACCGTTTATAGTTGGTACACATGCTTATTGCTGCTATTGTAATACATTTCAATAGAATGTTATACTATGCAAACAAGAATCATTCATCATAAACTATATTAATTCTTTTAATGAATATGCTATAAATTGGCTAAGTCAGTCCTCTTTGTCTGTAACACATGAAGCACATAAATAACGTGAAAACTGATGTTTTGACTTGCTATCATTCAATAGCATTTTCTACACAGTTTTAGTGAACCTAAAACTTTTTCACTTCTTTTAATGTTACTAAATCGTGAAATTTTGGATTTTGCAAGTGACTGCGAACAAAATTTGAGAGATAGCGATCATTTTATTCTTACACATCTAGGCTACGTTTGGTACGAGGTAATGTAATCAACCTTGTAATGTAATATAATGTAATGTGTATTACATTCCTGTGTTTGGTTAGCGATAGGTGTGTAATCTTTGATTATAAAAGTGATTACATTCATTTGTTTGGTATCTATATTTGTTATAAGGAATGTAATTCATATTATTATAAAATGACAAAAATACCCTTGTAATTTTTTCCTAAGGTAATATAATTCTTAGTCGTCGATCATTGATCACGCCATTCGTTAAGCCTACCGTATCGGCCCGTCGGTCGGTCGCTAGTCATCGTCGGTCGATCGTCGTGCCGTCTCCGTCGATCGTCGTATCGATCGGTCAGCCGATCGATCATCGGCCGTCGATTCGTCGATCACGCCGCCGGCAAATCGTTCGATCGGCCGTCGGCCGCGTCGACTGGCCGACGTATCGATCAGCCGGCGTCGTCGATAGAAAAATAAAAGAAGGATATATTTGTCATGATAAATATTGAGTCCGTAATGTAATCGGATTACATAGGATTTCCTTCGTAATCGAGATTATGGATCTTGACTCTTATTTTGTAATACAATTACATTACATTACATCTTTGAAATGTTACCAAACAAAGTAAATCATCTTGTAATGTAATCCTGATTACACCGTACCAAACGTAGCCCTTGTGTTCAACACAACTCTACAGCCAAAATGTATTACTTGAGGTAGATACTTAAATTTTTTGTTATGCCTACTCAAATGAGACAATGTTCTGTTTACTTTGAGGTGGAAGTAGAAGGGAAATGAAATAATTTAAGTGATGAGAAATAAATTGGTTTTATTTTATTTTCACTACATTTCTATTTTTTTTTATTTGAAATTGATGGAAGATAAATACTCCGTTTAGATGTGAAGTTTTCATTTCTACTTGAATTGAGTGGAAACAAAATAAGATGAAATCGAGGGAATTGAGTTGCTTCTTTATATATTGCAAGTAAAAATAATGAAGCTATGATTGTATTTCATATATATCTATATATTTCCCTTAGTTCCATACGATAAACACACCACAAGCTCCATGAAGGAGGACGAAAACTTTACATATTGTTTATGTTTGCATGTGGTGCAGCATTTAACCAGAACTTAGCACTAGAGTCTAGACGCTTTATCTCTTTTATTTGTTTGCCTGGCCAATTCCCTACTTCTTAGTTTCCTTATTTTTCCATTTTGTGTTCCTCAGGTGTTATGGGTTTGGTTGATTATACAAATTATGAAGACATGAAATATGCTGTAAGAATGCTTCTTCTCGCTTACCTTTCTCTTAGGAGTTAGGAATTCGTATTAGGGTATATTTCAAGATATAGGACATGCTTTTAGCTTTATTGTAATTAATGTAGCACATTTGACGTGTCAATTATATACACAGTTCTTATTATTTCAATCTAGTACATAGATCAGAAAGTTTTTAGATTAGCCAAGTTAAAATTTAATTTGATTGTAATACAATCAATAACAACTATAAGTACATTTTAATTAAAATATACATAAATTGAAATTTTATTGTATCCTTATCAATGTAATTCGATTTTTAAATGAAGTGTCTCAAATTGATTTACAACTATGACAAAAGAAAATTGTGTTCTCAATTTAATAGTTTCAGTAATGGTGTCTTATTTAATTAAAAAAGTTTTGATATATATTAAAAAGAATTTAACTTTGTGCATAGAATTTAAACTTTGTAAAGTATGTGTTAGAATTTGAAATCTACCCTTAATTATGTGTTATTACGTTGTGTATTTCATTTCCTCAGATTCGTAAACTTGATGACACAGAGTTCAAAAATCCTTGGTCAAGATCCTATATTCGGGTATGTTTGTTAATGGCAGATATAAAATTACTTAGCCTGTTCTTCGATATTCTTTGTCAAACTTGATTTTTTTTTTCTTTTTGAATACTAGGTTTAGAAATTTTGTTACTGGGCATGTTTAGTTGAGCGTTCTAGTAACTTGATGAGCAAAATAGATATTTTGGGGAGTGCGGCCATCCCAGCCCTTTCCTTTATGTCCGTCTTAGCTCACGCTACATTAACTCTTAATTATCGTCTTCTTCTATGATGCAGTATTGCAGCTTAATTTACTACTACAAGTTGTCAAAAGGGTTTATAGGTATCTTTAGTGTGTTAGGTGATATTTATGGGACATTTCCACGTCACTTATATAATGTCCTTAAAATGATCTTGCTTGATGTAAATACCGGTGTGTTTCAACCCTGAATCGTCTGTCCTCCGTCTATTTGCTGAGGGTAATCAATTCCTACCTGTCCTAAATTAGTCACTCATTTGAAATCTCAAATTTGAGTTTGTTATCTCAATTTAAACAATTTTCCCACCTTTGGCTGTTTTAATTTAGCTAGCAGATTACACTACTAACGAGGTCAATCCAGTGTCCCATGGATGATGGAGCACATGATAAAATCAGTCTGCTGCAATTGCAAATGACCTGATGCCGGTTTGACACAGTCTTCTTAAAGACACTTGCAATGGTGCCATTATTAGACATAACATGATAATAACACGATCAAGGTTTCAAACACAGAAGAACTAGAACATAGTTTTTATAACTCGAATGTGACACAACGTGTGTAGTAACATTTAATTGATTTGGACATGTTGTAGATGTAGGGTTATGTGATTTGAGTATGATGTAAGTTTTCTCACCTAACTCTGATTATCTTTGGTTATGTCTAGGTCAAAAGCTACGAGCGAAGTAAGTCAAGGAGCCCAGGCTCAAGCCGGAGCCCCAGTAGAAGTAGAGGACCACGGAGGAGCCGAAGGTGAATCTCTTGGCCTTTTATCTATTCTTCAGTCATTTCAACTTGAATTTTGAGGCTATGTTTGCTTTGATGGAAAGATAGGACAAGAGGGAGATTAGATGGAAAGATGAGACGAGAGGAGGAGAGAGGGAGAAGGGTTCATAAATTGCATGTCAATGAATGAAGTGCATTTTTATTCCACTCATTTTTTTTTTCTCCAGCCCCCGCATTTTTCATCCAGTAAAACTCAGCTATAGTTTTAATTGTACTCTTTCAAATATTTTGGGGTGACAAGAAATTTTAACTCGACTTTTTTGTTTTTAAAAATTCTCCAGCAAATCAAATGACCGATCACGTTCAAGATCACCATCGAAGTCTGCTTCTCCACGACCTAAATCTGCATCTCCAGCTAGACTGTCAAGGTGGTTTTCTGTAAATTTCATTTTTTTTTTTTTTGCCTTCCAGAGAATTTTATTGATATTCTTATTTATTTCACTGCAATGAGCGGTTAAGCATTTTTGCTTGCAGATCAAGATCTAGGTCTCAATCTGGGTGATTATTCCAGGTATTCTTTGAAACAGTTGCTACCTTTGATAAATATAGGAATGGAATCAATAGCAAAAAATGTAGTAGATGGATTGTTTTTTATTGCTGTCGTTGGTTTATAGAAATGTTAATAGACAAGAAATAATGCATCCACAATGATGAACGATTTCCAAGCAATAAGCAATGGTTTGCTAGGCTTATATGGTCCCCCAGGTCCACCCTAAACTGCCCAGTCATCTGATCCCTTCAGGTCATTGTCTGTTTTATGCCCCTGTTTTGCCAGGCTAGGTTGGTCTGCTCAGACTTCTATATATATAATGAAATAGTGTGAATAAATATTTTTAAATGGAGTAAGGAATAACTAAGAGGATTAGGATATGAAATAAATAATTTCATAAATAGACATACGCCTTCACAGAGAAATTAAGTATATAGGAATTTGGTTTTTCTTGGTTCAATATCATGCATGTGTATTTGTGTAATATGAAAAAAGAAGGTAAAAAAATAATACACCTATATTGATCAGTAAGATAGGCAAATAGATTGGAGATTGCAAGAATTCGATGGCGATGGTTTCTTAGATTCCGTATTTGCCAAAAGTTAGAATTCTTACAAAATGATAAAATGGAACCGGAGAGAAATATGTACTCTCTGGTTCATGGATAAAATAGAATGGGCAAAAATCCGTATACAATCCTCAGCTCTACGGAAGATGCTTCATTTTCTTGTTTACATTTCATTACCGGATCGTGCAAGCAATATGCAATTGGCTGAAGGCTTGTACAAGGACCTAGTAGAAGGTCAATGGATTCAAAATTTTATTGTTCAGTAAGAATTTCAATTTAATGTGGATTCTTTTAATTCGAATTAATTAAAAAAATGCTATTTTAGTCGTGAACAGTTTCACTTGTTCGATTGGCTATTTATTTCCCTTTCTCGGCAAATTTCAGGTGATGAAGGTGTGCATCACCTTAATGCTCTCAGCCGCTGTGTTAATTCTGAAAAAACTCGGGGACTTTTACCGCACGTTCGACTTTTGTTTGTAAGCCGGACTACTGTTCGACTTTTGTTTGTAAACTGGACTAGTTTCGTCGCAGTTGAATATTTGACAGAACCCACCTGTTATGTAGGCCGTTTCTTCTGGCTTGAATTTTCTTTGCATAATTTAAGTTTTTTTTTCTCCCGTTTTGAATGAGTATTATTTTCAGTGAGCCCATAGTTTTTTTATTAGATTACTAATGAACTGCACACTCTACATCCTGATCCGTAGAATCTAGCTTGCTCAGGCCGTGGCAAATATGCTCCGATGGCTATTTGACTCGGCATTGTTCAGGTTGGCGGCGACAAACTGCAATCCGGAATCCTTTCATTTTATTACATTACATAAAAAATAAGCAATATACGAGGGAAGATAAAGATTTCGCGTTTGAACCAATCCTTTAGTTTGCTTAAAGGACAACGAAATTCAATAAAAAAAATGTATAGATCAAGCATGTCTAATCATCCGGCATTAAAAGTGAAAAAAAGGTAAAAATCTAAATTTTAGAACCACAACCTAACCAAGCATGGCAAACTCAAATCTACCAGAAGGGCGAACATGAAGGCTCTTTATAACAGCCGACCAATAAAATGGGAGGCACAAAATGATCGAAAGTTTGGGAAAACGAGGAACATAACTATCAGGCTTCATGATTCTGAAATCGTCACCTCAACCTCCACACCAGGTTCAATTGTGATTGAAGTGATCTGCTTCACCACCTCAGGAGAGCTAAGAAGATCAATGACCCTCTTGTGTACCCGGAGCTCGAACCGATCCCATGTGTTTGTTCCTACAACAAAAGTTTTCAATATTGAATTCCAATTGAACCGAGCACATTCAATATCAAATTCCATACCAGTGTTTACTTGAAGAGAAATAAGAGAGAAGAAAATAAATGCTAGTTGATGAATTTGTAATTGAGAAACATACAAAGGTGAGAACAATCTCATCCTTAAATTCAACATATAAAATCTATGTAGTGGAGAGGCATTGAAATGCTATAATTGGACTTCGCGAATTTGAGTTTGACCAGCCCATTGACCTGCTCACTCCTTTCCGTGCCCAACAAGCCCTTACAGTTCACCCTCTTGAACAAACCAATTCCACGTGTCAGCCCCGCTTAATCCACTCAACTCAACCGGTCCATCTGACCAATTTTATCCAACCACTCGGCCTGATAGGTCAAAAAATTTTTATCAAGCCATTTGACAAGAACAGACCCCTACTAATCCAATCAAACCATTAGGACCAACCACATTCAGAGTATATAGTTTTAGGATGGTAAAATAGAAAGTTCTTTTTTGTAACTATATGAATTCTTAAATTTATGAAATCAAATAGGAAATAAAATAGCTATACACACAAGTCAATTGCTAAAATGGCAAATATTATCCCTTTTCTGTGAAATGATGTGAATCCATTACAAGTAGGAAGTCATTAGTCACCACCATACTTCACTCTTCTAAGGCCAGAAGTTCAAACCAAGCCGAAATAAAAACTCAAAAATTAGAGGAAGCTTTGGAAGTGACATTATACCCATGCTTCGGAGGTAGCCAAGGATTCTGAACTGTGCATCAGTTTTAAAAAGCTCGATATTTTGACACTTCATCGAGAATATCTCAGTGTTAAACAATCTCAGTGTTAAACTTTGTTGATCATCATATGCACAGACAGTCAAACCCATACAACGATTCACATCTCGCTTTTGTTAGAAAAACATCAACGGATGGATACACTTTATTTTACACATAAATGAAATTGAATTTATAAAAATAATTTTTGGAAGTTGAAAAAAAAAAAGAAACTAACAATAGGAAAGACTGGTGGGCATGAAATTCCTGAGAAGGATATCATTAATTAGAAAACATCATTAATAATACTAAGTTGGTAGTATTAATAGAGTAACAGTTTCAAATCTAGTGTCATCCATTATCATGTGTTTCTCAAGCAAAGGAGGGAAAAAAAACTTATAGCATCACATGGTGTTTGTCCACACTAGGTTCAATCATGATTGAAGTGATCTGCTTCTCAAATAATTATTAAGTACAATGATAAAATGCACAGTATTTTTTTTTATCGATATTCACAATGGCAAAAGGAACCTAACTTCTAGTATAATATTCTTTGGTTAGCAAGTAGGTGTACCATTAACATATGATTTATTTATGCATTATGCTTGTATTCTCGTTTTCTTACAGTATCTACATATATTGCTTAACTGTATAATAGAATGACTAACTGCATTATCAGTAGACGATATCCTTTAAATTACATGATCGCCAGATTACATCTCCGTGTTAGAATGCTACAACCAATAGGCTAATTGTACCTTATCTTTTAATCGATGTGCTATGGACAACTTTATGTGCTTTACATGATTATGCCACTGCGGATTAACATGGTAAACACATATAGAATTTGCCGAAGGAAGCAAGAGTCAATCCTCTGCTTTTGCGGGATGCCAGTTCTCCATGTGATTTACTAACAGATTTTAAGCTAAAGACTCTCCGTAATTTACTTCACTTTCCGTAATTTACTTCACTTACGGGTTATTAGATTGACGGATTTCAATCTTTTGCCCAAAGAATATAGTGATTACAATATACATATACTGAACATAATGTGCACTATATTCCTCAATATACACTAATTAACACAGTACTAATAAACCAGTGAATAAAACAAAATGGCATTAGGTGTAACAGCATCCAAAAGAGAGACTGCGATACCTTCGCCGCAAGGAGATTTCCTGGTGGTGATGTGAAGAACCTTAGTGGGCATTCTCACAGGCCCTTTAACATTGAGCCCCTTGTCCTTTGCACCCCTTACCAGATCCGCGCACACTGAACAGACAAACACGATCAAAATCCAGAAACGAGGAACAAAAGATAAAAGAGTAAACCGCTCGATCCGAGATCAGACAACGCCTCACCCTTCTCCAGATTCTTCACGTTCTTGGAGGACAGGGTGATCCGGATACGATGCAGCTCCTCCTGGGGCTGCTCCAACCCTATCTTAGTCGGCTTCATTGCACCGTACGCCACCGCCGCCATCGATCCGAGGTTCAGACGACCCTCGCACGCACAATCTAACACGAGAAATCAAAGAGAAAACACCTCAGATTAGAACTGGAACTCGTTATATCGAGACGATTCAGAAAACAATCGATCCTCTTACCTCACAATCCGCCGCCGCGATGCTGCTCTTCCGCGAGAAGTAGACAAATTATCTGATTAGGGTTGGTTAATACCCTCATATATATAGACAAACCGATCCGGGCCGGGCCTTCATATCTCTTGTTTTAGAACCCGATTTTAAGCGACCCAATAAGAAGCCCAGCCCTTAAAATTAAAACGGCAAATTTCATCAATCTCCTCAAACTGTTATTCATCTTTCTAATTACAAAAACTTTAATTTAAAGAAATATTTAAAAGGATAAGATACATGTATTTTTTTTTAAAAAAAAAGTTTAGGTAATTTAAAGTAAATTATTAATAAATTTAAATATTAACTTCAGTACAAGAAATAAAGACGGAAGTTTTTGTCGCTAATCAATCACTCAACTCACTCAACGATTGATTAGCAACGAGAAAAAAATAGTCACGTTTTTTTAGTTCGTTGATAAATTTAGCGATGGAAATAAATTTTTGACACTAAATTTAGGGTTTGAATTTTATTTTCATCGCTAAATTTAATAATAGAGTTTTATTTTCATTGTTAATTTAGTGATAGAGTTTTATTTTCGTCATTAATTTAGTGATAAATTTTTATTTTCATCACTAAATATTTATGATGAAATAAAATTTTATCATTGAATTTAAAGACGAAAATAAAAATTCATCATAAATTAGCGACAGATATTATTTCCATCTCTAATTTAGTGACAGAAATAGTGACAAAATCAAAATTTCATTACTAAATTTATTTCCTTAATAATTTTTAGGTAGTTTATTCAGTGTCAGTCTTGTGGAGGTGACCATTATTCTTCCATTGGTATCTCCACTGCAACACACAATTCAGATATAAAACTCACAGTTCATGGTGTATCAGTAATGGCTAGTTCAAAATTTTCACTTGAAAACCCACACTCGAATGTCGTCGTCAATGATCTTGCGGATCATTAGGAGAAGAAGGTGGATCATTCCACTTGGAGATCACATCACTGCACAAGTTCAAATGTTGTCAACTTGGATGACAAGAACATTGCAAAACATTTTGCTAATTGCCTATGTTAACTACCTACACTCCAAGTTCGGAATGAAGCCCTTGACGCATGGGTGTTGATGCCCTTGTCGCGTGGGGTCGGTGACCCTGTCGCGTAGGGGCTGCCTCACTCGCAATGGGGAGGGGGTGTTGCCCCCACCGTGGGGAGGGGGCATTGCCCCCACGCGGAGGAGGTGTTGCCCCCCACGCGGTCGGTAAAGACAATCGACTGCTAGTCTATTCATTGGAATAATCTAACGTAGATTCAGTTCGTTGTGAGACAATGACACTGTGAGCAGTCGACTAGTGTCTTTTGATAGTCAACTCCTGTGCGAAATCAGTCCGATGTAGATTATAAATGGAGCAACTCGTGGAGGATTTTGACTAAGAGTTTTTAGGGCCATTTTGAAAGGGAAGTGTTGTGCATTCCAAACTTTCATGAGCAATCCAGAGCAACCAAAGATCAAGCAAGCAAAACTCATTTCTTGTAAAATATTTAGTTCTTTGTTCTTGTATTTCATTTATATTTCATATTTGGTTGCATTCTTATTGTTGTAAGACCTTGTAAGAGGTTTTATTGGTGCAATCGACCCAGGTCACGATTGACCAGATTCAAGTTTGATTCGAGTAGTGTGTTGACGTTTGTGTTTTGATATTTGACGATGAGTTGACTATTATTTGACAATTGGTTGACTATATGATTGATCATATGATGGAGAAGTCCAAATGAGACACTTGTCATAGAAAGTCCAAGTCATGAGTACTTGACATGGAAAGTCCAAGCATGAGTCTTGACATTTGGAAAGTCCAACATAGAGTTGGCATGTAAAGTCCAAGGGTATAGTCTTGGTCACGTAAGTCCAAGTGTGTAATTTTGGCGGTGAAAGTCTAAGTTATGGATACTTGGCAATTGGGAAGTCCAAGGATTGATATTGACGGCGTAAAGTCCAAGGGTAGAGTCTTGGTAACATAAGTTTAATGTTTGGCGGCGTAAAGTCCAAATGTATGTCTTGGTAGCGTAAGCCTAACGTACCTTGGCAGTGTAAACTAATTTACCATGACAATAGTCGATGGAATCACCTGAAGGCTAGTGTATGGATGAACAAGTCATGGATGACTTAGAGGAATGTAATAGGCGTGAGGCTGATGGAGGTGGCTAGAAGGCTTAGGTCTAGGCTAAGGGTGGTCTAGCAAGTATGAGAGCATCATACTTGGGATAAACCTCATGGTCGGAGTATAGCAGTCGATTGGAGTTATGGACCAGTTGACTAGTCAAGTGTTTGACACTTGACAACCGAGTCGACACTGATCAGTTGACTGAGATTATGACCAATCAACTATGTGGTGTGGCGTTCGGAGGCAAATAATCTTAGCGATCATTTGCTAACATTAGGCGATTACTAGCCTTGAGCGATCGCCGCCATGGAGGGCGATTATTCTGGTTTTGGTCGCGAGGATAGAACGCTTCGTAGCGAACTCAGCAATCGACTACGGGCTTGAGCAGTCGACTGCTAGAAATGACATTCGACTGTTAGTGTATCCGTTGGCTTGAATATCAACGTGGATCAAGTCCGTTGTGAGACAATGACACTGTTGACAGTCGATTGAAGCCTTTTGACAGTTGACTGTCAAGTGAAAATCCAAGTCGTTCAGAGGCATAAAAGGAGCTCGACAGTAAAAGGAGCTCGACGAGGAGGATTTCCACAGCGATTTCTTGGGCGATTTGCTAGTGCAAATCAAGATCTTCAAGTGCGTCCAAAGGAATCAACAAGCAAACATTTAAGTTCACATTTGTAAAGTTTTTTTTACGTTGTTTTGTGTATTTTACTTGTATCTCTTTCTTATTGTTGTAAGATCTTTTGTACGTGGTTTCTCCACCTCCGACGTGTTGTCTAGAAAGAGTTTATTGAGTAGTGGTGTGTACATCACTAGAGTTCGTTATCGAGCTCGCCCTGTGGAGTAGAAACTAGGGTTCCAAACCACGTTACATCATTTGTGCTTGTGTGTTTATCTTTATTTGTTTTGTTGTATTATTATTTCCATTGCACATTAACAAGTTTGTATAGATGAGCACGCAAGCGATCAAGCGACGATCGAATTCCATCAAGTGAATGGAAACGCATCATTCACCCCCCCACTAGCGCTCACCGAAGTTCTTACAATTGGTATCAGAGCCCGGTGGCTCTCAGAAGAAGAAGAAGATGCTCCAATACCTACATTTGGTATCAGAGCTAGGAGCTCTTCTACGAATTAACAACCGGGAGCAATCGACCTAGAGGATGGAGTTGTCGAACGATGGACTTGGATGAGACATCAACACTCCAATTCTATACACCTTCTATGAACAAGAAGGGTTCAATCAATGGAAGGCACGGATGGAGAATTTCTTCATGATGGACTTCGAAGATTGGATCATTCTAATGAAGGGATTCGAAGTTCCAAGGGATCCAAAAGGTGGATACATCAAGAAGAAGAGATGGACCGAAGAGCAAGTCCAAGCTTTCGAAAAAAATAATAAGGCAACACAATTGATATTAAATTCATTATCTAACGATGTTGTGTCTAGATTAGGTGAATATCAAGATGCCAAAGAGCTATGAGATAAATTGGCCAAGCTCCATGAAGAACCATCCGTGGCTCAAGTAAAAAGAGAGCCCAAAGAGGAAAGCTCATTCTCACAAGAAAGTGAGGATTCAGAGGTTGAGAGATGCTCAACATCTGGATTGGAGGAAGAATTGGAGGAAGCCTCCACCTCTAGGAGTGAGGGGGAGGAGATTATCCAATCTTCAATATCGGAGCAACAAGAAGAAGCATCTACCTCTGGAAGTCATGAAGAATTGGACAAAATTCTTCCTACCACCACCTAGATAACTCAAGCACTTTAATTAACAAAAAAAATTATATCATGTATTTTGAGTGTAGGGAAGTTGGACACTACAAGAGTAAGTATCCAAAATGGGTCAAGAAAATGACACAAGTTGTGCCAAAGGTCAAGCAACCCGATGCCCCAACAATTAAGAGCAAGGAGCATATGATGTACTTCAAATGCCAACATCGGAGATACTATCGAAGTCAATGCCCTAGGGAGAGAAAGCAAACCAAGGGACAAGAAAGAGCATCACATGTAGGGGGAGCTTTAAAAGCAAACTCTAAGGTATATTTTAATAATGCATCATCGAATTTTAATGTCAAAAAGCATGCTATGAGTAATGTTAATAATTTTGCTATTGTTTATGAAAAGCATGCTAGAAATAATAAATTATATTATTTAGATGCTAAGAGTTGTAATTTTGGGGCTAAGGACAAATCTAGATCAATTACCCCTAAAATAATTCTACTTAGGGAAACTATTAGGAAGGTAGAGGAGCATTTAGACATTAACCCTAAGAAGGATAGACATATGCCTAGAAAGAACAACTCTACTAAAGAAATAATAGGCCTACCAAATTAGAAAAATTAAAGTTTGAAAATCAAGTTTTGAGGTCAAAACTTGAGAAAATGGATAGGACCCTAAGGAAGATGGAAAATATGATTATAGGGTCAAATGAACAAAACCTAGGGTCTAAGAGGCAAGGTCCACCTAAGGACAAGAAAGGTTTGGGTCACAAACCTAAGCCCAAGAAGAACTATCACAATATTCCATTCGATTATGGAACTCAATTTAGGTCTAGGAAAACCAAGGTTACTAGATAAGTTATCCCTAAGGGTAACCATAGTAAGTGTCTAGTGGCCAAGGTTTCAAGGAAACCTAGGGAGACCACTAAGAATGTTACAAGGGGAGTTATTCCTAGAGTTAACCTAGGTAAGACCCATTTGACCAAAGCTACTAAGCCAAATAGGGTCATTAGGAAGGTATCAAGGGAGGTCATCCATAGTGAATACCTAATTAACTCAAGGAGCTCCAATATATATTGAGTTCCTAGGAGTGTGATCCCTTCACACTAGATGGGTTAGGTTGTGTCAACTTGAATTAGTGGGGTAGTTAACCCAACCATAACAAATTTGACATTTTGGGTTATTTCCAAGGTTATGTGATACTTTGGAAATAAGGTTGAATTTAATCCTAAAGGATTTTAGGATGTACCAATATATTTTGAGAACTATAAAAAATTGATCAAATTGACACAATTAAGGTTTAGAGATCATAGTGTATCATTTTGAGTTTTTGACACACTTGAGAGATAAGTAGTAATATAACAAAATGGGCTTAATCCTAACAAAGGGCAATTAATACTAAAACTTAGGTATTCTTATACCTTTATATTTTATTTGCCATGATTTGTTTGTCATATGTTATGTCATGATATCATATTTCTTTTTTAATCTTATAAAATATCGTGATAATGCTTAGGTTTAAGGTATTATGTTATGTATATTTAGCTTTATATTTTATGTCATGACAACATGATTATTGATACATATTTATTTATGCTATCACTTATGTCATAATCATCATTCATGCATTAATAAAATTGATGCAAAAACTATGATATGATTTAAAGTCCCATGTATAAGGGAATCAAATAGTGTTGCCTAGAAAAATCATGAGGCCTTAGATTATGAAGAATAAAACTCACATCTCACATCAAATTGACATGTGTGTGTTTTCATACATTCTAGACACATGTAAGATGTTAGAAAATGAGTTAAGTTCAAGGTGCATAGTTCTTGCATCTAGATGAACTCAAACTCATCTTATACCATGGATGAATCATGAGAAAAACTTATATTCAAGTCATGTGCATTAAGCCTATAGACCATGGTTCAAAATAAGGTTTTAAAATTATTTCAAAATCATTTTGAAAAACCTTAGTGTAGTCTATCTTTTGATAGAAGTCACCATTGAAGAAGTTGATACAGAATAGGTGAAAAACATTAAAGTTATCAATGACTTTGAATTTTGTATCAATCTCAATATTTTATAGGTATTTTATTTTTTAAATATTTTTCACCCATAATGGTTGACTTAAGTATTATACATATAAATTTTCGTGATTTTTCAATTTATGTATAATTACTTATGATTTTTCGAAATTTAGTTTCTAAATCTGATTTTTGCACTTGCAAAAATCAGTCGACTGCCATGAATGACAGTCGACAGTCGACTGAAAAAGTCGATTGTCAAGCTTGATTTCGGGTAAACAAGGTTTGTTTAGCTTGATTTCAGTTATGTTAGGCTACCCTAATTGCTCATAATTCTAGGATATGCTTTGGAAAACATTATAAAGAGTGAAAATTCATTGGATATGAATTAGGAGAATTGTTTAGGGAGTGTATCAATTTTTTAAGTTTGAACTTTTGCCCTTAATTTTGATGGTTTAGTGTTCCTATAGGCTCAGGGACTCTCCAAGGATATTGTTGATGCAATGGCCAAGGGAGAGCAAGCCTTTAGGGGGAGGTTATCCATCATGGGATGATGGATGTGTTCTTTCTCATAAGGGAGAGAATTTGGAGAAGTAAGGATTGCCTCTCTTTAGTGATATGAGACTTATCACTAGGAAGAATGAAGACATCCTAGATGTTTTTGGACAAAGGGAGAGATTGTAAGATCTCATTGGGATATGAGATATTGATACCCTTGGAGAAAATCTTTTTGATGTATGTCAAAAAGGAGAGACTTAATGGGAAAATTGATGGGATTATTTGGAATTCCCAATTTGGATATTTGGGAGGATTGGTTTAAGTTAGTGTTCTAACTCAAAGGTATTTGATTTTTGTCAAATATCAAAAAGGGGAAGATTGTTGGTGCAATCGACTCAGATCACAATTGACCAGACTCGAGTTTGACTCGAGTAGTATTTTGATATTTGTGTTTTGATGTTTGACGATGAGTTGACTATTGTTTGATAATGGGTTGACTATATGGTTGACATGAGATTGACCATATGATGGAGAAGTCCAAATGGGACATTTGAAATGGAAAGTCCAAGTCATGGGTACTTGGCATGGAAAGTCCAAGCATGAGTCTTAGCATTTGGAAAGCCCAACATGGAGTTGACATTGAAAGTCCAAGAGTGTAGTCTTAGCCACGTAAGTCCAAGTGTGTAGTCTTGGCGGTGAAAGTCCAAGTCATGGGTACTTGGCAATTGGGAAGTCCAAGGATTGATATTGGCGGTGTAAAGTCCAAGGGTGGAGTCTTGGTAGCATAAGTCCAATGGTTGGCAGCGTAAAGTCCAAGTGTGTGTTTTGGCAGTGTAAGACCAATGTGCCTTGACAGTGTAGACCAACTTAGTATGACAATAGCCGATGAAAGCACTTGAATGTCAACATATGGATGAACAAGTCATGGATGACTTGGAGGGATCCAATGGGCGTGAGGCTGATGGAGGTGGCTAGAAGACTTAGGTCTAGGCTAAGGGTGATCTATCAAGTATGAAGGTATCATACTTGGGGTAAATCTCATGGTCAAGTTGTAACAGTCGATTAAAATTATGGACCAGTTGACTGGTCAAGTATTTGACACTTGGTAGCCGAGTCGATACTGATCAGTCGACTAGGATTATGACTAGTCGACTACCGTAAGTCAACTGACGTTCGACTGTCGTGAGTCGACTAGCGTCCGATTGTGGCAAGTAGCCTTGGCAGTCGACTGTCAGCATTGGGCAGTCGACTTGCCTTGAGCAGTCTACTGCTGTTGGTTTTGATCACGAGGACAGAACGCGCGGTAGCCGACTGAGCAGTCGGCTACGGGCTTGAGCAGTCGACTGTTAGTGTATTCATTGGCTTGAATGTTAACATGTATCAAGTCCATTATGAGACAACGACACTGTTGGTAGTCGACTGCCAGGCGGAAATCTAGGTCGCGCGGAGGCATAAAGGAGTTCGATGGGGAGGATTTCCACAGCGATTTCTTGGGTGATTTGAGGCGATTTTCTAGTGCAAATCAGGATTTTCAAGTGTAGTCCAAAGCAATCAATAAGCAATCATTCAAGTTCACATTTGTAAAGTATTCTTTACGTTGTTTTGTATATTTTGCTTGTATCTCTTTCTTATTGTTGTAAGATCGCTTGTACGAGGTTTCTCCACCTCCGATGTGTTGTCAAGAAGAAGTTTATTGAGTAGTGGTGTGTACATTACTATAGCTCGTTATCGAGCTCTCCTCGTGGAGTAGGAATTAGGGTTCCGAACCACGTTACATCGTTTGTGCTTGTGTGTTTCATGTTTATCTTTATTTGTTTTGTTGTATTATTATTTCGGCTGCGCATTAACAAGTTTGTATAGACGAGCACGCAAGCGATCAAGCGACGATCGAATTCCATTAAGTGAATGGAAATGCGCCATTCACCCCCCCCATTTAGCACTCACTGAAGTTACTATAGGTTTCTCCACCTCCGGTGTTATATCGAGAGGGAGAAGTTTGATAGTGGTGGTATGCATCACTAGAGCTCAATTAGAGCTTGACCCATTGAGTAGGAACCCTAGCTCTGAACCACATTAAATCTTCTTGTGTTCGTGTTGTGATTGATTTGTATTTTATCTTTATATATCTGTATTCCGCTGTGTATAATATTTTTGTAGACAAGCACGACATGATCGCGATCGAAGAAATCGCAAAAGTTGCTATTCACCCCCTATAGCGCCATCACCGATTCCTCTACAATTGGTATCAGAGTATTCAAGGATTAACAACCGAGGGAGCATTGTTAGAGAGCAAGATGAAGCCGAGTATTAGACTAGGCGATGACATCACTATTCCACCTGCTTTCAACCGCGAAAATTTCGTGTATTAGAAATGTAGGATGGAATACTTTTTAATGTGTGATATAGTAAATTGGTTTGCCATCATATTTGTTGGGTTTCCTCGGCACCAACGTGGGTGTGTGTTCGAACAAGTTTTGTAAATATACACACAGCGGAAGCAAAAATAAGTAATAAACTAATTTATTACAACACACACACCACATGCATGCAAGGATACATCAAGTGTAGATATAATCATCATTTCAAATTTTATAATAAAAGGAAACTACTCTAGGTATACTTAACAGATTATGTGAAGCGGAAATGACATTAACCTTAGCGACCCTCATAAGTTTCGCCTCTATCCGTATACATGTCGAGTATTGTCGGGATAACTTCAACAAGCTATGAGCCCCATCTTTATAAAAGTTACTAGCCTCGCGTCGAAGACGTTGTGATCCGAGAGATGATGACAATTAGAATCCAAAAATGAGTTTCATAAACTCACTTCTCGAAAGCGGCTTTTGTCAACTAATTGAAGAAACTTCCATCCTCCACCAAAGAGGATTGTCGGAGATCCAATCCTCGACAAGGAGGTCATTATCGGAGTTCCAAACGCCGACTAAATGACACTCTCATCGCAAAGGACACAAGCTATCCAAGAGGGCAGCTTGGTGGAGGAGGTGGCCGACCAAACAAGTGGTTGACTACTTCTTGGTCACCGATGGCCAAGGGAGCTTAGTCGATGGCTGAGGATGGCCGGAGGACTGTCAGCGGCTGGTGGTTGCCCGACAGCAACGAGGAGGTGGCGGCACCAAAGGGTTGGGCGGTACCAAAGGTTGGGCGACAAGGAGCAAGGAGGAGAGAAACAGCTAGGGTTTCAAAAACCTAAGTCGATCGAACGAATGAACACGGGTTATCTCTCAACTCCGTTATTTATAGGAAACGTATCTCTTATCCATTAAGAGACTTTTTCTCAAGACCTTTTCTCTAAAGCCTTTTCTCGAAAATCTTTTCTCAAAGGGTTATTGGTTCACAATCAAACCCCGTTAACCTACTCCAATAACTTAAGTTAAAATAAACTAAACTGTGTTGGTCTATTTTAAGTTAAAACGAACCGAACCTATTTTGGTTTATTCATTTAAAACAAACCAAACCACTTTGGTTTATTTCCACCATTGGATGAGAACCAAACCAATTTGGTTCATCCATCATGTCTTCATAAGATTCAGGCCATCTATGCTTCTGATGCGACTAAAATAATTTCATGCTCGTTCTATGTTTGATCCAACCAAACCAAGTCTCTCTCGATCTGAGAATCTCATTCTCAAACTCGTTTTAAATCCTTCGGATAACACCTATAGTGCGTGTGACCAAATAGGTTCTCGATTTATGTTGGTCGTCTATAATTAACCATTAATTATAGAACAATCAAGTGTGGCACCTAGTAGTACATCATGATCTCCAATTAATCGAAAAATCAATGATTAACCCCAGAACAACTTCTGAAACCTTTCAGTAGCTACAGTGAGTCGTGCCCTATTCCCTTCACTCATCTTATACCCACTTGGTTTAGAACATGGTCTATTGTGTCAGTCCCCACTAGGCTGACCATGTCACACCCATCCCAAGTATCACTTCCTCGTCCTCCGGATTCTAGTTATTGCACATGTATCCAAGAGTACCATACTCTAAACATGTAATGCTTTGGCTAAAGACTTTAGTAACAATACGACGAGAGGCCATAGGATATACATATCCTCGCAAGGAGTGGTGAATCCTCTGTAGGCTACTCAAACACCTTCGACCACTTCGACTTATACCCAATCATCCCAGGTCCACATCTCCTCGGAGATGCTTGCTTAAGATGTCAAAGCATAAGTCTTCATGACCAAGATGACTTGAATACCGCAAGTCGAAGGAACATTGCACTTAAGCTGCAGTAAGAACTTCATTGAGATATCTATATATGCAGAGAATCATATGAAGTCTTACAGCTAGTCACTCCAATGAACTAGTTACCATAACTAGCATCCACGATTGACTCCAGATATCCCAATGTCTCTAGCTAGTGAGAAACTGCTGCTTGGATAAACCAAAGAGTATAACTCGTGCTAGTCTCAATAGAATTCATGGTGTCCGAATGCATCAATTCATCGACCAAGGATAATTCTAATACATCACAATTACACATGTAGAGATACTCACTAGTTGTGATCCAATCACAAATTCTCTCATGCCGTGAATCGTATTACGGACATTCAATAAATGAGTTTAAAATCCAATCAAATATATGAGAACATGTGTACTCAAATAGTGAATCTTCATTTATCAAATAAATGGTACAACCATAAGGCGATTGCCTTATGGACATCTCTCATATATAACTAACAAACTCCCACTTACTCTAATGCCAATCGCCACGATATCCAATACCATAAGCCCTAACATGACCCTCAAATTTACTTTGAGGTAAGGCCTTAGTTAAAATATCCGCTAAGTTTCTTTCAGTGAGAATCTTCTCGATTTGATTTTCTGTAGGGGATCTCGTGATCGCTAGAGGGGGGGGGGGTGAATAGCTCGTTCGTCGTCGATGGAGGAATTCGATCGTGCTTGCTTATGATTGTTAGTACGCAGCGGAATATGGAAAATAAAATATAAATATACAATCACAATACGCAAGATAATCGATGTAACATGGTTCGGAACCGAATGGTTCATACTCCACAGATCAAACTCAAATAAGCTCTAGCGATGCAACCACACACCACTAATCCAATAAACTCCTTCTCGGAATAATCTGGAGGTGGAGAAACCTCTTACAAGATATTACAACAGTAATACAAGTAAATATAAGTGAATACAACAAAAGAAATGCAAAGAAAACTTTACAATCGATCTTTTGGAAGCTTGCTTGTTGATCGCCTTGGACTAGCCTTGAAGACCCTGATTTGCACCAGCAAATCGCTCTAAATCGCCCAAGAAAATCATGCTATAAATCTCCTTCACGAGCTCCTTTTAAGGCTCCACTCGGGCTGGATTTTCGCCTGGCAGTAGAACCGTCAAGTTGGGTTAGGCCCGTCGGGTTGGCCTGCCCCGCCAAGTAATTTAAGCGGGTTGGGTTGAAATTTTATCAACCCGCCATTTTGGCGGGCCTAAAAGAATCAATCCGCCCGGGTTGCGGGTTAGACGGGTTGGCCCGAGGCGGGCTTGGGTTGGCCCGCGGGTTGAGAATATCAAAAGAAGATAAAATTTGTAAAAAAAAATTATTTAAGCTTTTTTTTATCAATATTCTAATACTAACAAGTTCATAATCACATTCTTCTTCTATCACACATATAATTCGACACTAAGAAAAGTTAAAGAAAATAATAAAAAAATATTTGATTTAGGTACTCTAATAATTTTTTTTTATATACTCTAATTAGTTTATAATTATTTTGTCACTACTATTTCAATTCCAATTAATATAGGAAATGATGATATATCAGAGTCAACTAATTATAAATGCCAAAAAATCTCAATTAAATCTTGGAGGAGCTAAAACTTGAATTTGTATACTATCAGGATTTGGATATTTTGAAGTGTTTAAAGAATAAAAAATATTGGTACATAATATTATCGATTGATAATTGAGTCTCAATTACAAGATTTTAGTTGTTTCAAATGCATATTTTTTTTACCATGATATTCTATCATCCTTATCGGTTATCACCTCAAGTCTTCACCACCTTAATAATTTTGGATTTTTTTATTTTTTTGGCTCGCAGGTTGGCTCGCCTAATCCGCAACCCGCCTTGGGTTGAGTTCGAGATTTCTCAATCCGCCAAGATGGCGGGTCAGCTCGTCCCTCCCCGCTAAATATTGGATTTGCGATGAGTTAACTCGCCCCGCCATAGATCGGTCCGTTTGACAGCTCTAATCACTATTATTCCAATCGATGTAGGAAATGATGACATATCAAAGTTAAATAATTACAAGAGCTAAAAAATCTCAATTGGATCTCTATTTGGATGAGTAAAAATTTAAATTTACATATTATCAAGTTTTGAATATTTTCGAGTATTGAAAGAATAAAAAATATCAGTACTCAACTTTGTCGGTCAATCTCAATAATAAAATTTTAGTTACTTCAAATGTTTATTTTTTAAATCATGGTACCCCATCTACCTTACCGATCATCGCCTTAAACTCTCAACACCTTAGTAATTTTAGATATAGTTTTTTAATTTTTGTGGCCCGCGGGTTGGCCCGCCTAACCCGCAACCCGCCTTGGGTTGGGTTGGGTTGGAGATTTCTCAACCCGCCGAGATGGCGGGTCGGCCCGCCCCTCTCCGCTAAATGTTGAGTTAACAACGGGTTGGCCCGCCCCACCATGGGTCGGCCCGTTTGACAGCTCTACCTGGCAGTCGACTGCCAACACTGTAGCTGTGAGACAACGACTTGATCCACGCTGAAAAAATTCCAACGGATCTCTTGGCAGTCGACTGATCAAATGATAAGTCGACTGTTAAAGCATTTTCAGCCCTTGACCGGCAGTCGACTCACGACAGTCGAACCAGCCATATTGTCAGTCGACTGCCAACCTCAAACATGAGGTTTTAATCTCAAGTATGGTGCCCCCATACTTGCTAGACCACTCGTAGCCTAGACCTAAGCCTTCTAGCCACCTCTGTCAGCCTCCCGCCTATCAGATCTCTCCAAGTCATCCATGACTTGTTCATCCATACGCTAGCCTTCAGGTGCTTCCATCAGCTATTGTCGTGCTAATGATGTCTACACCGCCAAGGCACATTGGACTTACACTGCTAAGACTCCGCTTGGACTTTTATGCCACCAACCATTGAACTTATGCTGTCAAGACTCCACCCTTGGACTTTACGTCGCCAATATCAAACCCCTTGGACTTTCCAAATTCCAAGACTCAAGCTTGGACTTTCCCTTGCCCACCCATGTTAGACTTTCCATGCCAAGACCCATGCTTGGACTTTTCCTTGCCAACCTATGTTGGACTTTTCCCTGCCAAGACCTATGCTTGGACTTTACATGCCAAGTACTCAAGACTTGGACTTTCCCAATGCTAAGTATCCCACTTGGACTTTACCATGACAATCACATTGTCATATGTTTTTGTCGAACATCAAAACATCGCTCGAGTCAAATTTGAGTTCGGTCAATCGTGACCTGGGCCGATTGCACTAACAATCTACTCCTTTTTGATGTTTGACAAAAATACCCTTGAGTTAGGTCTCTAACTCAAATTCCTTTACCAATTATCCCAAATTGGTAATCTTACTTTCTCCCCCTTTTTGACTAACATCAAAAAGGTTCTCTCCAAGGAGGTCAATGTCTCATATCTTAATGAGATCTTACAATCTTCCCCTTCGTCCAAAAATATCTAGGATCCCTACAATCTTTCTAGTGATAAGTCTCATATCACTTAAGAGAGACACTCCTATAAACTCTCCCAATTTCCAAATTGGGTATCTCAAATTCCCATTAATTCTCTCCCTCATGAGGAAGAATACATCCATCATCCCATGATGAATACTTCCCCTAAAGGCTTCCTCCTCCTTGACTATTGCACCAACAATGTCTTTGGGAAGTCCCTAAGCCAATAGGAACTTTAAACCGTCAAAATTAAGGTTAAAAATTCAACATTGAACTTTCCCACACCTTAAATTTGATACATCACCGTAACAATTCTCCTAATCCATATCCAATGGATTTTCACCCTTTATAATGCTTCCCAAAGCATATCCTAGGGTTAGAAGTGGTTAGGAAACCCTAACATAGTTAAAAATGGGCTAAACATATCTTGTTTTCTCGAAATCAACATTGACAGTCGACTTTATCAGACAATAGTCGACTGCCCATCATCATCAGTCGATTGCCAGCAAGGGCAGTCGACTAATATCTATGAAATGCAGATTTCAAACTTCAGATCTGAATTTCAAAAATACATGAGTAATTATACGTAATTTGAAAAATAGTGAAACTTCATACGTATAATACTTATGACACATACAATGAGTGAAAAATATTAGAAAAAATATTTTACCCATAAAATAGCAAAATTGACACAAAGTTCAAAAGTGAAGAAAAAACTTCAAAGTTTTAGCTCACTTTGTATCAACTTCATCAATGGTGATTGCTATCAAAAGATAGACTTCACCAAGGTTTTCTAAAATGATTTTAAAATATTTTTGAAAACCTATATTGGATCATGTTCTTTGAGCTTAGTGTACATGACTTGAACATAAGCTTTTCCAATGATCCACTAACATGATTTTAGATGAGTTTGAGTTCATCTAGATGCAAAAACTATGCACCTTGAACTTAACTCATATCCTATCATCTCTCATGTATCTAGGGTGTATAAATACATATACATGTCAATTTAGATGTGAGATGTGAGTTTTGGTTTATCTTAAACTAAGGTCTCATGCATTTTCTAAGACAACACTACTTGATTCCCTTATAAATGAGACTTCAAGTCATGCTATTATCCTTAACTCAATTTTTATTGATGCATGAATGATTATGACATTAATGATGATATAAATAAACACATGCTCATAATCATGATGTCATGACATAAGATGGAATCTACGCATACATGACATTTAACCATAATCCTACACATGATCATGACATATTAAATGATTAAAAGTAGATATGATGTCATGACATATTATATGACAAACAAAGCATGACAAATAAAATGTATAGGTATAATAATATCTAAATTTTAATATTAATTTCCATTTGTTATTGTTAAGTCTCATTTTGCCATATTGTCATTTATTCCCCAAATGTGCCAAAAATCCAAAATGACACACTAGGACCTCTAAATCTAAATTGTGCCAATTTAATTGATTTTTCATAATCTTCAAGGTACATTGACACAACCTAAATTCTCTTAGGATCACAATTTAAATCTATTTCTAAGGTATCCATAACCTTGAAAATGACCTAAAATGTCACCTTTACCATGGTTAGGTTAACTACCTATCCATTTAAGATTGACACACCTAAACCCATCTAGCGTGAATCGATCACGCTCTTAGGAACCCAAAATCTATTTGAGCTCCTTGGGTTAATTAGGTATTCCTTAGGGATAACTTCCCTAGATACTCTCCTGATGACCCTCCTAGGCTTGATTGTAACATCCCAAATTTTAACTCCTATATTTTTATTAGAGAAAAATAGAAATAAGAATAAAAATAGAAATAATAAAAATAGGAATAGAATAATAATAATAATAAAGAATAAAAATAATTAAGAATAGGAATTTTAAAAAAAAAATTGAATAAATAGTTCGTTAGCCGAGGCTCGAACCATGAACCGTCGATTTAGGGGAATAGGCTTCTTACCACTAAGTCATAAGATTACCAATGAGTAGGATATAATAAAATATATCTATTGACGAAAAAAAGGAGAGATTGATTAATTTGACTAATTATTTAAAGGGATAATTAGGTTAAGAAAAATTCTAATATATATATATATCTTTCTTCCTTATCTCTCTATAAATTTCACGCAACACCCTTCCTCTCTCTCCCTCTTCTCTCCCTCACGCCGACCCTAGGTGAGCACCCACGCCGCCTCCTCCCCCATCCCGTTTTATTTTCTTTCCAGCCACCGGAGCAAGGGCTTCTGCAGAAAGAATTGCTTCGTCCTCTCATCCCTCTTTCTCTCTCTCGATCTCTCGTGTTCCAACCGTCGGAGCAAGGAAGAAGGTTGTCTTTCCTTTGGATAATTCAAGAGGAGATTTTCAAGAAGAATCTCCGTAAAGAATTGGTAGAGTATCACGCTAAAGCAAAGGAACACGTAGGAGGTTTTCTCTTTACGAAATCTAACGGTATAAATTTGTGAAAAAGCATAGGAGGTAGGTATTTCTCACCTGCAGTATAAGTAGTTATCGTATATCATTGATATGTTTTTATGTGCATGTTATTTTCAGTTATGTATGGTGTTTTCAGTTACGTGATTTTACCGTTATGTTATGGGTAATTCAGCATCATGTTTAGATCCATGATAAGAATGTGATTTATGATCATGCATGTTGTATATGAGTTATAGCTTACAATTATATGCATGATATAGAGTAAGATGTAAAAATATTTCCTTTATAAAGAAAATTTAAAGATGCTCCCCATTCGAATTGGGGATTAAGAGCACAACGATCTTCAGTATGCTCCCCATTTCAGTTTTGGGGGTCAAGAGCATAATGATCTTTATGGTGCTCCCCATTCGTGATTTAGGGGATTAAGAGCATTCTGCCAGTATGTATAAGAATATAAGTATAAAGGAAGTATTTTACTTTTGAAAGGGCATGTACCGGACATCAGTTCACCCACGGGCCAAGGCCCTCGATTACCCTAGTAGGTTGGTGGTTGGCCACCTTACTATTAGGAATGCGCGCATTGGTACTATGCCGGGCCCATATCCAGGATGATTATTATTTTGAAGTATCAGTATAAGTATAAGTAAAAGTTTTCAAAGTTAATCATTCTAGTTCAGATACACTATTTACAAGTTTTAAAATACTTAAGAGCATGATTTATACAAGAGACAAGTAATCAGAGTTATGATTTCCAGTTATGTTTGTATGTGTATCAATGTATCCAGGGCAAGAGAACTAATTGCATGATTTCATACAATGCATGTTTTTGTGAGTATAGAAAGTACTTACTAAGCGTTATTACTTATAGTTTGCATTTTCTTATACTGCAGATAAAGGTAAAGAAAAGCTTAAGTAAGGTGGCATGGCGGATGAAGTGCTGAGTGTGTGTGGCGACGGAACAGTGGAAGTAAAAGATCCTAAGTGCAGATGTCTAAATCAGATTTTTAGTTTCTTATTTTCTTTTGATATTATTGAAGTTCAACTAGATTAATTATGGTTGAGACCAAAGAATGCTAGAGTCATATTGGGTTAGTTTTAATACTTGCATGTTAGGTGAAGATCTTGAAATGGTTATTGTTTAAGTGATGTAAAGGTCCTTATGATTATTTTAGTTGTTAGCATATTACATTAGTATATTGCATGAATTAAAGATAAAGACAGTAAAGTAGTAACATCTTCTTTGGTAGAGAGTGAAAAGACTAGGGGGGTGTTACAAGATGGTATCAGAGCGGGTTCCGCCCTTCCGTCACACACACATCGAGCATCAGTCCTGCCGCCTCCAAGTAAGCAAGTATTTATCTGCTTTATTTACTTTATGAGTAGTAAGGAATGCTTCTTTTAAGTTAAACATGCTCACTTAGAATGTTCTCTTTGAGTTAAACATGCTTGCATATATATATATATATATATATGAAGATGATAGACAGTAAGTAATATAGCATATCTAGATATGTATGTGAAGATGATAAAAAATAGTGATAATAGCCTTATAGTGGTTTCACTTGATCATCTTATGATGAGTTCACGGAGTTCCGACAAGGGAATTTATCAGTAGACAAAGCGGTAAAGAGATTCAATAGGTTGACTCGCCTATGTCCGGAACTGGTCAGTACTGAGAAGGAAAGAGTTAGGTTGATGCTAAAGATGTTGAGACCGGAGATAGCTCTGAATGTAGCTGGTAGAATTAATAGACCACTGAAGAGCTAGTCAGCAGTGCGCTAATCACGGAGGATTACATGAATAGTATCAAGCACCGTAATCTAGTGCTTCGTTCGGTTACGTATTGCTCAAAAAGCGGGGAAGTTGGAAGTGAAACCTCGGGCGGTATTGACTAGGCGAAATAAATGGAAGGAAATGGAATAATGCAAAGGGAGGTTCGAACGAATGACCTATGTATCCAACATGTTCTAAGTGTGGGAGGAAGCATCCGAGTTTGCGGCAGAGTGTTATATATGTGGTGTCGAGGACACTTGAGCACCAAGACCAATCTACCTCCGCCATAGTCTACTCAGTATGGAGGTAGACCAGCTTAGTTACATCAGATGCAAGGAGCACTGGAGGGTCCTCACATCAGCCAAGGAAGATTGAAGGCCCCATCAGTTACACCTAATGCCTAGATCTTCTCCCTTACCAAGGAAGAGGTAGACTTAGCTACGATTCGAGAGGTCCTCATCACAAGATTACACACCTAATGCCGGATCTTCTCCCTCACCAAGGAAGAGGTAGCAAATATTTCTACGGTGTCTGATACCTATCCTTAGTCGACTACCCGTCTTTGTTTGATCTTGGGGCAACTCATTCCTTCATGTCTATGACATTTGCTAAGAAGATAGATATAACTCCAGATGTCTTAGATATTCAATTTTTAACGACCCTACCTTCGGGTGAAATGATGACATCTACACACTGGTTGCGTCTTCGTCTTGGTGAATTTTAAGAGCTTTATAGTGATCTAATCTTGCTGGACATGCATGACTATGATGTCATCTTTGGAATGGACTTTCTTAGCAAGTACGGTGCTTCCATTGAGTGTCGTAAGCGAAGGGTAGTATTCCAACCCGAGACCGAGGCCAAATTTGAGTTTATTGGAGAACCAAGGAAGAAGACTAAGAAGTTCTTGTCCGCTATGGAAGATCGGAAGATGCTAGCTAGTGGATGCACTGGGTATTTAGCACATATAGTTGATACTAAGCAAAAAAGAAGTCAAAAGCTGGAAGAAGTCCCAATCGTATGTGATTACCCGGAAGTATTTCCTGACGAGCTACCAGGACTAGCACCTAGAAGGGAAGTTGAGTTTGAGATTGAACTTATTCCTGGTACCAACCCAATCTCAAAAGCACCCTATCGTATGGCTCCAGCTGAATTGAAAGAGCTTCAAGAATAATTACGGGAGTTATTATACAAGGGATTCATCCGCCCTAGTCATTCCCCATGGGGAGCTCCAGTGTTATTCGTGAAAAAGAAAGATGGATCTATGAGGATGTGCATAGACTGTCGAGCCTTAAATCAAGAACAGATATCCTCTGCCAAGGATAGAGGATTTATTTGATCAATTGAGGAGAGCCACAATTTTCTCCAAGATTGACTTGCGGTCAGGTTATCATCAAGTAAAAGTTAAAGAGGATGATATACCGAAAAAAGCCTTCCGAACGATGTATGGACACTATGAGTTCGTGGTCATGCCCTTCGGAGTGACAAATGCACCCGCTATGTTTATGGACTTGATGAATCGGATATTTAAGGAGTACCTTGACAAGTTTGTGGTCGTTTTCATTGACGACATCCTTATCTACTCAAGAACCCAGGAAGAACATGTCGAACACTTGAAGACAGTCTTGCAGACCCTTCAACAAAGACAATTATATGCAAAGTTCTCCAAGTGTGAGTTTTGGCTTGATCGAATATCGTTTCTGGGTCATGTTATTTCAAAAGAGGGAGTTATGGTAGACCCGACAAAGATAGAAGCAGTCAGTAATTGGGGTCAACCAAAGAATGCCAGTGAAGTCAGAAGTTTCCTCGGATTAGCAGGGTACTATCGAAGGTTTGTGGAAAACTTCTCAAGGATAGCTTTACCGTTGACGGTTCTTACCAGAAAGAACAAGAAGTTCGAATGGACCGAAGATTGTGAAAGGAGCTTCCTTGAATTAAAGAGGAGACTCACAAGTGCTCCAGTGCTTACCCTTCCAGAAAGTAATGAGGGATTTGACCTGTATAGTGATGCATCCAAGATGGGACTCGGAGCAGTACTTATGCAGAAGGGTAAAGTCATTGCTTATGCATCTAGACAACTCAAGGACTATGAAAAGAATTACCCCACTCATGACCTTGAGTTGGCAGCAGTGGTCTTTGCTCTGAAAGTTTGGAGACATTACTTATATGGAGTCCAATGCAAGATTTACACAGATCACCAGAGTCTGAAGTATTTCTTCACTCAGAAGGATTTGAATATGTGCTAGTAAAGGACTATGACTTGAAATCCACTACCATCGGAAAGGCAAACAAAGTAGCGAGCCTGAGTAGAAAATCATGCGCCACCTTGATGTCCCTAGCAACACTATCCCAACCACTGGAGAAAGAGATAATGAATTTTGGAGTTGAGATCATTTCTGGACAGCTCTCCGCCTTGACCTTAGTACCTATACTGTTTGAGATATATTAGCGAGACAGGACAAAGATCCTAGTATCCAAAGGATCAAGCAAGAGATCCAAGAAGGGAAGGATGAAGGATTTCGTGTCTCTGATAGTGGAGTATTATATTTAGGTGAACGCCTATGTATCCCCAATGACCCAGACTTAAGAAAGAAGATCCTAGAAGAAGCTCATGAGACCCCATATTTGATGCATCCTGGATCCACCAAGATGTATCAAGATATGAAGGGGAAATTCTGATGGCTTGGTATGAAGAGGGACGTGACTAAGTATGTTAACACTTGCCTGACATGTCAGAGAGTGAAAGTCGAACACCAGAGACCAGGAGGAGTTCTACAGCCTATCCAGATTCCAGAATGGAAGTGGGAGGAACTAGCCATGGATTTCATAGTAGGATTGCTCAAAACAACCAATGACTACGATTCTATTTGGGTAGTTGTCGATAGATTGACAAAGTCTGCTCACTTCATGCCTATCAGAATATCATACTCCATGGAGTAGTTAGCCCAGTTATACATCAAGGAAGTGATTAGACTGCATGGAATACCTAAGACCATTATCTCAGATAGAGACAGTCGCTTCACTTCACACTTCTGGGAGTGTGTTCAGAAAGTCCTCGGCACTAAGTTACGATTCAACACTGTATTTCATCCTCAGACAGATGAGCAAACAGAAAGAGTGAATCAGATTTTAGAGGACATGCTCAGAACTTGTGCCTTGGATTTTAAAGGAAGCTGGTGCAAATATTTGTGTTTGGCAGAGTTTGCCTATAATAATAGTTATCAAACCACAATTGGAATGACACCTTATGAAGCCTTGTATGGAAGGAGATGCAGATCGCCTATCTGTTGGTATGAGGGTGGCGAGAAGAAAGAAATGGGACTCAAGACTGATTTTATAGATGACGCCACCAAAGCTATAAAGAACATACGTTAAAGGATAGAGACTGCCCAAAGTCGGCAGAAGAGTTACGCCGATGTCCGACGCAGACCCCTAGAGTTCCAAGTCAAAGATTCAGTGTTCATTAAGGTAGCTCCTATGAAAGGGGTAATGAGATTTGGGAAGAAAGGCAAGTTAAGTCCCAGATATGTAGGCCCTTACCTGATCACCAAGAGAGTTGGTAAGGTAGCTTATGAGCTAAAGCTACCACAGGAAATGTCAGCTATCCACAATGTATTTCATGTTTCAATGCTTAAGAAGCACATCCCAGACACCAACCAAGTGGTTGAGCAACAGACGGTACAGATTCAGACAGATCTAAGTTATGAAAGTCGACCTATTCAGATAATAGATCGAGCAGTCAGGAAACTAAAAAAATAAAGAAATACCGTTAGTAAAAGTCTTATGGCAAAGTCAAAGGGTTGAAGAAGTAACCTGGGAACGTGAGGATGACATGAAGCAAAAGTACCCCGAGTTGTTCTAAGTTTCGAGGACGAAACTTTTATAAGGTATAAGGGATTGTAACATCCCAAATTTTAACTCCTATATTTTTATTAGAGAAAAATAGAAATAAGAATAAAAATAGAAATAATAAAAATAGGAATAGAATAATAATAATAATAAAGAATAAAAATAATTAAGAATAGGAATTTAAAAAAAAATTGAATAAATAGTTCGTTAGCCAAGGCTCGAACCATGAACCGTTGGTTTAGGGGAATAGGCTCCCTACCACTAAGTCATAAGATTACCAATGAGTAGGATATAACAAAATATATCTATTGGCGAAAAAAAGGAGAGATTGATTAATTTGACTAATTATTTAAAGGGATAATTAGGTTAAGAAAAATTCTAATATATATATATATATTTCTTCCTTATCTCTCTATAAATTTCACGCAACGCCCTTCCTCTCTCTCCCTCTTCTCTCCCTCACGCCGACCCCAGGTGAGCACCCACGCCGCCTCCTCCCCCATCCCGTTTTATTTTCTTTCCAGCCACCGGAGCAAGGGCTTCTGCAGAAAGAATTGCTTCTTCCTCTCATCCCTCTTTCTCTCTCTCGATCTCTCGTGTTCCAACCGTCGGAGCAAGGAAGAAGGTTGTCTTTCCTTTGGATAATTCAAGAGGAGATTTTCAAGAAGAATCTCCATAAAGAATTGGTAGAGTATCACGCTAAAGCAAAGGAACACGTAGGAGATTTTCTCTTTACGAAATCTAACGGTATAAATTGGTGAAAAAGCATAGGAGGTAAGTATTGCTCACCTGCAGTATAAGTAGTTATCGTATATCATTGATATGTTTTTATGTGCATGTTATTTCCAGTTATGCATGGTGTTTTCAGTTACGTGATTTTACCGTTATGTTATGGGTAATTCAGCATCATGTTTAGATCCATGATAAGAATGTGATTTATGATCATGCATGTTGTAGATTACAATTATATGCATGATGTAGAGTAAGATGTAAAAATATTTCCTTTATAAAGAAAATTTAAAGATGCTCCCCGTTCGAATTGGGGATTAAGAGCACAACGATCTTCAGTATGCTCCCCATTTCAGTTTTGGGGGTCAAGAGCATAATGATCTTTATGGTGCTCCCCATTTGTGATTTAGGGGATTAAGAGCATTTCCTTCAGTATGTATAAGAATATAAGTATAAAGGAAGTATTTTACTTTTTGACAGGGCATGTACCGGGCATCAGTTTCGCCCACGGGCCGAGGCCCTCAGTTTCAGTTACCCTAGTAGGTTCGGTGGTTGGCCACCCCGGCCTATTAGGAATGCGCGCATTGGTACTATGCCGGGCCCATATCCAGGATGATTATTATTTTGAAGTATCAGTATAAGTATAAGTAAAAGTTTTCAAAGTTAATCATTCCAGTTCAGATACACTGTTTACAAGTTTTAAAATACTTAAGAGCATGATTTATACAAGAGACAAGTAATCAGAGTTATGATTTCCAGTTATGTTTGTATGTGTATCAATGTATCCAGGGCAAGAGAACTAGTTGCATGATTTCATACAATGCATGTTTTTGTGAGCATAGAAAGTACTTACTAAGCGTTATTGCTTATAGTTTGAATTTCCTTATACTGCAGATAAAGGTAAAGAAAAGCTTAAGTAAGGTGGCATAGCGGATGAAGTGCTGGGTGTGTGTGACGACGGAACAGTGGAAGTAAAAGATCCTAAGTGCAGATGTCTAAATCAGATTTTTAGTTTCTTATTTTCTTTTGATATTGTTGAAGTTCAACTGGATTAATTATGGTTGAGACCAAAGAATGCTAGAGTCATATTGGGTTAGTTTTAATACTTGCATGTTAGATGAAGATCTTGAAATGGTTATTGTTTAAGTGATGTAAAGGTCCTTATGATTATTTTAGTTGTTAGCATATTGCATTAGTATATTGCATGAATTAAAGATAGAGACAGTAAAGTAGTGACATCTCCCTTGGTAGAGAGTGGAAAGACTAGGGGGGGTGTTACATTGGTAGCCTTAGTCATTTGGGTTTTGCCTAGATCAAATCTAGAGGTAACTCCCCCTTTGACTTTCTTAATGGCTTTCCTAGGTTTCTTCGAAATCCTAGCCACTAGGTACACACCATGGTCAACTCTAGGGATGACTTCCCTTGTGACTTTGGTCTTCCTAGACCTAGCTTGAGTTCCTTAATCAAATGGAACATTGTGGTAGGTCTTTTTGGGCTTAAGCTTGCCCTTGGATGAACCTTGTCTCCTAGGACCTAGGGTTTGACCATTTTACTCTATTATTGAATTTTACATCTTTGCAAGGGTCTTTTCAAGTTTTTTAAGTCTTGACCTCAAGGCTTGATTTTCTAACTCTAATTATCTAATTTTTTATTTTTCATCTATTCTTTGGACATGAGCCTTCCTAGACATATGCCTAGTCCATTTAGGGTTAAAACCTAGATGATCCTCAATTTTCCTAATACTTGTCTTAGGTAAAATATTTTTAGGGACATTAGTCTCAAATTTCTCCTTATTCTTAAAGTTTACATTCTTAGCTCTTAAACAATACTCCCTATTTCTAGCATGCTCTTTATGATAAATTGTAAGCTTGCTAAAATTATTTTCTAGCATGCTTTTGCTTATAACTTAAAGAATGAGCATTATTAAAATTTACCTTAGGGTTTATCTTAGAGTCTCTCCCTACTTGTGATGCTCCTTCTTTGACCTTCTTGCTCCCCTTAGAGCATTGACTCCTATAATGCCCCTTTTGATGGCACTTGAAGCAAATGATGTGTTCCTTGCTTCTTCTAGTGGGGGCACCGGCATCCTTGACTTTTTCGTTGACTTTTGATGCCAGAGGACTTTTCTTGGTTCTTTTAGAATATTTACTCTTGTAATGTCCTACTTCCCTACACTCAAAGCATATAATGTGATTTTTAATATTAATCGAAATGCTTGAGTTACCTAGGTCAAAGGTGGTGGAAAGGGCCTCTTGAGCTTGTTCATCACTTCTCCCGGAAGTAGATGGCTCTCCTTGCTCTTGCCCTTGTTCCAAAGTAGACGGTCTCTCCTCCCCCTCAAACCTTGAAGTGGAGGCTTCTTCCATTTCTTCTTCCTCTTTCGATCTGAATGTTGATTCCCTATCAACCTCCGAATCTTCAAGCTCTTGGGATGAAGATGTGCTTGCTTCTTCTTAAGCTTGAGAGGATGAGCACTCCTCCTCTTCTTCTTCTTCTTCTTGGACCGGTGATGAATTTTCGTGATATTTTGTCAATTCGCTCCAAAGCTCCTTGGCATCCATGTAATCCCCTAGGCTACACAAGATGTCATTAGGAATCAAATCAAAAATAAATTTGACTACCTTCTTATTTTTATCAAACTGTTGGAGTTGCTCCTCGACCCATCTCTTCTTCTTGAAGAAGCCTCCCTTTGGTCATTTTGGATAGTTAAATCCCTCCATCAAGATGGACCATTCTTTAAAATCCTTCATCATGATAAAGTCTTCAATTCTTTTCTTCCATGAATTAAAGTCTTCTCGTCCATAAAGTGCATATGGGACCATTGTGTTGATGTCCCATCCTAGTTGTTCTTGAAACTCCATCCTAGTCCGTAGAAGAGCTCCTAGCTCTGATACCAATTGTAGGGGATCTCGTGATCGCTAGAGGGGGGGAGTGAATAGGTCGTTCGTCGTCGATGGAGGAATTCGATCGTGCTTGCCTATGATTGTTAGTACGCAGCAGAATATGGAAAATACATTACAAATATACAATCACAATACGCAAGACAATCGTTGTAACGTGGTTCAGAATCGAATGGTTCATACTCCACGGATCGAGCTCAAACGAGCTCTAGCGATGCGACCACACAACACTAATCCAATAAACTCCTTCTCGGAATAATCCGAAGGTGGAGAAACCTCTTACAAGATATTACAACAGTAATACAAGTAAACAACAAGCAAATATAAGTGAATACAACAAAAGAAATGCAAAGAAAACTTTACAATCGATCTTTTGGAAGCTTGCTTGTTGATCGCCTTGGACTAGCCTTGAAGACCCTGATTTGCACCAGCAAATCACTCCAAATTGCCCAAGAAAATCATGCCATAAATTTCCTTCACGAGCTCCTTTTAAAGCTCCACTCAGGCTGGATTTCCGCCTGGCAGTCAACTGCTATAAGGCCCCAGTCGACTTCCAACACTGTAGCTGTGAGACAACTGTTGGTGCAGGGGCACTAGATAATCGAACCTGTGTTTTGATTATGACAAAGACACAAAGTTAAGTCTACATTGTTATCTCACGAGCAAAATCAAGTGTGCAGAAAAGTGTTAAAGCTGGAGCTGAAGGCTAGCGACACCCGGAGGAAGCCGCGGTGGTCGGGCGACACTCGAGTGACTTCGGAGGGAGCCGAAGAAATCGAGTGGAAGGCCGAAAGCGAGAGCTACTATCGAGGTAAGCTCGTGTGAGTGAGAGATTGTAAGGTCGTGTCCTCTTTACGGGGATGACCGTAGGCGGCGATCCGACTAAGACTTCCTGTGGAAGGTCTAGGTCGAGATCGGACGGTTGAAACCGTCATATTTATCATTTTCCGCTAACCTCTTATTGCGGAAGTGGCCAGGTGGCGGCAATGATCTTGGACATGGAGCGATCGTGATGCCCATCGGTCGGTGATGGGAGGCATCGATCGATGGCGGACGACTCGACTTTGCGCTAGGTCAAACAGATAACGCGTTTGGGCGCCACTTCGCGATAAAATTTGGACAACTTCATGATCCGCTCCGAAATAAGAGGAGACAAATTCAGAGGCCAAAGTCTATAAAAGGAGGGGAGGATTTCATCTCCAAATCACATCAAGATTATTCATCAAGTGCTCCTACAACGCCAACGCTCCAACACCGTCATATAACGCCGAAGAACCTCGAGATCTTCTTCATCTAGTAATTTATTTTAATATTGTATTCATTGTTTTTATTCGTAACGAGGTGAGGTAGGCTTGTTGCCTCATCCTTGTATTCCCGGATTTTGTGATCGTTGTCTCCTACCTCCAACGAGGAGGAGACGTTATAGTGCTTTGCCCTCCGTACGCGGTCTAGGACCGATAGGGCCTTGGAGTAGCAACCGCTGGGTTGTGAACCAAGTAAAATAAACGTGTTCATTTATTTTCCGCTGTGCTTACTTTGCGTATCGAACGAACGAAAAAGAAAAGATTTACGATCGCTATTCACCCCCCCTTTAGCGACGCTTCTCGATCCAACAATTGGTATCAGAGCGGGGGCACTAAGATTTGGTGAAACCACCAATCTAGCACGTTTTAGTTTTCTGTTCGTATTTTTCGATTCGTATTTTATTTTTTTTGGTCTTTTTCCTCCCTTTTACTAATCCAAGACGAAGTCTTGGTACGTTTTGTGTGTGTGCTTGCAAGTTTTCTCTCTTGGAGTAGCCGACGGTAAAAGCAGCCATAACTTTCGCACAAGTGGACTCACATAACGATCTACATACCAAATCGAAGCTCTCAGAAAGATCTACATTTCTTACTAGCGTTTACCCTCATAACAAACTGTTTCCAGCCCCAAAATCCAACGTTTAGTACCCTTTCGGAGACATCAAAGGTCGTAAGTTTCGAGTTTTTGTTAGTTTCTTATTCTCCTTATTTATTTCTGTTTATTTCCTATTATTTCCCTTTTACTAATCCAAGACCAAGTCTTGGAATTCTCTTTAGTTTTTATTCGTATTTTGCAAGATATTTAATGGCTCACATTGAGGGTATAGCACCACCCGACTCCGTTCTTTAACGGAAATGATTTCCGTATTGGAAAGGTCGGATGGAGTGTTTTCTAAAAACACAAGTCGAGACTTGGATAATAATCCAAACCGGCTTTGCTCTACCCACCAATGATCAAGGAGAGGCCTTGGATTTCAACAAATGGACAAATGCAACCAAGAGGCAAATCGAAGTCGATGCAAGAGCAACCCAAATATTGCAATGCGGCTTGTCCAAGGAGGAACTCAACCGCATCGGACCATTCATTAGCGCCAAAGACCTCTGGAACAAATTGATTGATTTACACGAAGGGACGGCTGATGCTAAGGTATGTAAAAGAGATTTACTTTTAAATAAATTGTACAATCTAAAGATGCAGGATCATGAGACCGCCACCCAACTACATGTGCGGATCTAAGATATCGTCAACGGTCTTCATTCGATCGGGAAAGCCATAGAGAACCGGGACCTTATAAGGTACGCTTTAAATGCTTTCCCTAGGACTACCTTATGGGCATCCATGGTCGATGTCTACAAGGTCTCTAAGGACCTTTCGAAGCTTAGGTTAGATGAATTATTTTCCGAGTTTGAACTTCATGAGCAAACTAACGTGGTCCGGGCCGAGAGAGGTATTGCTCTACTTGCAGGACAAAGAAGGAAGCCACCTACTAAGCAAGTAGATGAACTCGAACCAAAAGACGAATCCGAATTCGAAGAGGAGGCCATAATAGTCAACATTGTGCGGAGAATAGTTCGACAAGAAAGAAGGAAATTGAAGAATGAGAACCAAAAGAAAAAGGGAGCAAGGAAAGCCTTCCATGCAACTTGGGACAACAGAGAAGACATAGCCTACATGGCAAGAACGGAGGAGTCCGAGTCAGAATCCGAAGCCGAGTCCAACTACAACTCCGACTCGGACCCCGAAGATTATTTCGAGAGAATCGAGAGAAAACTCAAAGCCGGACCAAAAGGGAAAGTCAAGGTTAATCGCTCTTTAATTAGTACGCTTTACAATACAATTAAAATGTTTAATAGGAAATTAACTAAGTCCGAGTCTAGGGTTGAGTCGTTACTTGAGGAGGTTGAAACCCTCAAGCAAGAGGCTACTCTAACCCCTTCAACTAGTCAAGTTCAAGAGGGAAACTCAACTCAAATTGAAAAACTTGAGGAGGAGAATTCTCTCTTGAAAGACCAAGTTCAAGAGGTTGAGGCTAGGTTGGAAAGGTTCACGTTGGGATCTAAGAACCTTAATCGACTACTTGGAACCCAAAGAGCCGTGTACAATAAAGCCGGACTCGGATTTAAGTCAAAGACTACGAATAGGTCTTATATGTCTATCGTAAATCGTAGTCATCAAAGAGTCCAAGCATGGGTCCCAAAGGTTTTATTGAACTCACATATAAGGACTAATAAGTATTGGATTCCTCAGGATCAAGTTCATTATTTGAATAGACCATATTGGTTCAATGGTCCAGGGGGAGCTAACACTAAAATAGTATACCCGCTTACTTAGCAAAACCATTGCATATTTTACTTTAATTTTTAGAATGGCTAGATAGGGTAAATGATTAGTCAACTCTTGACAACATAGTATCAGGACGCGGCGAGATGATAGTACGTTAGGGAAACAAAGTCTCGTGTATTCGAGCTAGATAAGGCGTATCTAGCTTGGTGCACTTGACCGAGTGGAACTAGCTGAAGCTACCTCGCCGTATCCTAAACTAGTTAGACCAGGAAGTAACCCTAAGTGACTTAAGTGATATTTTCTTGAATTTGGCTTTGTCTAAGGAAGTGGTCATTGTTCCGATCAAAGAAGGCCCCTGTGCCTCGCCACGACCTGGAAGCCAGTTTCTCGAAAAGTTACTTAACGATCTAAAGGTTAAATCCGAATCTAACCCAAGGTTGACTATCTTTAATCAATTTAAAATCATCTCAAAAAACATATAAGGTGAACAAATTCTGAGACACATAGAATGGGTGAGATGTTAAGGATAATTGAAATATACTTAAAACAATCTTCAAAATACTACTTATTTTCTCAACTATTGTACTTAATGACTCTTTAGGCCAAAGTTTAGCGCCCCCTACATCTCTTATACTTCATATATTTGACTAAGGGGAAAAACAAACTAACCCTAAGGGTTATATTATAAACCTTTAGATTATTGGTGCAGAGGGACACACCTCGAACCAATCTATCTAACTATTGCTAGACGCATGTTTGGACTCATAGTTGATTTATCTTGATGCATGCATATACCATATTGTCTTTAAACCCCTATTTTTATAACAAACTTCATTTTTACATAACAAACCCCAACATTTGTTTTGATTTATGGCAAAAGGGGGAGAAGAGCGAAAGTTAAGGGGGAGTAACACAAAATTTATTTAATTTTGAACTAAAGTATCTCTTTCAAAACTCACCAAGGGTTAAGGGGGAGTTTTGGTTAAGGGGGAGTTTTTGAAAATGACATTCATCATTTACTATACTTGTTTTATGCTTTAATTTCCCTTAACTTTGTGTTGGTTTGCCATAGATCAAAAAGGGGGAAATTGTTGGTGCAGGGGCACTAGATAATCGAACCTGTGTTTTGATTATGGCAAAGACACAAAGTTAAGTCTACATTGTTATCTCACGAGCTAAATCAAGTGTGCAGAAAAGTGTTAAAGCTGGAGCTGAAGGCTAGCGACACCCGGAGGAAGCCGCGGTGGTCGGGCGACACTCGAGTGACTTCGGAGGGAGCCGAAGGAATCGAGTGGAAGGCCGGAAGCGAGAGCTACTATCGAGGTAAGCTCGTGTGAGTGAGAGATTGTAAGGTCGTGTCCTCTTTACGGGGATGACCGTAGGCAGCGATCCGACTAAGACTTCCTATGGAAGGTCTAGGTCAAGATCGGACGGTTAGAAACCGTCGTATTTATCATTTTTCGAGCTAACCTCTTATTGCAGGGAAGTGGCCAGGTGGTCATTCAGGACATGGAGCAAGCCGATCGATGCCCATCGATCGATGGGAGGCATCGATCGGTGATGGCGACGACTCAGCTTTTGCGCTAGGTCAAAATGGATAACGTTTGACGCGGCCACTTCGCGATAAAATTTGGACAACTTCATGATCCGCTCCGAAATAAGAGGAGACAAATTCAGAGGCCAAAGTCTATAAAAGGAGGGGAGGATTCCATCTCCAAATCACATCAAGATTATTCATCAAGTGCTCCTACAACGCCAACGCTCCAACACCGTCATAACGCAGCGATTTACAACCTCAGATCTTCTTCGTACTAGTAATTTATTTTAATATTGTATTCATTGTTTTTATTCGTAACGAGGTGAGGTAGGCTTGTTGCCTCATCCTCGTATTCCCGGATTTTGTGATCGTTGTCTCCTACCTCCAACGAGGAGGAGACGTTATAGTGCTTTGCCCTCCGTACGCGGTCTAGGACCGATAGGGCCTTGGAGTAGCAACCGCTGGGTTGTGAACCAAGTAAAATAAACGTGTTCATTTATTTTCCGCTGTGCTTACTTTGCGTATCGAACGAACGAAAAAGAAAAGATTTACGATCGCTATTCACCCCCCCCTCTAGCGACGCTTCTCGATCCAACAATTGGTATCAGAGCGGGGGCACTAAGATTTGGTGAAACCACCAATCTAGCACGTTTTAGTTTTCTGTTCGTATTTTTCGATTCGTATTTTATTTTTTTTGGTCTTTTTCCTCCCGCACTACTAATCCAAGACGAAGTCTTGGTACGTTTTTTTTTGTTGTGTGCTTGCAAGTTTTCTCTCTTGGAGTAGCCGACGGTAAAACGGCCATAACTTTTCGCACAAGTGGACTCACATAACGATCTACATACCAAATCGAAGCTCTCAGAAAGATCTACATTTCTTACTAGCGTTTACCCTCATAACAAACTGTTTCCAGCCCCAAAATCCAACGTTTAGTACCCTTTCGGAGACATCAAAGGTCGTAAGTTTCGAGTTTTTGTTAGTTTCCTATTCTCCTTATTTATTTCTGTTTATTTCCTATTATTTCCCGCACTACTAATCCAAGACCAAGTCTTGGAATTCTCTTTGGTTTTTATTCGTATTTTGCAAGATATTTAATGGCTCACATTGAGGGGTATAGCACCACCCGACCTCCGTTCTTTAACGGAAATGATTTCCGTTATTGGAAAGGTCGGATGGAGTGTTTTCTAAAAACACAAGTCGAGACTTGGATAATAATCCAAACCGGCTTTGCTCTACCCACCAATGATCAAGGAGAGGCCTTGGATTTCAACAAATGGACAAATGCAACCAAGAGGCAAATCGAAGCCGATGCAAGAGCAACCCAAATATTGCAATGCGGCTTGTCCAAGGAGGAACTCAACCGCATCGGACCATTCATTAGCGCCAAAGACCTCTGGAACAAATTGATTGATTTACACGAAGGGACGACTGATGCTAAGGTATGTAAAAGAGATTTACTTTAAAATAAATTGTACAATCTAAAGATGCAGGATCATGAGACCGCCACCCAACTACATGCGCGGATCCAAGATATCGTCAACGGTCTTCATTCGATCGGGAAAGCCATAGAGAACCGGGACCTTATAAGGTACGCTTTAAATGCTTTCCCTAGGACTACCTTATGGGCATCCATGGTCGATGTCTACAAGGTCTCTAAGGACCTTTCGAAGCTTAGGTTAGATGAATTATTTTTCGAGTTTGAACTTCATGAGCAAACTAACGTGGTCCTGGCCGAGAGAGGTATTGCTCTACTTGCAGGACAAAGAAGGAAGCCACCTACTAAGCAAGTAGATGAACTCGAACCCAAAGACGAATCCGAATCCGAAGAGGAGGCCATAATAGTCAACATTGTGCGGAGAATAGTTCGACAAGAAAGAAGGAAATTGAATAATGAGAACCAAAAGAAAAAGGGAGCAAGGAAAGCCTTCCATGCAACTTGGGACAACAGAAAAGACATAGCCTACATGGCAAGAACGGAGGAGTCCGAGTCAGAATCCGAAGTCGAGTCCAACTACAACTCCGACTTCGACCCCGAAGATTATTTCGAGAGAATCGAGAGAAAACTCAAAGCCGGACCAAAAGGGAAAGTCAAGGTTAATCGCTCTTTAATTAGTACGCTTTACAATACAATTAAAATGCTTAATAGGAAATTAACTAAGTCCGAGTCTAGGGTTGAGTCGTTACTTGAGGAGGTTGAAACCCTCAAGCAAGAGGCTACTCTAACCCCTTCAACTAGTCAAGTTCAAGAGGAAAACTCAACTCAAATTGAAAAACTTGAGGAGGAGAATTCTCTCTTGAAAGACCAAGTTCAAGAGGTTGAGGCTAGGTTGGAAAGGTTCACGTTGGGATCTAAGAACCTTAATCGACTACTTGGAACCCAAAGAGCCGTGTACAATAAAGCCGGACTCGGATTTAAGTCAAAGACTACGAATAGGTCTTATATGTCTATCGTAAATCGTAGTCATCAAAGAGTCCAAGCATGGGTCCCAAAGGTTTTATTGAACTCACATATAAGGACTAATAAGTATTGGATTCCTCAGGATCAAGTTCATTATTTGAATAGACCATATTGGTTCAATGGTCCCGGGGGAGCTACCACTAAAATAGTATACCCGCTTACTTAGCAAAACCATTGCATATTTTATTTTAATTTTTAGAATGGCTAGATAGGGTAAATGATTAGTCAACTCTTGACAACATAGTATCAGGATGCGGCGAGATGATAGTACGTTAGGGAAACAAAGTCTCGTGTATTCGAGCTAGATAAAGCGTATCTAGCTTGGTGCACTTGACCGAGTGGAACTAGCTGAAGCTACCTCGCCGTATCCTAAACTAGTTAGACCAGGAAGTAACCCTAAGTGACTTAAGTGATATTTTCTTGAATTTGGCTTTGTCTAAGGAAGTGGTCGTTGTTCCGATCAAAGAAGGCCCTTGTGCCTCGCCACGACCTGGAAGCCAGTTTCTCGAAAAGTTACTTAACGATCTAAAAGTTAAATCCGAATCTAACCCAAGGTTGACTATCTTTAATCAATTTAAAATCATCTCACAAAACATATAAGGTGAACAAATTCTAAGACACATAGAATGGGTGAGATGTTAAGGATAATTGAAATATACTTAAAACAATCTTCAAAATACTACTTATTTTCTCAACTATTGTACTTAATGACTCTTTAGGCCAAAGTTTAGCGCCCCCTACATCTCTTATACTTCATATATTTGACTAAGGGGGAAAACAAACTAACCCTAAGGGTTATATTATAAACCTTTAGATTATTGGTGCAGAGCGATACACCTCGAACCAATCTATCTAACTATTGCTAGACGCATGTTTGGACTCATAGTTGATTTATCTTGATGCATGCATATACCATATTGTCTTTAAACCCCTATTTTTATAACAAACTTCATTTTTACATAACAAACCCCAACATTTGTTTTGATTTATGGCAAAAGGGGGAGAAGAGCGAAAGTTAAGGGGGAGTAACACAAAATTTATTTAATTTTGAACTAAAGTATCTCTTTCAAAACTCACCAAGGGTTAAGGGGGAGTTTTTGAAAATGACATTCATCATTTACTATACTTGTTTTATGTTTTAATTTCCCTTAACTTTGTGTTGGTTTGCCATAGATCAAAAAGGGGGAAATTGTTGGTGCAGGGGCACTAGATAATCGAACCTGTGTTTTGATTATGGCAAAGACACAAAGTTAAGTCTACATTGTTATCTCACGAGCTAAATCAAGTGTGCAGAAAAGTGTTAAAGCTGGAGCTGAAGGCTAGCGACACCCGGAGGAAGCCGTGGTGGTCGGGCGACACTCGAGTGACTTCGGAGGGAGCCGAAGAAATCGAGTGGAAGGCCGGAAGCGAGAGCTACTATCGAGGTAAGCTCGTGTGAGTGAGAGATTGTAAGGTCGTGTCCTCTTTACGGGGATGACCGTAGGCAGCGATCCGACTAAGACTTCCTATGGAAGGTCTAGGTCAAGATCGGACGGTTAGAAACCGTCGTATTTATCATTTTTCGAGCTAACCTCTTATTGCAGGGAAGTGGCGGTGGCGGTCATGATCATGGACATGGAGCGATCGGTGATGCCCATCGATCGTGATGGGAGGCACCGATCGGTGATGGCGACGACTCAGCCTTTGCGCTAGGTCAAAATGGATAACGTTTGACGCGGCCGCCGCGATAAAATTTGGACAACTTCATGATCCGCTCAAATAAGAGAGACAAATTCAGAGGCCAAAGTCTATAAAAGGAGGAGGATTCCATCTCCAAATCACATCAAGATTATTCATCAAGTGCTCCTACAACGCCAATGCTCCAACAGTCATAACGCCGACGACGACAACCTCGATCTTCTTCGTCCATCTAGTAATTTATTTTAATATTGTATTCATTGATTTTATTCAGAACGAGGTGAGGTAGGCTTGTTGCCTCATCCTCGTATTCCCGGATTTTGTGATCGTTGTCTCCTACCTCCAGGAGGAGGCGTTATAGTCTTTGCCCTCCGTCGTGTGATCTAGGACCGATAGGGCCTTGGAGTAGGGGTTGTGAACCAAGTAAAATAAAGCGTGTTCATTTATTTTCCGCTGTGCTTACTTTGCGTGTCGAACGAACGAAAAGAAAAGATTTACGATCGCTATTCACCCCCTCTAGCGGCGCTTCTCGATCCAACAATTGGTATCGAGGCGGGGCACTAAGATTTAGTGAAACCACCAATCTAGCACGTTTAGTTTTACGTATTTTTTCGATTCGTATTTTATTTTTTTGGTCTTTTTCCTCCCCTACTAATCCAAGGCGAAGTCTTGACGCTTTTTTGGTTTTGTGCTTGTAAGTTTTCTCTCTTGGAGTAGCCGACGGTAAAACGGCCATAACTTTTCGCACAAGTGGACTCACATAACGATCTACATACCAAATCGAAGCTCTCAGAAAGATCTACATTTCTTACTAGCGTTTACCCTCATAACAAACTGTTTCCATCCCCAAAATCCCACGTTTAGTACCCTTTCGGAGACATCAAAGGTCGTAAGTTTGAGTTTTGTTAGTTTCCTATTCTCCTTATTTATTTCTGTTTATTTCCTATTATTTCCCTTTTACTAATCCAAGACCAAGTCTTGGAATTCTCTTTGGTTTTTATTCGTATTTTGCAAGATATTTAATGGCTCACATTGAGGGGTATAGCACCACCCGACCTCCGTTCTTTAACGGAAATGATTTCCGTTATTGGAAAGGTCGGATGGAGTGTTTTCTAAAAACACAAGTCGAGACTTGGATAATAATCCAAACCGGCTTTGCTCTACCCACCAATGATCAAGGAGAGGCCTTGGATTTCAACAAATGGACAAATGCAACCAAGAGGCAAATCGAAGCCGATGCAAGAGCAACCCAAATATTGCAATGCGGCTTGTCCAAGGAGGAACTCAACCGCATCGGACCATTCATTAGCGCCAAAGACCTCTGGAACAAATTGATTGATTTACGAAGGGCGGCTGATGCTAAGGTATGTAAAGAGATTTACTTTTAAATAAATTGTACAATCTAAAGATGCAGGATCATGAGACCGCCACCCAACTACATGCGCGGATCCAAGATATTGTCAACGGTCTTCATTCGATCGGAAAGCCATAGAGAACCGGACCTTATAAGGTACGCTTTAAATGCTTTCCTAGGACTACCTTATGGGCATCCATGGTCGATGTCTACAAGGTCTCTAAGGACCTTCGCTTAGGTTAGATGAATTATTTTCGAGTTTGAACTTCATGAGCAAACTAACGTGTCCGTCGAGAGAGAGGTATTGCTCTACTTGCAGGACAAAGAAGGAAGCCACCTACTAAGCAAGTAGATGAACTCGAACCCAAAGAGGCGAATCCGAATCAGAGGAGGCCATAATAGTCAACATTGTGCGGAGAATAGTTCGACAAGAAAGAAGGAAATTGAAGAATGAGAACCAAAGAAAAGGGAGCAAGGAAAGCCTTCCATGCAACTTGGGACAACAGAGAAGACATAGCCTACATGGCAAGAGCGGAGGAGTCAGTCGAATCTGGCCGAGTCCAACTACAACTCCGACTCAGGCCGACAAGATTATTTTGAGAGAATCGAGAGAAAACTCAAAGCCGGACCAAAAGGGAAAGTCAAGGTTAATCGCTCTTTAATTAGTACGCTTTACAATACAATTAAAATGCTTAATAGGAAATTAACTAAGTCCGAGTCTAGGGTTGAGTCGTTACTTGAGGAGGTTGAAACCCTCAAGCAAGAGGCTACTCTAACCCCTTCAACTAGTCAAGTTCAAGAGGGAAACTCAACTCAAATTGAAAAACTTGAGGAGGAGAATTCTCTCTTGAAAGACCAAGTTCAAGAGGTTGAGGCTAGGTTGGAAAGGTTCATGTTGGGATCTAAGAACCTTAATCGACTACTTGGAACCCAAAGAGCCGTGTACAATAAAACCGAACTCGGATTTAAGTCAAAGACTACGAATAGGTCTTATATGTCTATCGTAAATCGTAGTCATCAAAGAGTCCAAGCATGGGTCCCAAAGGTTTTATTGAACTCACATATAAGGACTAATAAGTATTGGATTCCTCAGGATCAAGTTCATTATTTGAATAGACCATATTGGTTCAATGGTCCAGGGGGAGCTAACACTAAAATAGTATACCCGCTTACTTAGCAAAACCATTGCATATTTTACTTTAATTTTTAGAATGGCTAGATAGGGTAAATGATTAGTCAACTCTTGACAACATAGTATCAGGACGTGGCGAGATGATAGTACGTTAGGGAAATAAAGTCTCGTGTATTCGAGCTAGATAAGGCGTATCTAGCTTGGTGCACTTGACCGAGTGGAACTAGCTGAAGCTACCTCGCCGTATCCTAAACTAGTTAGACCAGGAAGTAACCCTAAGTGACTTAAGTGATATTTTCTTGAATTTGGCTTTGTCTAAGGAAGTGGTCGTTGTTCTGATCAAAGAAGGCCCCTGTGCCTCGCCACGACCTGGAAGCCAGTTTCTCGAAAAGTTACTTAACGATCTAAAAGTTAAATTCGAATCTAACCCAAGGTTGACTATCTTTAATCAATTTAAAATCATCTCACAAAACATATAAGGTGAACAAATTCTGAGACACATAGAATGGGTGAGATGTTAAGAATAATTGAAATATACTTAAAACAATCTTCAAAATACTACTTATTTTCTCAACTATTGTACTTAATGACTCTTTAGGCCAAAGTTTAGCGCCCCCTACATCTCTTATACTTCATATATTTGACTAAGGGGAAAAACAAACTAACCCTAAGGGTTATATTATAAACCTTTAGATTATTGGTGCAGAGGGACACACCTCGAACCAATCTATCTAACTATTGCTAGACGCATGTTTGGACTCATAGTTGATTTATCTTGATGCATGCATATACCATATTGTCTTTAAACCCCTATTTTTATAACAAACTTCATTTTTACATAACAAACCCCAACATTTGTTTTGATTTATAGCAAAAGGGGGAGAAGAGCGAAAGTTAAGGGGGAGTAACACAAAATTTATTTAATTTTGAACTAAAGTATCTCTTTCAAAACTCACCAAGGGTTAAGGGGGAGTTTTGGTTAAGGGGGAGTTTTTGAAAATGACATTCATCATTTACTATACTTGTTTTATGCTTTAATTTCCCTTAACTTTGTGTTGGTTTGCCATAGATCAAAAAGGGGGAAATTGTTGGTGCAGGGGCACTAGATAATCGAACCTGTATTTTGATTATGGCAAAGATACAAAGTTAAGTCTACATTGTTATCTCACGAGCTAAATCAAGTGTGCAGAAAAGTGTTAAAGCTGGAGCCGAAGGCTAGCGACACCCGGAGGAAGCCGCAGTGGTCGGGCGACACTCGAGTGACGGAGGCCAGAAGAAATCGAGTGGAAGGCCGGCGAGAGCTACTATCGAGGTAAGCTCGTGTGAGTGAGAGATGTAAGTCGTGTCCTCTTTCTGGGGATGACCGTGGCGGCGATCCATTAAGACTTCTGTGGAAGGTCTAGGTCGAATCGGACGGTTAGAAATCGTCGTATTTATCATTTTCGAGCTAACCTCTTATTGCGAGGATGTGGCCAAGTGGCGGTCATTCTTTGGACATGGAAGCGATCGTGATGCCCATCGATCGTGATGGGAGGCATCGATCGGTGATGGCGGCGACTTCGACTTTTCTAGGTAAAAACAGATAACGTTTGACGCGGCCACTTCGCGATAAAATTTGGACAACTTCATGATCCGCTCCGAAATAAGAGGAGACAAATTCAGAGGCCAAAGTCTATAAAAGGAGGGGAGGATTTCATCTCCAAATCACATCAAGATTATTCATCAAGTGCTCCTACAACGCCAACGCTCCAACATAACTTGTGTGGCGATAACCTCAGATCTTCTTCGTCGGCAGCAACATCTAGTAATTTATTTTAATATTGTATTCATTGTTTTTATTCGTAACGAGGTGAGGTAGGCTTGTTGCCTCATCCTCGTATTCCCGGATTTTGTGATCGTTGTCTCCTACCTCCAACGAGGAGGAGACGTTATAGTGCTTTGCCCTCCGTACGCGGTCTAGGACCGATAGGGCCTTGGAGTAGCAACCGCTGGGTTGTGAACCAAGTAAAATAAACGTGTTCATTTATTTTCCGCTGTGCTTACTTTGCGTATCGAACGAACGAAAAAGAAAAGATTTACGATCGCTATTCACCCCCCCCCTCTAGCGACGCTTCTCGATCCAACAACAACAACTTGATTAATGCTGGAAAAATTCTAACGGATCTCTTGGCAATCGACTGATGACTCCATCAGTCGACTACTAGCGCCGTAGGTGCCCGATCGCTACGGCGTTCATCTTCATGACGAAAAACCCGATCCGGTGATCGATTTCCATCCATGGCAGTCGACTGCCATCAGTCAACTGATCAAATGATCAATCGACTGCGAAGGCATTTTTAGCCCTTGACTGGCAGTCGAACTCTAGTCGACTCATGGAAGTCGAACCAGCCATATTGCCAATCGACTGCCAACCTCAAACATGAGGTTTTAACCTCAAGTATGGTGTCCTCATACTTGCTAGACCACCCGTAGTCTAGACCTAAGCCTTCTATCCATCTTCGTCAGCCTCGCGCCTATCGGATCCCTCCAAGTCATCCATACGCTAACCTTCAGGTGCTTCCATCAGCTATTGTCATGCTAACAGTGTCTACACTGCTAAGACACATTGGATTTATGCTGCCAAGACTCCGCTTGGACTTTACGCCGCCAACCATTGGACTTATGTTGCCAAGACTCCACCCTTGGACTTTACGCCGCCAATATCAAGCCCCTTGGACTTTCCAAATGCCAAGACTCAAGCTTGGACTTTCCCTTGCCAACCCATGTTGGATTTTCCATGCCAAGACCCATGCTTGGACTTTTCCTTGCCAACTTATGTTGGACTTTTCCTTACCAAGACCCATGCTTGGACTTTACATGTCAAGTACTCAAGACTTGGACTTTCCCAATGCCAAGTGTCCCACTTGGACTTTCCATGTCAAGTACTCATGACTTGGACTTTACCATGACAATCACATTATCATATATTTTTGTCGAATATCAAAACATCGCTCGAGTCAAACTCGAGTCCGGTCAAACGTGACTTGGGCCGATTGCACCAATAATTTCCTTCCTACTAATGATCTCTCTGATCAGATGGTAGCATCGAAGCACATGTTTGGATCGTTGATGAGACCACACCAAGTTCAGAGACGAACTTCTTGATCCAAACCGCTTCTTTTGCTGCTTCTGAAGCTGCAATGTATTTTGTCTCAGTGGTAGAATCCACTAGAGTGTCTTGCTTGGAACTTTTTCAACTTATTGCACCTCCATTCAAAGTGAATATGTACCCAGACTGAGACCTAAAATCATCCTTGTCTGTCTGGAAGCTGACTTCCGTATACCTGAGTATTACCATATCACTCTCTCATATATTAGAAACACATCCTTAGTTCTTCTCATGCACTTAAGGATTATCTTAACAGCCGCCCAATGATTCATTCCTGAATTAGACTGGTATTTGCTCGTGACACTCAGGGCATATGATACATCGGATATAGTACATAACATAACATACATGACAGATCATATTGTGGATGCATAGGGGATTTTACACATGCAAATCCTCTCATCTTCTGTGCGCGGACACATAGACTTTGAAAGGTGTATCCCATACATGATGGGAAGGAAACCTTTCTTGGATTCCGACATGCTAAACCTCTTTAGCACTCGGTCTATATATGTAGACTGCGAAAGACCAAGCAACCATTTCGATCTATCTCTATAGATCTTAATCCTAAGGATATAGGTCACTTCTCCCAGGTCTTTCATGGAGAATATTTTGGATAACCAAATTTTGACTGACTGTAAGATAGATATATCGTTTCCTATAAGTAATATGACATCGACATACAATACTAGGAACACGACTGCACTCCCACTAACCTTGTACACTCAGGGTTTGTCTGGATTTTGTGAGAAATTAAACCTTTTGATTGTCTCATCAAAACGGATATTCCAGTTCCTGGATGCTTGCTTCATCCATATATGGACCGTCGAAGTTTGCATACCTTGATTTTATCAACTGATGTGAAACACTCAGGTTGTATAATATACACGTCCTCGAGTATGTTTCGATTAAGGAAAGTCATTTTTACATCCATCTTCCATATCTCATAATCATAATGAGTCGCTATAACCAGAAGCATCCGAATAGATTTAAGCATAGCTACCGGTGAATAAGTCTCGTCATAATCAACACCTTACTTTTGACGATTTTCTTTCACCACTAATCTAACCTTAAAGGTAATCACATTACCATCTATGTCGATCTTCTTCTTGAAAACCAACTTGCACCCTATAGGCTTAATGCCTTCAGGTGGGTCCACCAAGTTCCAAACTTGATTTTCATACATGGAATCCATTTCCGACTTCATGGCTTCAAGTCATTTGTTCCTTTCTGAACTTTTCAAAACTTCTTCATAACTGGTATGCTCCTCATCGTCAATGAGTAACACGTCATTCGATTCACTTACGAGAAATCCATATCTCTCGGGAATGTTGTATGTCCTACCATATCAACGAAGATGTGGTGTCACAATAGGTTCAGCCAATGGCTCATCACTATGAGTTATCGGTTGTGGTGCTTGACCATGTATCTCATCAATGTCTATTGGAGTCTCTTGAACCTCCTCAAGTTCAACGTCACTCTCACTGTTTTCTTGCAAGAGAAACTCTTTCTCTAAAAACAAATCATGCCTTGAAACAAACACATTTTGTTCCATAGGGTAATAGAATTGGTAACCCCTCGTTTCCTTAGGGTATCCAATAAATAGACATTTATCAGACTTAGCATCTAATTTGTCTGATACAGTCCGCTTCACATAAGCAGGACAACCCCATATCTTCAAGTAAGACAAATGAGGTTTCTTACTATTCCATATCTCATATGGAGTAGTAAAGACTACCTTGATCGGGACTCTGTTTAACAAGTAAACAACTGTCTAAAGTTCATAGCCCCAAAAAGACTTGGGAAGATTTGCATGATTCATCATCGACCTAACCATGTCCAACAAGGTTTGGTTTCGCCTCTCAGATACACCATTAAGTTGTGGTGTATACGACGGAGTCCATTGAGACAATATATCATTGTCCCTTAGATAATCCATAAACTCTTGACTCAAGTATTCACCACCTCAATCAGATAAAAGTATTTTAATACTTTTGCCAAGTTGTTTCTCTACTTCATTTCTGAATTCTTTAAACTTTTCAAAGGCTTCAGATTTGTGTTTCATCAAGAACACATACCCAAATCGTGAGTGATCATTGATAAAGGTAATGAAGTAGCTATAACCTTCTAGAGCATGAGTTGACATAGGTCCGCATACATCAGTATGTATTAGACCAAGCAACTCTCCCACTGATTCACCTTTTCCAATAAAAGGTAACTTAGTCATCTTGCCTTTTAAGCATGATTCACATGTATTGAATGAATCAAATTCAAATGATTCCAGAATTTCACATCGGTATAATTCAGACATGCGTTTCTTGCTTACATGGCCAAGACGACAATGCCATATATAGGAGGCTAATTGATTATCTTTCCGAGCACGCTTGTTGCTCACTTCGATATTGAAAATATAACCGGATACGTCCAATATATAAATATCATTGCATAAAGTTCCAGTCCCATAAAGAACTCCATTCAAAGTTATGTAACAACAATTGTTACTAAAAGTCAAATGGTACCCATTTCTATTTAAATAAGAAATAGAAATGATGTTCTTTATCAACGAAGGAATGAAATAGCAATTGTCCAGTTCTAAGACAAGTCTTGTATCCAAGTCATTACATATATGTGAGTCACACCCAGTATCCAATACCCAAGTGTCTAAATAAATAGAATGACAATCAATAACGAAGATATCTGAATAAGATGGGACATCAGATGTCTTATCCTTCTTCACGGACTCAAGATAAATCTTGCAGTTTCTTCATCAATGACCCTCCTTGCCACAATGATGGCAAGTGCCTTTTTGAGTTGGTTCTGCCTTTTTAACCTTTTCCTTTTTTCCCTTCTACTGTTCCTTTGACTTCCTCTTAGAACCTTTCTTCGAGGAATCAACTAACAATATCGTCCCCTGCTCATGCTTCATAGAAGGTTCCACAGTCTTCAACATATTGAGCAGTACCATAGATGAACCTTCTTGTATCTCAGAGGTGAAGAGGAGCTTGGAGACTTCGAACCTTTCGAATCTCACTTACTCAACAAACAACTCATAGAGATGGAAGACTACGGTATGAGCATCCATATGCTCATGCTGCTTCTACAGCTCGAGTACCATTGTGGCTAGCATGATACAACTCACTAGTTCAAAATCACTCACATGTTTCTGATAGACCAACAATTGGTCCGGAGTTGTGTCATCACTAAGACAGCCGAGAAGAGGCTCTTCGAGAACATACGCAAGCTTTTTAACCTTGAGAATAATTCTCAAGTTTCTAAGTCAATTCAAGAAGTTCAACCCAGTCAATTTATTCGAATCCAAAATAGATTGCAAATTCAAAGACATCATGGTTTAGTGATTAACCTAGAAATATAAATCGAGCATATATGAAAAAGATGATTTAAAATGTATCAACATACATTTATAAGTCTCATTCATTTTTTGAAATAAAAAACCCTCAAAATCAATTCGAGAGATCGTAAGTCCATCTCCGAATGGGTTGATATCCAATATAGATAAGAACAACCTTAGAGAGAGTCCAATAAGCCATTCTTAGCTACGATGGTAGGTATCAAGTATACCAATTACATATCACGTATATGTAACTATCACAATGTGCTATCAACTAATTGAATGTTCACACATACATTGGGTTGTTAACACATTAACAAGTATGCATCATATGCATAACACCCAACTTCACCTCTTTTCACATCGACCTTGGAGAGAGTCCAACAAACTGATGCTCTAAGTTAAAGTTGACCCATTAATCGCGAAATAATTTTAATATAGTTAGAGCGCATTCAGCCAATTAGTCAGGCTTGAAGAGAGTCCAACAACCCAAACTAATGATTGACTTCTACCTCTTACCATATTAGTAATAAACTATTTCAATGGTTTGAACATGTTCAGGTTCGAGCTGGGCTTGGAGAGAGTCCAACAACCCAAACAAGAAACGGAACTCTGGTTCTAACCATATTAATGAAAGGTATAGACTTTAATATTGTGTAAGAGTTTTAAGATCTCATCCTCTTTGCATGCAAATAACTATTATCTACATGGTATGACACACATGACATACATCTACATGTAATGAGATGCATGACATAATGATATGCGTCTAATACAATTACATGACATACAATTATGACATGTACAAATAGTTTCCTTATTTGTCATAACTAATTTTGGAAATAAAACATGTTTGAGATTTGATTTCTCAAATCAAATCTTGATTAAATTAGGAAATAAATTTCCAAATCTAATCACATATTTTATTTATGAAAAATACTAATTAAGGAAATTCAAATTTAATTTAGGAAATAAATTTCCTAATCACATTAGAAAATTTCCAATTTGAATTTATTTACTAATTGAAATTTCCATAATTATTTCTAAACTTTCCAAAAGTAGAAAATTTTCAAAAATACAACTATTACTATCGCAAAATTTTTTTTAGGATTATGTCAGAACACAGTCGGACTCTGATACCGCTGTTAGGTTTCTCCGACACCGACGTGAGTGTGTGTTCGAACATGTTTCATAAACATACACACAGCGAAAGCAAAAATAAGTAATAAACTAATTTATTACAATACACACACCACACGTATGCAAGGATACATCAAATGTAGACATAATCGTCATTTCAAATTTTACAATAAAAGAAAACTACTCTAGGTATACCTGACAGATTATGTAAGACGTAAATTACATCAACTTTAGCGACCCTCATAAGTTTCGCCTCTATCTATATCCACATCGAGTATCGTCGGGATAACTTCAACAAGCTACGAGCCTCGTCTTCACAAGAGTTACTAGCCTCACGTCGAAGACGTTGTGATCCGAGCTAGAGACGATCACAATTCAAATCCAATTTGAATCCAAAAATGAGTTTCGTAAACTCGCTTCTCGAAAGTGATTTTTGTCAACCAATTGACGAAACTTCGATCCTCCACCAAAGAGGATTGTCAGAGATCCAATCCTCGACAAGGAGGTCGCTATCGGAGTTCCAAACGCCGACTAAACGACACTGTCATCGCAAAGGACACAAGCTGTCCAAGAGGGCAGCTTGGTGGAGGAGGTGGTCGACCAAACAAGTGGTTGGTTGCTCCTTGGTCACCGACAACCAAGGGAGGTTAGCCGATGGCTGAGGATGGCCAGAGGACTGCCGGCGGCTGATGGTTGGCCGGCGGCAAGGAGGAGGTGGCAACACCAAAGGTTGGGCGGCAAGGAGCAAGGAGGAGAGAAATGACTAGGATTTCAAAAACCTAAGTCGATCGAACGAACGAACACGGGTTATATCTTAACCCTGTTATTTATAGAGAACATATCTCTTATCCATTAAGAGACTTTTTCTTAAGACCTTTTCTCTAAAGCCTTTTCTCGAAAACCTTTTCTCAAAGGGTTATTGGTTAACAACCAAAACTCATTAACCCGCTCCAATAACTTAAGTTAAAATAAACCAAACCACGTTGGTCTATTTTAAGTTAAAATGACCCGAACCAATTTTGGTTCATTCGTTTATGTTGGTGCAACAATGCCCTAAGCATTTATATGTTTTGATGTTTGGATAATCATCTAAGTTAGACAATACTTTGTGATCTAATTGTGAACATGTTTAAGTGACAGGAAAATCTAAGTATGAAGATTTGGTAAAGGCAAAGTCTAAGTGTGATCTTGGCAAGAGAAGTTCAAGGAAAAGGATTGGCGGCGTAAGACCAAGCATGTAGTCTTGGCAGCGTAAAGTCCAAACGGACCTTGGCAAAGGAAGTCCAAAGGTAAGTCTTGACAGCATAAGTCCAAGCATGTAGTCTTAGCGGCGTAAAGTCCAAGTGCGCTTTGGCAAAGGGAAATCCAAGACATGACAAAACCGAAGGAACCTCTTAGAAGCAAAGCGCAAAGGATGAACAAGTCGCGGACTCGGAGGGATCCTGGAGGCGCAAGGCTTAAGGAAGAGCTAAAAGGTTGAGTCTAGGTCTAGGGAGTCAATTCAAGTATGAATTAGATGTAGCAATCGATCGATAGGGTGCTCGATCGAGTCAGCCGGTGTCGGTCGAATGACGATCATTAGTCTTGGCAATGATCGATACGACCATCATCGATCGACTACAAGCGATGGATCGGTCGATCAAGTCAAACCCGGGCACAGAATGAAGTCTCACTCGACTGCGCACGGTGATCACTCGACTAATCACTCCATCAGTCGACTGATGGAAGGATCAGTCGACTGATAAGTGTGTCGTTGGATGATGACGCTTATGAATCCCGTAAATCTGGCTATTCAGAAGCCGTTAGCCGCGACGACAGTGGACTGATGCTATGCATCAGTCGACTAATCGTGGCTCAACGGGAAAAACAACCCTCTTTCTATAAAAAGAGGGCTTGTGGTGGTTGAGAGGGTTAATGCTTACATTCTGATCATCCTCTCAAGCCTCCACGAATTTTCTAAGCTTTCCTAGTGTTTTAATTCCCCTCCTCCTCTCTAAACTTCATCTTCATCTTTTGTAAGAAGAGGAGGGTTGTTGTAAAATGAGAAAGCTTCTTAGTGAGATTGATTAGGGTTGATCCACCTTAAGGATCGCCGTGGAGTAGGAGCGTTATCTCCGAACCACGTAAAGGCCTTGTGTTAGCATTGTATTTTCATTTCTATTACTATTATATTTGTTGTGCTTCCGCTAACCATTTTTGTAGAAACAAAAACAAGCTATTCACCCCCCTCTAGCTTCCAAGGATCCTCTACAAGTGGTATCAGAGCCCGGATCGCATCGAAAGATCTAACAATCAACCGGAGCAAGATGGCTTTTCAAGAGGTGTATAGCACAGCGAAGCCTCCATTCTTCGACGGCAACAATTTCGGCTACTGGAAAGGTAGGATGGAATACTACCTTATTAATGATATTGATAACTGGTTTAGCATTGTAGACGGATTTGAGAAGTCGGTCGACGAACATGGAGCGCCAATACCGACCAAATATTGGACGAGGGATATGGCCAAGAAGGCGCAAGCAAATGCAAAGGCAACGACCACACTCCAATGTGGTCTATCAAAGGAGCAATTGTCTAAAGTCGGACCCTTCAACTTCGCTAAAGAGCTTTGGGAGAAGCTCATCGAATTGAATGAAGGATCAAAGGAGACAAGGAGAGCCAAGAGGGACCTCTTGATAGGCTAACTTCAAAACTTTGCCATGAAGACCAATGAGACCATGAGCCAAATGCACGGTCGCTTCAAGGAAGTAGTCAACGGACTACATGTGATAGGTGAGAAGGTCGACAATCGAGACCTTGTGAGGTATGTACTCTAAGTCTTCCCTAGAACAACCTTGTGGGCTTCAATGGTAGATGCCTATAAGGTCTCTAGGGATCTTTCTTTGGTTAAATTAGATGAGTTCTTTTGTGAATTTGAGTTGCACGAGCAAGCTAACACTTCGTCTAAAGAGAAAGGTGTAGCTCTTTTTGTAGGAAAGAAGGACAAGAAGAAGAAGGAGAAGAAAGAAATGTCTTCCTCATCCGAATCCGAGGAGGATTCATCTAGTAGTGAAGAAGAGCTATCGGCAAGCGATGTGGCTCATTATGTAAAGAAGTTTGGTAGGAGGTCAAGGAAACTCACCAAGAAGGATGTGAGGAGGATGTTTCAATCCTCAAGAGGCAAGTCTTCTAGTAGTTCAACTCCTTCCTCTAATGTTGTTTGCTATGGTTGCAATAAAAAAGGGCACATCAAGCCAAATTGCCCGGACTTAAAGAAGAAGGAAGAGAAAGAAAAGAAGCATAAGGAGAAGAAGAAAAAGAAGGAGAAAAAGAAGGAGGCAATGGTGGCACAAACATGGGACACACTAAGCTTGGAGGACTCTTCCAATGATGAAGAAATGTGTCATGCCACCCGAAACCTAGCTCTCATGGCCTTGGAGGAAGAAGCCGGAAGCTCAAGTGAGGAGTCTTCGTCCTCTTCCTCAAGCGACGAATCATCATCAAGTGATGATGAGGTAAGAGACTCCCCTAGGATAGATTTACTTTATTAAACCATTGCATGCCTTAAAAATTCCTTAAATAGATCAAAAACTAGGATTAAGAACTTAAAATTAGAAATTAAGTCACTTAAAAATGTAGTACCACCTTGTGATGATGCATGTACACTTATGAATGAGAATGATGAACTTAGGAAGGAAATAGGTGATTTACATGCATGTTTAGAAAAGTTTACAAACGGGTCCAAATATCTTGATATGATTCTTAGGGACCAAAGGGTTATTTATAACAAGGTCGGCATAGGATACAAGCCTAAGGAGAAAGAAGTGTTAGTAATATATGAGAGATGTCCTAAGGCAATCGCCTTATGTATGAACCATTTATATGATAAATGAAGATTCACTATTTGAGTATACATGTTTCATGTATTTGATTGGATCTTAAACTCATTTACTGAATGTCCACGATACGATTCACAGCATGACAGAATTTGTAATTGGATCACAACTAGTGAGTATCTCTACATGTGTAATTGTGATGTATCAGAATTATCCCTAGTCAATGAATTGATGGAGTTGGATACCATCAATTCTGTTGAGACTAGCACGAGGTATACTCCTTGGTGTATCCAAGCAGCTGATTCTCACTGGCTGGAGACATTGTGATGTCCGGAGTTAATCGTGGATGCTAGTTATGGTAACTAGTTCATTGGAGTGACCAGCCGTAAGACTTCATATGGTTCTCTGCATATATAGATATGTCAATGAAGTTCTTACCGTGGCTTAAGTGCGATGTTCCTTTGACTTGCGGTATTCAAGTCATCTTGATCATAGAGACTTATGCTTTGACATCTTAAGCAAACATCTCTAAGGAGATGTGGACCCGGGATGATTGGGTATAAGTCGAAGTGATCGAAGGTGTTTGAATAGCCTATAAAGGATTCACCACTCCTTGCGAGGAGATGTATACCCATGGCCTCTCGTCGGATTGTTACTAAAGTCTTTGGCCAAAGCATTACATGTTTAGAGTAAGGTACTCTTCGATACATGTGGAGTAACTAGAATCCGTAGGTCGAGGAAATGATACTTGGGCTAGGTGTGACGTAGTCAGCCTAGTGGGGACTGACACAATAGACCATGTCCTGAACCAAGTGGGTATAAGATGAGTGAAGGGAATGGGGCGGATCATTCGACGAAGGGTTTGAAATAGTTCGGATCAACCGTTGATCTTTCGGTTAATTGGGGATCATGATGTACTACTAGGTGCCACTCATGATCGTTCTATAATTAATGGTTAATTATAGACGACCAACATAAACCGAGAACCTATTTGGTCACACGCACAATGAGCATAATCCAAAGGATTTAAAACGAGCTTGAGAATGGGATTCTCAGATCGAGAGAAACTAGGTTTGGTTGGACCAAACATAAAGCGAGCATGAAATCGTTTCAGTCGCAATAGAAGCGTGGATGGGCCGAGTCTTATGAAGACGTAATGGATGAACCAAAATGGTTTGGTTCTAATCCAATGGATGAGAATAAACCAAAGGGTTTGGTTTATTTTAAACGAATGAACCAAAAGTTGGTTCGGTTCGTTTTAACTTAAAATAAACTATCATGGTTTGGTTTATTTTAACTTATCTTAATGGAGCGGGTTAACGGGCCTAATGATTATGATTCAATAACCATTAAGAGAATTAGTTCTCTATAAAAGAGGGCTTAATGGATAAGTTAGCCGCTGTCGGAGCTCTAACCGTCGTCCAAACGACGCTCCGACGAGAGGAGAAGAAGCTGTCCAGAAAACTGGACAGCTTAGTGGAGGAGTAGGCGCCGGCCAAAACAAGGAAGCCAAGTGCTCACCTTTTCACCGAAGCCTAGGAAGATCACCGGAGGGTCGCCGGAGGATCACCGGCTGAAGCTTGGACGCCGGCAAGGAGCTAGACGGCAGCACAACAAGCTGGGCGGCAATGGAGGTTGGGCGACACAACTAGGTTGGGCGGCACAACTAGGTTGGGCAGCAACTCCAAGCTAGGGTTTTTTGGATTAGGGCTTAATTATCCATTAAGTCCTCTTTTATAGAGAACTAATTCTCTTAATGGTTATTGAATCATAACCATTAGGCCCGTTAACCCGCTCCATTAAGATAAGTTAAAATAAACCAAACCATGATGGTTTATTTTAAGTTAAAACGAACCGAACCAACTTTTGGTTCATTCGTTTAAAATAAACCAAACCCTTTGGTTTATTCTCATCCATTGGATTAGAACCAAACCATTTTGGTTCATCCATTACGTCTTCATAAGACTCGGCCCATCCACGCTTCCATTGCGACTGAAACGATTTCATGCTTGCTTTATGTTTGGTCCAACCAAACCTAGTTTCTCTCGATCTGAGAATCTCATTCTCAAGCTCGTTTTAAATCCTTTGGATTACGCTCGTTGTGCGTGTGACCAAATAGGTTCTCGGTTTATGTTGGCCGTCTATAATTAACCATTAATTATAGAACGATCATGAGTGTCACCTAGTAGTACATCATGATCCCCAATTAATCGAAAAGATCAACGGTTGATCGTAACTCAAACCCTTCAAAGAAAATGATCCGCGTGCCCCATTCCCTTCACTCATCTTATACCCACTTGGTTCAGGACATGGTCTATTGTGTCAGTCCCCACTAGGCTAACTACGTCACACCTAGCCCAAGTATCATTTCCTCGCCCTACGGATTCTAGTTACTCCACATGTATCGAAGAGTACCTTACTCTAAACATGTAATGCTTTGGCCAAAGACTTTAGTAACAATCCGACGAGAGGCCATGGGTATACATCTCCTCGCAAGGAGTGGTGAATCCTTTATAGACTATTCAAACACCTTCGATCACTTCGACTTATACCCAATCATCCTGGGTCCACATCTCCTTAGAGATGTTTGCTTAAGATGTCAAAGCATAAGTCTCTATGATCAAGATGACTTGAATACCGCAAGTCAAAGGAACATCGCACTTAAGCCACAGTAAGAACTTCATTGACATATCTATATATGCAGAGAACCATATGAAGTCTTACTACCGGTCACTCCAATGAACTAGTTACCATAACTAGCATCCACGATTAACTCCGACATCACTGTGTCTCAAGTTGAGAATCACCGCGATACACCAAGGAGTATACCGTGCTAGTCTCAATGAATTGATGGTGTCCAACTCCATCAATTCATTGACTAGGATAATACGATACATCACAATTACATGTAGAGATACTCACTAGTTGTGATCCAATCACAAATTCTCTCATCTTGTGAATCGTATCGTGACATTCAAGAAATGAGTTTAAGATCCAATCAAATACATGAAACATGTATACTCAAATAGTGAATTTTCATTTATCATATAAATGGTTCATACATAAGGCGATTGCCTTAGGACATCTCTCATATATTACTAACAGACTCCCACTTGGCCTAATGCCAATCGCTACGGTATCCAATACCATAAGCTCTAACATGACTCTCAAACTTATTTTGAGGTAATGCCTTAGTTAAAGGATCCGCTAAGTTCCTTTCAGTGGGAATTTTTTCGATTTGTATTTCGTTCCTACTGATGATCTCTCTGATAAGATGATAGAGGCGAAGCACATATTTGGATCGTTGATGAGACCTTGGCTCTTTCGCCTGTGCAATTGCTCCATTGTTGTCGCAGCCGGAATCACACCAAGTTCATGAACGAACTTCTTGATCCAAACCACTTCCTTCTTTGCTCCGGTCCGCAATGTATTCGCCTCGATGGTAGAATCAGTTCTGATCTCTTGTTTGGAACTTTTCCAACTCACTGCGCCCCATTCAAGGTGAACACGATCCGCATCGAGACCGAATCATCCTTGTCTGCGAAGGCGACATCCGTATACCCGTATCACCATGTCCCCTTCTCCATATATTAGGAACACATCCTTAGTTCTTCTCAAGTACTTAAGGATTATCTTAACCACCCAATGATCCATTCTCGGATCGGACCGGTATCTGCCGACACTCGGAGCATACATCGGGGACCTCGTGACATAACATAGCATACATGATAGATCCTATTGCGGATGCATAGGGAATCTTACTCATGCAAATCCTCTCGTACGTGCGCGGACATAGACTTGAAAGGTGTACCCCATGCACGATGGGTAAGAAACCTTTCTTGGATTCCGACATGCTAAACCTCTTTGCTTTTCGATCTATATAGTAGATCGAAAGACCAAGCAACCGCTTCGATCTATCTCTATAGATCTTAATCCCGAGGATGTAGGTTGCTTCTCCTGTGTCTTTCATGGAGAATGTCTTGATAACCAAACCTTTCACTGATCAGAAGATTGAAACATCGCTTCTATAAGTAATATGTCATCGACATACAATACTAGGAACACGATCGCACTCCCACTAACCTTCTTGTACACACAAGGTTCGCTCGATTTTGTGAGAAATCAAACTTTTGATTGTCTCATCGATATTCCATCGGATGCTTGCTTCAATCCATAAATGGATCGCAATTTGCATACCTTGGTTTTATCAACCGATGTGAAACCTCAGTCAGATCATATACACGCCCTCGAAAGGTGTTTCCATTAAGGAAAGCGCTTACATCCATCCGCCATATCTCATAATCATAATGAGCCGCTATGGCCAGAGCATCCGAATGGATTTAAGATAGCTACAAAGTAATAGGTTTCCCATAATCAACACCTTGTTTTTGACGATATCCTTTCGCCACCAATCTAGCCTTATAGGTAATCACATTACCATCCATGTCGGTTTTCTTCTTGAAAACCCACTTGCACCCTATAGGCTTTATCCTTCAGTGGGTCAACCAAGTTCCAAACTTGGTTTTCATACATGGAATCCATTTCCGACTTCATGGCACCAAGCCACTTATCCCTTTCTCAATTGTCGACACTTCTTCATATTAGTAGGCTCCTCATCATCAATGAGTAACACGTCGTTCGATTCACTTCACGAAATCCATATCTCTCGGGAATATTGCGTGTTCTACGGATCTCTGAAGATGTGGTGTTACTGATAAGTCGTAGATTGCTCATCACTATGAGTTTGTCGGTGTTGTGCTTCACCGGTATCTCATCAATGTCTATTTGAGTCTCTCGAGCCTCCTCAAGCTCGGCGACACTCCCCTTTGTTTTCTTGCAAGAGAAACTCTTTCTCTAGAAACACGGCATGCCTTGAAACAAACACCTTTTGTTCCACGGGATGATAGAATTGGTAACCCCTTGTTTCCTTAGGGTATCAATAAATAGACATTTATCGGACTTAGCATCCAATTTATACGTCTGATCCAGCTTCACATAAGCGAGACAACCCCATATCTTCAAGTAAGATACATGAGGTTCTTACTTATTCCATATCTCATATGGAGTAGTTGAGACTACCTTGGTAGGCATTACATTTAACAAGTAAGCAATATGCGAAGTGTATAACCCCAAAGGACTTGGGAAGAGTCGCATGATTCATCATTGACGACCATGTCAGCAAGTCGATTCGCCTCTCGGATACACCATTATCTTTGTGGTGTATAGGCGGAGTCCATTGAGACAATATACCATTGTCTCTTAGATAATCAAGAAACTCTTGACTTAAGTATTCACCACCTCGATCCGATCGAAGTATTTTAATACTCTTGTCATGTTGTTTCTCTACTTCATTTCTGAATTCTTTGAACCTTTCAAAGGCTTGGACTTGTGTTTCATCAAGAACACATACCCAAGCAGTGAGTGATCATCGGTGAAGGTAATGAAGTAGCTATAGCCTCCTAATGCTTGAGTTGACATAGGTCCACATACATCGGTATGTATTAGACCTAGTAACTCTCCCACTCGTTCACCTTTTCGGTAAAAGGTAACTTAGTCATCTTGCCTTTTAAGCATGATTCATGTATCGTATGAATCCAATTCAAGCGATTCGAATTCCACATCGGTGTAATTCGGACATGCGTTTCTTGCTTATATGGCCAAAACGACAATGCCACATATAAGTCTATTTGATTATCCTTTCGAGCACGCGTGTTGCTCGCCGATATTGAAAATGTCCTTTGGATCGTCCAGCGTATAAATGCCATTACTCAAGGTTCGGTTCCATAAAGTCGCCATTCAAAGTTATATAACAACAATTGTTACTAAGCGTCGAAATGGAAACCATTTCTATTTAAGCGAAATAGAAACAATGTTCTTTATTAGAGAAGGAACATAATAGCAATTGTCGAGTTCTAAGACTAGTCCACTAGGAGCTTGACAAATAAGTTAGATGGCGGCAGCAACCTTTGCTCCATTGTCAACTCATGATTTGACTCCCCTCGACAAGTCTTCTTCTATTCCTTAGCCTGTATGTCATTACATATATGAGTCACACCCGATTATCCAATACCCAAGTGTCTAAGGAAATAGAATGACAATCAATAACGAAGATACAAGAGGATGGGGCATCGGATGCCTTCTTCTTCTTCATGGACTCAAGATAAATCTTCTTGATTTCTTCGCGGTGGCCTTCCTTGCCCTGATGATGGCAAGTGCCCTTTTATCTTTGGTTCCGCCTTCTTTGCCTTTTGTTCTTTCCTTTCTTACATTCTTTTGCCTTCTCTTAGAACCTTTCTTTGAGAATCAACTATAGAACCGCCTTCTCCTCATGCTTCAGAAGGCTCCACAGTCTTGATATATTGAGGAGCTCGGGAATGGTGGATTCAATTTGTTCATCGATAGTTCATCACAAATTGCGAGAAATTCTTGGGCAAACAATGCGAATTAAGTCAATACTTAACTCATGATCCATCACAAAGCCGAGGGTAGCTAGCGCTCGATGTACCCGTTCATCTTTAGCACAAAGCGCACTCTGAGCCGAACCTTCTTGCATCTTCGTGGTGAAGAGGAGCCTAGAGACCTCGAACCTTTCGGATCTCGCTTGCTCATCGAACAACTCGAAGATGGAAGACCATAGTATTAGCATCCATATGCTCATCTGCTTTTGCGACTCGGTACCATCGCCGCTAGCATGATGCAACTCGCCTCGAATCGCACATGCTTCGATAGACCAACATTTGATGCAGGTTGCATCGTCCTTAGAAGATCGGGAAGAGGCTCTTCAAGGACATATGCAAGCTTTTCCGCCTTGAGAACAATTCTCAGGTTTCTAAGCCAGTCCAGGAAGTTAGGCCCAGTCAGTTTGTTCGAATCCAAAATAGTGCGCAAATTCAAAGACGTCATGATCAATTTATTGACATAGAAATACAAAACGAGCATATATGAGAAAATGATTTTAAAATTCATCAATAAAAATTTATAAATCCAATTCATTTTACGAAATTCAAAAACCCCAAAATCACTTCGGGAGATCGTAGGTCCATCTCCGAATGGGCTGATATCCATCATAGTTATGAACAACCTTGGAGAGAGTCCAACAAGCCATTCATAACTACGACGGTAGGTATCATCTATACCGATTGCATATCACGTATATGCAACTATCACAATGTGCTATCAACTCATTGAATGTTCACACATACGTTGGGTTGTTAACACATTAACAAGTATGCATCATATGCATAGCACCCAACTTCACCTCCCTTTACATCGACCTTGGAGAGAGTCCAACAAGCCGATGCTCCAGGTTAAAGCCAACCCATTAATCGGGAAATAATTTTAATATGGTTAGAGCGCATTCAACCAATTAGCCCAGCTTGGAGAGAGTCCAACAACCAAAGCTAACGATTGACCTCTGACTCTTACCATATTAGTATTAAACTATTCCATGGTCTGAACATGTTCGGGTTCGAGCCGGGCTTGGAGAGAGTCCAACAACCCAAACAAGAAACGGAACTCTGGTTCTAACCATATTAATGGAAGGTGTAGGCTTTAATATTGTTTAAGGGTTTTATGTCTCATCCTCTTTGCATGCAAATAACTATTATCTACATGGCATGGCATACATGGCATACATCTACATGTCACGACACGCATGACATTATGTTATGCATCTAATGCAATTACATGACATACAATTATGTCATGTATATGTTTCCTTATATGTCATAACTATTTATGGAAATAAAATATGTTTAAGATTTGATTCTCCAAATCAAATCATAATTAAATTAGGAAACAAATTTCCAAATCTAATCACATATTTTATTCATGGAATTATTTGATTAAGGAAAATCTATTTAGGAAACCAATTTCCTAAATCATCAAAACTACTTATGGAAATAAAATATTTTAAGATTTGATTTCCCAAATCAAATCATGATTAAATTAGGAAACAAATTTCCAGAATCTAATCAAATATTTTATTTATGGAAAATATCAATTTCCATAAATACTTCCAACTTTCCAAAAGTGGAAGATTTCCATAAATACTTCTAGACTTTCCAAAATTGAAAAATTTCCATAAATACTTCTAAATTTCCAAAATTAGAAAATTTCCAGAAATACATTATGACTATCGCAAAACCATTTTTACGATTATGTCGAAACACAACCTGGGCTCTGATACCACTGTTGGGTTTCCGGCACCGCGGCGTGTGTGTGTTCGATCACGTTTCGTAAACATGAACACAGCGGAAGCAATAAAAATAATAAATCTATATTTATTACAACACACGCATGCATATTACAACAAGAAGTAGCCTTCACCTCTCTAATTAGTAGAAAACCAACCATTAGGAGCAAGGCTAAAAAGGCTTGGGTCCCCAAAAGTTATATAGTTGATGTTATCGGTCCTAAAATTTGGGTGCCTAATGCTTGCATTTTTCATGTTATATAGGTAGAAGAACCAAGCTTATGGATTGTTGATAGTGGGTGCTCAAAACACATGACCAGTGATGAGAGAAAATTTTCCACCATCAACCACACTAGCAAGGGGAAGGTATCTTTTGGAAATAGTGGTAAACTTAAGATTCTAGGAAAAGACACAATTGAGGTATCCCCCAACCTTGTCATTCATAAAGTGCTATTAATTAAAAATATAAAATTTAATTTGCTTAGTGTAAGTCAACTATGTGATGCCAATTTTGATATTCAATTTGATTCTTCAAAATGTTTCATAAGACACAAAACTTTAAATGACTGCATGTTAGTAGGCTTTAGGAAATCAAATATATACTATGTTGATTTATCCTATGCTACTAATGCTTCTACCAAGTGTCTTATTGCAAAAGAAGAAGAGAGTTGGCTTTGGCATAGGAGGCTAGGGCACATCAATATGAAGAACATTGCCAAAATAGCCAAAATGAAGTTAGTCAAGGGGTTGCCAAAAGTCAAATATCTCAAGGATAAAATGTGTGATGCATTCCAAGAGGGGAAGCAATCAAAATCATCACACAAAGATAAAACTTTACTTAGTACCGCTTTACCTTTAGAACTATTGCATATGGATTTATTTGATTGTCATAGTACTCCTTTCATGATTGGTAGTAAATATTGTTTAGTGATAGTAGATGATTTTTCTAGATTTACTTGGGTATTTTTCATGAAATATAAGAATGAAACCCTAGGAATAATCATAGGATTTAGCAAGAGAGTAGAGAATGAAAGGAAACTCAAAATCAATCAGATCCGTAGTGATCATGGTGGAGAATTTGAGAGTTCTAACTTCTCAAATTTTTACCTAGAACAAGGGTACAAGCACGAATTTTCTTGTCCTAGAACACCCCAATAAAATGGGGTTGTGGAAAGGAAAAATTGTGCCCTACAAGAAGCGGCTAGGACTATGCTTAATGCATATTCTTTACCTAGCTACTTGTGGGCGGAAGCGGTCAACACCGCTTGCTATATCCAAAATAGGGTTTTAATTCATAGGTTTTCAGGAAAAACCCCATTTGAATTATGGAATGGTAAAATTCCAACAATTCACTATTTTAAAGTCTTTGGATGCAAAGTTTATATTTTAAACACCAAAGATAACCTAGGTAAATTTGAGTCCAAAGCGGATGAGGGAATCCTAGTTGGATACTCATCCACTAGTGTAGGATATAGAGTTTATAATAAAAGAACTCAAAAGATTGAGGAATCTTTAAATGTCCAATTTGATGAAACCTCTAATACATACCCTAGGAAATCCCCCATTGATGATGATATCAATGACAAAAATCAAGAAATTATCCAAAAAATTTAAAATTTAACTTTAGGGGGTAATGATCAAGGGGGAGAGTTGAATCAAGGGGGAGTAAGAGGTGATTCCGATGATGAAAGAAGAGTTGAGGATAATCATGATCAAAATCAATTTAATACACCTCCTAGAACAATAAGAGTTCATCAAAATCACCCTCTAGATCAAATTATAGGTGAATTATCTCAAGGAGTTAGGATTAGATCATTTCATAGAGATCCCTCTAGTCATATAACACTAATCTCTCAAATTGAGCCCAAAACAATCAATGACGCATTACTTGATCCGGATTGAATCTTAGCAATGCAAGATGAATTGACTCAATTTGAAAGGAGTCTAAGTATGGGAGTTAGTTCCTAGACCAAATGACAATACCATCATTACTACAAGATGGGTCTTTAGGAACAAACTAGATGACCAAGGAAATATTACTAGGAATAAGGCAAGGTTAGTTGCAAGGGGCTTTAATCAAGTTGAAGGACTTGACTATGATGAAATATATGCCCCGGTTGCTAGGTTAGAGTCTATTAGGATCCTATTAGGGTATGCCTCTTATATGAGTTTCAAACTCCATCAAATGGATGTTAAATCGGCATTCCTAAATGGGTTCATTAAGGAAGAGGTATATATAGAACAACCTCCCGGGTTTGAGAATATAGACTATCCAAACCATGTATTTAAGTTTAAAAAGGCTTTATATGGTTTGAAACAATCTCCCCGGGCTTGGTATGAAAGATTATCATCTTTCTTAATCTCTAAGGACTTTAGGAGGGGTAATGTAGATCAAACTCTATTTATAAAGTCAACATCAAAGGACATCTTTGTAGCCCAAGTATATGTTGATGATATTATCTTTGGGTCAACAAATGATGAACTCCTTCAAGACTTTATCAAGAATATGGAAAATGAGTTTGAGATGAGTCTAGTTGGGGAACTAAATTTCATCCTAGGATTACAAGTCAAACAAACAAGTGAAGAAATTTATATTTACCAAACCAAATATGCTAAGGAAATGATTAAGAAATTTAGTTTGGAAAATGCTAAGGTAGTTTCAACTCCAATGGCAACCAATACAAAAATAGATAGTGATCATGAAGGAAAACAAATTGACCTTACACTCTATAGGAGTATGATTGGTAGCCTTTTGTACCTAACCGTTAGTAGACTCGATATATTATTTGCGGTTGGTATGTATGCTAGGTACCAATCATGTGCCAAAGAATCTCATTTAGTTGACGTTAAGAGAATCTTAAGATATATTAAAGACACACTAAATATAGGACTATGGTACCCTAGGACTAGGTCTTTTGATTTGGTTGGGTACACCGATTCCGATTATGCCAGTTGCAAATTAGATCGGAAGAGTACTAGTGATGGATGTCAATTCCTTGGGTCCTCCCTAGTTAGTTGGAGTAGTAGGAAGCAACCTTGTGTTGCCCTATCCACCACTGAGGCCAAGTATGTGGATATGGGTGGTTGTGTAGCTCAACTACTATGGATGAGACATACTTTACAGGATTATGAGCTATCTTACTCCAACATAAAAGTATTTTGTGATAATATGAGCACCATAAATTTGACCAAAAATTCGGTGCATCACTCTAGGACCAAGCACATTGAAGTGAAACATCACTTCATTAGAGATCATGTGGCTAAGGGGGACGTTGAGCTCAAATACATTGAATCTAAGTCCAACCTAGCCGACATCTTTACCAAGTCTCTCCCCGAAATAGAATTTTTATCACTTAGGAGAGAACTTGGGATGTGCTTAGTTGAATAAAGGTGTAGGTTTGCATGATCCTATAGAAATCCTAGGATTTATACCTTTAAGCATCTCACAAAATACCTAAGAAACTATGATTTTTATATTGAGCCACTTAGACAACATGTGAGATGTTAGAAAGATGCATTTGATTCATCATGCTTGTTATGATGTATTACTATGAACCAAAGTGTCATCTAGAGACATTAATCTTTCATTGGACCAATCATTGGGAAGGCTTATGCACAATTAATGTGCATATAACTCCAAGAATATGATTGGAAATGTCAAATAAAATATAATTTAAACTATGTTTATCAAACTTTGAAAAACAGTTTTCAAGTGAAATATAAAAGTGATACAAAGTTTGCAAAATACTTAGAGTTTTTGCTAGGTTTCAAAATTGTACCATTTTCGAAATCTGGAAAATATATATTTTTTAAATTATTTTTTCTTGATAGAAAATGATTTCAGAAATGTGTACACAAAATTTCATGATTTTTCAATGTTTCTATAATTTTTGGCGCATTTCTGAAGTTGGGCTGAAAAATCAGAAAAATAGAATTCGGGCGTAGCAGTCGACTGCATCAGAAACTAGTCGACTGATACGCTGTGTTTTCTAAAAAACAACTCTATTTCCTGGCTTTTAGTATATTTTTGAATGTCCTAAAACTATGACATGATAATCTTAAGCTTAAAAAAGTTTTTAGGACTGTTTGATGCAATGTTTTAGGGGGAGTTTCATTATATATCTCTTTTTCATCCCCTAAACTTATATTGTTGGTGCAAAGTTAGGATTTAACCTCCAATCTTTTGTTAGGCTTTGCTTCACATGTTATTCATCATGAACCATATCTTGGATTAAGAGGGAGCTTAATTTCAATCTTATACCTTAGTTCAAGATACAACAAATTTAACTCCTTTGTAAAATTTATGAATCCTTCTCTTTTTGATGTATGTCAAAAGGGGAGAAAGAATGTTTAAGTTAGAATTCATATTGAAAATATGATTATGTGAATGTGTTAAAGACCTAACTTAAATGATTGTTAAACATCAAAAAGGGGGAGATTGTTGGTGCAACAATGTCCCAAGCATTTATATGTTTTGATGTTTGGATAATCATCTAAGTTAGGCAATACTTTGTGATCTAATTGTGAACATGTTTAATTGATAGAAAAATTCAAGTATGAAGACTTGGTAAAGGCAAAGTCTAAGTGTGATCTTGGTAAGAGAAGTCCAAGGAAAAGGTTTGGCGACGTAAGACCAAGCATGTAGTCTTGGCGGCGTAAAGTCCAAACGGACCTTGACAAAGGAAGTCTAAAGGCAAGTCTTGGCAGCGTAAGTCCAAGTATGTAGTCTTGGCGGCGTAAAGTTCAAGCTCACTTTGACAAAGGAAAACCCAAGACATGACAAAATCGAAGGAATCTCTTGGAAGCAAAGCGCAAATGATGAACAAGTCGTGGACTCGGAGGGATCCTGGAGGCGCAAGGCTTAAGGAAGAGCTAGAAGGTTAAGTCTAGGTCTAGGGAGTAAATTCAATTATGAATTATTCATACTTGATGAGTATTAGTCGACTGATACGATGTAACAGTTGACTGATAGGGTGCTCGACTGAGTCAGGCTGAAAAGCTAACGAACAGTTGACTGCCTAGTCTTAGCGATCGGCCCGTCGACCATCGATCGGCCGATCGATGGCGGATCGGTGATCAAGTCAAACCCGGCACGCGAATGGAGTCTCACTTTCATTGCGCGGTGATCACTTGACTAATCACTCCATCAGTCGATTGATGGAGGGATCAGTCGACTGATAAGTGTGTCGTTGGATGATGACACTTATGAATCCCGAATGAACCGCTGAAGTGGTTGCGCGATGATGATCGGCGATCCGATCGCATCAACAACTCTCTCTATAAAAAGAGGGCTTATGGTGGTTGAGAGGGTTAATGCTTACATTCTGATCATCCTCTCAAGCCTCCATGAATTTTCTAAGCTTTTCTAGTATTTTAATTCCCCTCCTCCTCTCTAAACTTCATCTTCATCTTTTGTAAGAAGAGGAGGGTTGTTATAAAATGAGAAAGTTTCTTAGTGAGATTGATTAGGGTTGATCCACCTTAAGGATCGCCGTGGAATAAGAGCATTATCTCCGAACCACGTAAAGGCCTTGTGTTAGCATTGTATTTTCATTTCTATTACTATTGTATTTGTTGTGCTTCCGCTAACCATTTTTGTAGAAACGAAAACAATCTATTCACCCCCCTCTAGCTTCCAAGGATTCTCTACAGTTTAAAACAAACCAAACCACTTTGGTTTATTTCCACCATTGGATTAGAACCAAACCGATTTGGTTCATCTATCATGTCTTCATAAGACTCGGCCAATTCATGTTTCCGATGCGACTGAAATAATTTTATGCTCGCTCTATATTTGGTCCAACCAAACCAAGTTTCTCTCGATATGAGAATCTCATTCTCAAACTCGTTTTAAATCCTTCGGATAACACTCATAGTGTGTGTGACCAAATAGGTTCTTGGTTTATGTTGGTCATCTATAATTAACCATTAATTATAGAACGATCATGTGTGACACCTAGTAGTACATCATGATCCCGAATTAACCGAAAAATCAACGGTTGATCCCAGAACAACTTCTGAAACCTTTCAGCAGCTACAATGACTCGTACCCCGTTCTCTTCACTCATCTTATACTCACTTGGTTTAGGACATGATCTATTGTGTCAGTCCCCACTAGGCTGACCATGTCACACTCATCCCAAGTATTACTTCCTCGTCCTCCGGATTCTAGTTATTGCACATGTATCCAAGAGTACCATACTCTAAACATGTAATGCTTTGGCCAAAGACTTTAGTAACAATACGACGAGAGGCCATAGGATATACATCTCCTCGCAAGGAGTGGTGAATCCTCTATAGGCTACTCAAACACCTTCGATCACTTCGACTTATACCCAATCATCCCGGGTCCACATCTCCTCGGAGATGCTTACTTAAGATGTCAAAGCATAAGTCTTCATGACCAAGATGACTTGAATACCGCAAGTCAAAGGAACATTGCACTTAAGCTGCAGTAAGAACTTCATTGAGATATCTATATATGCAGAGAATCATATGAAGTCTTACAGCTAGTCACTTCAATGAACTAGTTACCATAACTAGCATCCACGGTTAACTCCGGACATCCCAATGTCTCCAGCCAGTGAGAAACTACTGCTTGGATAAACCAAAGAGTATAACTCGTGCTAGTCTCAATAGAATTCATGGTGTCCGAATGCATCAATTCATCGACTAGGGATAATTCCAATACATCACAATTACACATGTAAAGATACTCACCAGTTGTGATTCAATCATAAATTCTCTCATACTGTGAATCGTATTGCGGACATTCAGTAAATGAGTTTAAGATCCAATCAAATACATGAAAATATATTTACTCAAATAGTGAATCTTCATTTATCAAATAAATGGTACAACCATAAGACGATTGTCTTAGGACATCTCTCATATATAACTAACAATAATAGGATTCGACGCTCTAAGGAACAAGAAGGGAGGAATCCTCAAGATGAAGAGGTGGATCGAGGAGTAACGTCAAAAATTTAAGACAACCGTTAAGGTAACAAAAATGTTAGTAAATTTAATACCTAACGATATTTTGTCTATATTAGGAGAGTTTAGGGATGATAAGGAGTCGTGGAACAAGTTGGTCAAATTCATGAAAAGCTTTCACTGGTCAAAATACAAGATAAGGAGTCGTCCAAGGAAGAGTGTTCTTCATCTCAAGTTCATGAAGACTTGGAAGTTGAGAGATGCTCAACATCTGAAGAAGAATAATCATTATCATCATCCCAAGAGCTTGAAGAATCGAAGGTTGAGAGGTACTCAATGTCCGAGGTAGAAGAAGTCTTGCATGCCTCCACTTCAAGGATTGAGGGGGAGGAGAGACATTCGACATTGGAGTCGAAACAAGAGGAGTCATCTACCTCCAAAGCAAATGAGGATTAAGCTCAAGATTCCTCTATAGGCAACTCAAGCATAATTGTTAAAAATAATAATTATATTATATTCTTTGAGTGTAGGGGAGTAGGATACTACAAGAGCAAGTGTCCAAGATTGATCAATAAGAAAGCTCAAGTATTGTCTAAGGCCAAGGAGAAGATCAAGAAAGTCGGAGCCCCAACATACAAAGGCAATGAGCACACTGTGTGCTTCAAGTGCCAACAAAAAGGTCACTATATGAGTCAATGTCATAGGGGGAGTCATTCTAAGAAGAACAAAGTAGGAAGGTCAAATATAGGAGTTAAGGCAAACCCTAAGGTATCATTTAATTATGCACCTACTAATTTTCGTAATAAAAATAAATATGCTAATAATTTTCTTGCTGTTGCTAAAAATAAATATTTTTGTCTTGGCGCTAAACATGTCAATTTGCCTAATGATAACTCTAGGACTACTATACCTAGGAATAAGAAGGTAGACAACCTAGGCATAAATCCCAAGAAAAATAAACATATGCCTAGGAAGAAAAATTCCCAAAAGGTTAATGAAAAATAAAAAATTATGAAATTGAAAATGGAAAATCAAGTCTTGAGGTCAATGCTTGAAAAATTAGAAAAGACCCTTAATAAGATGAAAAACTCAATTAAAGGGTCTAATGGATAAACTTTAGGTGTTAGGAGACAAGATTTACCTAAGGATAAGAAAGGCTTGGGTCATGGGCCTAGGTCTAAGGTAGACAAGCCTACCTACCACAATGTTCAATTTAACTATGGAATAAACCATAGGTCTAGGAGTACCAAAGTCAGAAGAGAAGTCATCTCTAGAGTTAACCATGGTAAGTGTCTAATGGCTAAGGTTTCGAAGGAACCTAGAAAATTCACTAACAAGGTTATAAGTGGAGTTACCCTTAAGGGCTAAGGTTAACCTAGATAAAACCAAAATGACCAAGGCTTTCAAGCCTAGAAGGGTCATTAGGAGGGTAGCTAGGGAAGTAATCCCTAGTGAATACCTAGTTAACCCAAGGAGCTCCAATAGATATTGAATTCCTAGGAGCGTGATTCCATCACGCTAGATGGGTTTAGGGTGTGTCAACCTTGAATAAATAGGTAATTAACCTAACCATGGTAAATATGACACCTTAGGGTATTTTCGAGGTTATGTAATACCTTGAAAATGAATTTAGATTTTAATACTAAAATATTTTAGGATATGCCAATAGAATTTTAAAAGTTTTAAAAATCAATCATAATGTTGGATCGAAGCGGATCGCTAGAGGGGGGGGTGAATAGCGATAAAAACTTTTCTTTTAAATCGTTCGATAGACAATTAAACACAGCGGAAATGTAAATAAAAACTAAATGAGACAAATAGTTTTTTTACTTGGTTCGTAGCCTTCGGCTACTACTCCAAGGCCCTAACGGTCCTAGACCGTGTACGGAGGGCAATTCACTAAAACACTCCTCCTCGTTGGAGGTAGGAGTTTTACGATTACAAAAGCCTTCGAAGCAAAAAGATAGAGAGACAAACCCTCTCTTCTATTAAAGTAAAATGCAACGAAAAGTCTCGATTAAAAAGAATTGCAATATTGAAAGCAATAACAAATTAAGATTATACCAACAACTAAACAAAAGAAACTTTAAGCTAGGGTTGTTGGCAGCACTTCGTTGTTGTAGAGTCGTCGGAGAGTTGCAGCGTAACGGAGGCTTTTGAGCACTTAGAATTAAGGATGAAACCCTAGGTTTGGCCCTCCTTTTATAGCCTTTGAGCCCCTTTTCGAGAGGAACCCTAGCCAATCAAATTTGAGCACAACTCCCCTTGAAATTTGGTGATAAGTCTTGACTCCTCGAATCTGATCATTGACCATCAGTCGACTGATGGCCATCATCAGTCGACTGATGGCAGCATCAATCGACTTCTAACCTCCAGCAGTCGACTGATTGACGGCAGTCGAGTCCTCCAAGCTGACAGTCGACTGATGCTAGCTGCAAGGCAAAGTTAGCTTAACAAAAACATTATTTTGACGGCCTCCGACCATCCGATCTCGACCTAGACCATCTAGGGATGTCTTTGGTCGGATCTACACTTAAGATCATCCTCATAAAGAGGATACGACCTCACTTACGCTCGCACACACGAGCTTACCTCGATACTTACATGTTGCTTTTGCTTCCGGCCTTCCACTCGATTCCTTCGGCTCCCTCCGAAGTCACTCGAGTGTCGCCCGACCATCGCGGCTTCCTCCGGGTGTCGCTAGCCTTCAGCTCCAGCTATATCAATCTTCTGCACACTCGATTCAGCTCGTGAGATAACGACATGAGCTTAACTTTGTATCGTTTGCTATAATCAAAACTCAGGTTCGACTTAGGTGTCTACTGCACCAACACATAATTGACACAAATTAGGTTAGAGTTAATGATGTGTTATTTTGGATTTTTGGCATACTTGAAAAATTGATGTATTATGGAAAAATGAAGTTTAATTATAGAAAATGACAATTTGAATTAAAACTTAGGTATTCTTATACCTTTACTACATAAAATTGTCATGTTTTGTTTGTCCTATGCTATGTCATGATATCATATTTTATTTGATTATTTAAAATGTCATGATAATACTTAGAGTTATTATGTCATATTTGTATTTAGATCATTTTTATGTCATGATATCATGATTATTGACAAATATTTTAATTTATGCAATCATTATATGTCATTATTATATTTCATGTATTAAGGTTAATAAAATTGAATTAAGGACAATGACATGATTTAAAGTCTCATTATAAAGAAATCAAATAGAGTTGTCCAGATGAGATGCATAAGACCCTAGATTAGGAAGAACAAAAATTCACATCTCACAAAAATATTAAATTGACATGTGTGTGTATTGATACACCTTAGACACATTTGAGATGTCAAGAAATGAGTTAAGTTCAAAGTGCATAGATATTGCATCTAGATGAATTCAAACTCATAATATGACATTAATGAATCATGAAGAAAGTTAATGTACAAGTCATGTACATTTAGCCCATAGACCATGATTTAAAATTATTTTAGAAAATCTTAGTGAAGTATATCTTTTGATAGCAATCACCATTAAACAAGTTGATACAAATTAGGTCAAAAACATTGAAGTTATCAATGCTTTTGAACTTTGTGTCAATACTTCAATTTAATGGGAATTTTTATATAAAATTATTTTTCACTCATTATATTTCATGTAAGTAATGTATGTATGAAATTTTAAAATTTTTAGAAATACGTATATTTACTTATGTATTTTTCAAATTCGCTTTTGAAAATTATTTTCTGCACATTGCATAAATCGATCTTCTTGCTTGAGCGATTGGTAGTGATATTTTAGTCGATTGATAGAAATCGATGAAGAACAAAATTTGTTTAGTCATATATCAACTATTTTATGTTACCCTAACGTCTCTTAACCCTAAGATATGATTTGGAAAGTATTGAAAGAGTGAAAGAATAATTGAAAATGACTAGGGGACTTATTTAGAGTGGAGTCAAATTTTAATGGAAGTTAAAGTTCAAGTTTGAACTTTTACCCTTATTTTCGATGATTTAAGTTTCCTATAGGCTTAGGAATTCTTCAAAGATATTGTTGATGCAGTAGTCAAAGGGGAGTAAGCCTTTAGGGGGTGTGTGTCCATCTAGAGATGATGGATATAATTTTGACCAAAAAGGAGAAGTGAGGGTTTTGTAAACCAGCATTGTGGATTGTCTCTCATTTAGTGATATGTGATTTATCACTAAGAAGAATGAAGTCATCCAAAATATTTTTGAACTAAGGGGGAGAAAGTAGAATCTCTTTGGGAGATAAGACATTAAAAATCTTGGTAGACTTTTTGATGTATGCCAAAGGAAGAAAAGTGAGGTTTAAATTAGGTAAATCTTCACTATGCTTTGACATTAGAAGAGTTAAGTTGGGTTATTTTTAGCCTAACTTAAAAGTATTGTCAAACATCAAAAAGGGAGAGATTATTGGTGTAACAAACCCCGGGCCAATGTTGACTAAACTCGAGTGGGACTCGAGTAGTATTTTGATGTTTGACAATGGGTTGATAATGAATTTGACCATTGTTCAACTATATGATTTGATCATATGTTGACCATATGACTAGTAGATGATTGAGATATTCAAAGTTATATGAGGAAGAATATTTGGGAGTAATTGTTGGAGCAATCAACCTCAGAAGTCAAAGTTTGGATATTTGGCAAGGAAAATCCAAATATAGATATTTGACAAGGGAAGTCCAAAGGTATAGTACTCTTGGCAGCATGAGTCCAAGTATATAGTCTTGGCGGTATAAAGTCCAAGTGAACTTTGACAATTGAAAAGTCCAACATGGAGTTGGCAAGGAAAGTCCAAGCATGGTCTTGGCATGGAAAGTCCAAGCATGATCTTGGCAATTAGAAAGTCGAAGTCATGGGTACTTGGTAATTGAAAGTCGAAGTCATGAGTACTTGGCAAAGGGAAAGTTCAAGGGTAGGTTTGGCGACGTAAAGTCCAAGCATAAGTCTTGGCTGCATAACTCTAAATGGATCTTGGTAATATAAAAGTCCAAGGGTGTAGGTTTGACTGCATAAAATCCAAGCATTGGTCTTGGTGGTGTAAGTTCAAATGGATCTTGGCAATGTGAAAGTCTAAGGGTGTTGGTTTGGTGGCGTAAAGTCCAAACATGAGTCTCGGCGGTGTAAGTCCAAATGGATCTTGGCAATATGAAAGTCCAAGGGTGTAAGTTTGACAGTGCAAAGTCTAAGCATGTGGTCTTGGCGACATAAGTCCAAATGGACCTTGGTAAATTACCCGATTAGCATGACATAGCCGATGAAAACCCCTGAAGGCTAACGCAAAGGATGAAGAGTCATGGACTCGAGGGAGCTGAGAGGCGTGAGACTGATAGATGTGGCTAGAAGGCTTAAGTCTAGGTTAAGGGTGGTCGATCAAGTATGAAGGGATCATACTTAGATTAAACCTCATGTTTAAAGTTTATCAGTCGACTGAGATTATGGATCAATCGACTAGCCGAGTGTTTGACACTCGGGAGCCTAGTTGACTCGGAGTAGTCGCCTGGGGTTATTACCAGTTGACTGATTGGGTGGTCGACTAAGCTTCAACTGCTTAAATTGTGTTCGAGCAGTCGACTGTCAGTTGTGGGTAGTCGACTGGTCCACGATAATCGACTATAAATGATGGGCAGTCGACTGGTAGTGGTGGACACGAGCATAGAATATCCCCTAGTCAACTGGTCAGTCTACTATTGGGTTGATAGTCTACTGTTGGTAAGGGCAGTTGATTGCTAGGGTATCCATTGGAGTAATCCTATGTGGATTAAGTCTGTTGTGAGACAATGACACTGTGGACAGTCGACTTCTAGACACAAAATCAGCCCGATGCAGGTTATAAAATGGAGCAGCTCGTAGAGGATTTTGGCTAAGATTTTTGGAGCGATTTTGAAGGGGAAGTGTTGTTACATTCAAGACTTTCAAAAGCAATCCAAAGCAACCAAAGATAAAGCATGCAAAGCTCACTTCTTGTAAAGTGTTTAGTTCTTTGTTCTTGTATTTCATATTTGATTGCATTCTTATAGTTGTAAGACCTTATAAAAGGTTTCTCCACTTCCGATGTCATACCAAGAAGGAGAAGTTTTATAATGGTGGTGTACATCACTAGAGCTTAATTAGAGCTTGTCTTGTGGAGTAAGAACTCTAGTTCCGAATCATGTTAAATCTTTTTGTGTTTGTGTTGTGATTGTTTTATATTTTATCTTTGTATATTTGTATTCCATTGCGTATAATATTTTTATAGACAAGCACAACATGATCACGATTGAAGAAATCGCGAAAGTCGCTATTCACCCCCCTCTAGCATGGTCACCGATTCCTCTACAAGAACCTCATTGGCTGGTTGTGGTTGAGGCCAAGGTCACATCTGGTCGAGGTCTGCCTAACCTCATAAAGTTCATTGCGAAGGCGGGTCGAGGCACGAGCTAGTCGGCAACCATAGCTAGGTCACAGATATGAGGAGAGGAGAGAGGGGGAGCTCTCAGTCGCATTGTTTCACTTGTTTAGAGAGAGAAGCTCTCGCCGCTCTCTTCAGACGGCGATGAGGAAAGGGCGAAGGTTGGCTTAGCGCTGAGGAAGGAAGATAGATCAATGGCAGGCGAAGGATCCATTGAAGGACATCAAGCGGCTGTGGATTTTTTTGCAGTGCTACAGATCAAACGACAGGTGAGTGATCACCGAAGGAGATCAAGCGATTGTGGTTTTTTTTTCAGTGGTGCTACAGTGAATAATTAAATTCACTGTTCACCGGAGGAGTTTGGCTGGATTGACAGCTGACGAGGAGGAATTGGTCGGGGAAAACCTGGCAGAAGCACCGTCGGGTCTAGAAGAAGTTGAATTTGTGCTGTGCTGGTCTTCTTGAGCTCTCTTGTGCGAGAACGCCGGGCGGCGATGCCAGACCCTTTCCGGCGATCCACGACAAACTGAACTTCTAGAGACAACCAGGTAAGCGGAGGAAACAGCCAGGGCAAAAGACAAGTTCATGGCCGGTGGCAAGGGTGGAACGGTATTGTCGGGTGGTGGTGGCAGGCGGCGCTAGTTTTCCCCTATTACGCCTCTGTTCGACACTGTAGCAACAGAGGATTTGGGCGGAAATCTGAAACGAAGGTTGTCGGCGTCGATCGGAATATTAAGGGGTTAGGAATGTTTCACAAGGAGTGAGGAGGAATTCTATCTGTTTAATTGCAAGAGACGACCCACCTCACCGGAGATCTGGGTCCCTCTTTCGTCGGAGTTGATATACACTGCAGTTGACAACAAGATAAACCTTGTGCATTGGCCTGAAGATAGATTAGCCGGTTGTTCACATCTCAGGATGCTGCTGTGCTACTGAAGAAATGGAAGGCCGTCGGAAAGTGGCTAGGAAGTGTAACAGGTCATCACGGCATGAAACTGCACAAGGAAGAAGAAGATTGAACCGACAGGGACTTTGATGAGTTGGCATGACTTAAATGAGATGGACCAACTCCAAGCTAACACGTTGTGATTTCTTCGGCTGAATCATCAAACGGTCGGGAGAAGACGAAGTTTGAATTTCAAAATTTCGAGTTAATGGATCGTCCAACAACATCCGCTTAGGGTTGGAGAGCTGGAATGGCCCAGCTCCAGCCGGTGAGAAGAGGTTGGCGCTGGCTGGAACTCACAGGCGATCCACATCAACAGTGAGAGGAAGCTGTTGTGCCAAAGTCTGGTCAGAACACACTCCCACACTATTTTCCACCATTGCGACCAATGCGGGAAGAACTGGCATGAGAACAAGGTTCGCTGGAGAGACTGAGGACTGAAACTGAGCCGTCGAGAACAAGGACAGATCTTTTTAAGACAAACAGGGAAATCTCAGTGGACACAACACTTCAACCATTCAACAAATCCACCAAAAAACTTGTTTTAAATGAGGGGGATCAAGAACCTCTTGAAGAAACAATTGGTTTCTGTCTGGTGGGCCGATTTTTAGGCAAATTTCCAGGGTGGAAGGCTGTCAAAGAACTCACTCATAGATGGAATGCGCCACACACAATGCTCACCCATAATACACACTGGCTGGTGTTTAATTTCATTTCAAAAGAACTAAGTGACGGGGTACTGAAAGGTGGGTCATATATTGCTTACGGTTGCCCGCTTTATCTCAAGAAAATGCCTCCATGCTTCACATTTCAAACTGGGGTCCAGAATCAATTACCTATATGGATGCAAATTCATGGGCTGGCTATTGATTTTTGGACTAAGATTGGTTTAAGTAATATTGCATCTCAGGTGGGAACTCCCTCGTTCACTGACCAAGTTACCAAGGGTCGGGAGAGGCTCAACTTCGCAAGGACTTTAGTGGAAGTGGATGTCACTCAGGTCCCCCCCCCCAGCATAGAGATTACACTATCGAATGGGCAAGATGTAGAATTGGAGTTAAGATTTGAAACCACTGTGAAGTTATGTGCCAAGTGTAGACAAACCGGGCATTATCAAGAAAATTGCTTGGAAGCAAATTCAAATAGTAATGGAGGGAAAGAAAGGCAATCAAACAGAGGAAATAATACATCATCACATGCCAAATGGACCAAACAATCAACTCACAAGGCACACAACACGGGGAAAGGCAAGGACCTCCAAACTGGCACACAGTTGGGATTGTTTGAGTAGCAAATGCTTGTGTCAATAGACAAATCCAAAATTGTAATGGAGCAACGAGGGAATGGAAAGGAAATACTGCTGAGGAAGAGAGGCAATGGAATTCATATTGGCAAAGGAAAACAGATGGAAGGTGATGAATTGCTGCAACTGGGGGATGTATCTGACAACCACTAAACTGTTAGTAGAGGAAAAGAACTCCAAATTGGTACACTGTTGGCACAAACTGAACAACAATCCTTCATGCCATCTGATAACTCCATTGTAGTAATCAAACAACCAGAATATGGAAAAGAAAAATTGTAAAGGAAGAGAGGGAATGAGAATCAGACACACAGAGAACATCAAATTGAGAGTAATAGGTTGCCGCAAGCACAAGGGTTATCAGATAAACAACAAAATAAAGTTTTAGGAACTGGGAAGGCTTCACAAACAAACAACGAGGGATAGAGGACAGCTGCAGTGGAACCAGCAAGATTTCAAAATCTTCATAAAGGCTAGGAGGCAGTCAGGTCACAGGTACAGTGCCGAGGGGGGCAGAACATGGGCACGAGGATCTCCTTGGTATCTCTAAGTTCAGAGTTTGCTTCAATTTTAGAGCTTCAACAAGGGAAAAATGTGACAGTAGAAGCTCTCTCATGTTGCATGACAGAACTGAACAATAAACCTGGCACACAATCTAACAACATAAGAGTTCCAAAGGCAGTTAAGAAAACCCACAAAGAAAACCACAAAGAATCTAGGATGACTCCACAAGCTGATATAAGGGTGCCAGGGGCCATTAGCAATGGATTGGGGAAAGTTTTAATTTCATCCACAGGGATGCCAGGGGCCAACAGCAATGGAATCAACAGGCTTCTTGATACTGCACAAAAAATGGGAGGCAGTCAAGTCACAGTGGGAGTGCCAACCTACCATGCAAGCAAACACTGAGGGAATTTCAAAGCAATCTAGGCAAACCCAAAAGGAGATTAGCAATAAGACTGGCACAACACCGTGCTAGTCTGAAACTTTGCTCAAAAGGACCTATATTGAAATCAATTCTGAGCATGTGTAGCATCAGACAATTGACATGGATCCAGCAACTGCAAGCAGGCCAATGAAACAACAACATCAATAGCATAGGGAATTAATTGTTAAGGGGAAGAAAGATCATGACACAAGACACATTTCTAGTCAGCAAGCAACAGCTTCAGACAACAGGAATCTGCAAATGCATGATGGTTTGAAGGTATCAAACATAGAGGACTCAAGGACACAGAATCAGGTTGATAACTCTAAGAAGACTATCTTTCCAGTAGATATGGAGGGTATCCCACCTCAATCTGCACCACAAGAGGGAAATTAAATGAACTTGAACCTTAAGATGCACATTTCTGATACAGGCACTGATACACAGATTGTAGACCTTCAAGGCAGTGCCCTCTTAGTTTCAGTAGTCTCAAGTTCAATCCCAGGTTATAAGCAGCAGATTCTGCAGGAGGATGATCAAATTCAGGATAGCAACCCATGGAAAATTCAAACTAGATCTAGAGCACAACGGAAAAAGAAAGCAAAAGACATTGCTCAGGCAGTAGACTCTCTAGAAGAGGGAGAGTTCGGACCGGTGAATGCTAAGCAGTCTCAGATTTTTGCAGATGTGCAAGAAATTGGAGAACCAAGCCATTACCATCCCATTATCATTGGCTTGTCTGCTATGGATTGGTTCAGAGCTAATTACATAGAAGAGGGGGATGCAGGGTTGCAGGCAATTTGTAATCAAGATAACAAGGAAGATAAACCAAAGAAACTGAAGAGCCGGCAAGTGCTGGCCAAGGTAACATGAAGATAGGAGCATGGAATATAAAAGGCCTTAACAAAGGTCTCAAACATAAGGAGGTGTTGCACCTTCTCAGCTCACAGTCACTCAATGTCTTCTGCATTATGGAGGCCAAACTAACCACATGCAGATATCAAGGGTTGCAGAAAATAATTCTGCATCATCTAGGAAACTATCAGCAAGTTGGAGATAGGGATAGAAGCTGCATGCTACTAATTTGGAACCCTCAAATGGTTAATCTCATAATCCAACAATCGGAGGACCAATTTATGCACACAATTATTCAGAGCAAAGAGACTAGCCAACAATATGCAGTGACTTTCATTTATGGACAACTCACCATCCTCTCTAGGAAAGCACTATGGGATGCCCTTAATCAAATAACAAGTAACATGCAACTGCCTTGGCTTCTCATTGGGGACTTTAACTCACCTCTCACGACTAGAGACAAGAGGGGGGGAATGGATGCCACCTTCTATGCTATAGTATATTTCCAGCAGTTTGTTGTCATGGCTGGAATTGAAGACCTTAGATCCGTGGGCTACTATTACACGTGGACAAATGGCAAAGTGGTGAGTAAGTTTGATAGAGCCATGGTGAATATATTATGGTTGGAGCAGGAAAATAGTTCATATGCAGAATTTCGGCCCCCAGGAGTTCACTCAGACCATGCTACCTGCTTTGTCTCCTTACTAGACAAAAGAAGCCACAAAAATAGGTCTTTCAAGTTCTTCAACATGTGGACCACTCACCCCAATTTTAAAAATCTGGTGCAACAACTTTGGGCTCAAGAAATCGACTGTATTTCAGTTGGGACAACGCAATACAAGCTGAAACAAAGGCTACACATGCTCAAAAGGGGCCTAAGGCAGCTCAATGAACAAAGCTTTGGGCATGTGCAAACTCGATCTAGAATGACACAAAATCGTTTGGAGGAGATGCAACAAAGGGGATTATTACATGACACTATAGAGAACCAATATAAAGAGGCTAAAAAGGATGCAGACCGATTGACCCAAGCAGAGTATCTCTTTTATCTCCAAAAGGCTAAGCATAAGTATTTCAAGGAGGTTGACTGCAACACCCCTTTTTTCCACTCATTGGTCAAGAGAAATACCAAAAGTAGGGAGATTGTGGCGGTTGAAAAGAGTGATGGGGAAATTACAACCAAGGTAGAGGAAGTGGCCAAAGAATACACTGATTATTTTCAAGCACACTTGGGGGTTCAACATGAGCGCTCCCTATTCCAGGAGGAGTGTATGCAGCATGGGAGGGTTCTTATAACAGACCAACAAGTGCAACTAACATGCATTCCCATAGAAGAGGAAATCAAGAAAGCCTTATTTGATATTGGCGACCTTAAAACCCCAGAGCCTGATGGTTATGGATCCCGATTCTATAAGGTAGCTTGGGATATAATTGGACAGGACTTTCTTGTTGTAGTTCTGGAATTCTTTAGGAATGGGCAACTACTCAAGGCTTGGAATCACACACTTATTGTCTTAATTCCCAAAATCGAGAATGCTACCAAAGTCCAAGACTATAAACCTATTTCCTGCTGCACGGTATTCTATAAGGTCATTTCCAATTTTTTGGCTGCACAATTGGCAGAGGTCTCAGATCACCTACTCCACCCTGCACAGACTGCCTTTGTTTAGGGGCGTACTATCACAGACAGTATACAGTTAGCCCAGGAGCCCCTTCGCAGCTACTCCAGGAAAAGGATATCCCCTCGATGCATGCTCAAGGTGGATTTACAGAAGGCTTTTTACTTGGTGCATTGGGACTTCTTACAGGATGTGCTACATGTCTTGCATTTTTTCCCCCGTTTACATTGCATGGATCAGGGAGTGCATTACCACTTCCTCATTCTTCGTAGTGATTAATGGGAGCATGTATGGACATTTTAGGAGAAGGCGAGGATTACGACGGGGTGACCCCCTCTCTCCCTACCCGTTTGGTATCTCTATGGAGTTCTTGTCTAGATTCCTAGTCAGGGCTACTACGAGATCAGATTTTTCACTTCCATCCTAGATGTGGATACCTGGGAATAGCACACATAGTATATGTTGATGACTTATTATTGCTATCGCGTGGTGATGTATCCTCACTCTCTAGATTGGTCTCCGTTTTATCATAGTTTTCTCAGATGGCAGAACTCACAGTTAACCTCAGCAAATCCAGCATCTACATGGTAGGGGTTGATGATTGGACGAAGGAGAGACTCCTAGCTATCATAGGGGTTTGTGAGGGGAATATGTCATTCAAATATCTAGGAATCTCACTGGCCTCACATAAACTAAAAATCTCACAGTATAGTATGTTGTTGGATTCTATAGCTGCAAGGATAAACTCCTGGCCGAGGCACACCATCTCATATGTGGGGAAGGCACAACTCATTGCATCAGTACTGCAGGGAGTGGAGTGTTATTGGATGTCCATCCTCTCCCTCCCGAGCAGAGTGATCGATCGCATTCATAGTATGTGCTGGACTTTTATGTGGACATCATGTAACCCCCCTATAACATGGTCGGAGTTATGCAGGCCGAAGGAGGAGGATGGTCTTGGCTTGAGGGATCTGAAAGCATAGAACCTTGCTTTGCTAGCAAATGTCCTATGGCGCATTCAGGACAAGCAAGACACCCTATGGCTCAGGTGGGTGCATCACACATATCTATAGCAAGTGGGGATATGGGAGTGGCAAGCTAAGCATGCAGATTCTCCATTGATTAAATCGCTTCTACACATCCGGGATAGTATCCTTACACATGCAGGGGGTCCAGTAGTTGCAACACACACACTTGCCATGTGGTTTGACTAGAGCAAAGGAGGGGTGAGAGCGGTTTATTACCACTTCAGGAGAGCAATCCAAGGAAGGTTTGGGCAAGGACGGTTTGGCAAAGTTATCTGCAGCCAAGCCATCAGTTCACACTTTGGCTACTCGCTCACCAGAGACTCCCTACCCGGGACAGGCAGGAGTACCTGAAGGATCAGGTATGTGTTTTCTGTAGAGGTGCTTTGGAGTCACTGGACTACCTCTTTTTCAGATGCCAGCTGATTAGCCTGTTGTGAGGTCGATTGAGATCATGGTTGCACATGAGACCCGTGATGATCACATATCGACGGGCAGTACAGGGGTTCCTCTACCTTGACCAGGGCACGACATTTGGCTATAGCCGCCATGGTACATTTTATTTTGCATGCGAGGAATAACCTTATGTTTGATGGAGCACAATGGGATCCAGAGTTAGTATTACGGAGGATCCAGATTCATGTATACCGCTCTTTAGAGAGCCACTGGGATGTACATCCATGAGGAGAGGGTTTAGGGTTAGGGTTTCCAAACCCTAACCCCCATTTTGGATAGTTTAGGGTTTAGAGTTAGGTTTCCAAACCCTAACCCCATTTTTAAAAAAAAACATGTAGTTTAGGGTTTAGGATTTCCAAACCCTAACCCCCATTTTTGGATAGTTTAAAGTTTAGAGTTAGGGTTTCCAAACCCTAATCCCATTTTTGGAAACCCCCCCCCCTCGTGTAGTTTAGGGTTTAGGGTTACGGTTGCCAAACCCTAACCCCATTTTTGGGAAAAAAATCGTGTAGTCTAGGGTTTAGAGTTTAGGGTTTCCAAACTCTAACCCCATTTTTGGAAGAAAAAAAAATCGTGTAGTTTAGGGTTTAGAGTTAGGGTTTTCAAACCCTAACCCCCATTTTGGGAAAAAACAATTATGTAGTTTAAGGTTTAGGGTTAGGGTTTCCAAACCCTAACCCCATTTTTGGAGGAGGGGGGGGGACCGTGTAGTTTAGGGTTTAGGGTTAGGATTTCCAAACCCTAACTCCCATTTTGAAAAAAAAAAAACCATGTAGTTTAGGGTTTCTAAATCCTAACCCCCATATTTGGGAAAAAAAAAAGTTTAGAGTTGGGGTTTTTAAACCCTAACCCCCATTTTGGAAGGGTGGCATACCTTAACCTATTTTGATGAGTGACTATGTATGTGAACATGACGGTGATGGTGAATAAGTCCACCAGGATGGCCTGTCTAGTCCATAGATAATGACTGTGGTAAAGATACACCAAATCTGTTGATGGCTGAGGCTTTGCCAAAAAGCCTAGAGCAGGTGAATAGGCTCACTTGAATGACTTATTTAGTCCATAGTAACGGTTGCGGTAAACACATACCAAATCCGTTGATAGTTGACCACTTGCTTAATGTGGCTTCTGGAGGATGGAGGACAGAGAGATGAGGACGACGCCACACCAGCCACAGTGCATCTGGATGGGCTGGTACTGGTGATGGAGGGCACATATACAGAGGATAGACTGGCAATCCCAGCTAGTGAGGACGGACATTGGTCGTCATATGATCCTTGACTCGTGTGAGGGATGAGAGCACGATTAGATGGTGGGACATGTTATCTTGTTTTGGTTGTGGATTGTATTTTGGTGTCATACCCTACTAGGGCCTCTCGCTCAGATTTGACACTTCGTCTGACATGACCGGAGTTAGGACCTAAGTATAGAGATGTGTTGTATCTTGCTTTGATGATATATATTTATCTTTTCATCAAAAAAAAAGGAGAGGAGAGAGGGGGAGAGAATTGAACCTAAAGAGAGGGGAGAGGAGATCGACACTGAGGCGGTCGGGCACGAGGAGATCAAAGAAATCGACACCGAGTGAAGAAATCTGAGCTATGGATGGACACGAGGCAGAGTGCGAATGGAAAATCAGAGCTAAGATGGGGAAGAATGGAAAAGTAATTGAGCTGAAATTTTAAAAATTTAATTGGAAAAAATAATTAGTAACGAAAAATTATATTCATTACTAATTTATGGATGAAATTAAATTCAATTATTAATTTAATGAAATAAAAATTTTATCGATCAATTAACGATTGATTTTGTGATAAAATATTAATTTCATCATTAATTAGTGATCGGTTTAATATTATATCACTAATTTATGATCAATTTAATATTCCATCATTCAAGATCGATTTAATATTTCGTTACTCTATTAACAATTTAATTAATTTTTTTTTCATTAATTCAATTATTAATCTCTGTATTTCTTGCCGTGTTAATTTTTATTTCACTAAATTTTGTTGTCTCTCCACGTGCGATGCTCCTCATACGCACCTTTCAAGCTCAGTGACTTGATTTCAAAACTAGAACCACCTCTATGATTGACTATATATATATATATATACATATATATATATATATATATATATATATCCATTCCAATACATTTGAAATGATAATTTCTAATTGCCGCAATTATTTGTTTTATATTGTTATAATATTTCGAGTACACCCTAGATTCAATGTACATGTGTCACAATTTATATATGAAAATCATCATTAATCATTAGAATTCCTAAATACCGTTTTAGAGAATGTTAAGATGTTTTAGCGGCAATTTATCAATGGACGCATCTCAAATTTGAAATTATCAAAACACAATTCCATAGTTTTATATTTATCAAAATACGTACTTTATTCCCTTTTTTACCTCTCTCGTCTAACAAATATATAATTAATATTGAGATTGATATTGTACGTGGTATTAGAATTTAAATCTCAAGTCCACTGTGTTCCTGGAAATATAATTTTCCGCATCATATTTTTTTTTCAGACAGTTGATATTATACGTGGTACTGATAATTTAAATCCTAGCACCACTGTGTTCTTAGGAATATAATTTTCAGCATCATTTTTTTTCTAGAGTAGTTTGATATTGTATATAGTGTTGAAAATTTAAATCTCAAGACCACTATGTTCTTGAGAATTTAAATCCCAATACCATTGTGTTTCTGAGAATAATTCTCAACACCTAAGTGAGTTTGATATTGTACGTGATACTAGAAATTCAAATCTCAAGATCACTGTGTTCCTGAGAATATAATTTCCAGTACCACTTTTTTTTCGGTTAACTTAATATTCATGTTTGGTGAGAGAGATAAAAAAGAAATGAGATGTGTCTTTTGATAAATATGAAATCATAGAAAATTATTTGAGCAATTTTAAATTTCACGTGCACCGTATGATAAATTGCCGCATGTTTGAGAGAGCAACGGTGAAAAATTAATAATAGTAATTATGATTTTAATTTATAGAAAAGAAAGTAGATCTATGTGTATAAGTTGGAGGATGATTTGATCCAATTAATTTTTGAATGTGCATAAATTATATTATAAATTTATCTGATACAAAAAATATTAGTCAGGTGAAGAAATAAAAGAAAAGGAACAGAGAAGTAACTCAAGATATATTTACAATCTCTCTTAGCCTTTTTTTTTTTAATATTCAAACTTTAATAAGTTAAGCTTTGCGAGGATAAATTGTCTAAGCGTGTGACAATATCTTGAATAAAACTTAAAAGAAAATCTCTTTCGCTTACAATTCGACGAACATCGAGTGAGGATTAAAAAAAAATGTTCCTAATACATCTTATGGTTTGATCAAGTGTGATCTATTAGTTATCGTGAGACAGACTTAAGACTTATAGAAGAGAGCAAAGATTGATTTTCAATTGTTGAATGGAAATGCCAACTAAATCTTGCTCTCTCCGTATTAGATAGATTTCGCATCGTGATTATAGATCACTTATGATTTACCTCTTCTTATAATATCGTAGGATCTGTGAAGGATCGTTAGATTGATGATTCTAATTAAAGTTGTCAAACGGACCGACCCATGACGGGGTGGGATAATCTGTCGTAAACTCAATATTTAACAGAGAGGGGCGGGTTGACCTGCTATCTCGACGGGTTGAGAAATTTCCAATCCAATCTAACCCAAGACGGGTTGCGGGTTAGACGGACCAATCCGCGGACCACACAAATTTAAAAAATATATTTAAAATTACTGAAGTGTTGAGGGTTTGAGGTAATGATACGTAAGATATATAGAGTACTATGATTAAAAAAATAAGTATTTGAAGCAACTAAAATCTTATAATTGAGATTTAATTATCGACTTACAAAATAGAGTATCGATGTTTTTGATTCCTTTCTAATGTTCCAAAATATTCAAATCTTAATAATATGTAAATGTAAATTTTTGCTCCTTCAAATAGAGATTCAATTGAGATTTTTTAGCCAGGGTAATTATTCGATTTTGATATGTCATTATTTCCTATATTGATTAGAATAGTAGTGACAAAATAATAAAAAATAATTAGAGTATAAAAACTATTCTTTTGCTTTTTACTTTTAACTTTTTTTATATTTTGATGAGGTGTATGTGTGATAGAAGAAGATTGTAATCGTGAAAAATTTGTCTTTTGATATTTCTCAACCTGCGGACCAACCCGTGTCACAAATACAACGTCTAGACATGAACCCGCATGGTCGATCCGCTTAGTTCAAAAATGACGGGTTGATAAAAATTCAACCCAATCCATTTAAATTATTTGACGGGGCGAGTCAATCCGACGAGCCTAACCGAATTTGACAGCTCTAATTCTAATCTTTTGTAAAAGTGGGATCTATTATTTATTTTACAAGTATGGACCATCAAGGCCGTGATGGAGCCATTACAAGCACAAGCTCCGGATCATGCACACGAGAGATGCCAAACAAGGGTATGCATTCTCCTTGTATTTTAATGAACATTTTCATACATTTAAAAGCCAAAGGTAATCTATCCTTTTGTTAAACAATATAATGTTTATTAATAATTAATTATTTCCTTTAGTAGTTAACGAGGTAGACTTTTTTTTAAAAAAAACTAATATGGGAAGATTTGATAGTGCTAAAATTAAATATTTATGTAAATAATATTTTATTTGATATTCTCACTTTGCTTAGTTATGATAGTAACTTTTATTAGTATTATTATTATTTTGAAAAAAAAAAGCGTTGATAATGAAAAATAAGCAGAGCTAGTGTGCATATCTTGAGCTTGATGATGGTAATTACAATGTTAATTACTTCCATTATTCGATTAACTAGATGACAGTTGACAGACAAACTGTTTTCTAAAGAAAAAAAATAGAAAAGGGATAAAATAAAATAAGCTACAAATTAACGAGAAGAGACGGAGGAATCGTTCAGTTACAGTGTGCAATGCTCGAGCTGTCGCGGAGCAACGGCAGGGAGTCGCCGGCGAAGGAAGAACCACCAAGACTAGAAATCATGGCCTCGAGGCCCTCGAGGTTACAATAGTTCTGCGACGGCGAGGAAGAAGACGATGAGGAGGAGGAGATGAGGAGGATGAGGCGCTGGAAGAGGGCTTCGTCGCAGGGGAGGGCGAGCGGGCCTGGGCAGCCGCCGGAAGAAGGGGAGCCGTACTCCTCTTCCTCGGCGCGGCGGAGCAGCTGCCGGAAAGCAGGGTGGTTGAGATGGGAGGCACGCACCACGAACCGCCGCCGGGAGGTGGCGCCCACGCATACCACGGCCACATGGCCCGCGGGGACGTCCGGAGGCGCCTCCGCGGCGTGGCGCCACCGCTGCAGCAGCATCTGCCGGAGCTTACTGCTGCATTTGCCCATCTCACTCGCTCAATCGAAGAAGGGAAGGGGACTGAAGTGGGGAGAGAAAAAGGCGAGAAGGGTTTTATTTATACATCAATAAAAATCAAGTCACATCATGGATCGACCAAAAGATGAATATGGTAAATACAAATAAAATTTATATAACAATATGATATTATTTATTTTGAATCTTAATTCTTATATTTTTATTTTTAATTTTACTCAAAAAATATCTATTAATGGAGATATTTTTCATCTTATAAATATATGATCTTTTTCATGTTTTATCAATGTGCAACTTTGATTGTATTTCTAATACTCTCAACAATCTCTTCCTCAAACGAATACTCCCAGTGGATGCATAGACACCTTGACAAAGCTTTGTAACCCTAGGAATTGACCCTTGCTCATTAGGATAATTCTATCACCTGTGCAAGCTACTTAGCCCTCTCGTGGGAATGACTCTATTCCATACTATATCATCATCTATATTTAAATAAATTTTATCTTGATTTATCGTTACTAGTCAAGTCTTCTTTAGTTTTCCTCTTTCTCATTTAATTTATATATTTATAATAGTTTCATATCGCTTAATCGAATCATATATCGATCATCTATGTACATGTCCATACCATTTTAATATATCTCTCGAAGTTTTTCCTCAATAGATGTAACCTCAACTTTCACTCTAATATTCTCATTTTTTATTTCATTCATCCTTGTATGTCCATATATTCATCTTAACATCTTCATCTTTGCAACTTTCATCTTTTGTTCATATGCTCGAGTTAGTTCAACATTCAGTTGTATATAACATAGCAGGTCTAACTTCCGTTTTATAAAATATTTCTTTAAATTTTAAAATAACCTTACGATCACAAAAAATATCTGATGCTTACATCCATTTCAAACATCGTGTTTGTATTATATATAAGACATCTCTCTCAACTCCACCCTTTTGCAAAATCGATCATAAATATTTAAAACTTTCGGATATGAGCAACTCATTATCTTCTAACGTAACAATTGTTTCATTATATCTAATATTGCTAAATTTAAATTCCACATATTCTATCTTTACTTTAATAAGTATAAGACCTTAGCTTTCACTTCTAGCGTTTCCCTTCAAGATTCAAATTTAACATTTACTCTTTCACGTGTCTCATCTATCAAAATAATATTATCTACAAATAACAAACATCATAATACTATGTCTTGGATATGTCTAATAAGTTCATCTATGATTAATGTAAAAAGACAGAGATTTAAAGTTGATCATTAATGTAACTCTATTTTTATGAGACACTTTAATTAATCCTCTTAATATTTTCACTCTTGTCTTTTATAGAATTCTTCACGTAATTTTTCTTGGGACTCTACGATAAACTTTTTCAAGATTAATAAATATCATGTGTAAGTTTTGTTTTAGTTCCTGATACTTTTCAATTATTTGTCTGATAAGATGTATAACTTCTATTGTCCATCTTTCTGGCATAAATCCAAATTGATTTTCGAACACTATGACCTCCTTAATATTTTTATATTATTTTTTCTTATAGTTTCATGGTATGACTCATTAGTTTAATGCCCTTATAATTTGTACAATTTTGTATGTCTCCTTAATTTTTATATAAAGGAACTAAAGAATTTATCCTCCACTGACCAATATTTTTTTTTTCAATTTCAATATCAAGTTGAATAATTTTGTAAGTCATTTAATGCATAGTTTGTCTAAGCACTTTCATATCTCTATCGGAATATCATCTGGTCTCATAGTTTTTTTATTTTGCATCTCATTTAAAGTCTGCTCTACTTATGGAAGTTGGATTACACGATAAAAATTTAAATTTCTATACTCATTTGACTTACTTAAATTACCTAAGTTAATTTGATCACATAAACATTCATTAAAAAATTGATGAAAATATCTCTTCTATCGTTCTTTTACTTCCTCATTCCATTAGTATCATATTGCATCCATCTTTAATACATCTTATTTGGACAAGATCTCTAGTCTTTTTTTCTCTAGCTTTAACTATTTTATAAATATCTTTTTCTCATTCTTTTGTATAACATTTAAAAGTTTCGTTCTTAACCTTCCTTACTACTTTTTTAGCCTTCTTCTTGGTCATTGTATATATTTTTTAATTTTCCTTATTCTTATAGTGTATAATATCTTAGACTTTTTATTTTTCTTTCACTTTCTTTTGTACTTTTTCATTCCACCCCTAAAATTCTTACTTGATGGTATACATCCTTTTAACTCACCTAATAGACTTTTGACTATAATTTTTAACTTTAATGTCATCTTGTCCCATATTGTATTTGAGTCATTATGTATTTCTTCTTAATACTTATACTCCTATTTTCTCTTTAAATATGTTTTATTTTTCATCTTTTAATATCCATCATTTAATTCTAAGAGTCATACATTTTTTTTTAATGAATACTATGCTTAAGACTTATATCTAATACTACCAATTTGTATTGGACAGTTAAATTTTCTCCAGAAATAACTTTAGAATTTTTACAAATTTTTCTATCCTTTTTTCTCACCATAAGAAAGTCAATTTGCGACTTATTATTCCTACTTTTAAACCTATCAAATATTTTTTCCTTTTAAAAAAAATATTAGCTAAACTAAGTTCATATACTATTAAAAAATCTAATATAATTTTTCCTTCTTCATTACTTATTCCAAACTCATAACCTCATGCACCATATTATATTTCATATATTTTACTCTTATATATCCATTTAAATATCCTTTCATATATTTTACTCTTATATGTCTATTTAAATATCCTTCTATTAAAATCATTTCAGTTGGTGAAATTCTTTATAATATCTTATCTAAATCTTTCCAAAACTTAATTTTAGTATTTTTTTTTATCTAATTCTACTTGAAGTACTTATATGTTAGTTATATCAATAATTTCTTTCGTTATCACCATCTTGAGACTACAATTCTATCATATTTTTCAATTATTTCATCCTTTAATAAACTATCTACAATAATAGCTACTCTATTTCATATTCTATATTTTCATGTATACCATAACTTAAAACCTAAATTCTCAATCATCTTTGTTATCTCTCCTATCCACTTTGTCTCTTATAAACACAAAATATTAATGTTTCTTCTAATCATAGTATCTACTACTTCCATTATTTTATCGGTAAGTGTTCTTATATTCCATATTCTAAATTGTAAATAATCAATTTTTCTATAATATTTATTTTTATCTAATCTATGATGTAAGAATTCTTGCATATTTAACATTACACTCAAGTTCTCATAAAAATGTAGCGATCCTTTCTGAGACGTTACAGTCGGACCATGCAAGCTTTATTTATATGAGAGGAAAAATAAGATACAATTGTTGGTGCAATCGACCCAGGTCACGATTGATCAGACTCAAGTGAGACTTAGTAGGGTTTTGATGTTTGACAATGAGATTTGAGTATGAAAGATAATATGACTATGGGATGGTACGAGACATCCGTAGTCATATGAAAGTTGAGTATGGAAAGTCCAATTGGGAGTTGGCAAGGGAGAAATCCAAGTCGGTCAAGGGTGACTAAAAACTTGGTGTTGGAAAGTTCAATTGGAAGTTGGCAAGGGAAGTCCAGATCGGTCAAGGTTGATCGGCCACCTAACACGAGGAAAGTGAAGTCCCGACAGGTCAGGAAGACCGTGCTTGGCAAGGAAAGACGCGATTGACCAAGGAAATCAAACTTGACAATGAAAATCCTAGCAGGTCACGATTGACTGGATGTTAGACAAGTGAGGAAAGTCTAAATATGAATACTTAGCAAAAGGAAAGCTCAAGGGTGGAACATTGGCAATGGAGGTCCCAGAGGCGTGACCTCTTGGCAAAGGTAGACCCAAGAGCATGACAATAGCCGACGGAAGCACTTGAAGGCTAGTGCAAAGGTGAACGAGTCGTAGAGGACTCGGATGGATCCTAGAGGTGTGAGGCTGATGGAAGTGACTTGAAGGCTTAGGTCTAGACTAAGGGTACTCAATAGTATGACTAAGTCGATGAAAGCACTTGAAGGCTAGTGCGAAGGGTGGAGTCGTGGAGGACTCTAATGGACCCTGAGAGCATGAGATTGATAGAAGTTGCTTGAAGACTTATGTCTAGGCTAAGGGTGAGTATTAAGTGTATTAAACCTCGATTTTGATGTTTAACAGTTACTGTGGATTTTTGCTCAGTCGACTGGTCCAGTGTGATTGACTCCTGATGTGTAGCTCGATTTTCAGATTGAGTGCTTAGCACTGTGCAGCTCGAGAAACAATCGTAGTGCTCGGTAGTCGACTGTTGTGAAGGGATGTCCCTTGTCGAGTCCGTGAGGGGAAACTTCGCTTCCCCTTCACCTCGGTTGCTTGACCATGGTGATCCCTTCAATGTACCCGGATTAAAAAATTTAATCCTAGACAAAAGGGATTCCCAAAGCAACCAAGTCATCGTTGTGTTATTCGTTTAGAGAGATTACTTGAACAAACTAGTTGTTCAAGCGACCTTCCTCTATTCTACGAGTAGCCGCGGAATAGACGATGTCCGGATCGTCGGTTTTCGTGTTTATACTCGGGATCCAAGTATTATTTAGCCATTTACAGAAATATAACATACTTATATTTGTAAAACAAAAACAAGCAATGAATAAAAGAGAAAGAAGAATAGGTATACCTCTTGGTCTTCTAATGTATGACCTTCCTCCTTTTGGACGTCGTGTGGGCGACGATCCACCAAACGTCGAAGCTCATAGATCGCAAAACTTCCTTCCTTTCTTTTCCCAAGCAAGAGGAAGAAAAGAAACAAGACACCAAGGGAAACCCTATATCTTGTTTCCACCACCTAAGGAGAAGAAGAAGGGGACTTTGGGCACCGGCCAAGGATGGAAAAGAGATGGAAAAGGCTGCTGGACGTTGGCCCAAAGAGGAAGAAGAAGAGAGAAAGAACCTTCCTTATTTGGTGCCACCCTAGCCTCAAAACCCTAATCCCAATCCTATCTCAAATAGGATTGCTTCGCCCAAACCCTAGCTCTCCTCCTATTCATCATGTAATCCACGACCACTCCCCATGCCCTCCTTTTATAGAGTTAGGGATAAGTCATGAATTAATCTCCTCCATTGGTTCTAGGGATTTAATCTCAACCGTCGGATCTAGAGATTTAATCTCAACCGTCGGATCTTAGAGATTTGATCTCTACCAATGGATCTTAGAGTTTTGTTTCTATCCATTGGATCTAAGCTTCATGAGGTGTTAATAGGCTACATTAGGGACCATGAGGAGGAGTTGGGTCTTGGCCACCCATGGATCAAGCCCACATAAAGTCCGATCCACTAATGATGATCCAATCCACTAAAGGTCCATCATTGATCTACCTCACCAACCCCCATATGATAATATGGGCTCCATATATTATTTGTACATTTTCTCCCCGTGTTTAAGATCTCGAATGTCCATCGATTAATTAATTTACTGACCATTAATTAATCAACATCTAACTCCTTGAGTAGTACCACTCAACCTTTTCATCATGCCGGACCAAGTCCACCTGCAGGGTTTACATGATGAACCTTATGAGCTCCTCAAGGGGACATCATCATCCTAATATATAGGACACGGTTTCCTCCTATAATCAATGACACACCATATAAATAACATCATCTCCCAACTTACCGAGCCTATCGATTTAATCTATAAATCTCGCCCATTGGTAAATCAAAGAGATGAGTACTAACTATATGTGCCCGTTATTATATCGGGATTAAGAGCATATACTAAATAATATCTGAGGTCCGATTCGATTATGTAGTCAGCAATAAATCGAATCACCTCTATGTCGGTCCTGCTCAATACACACAAAGTGCACTAGTATGATTCTATGATCAAGACAAACCAATACCAAATCACACTACAACCATTCCGATGGTTTGTCCAAAGTCATCTCGGTTGTGAGCCTTTACTTATACTTTCCAAGGGGTCGATAACATGATCTCCTGTGTGACACCACACACCATGTTATCTACAATGTAAAGTATGAGACAATATTGCATAATCATAAAAATATGCAAACAATGATCATGTGATTCTTATTTCAAAATAAAGATGTTCATACAAAAGATAGACTTTTCAGTATATATCCCTACAATCTCCCACTTATACTAAAAGACTATGCTATTCTCAAAGTGTCATACATCTGATCCCTATTCCCTCCACATGCCTATCAAAAGCTCTCGCCGGAAGGGCCTTAGTGAAAGGATCTGCCAGGTTATCCTCCGATGCAATCTTGGCCACAGCAACTTCTCCTCTCTTTACGATTTCTCGTATCAGGTGGTACTTACGCTCTATGTGTTTACTAGCCTTATGGGCTCGTGGTTCCTTCGAGTTTGCAACTGCACCACTATTATCACAATAAATTGTGATAGTTCTGGGCAAACCAGGAATCACATCCAAGTCCATCAGGATGTTCCTGAGCCATACAGCTTCTTTGGCCGCCTCAGAGGATGTCACATACTCAGCTTTCATGGTGGAGTCCGCCACGCACTTTTGCTTGACACTCCTCCATACAATGGCTCCACCTCCCAAAGTAAACACAAAACCTGAGGTAGACTTACTGTTATCCCTTTCAGATTGGAAGTCGGAATCCGTATAACCCACAGGGAGTAATTCTGAAACCAAAGATATAATCCCTAGTCCTTCTCGTACTTCAATATATATGCTTTACCACCCAATGTCCTGTCCCGATTACTCGATATCACGATCATGCCCACTGCAGCGTATATCCGGTCTCGCACAGAGCATCGATACATGAGGCTTCCTATCGCCAAGCATAAGGAACCACCTTCATCTCCTCTATCTCCTCGTATGATCTAGGACACATCTCCTTAGATAAAGGAACTCCATGCCCCAAAGGTAGAAAACCCTTCTTGAGTTCCGCATGCTAAAATGCTCCATAATCGTATATGTATGAAGCTTGGGATAAGCACAACATCCTTTTCTGCGATCCCTTATAACCTTGATCCCAAGGATGTGTCCCACCTCTCCCAAGTCCTTCATATCAAACCTGCTTGGGACAACTATACCCTTACGCTCGATAACACCTTGATATTGATGTCAATCAACAAAATGTCATCTACGTATAGTACAAGAAATACCACTACATTTCCGTCACATCTCTTGTATACACAAGACTCATCCGGACTTTGAATAAATCCATAAGACTGGATCACCTCATCAAACCGGATGTTCCAAGACCTCGAAGCTTGCTTCAATCCATAAATGGACCGATTAAGCTTACATACAAGATGCTCTTTGCCCTTAGCAATGAATCCCTCTAGTTGCTTCATGTAGATGTTTTCCTCAAGACTTTCATTAAGGAAAGCTGTCTTGACATCCATCTGCCACACCTCATAATCCATATGAGCTGCTATGCATAAGAGAATCCGGATAGATTTAAGCATGGCTACCGGCGAAAAGGTCTCCTCATAATCGATACCCTCTTTCTGAGTATACCCCTTCGCAATAAGCCTCGCTTTGAAGGTCTCAACCTTCCCATCTATTCCTCTCTTTCTTTTGTAGATCCACTTGCATCCAATGGTTTTTACACCATCGGGTGGTTCTACTAGCTCCCAGACCTGATTTGAATCCATAGATTCAATCTCAGCATTCATTGCACTTTACCAAGATACTGCATCTTTATCTTGGATTGCCTCATCATATGTCCAGGGATCAGGTTCATGTTCGCTAGGGACCAAATCAGAAGATTCTCCCAAGAACATGAATCTATCAGGCTGTCTCACAATCCTCCCACTACGACGAGGTATCACCTGTGTGACACACGGTGCAGTGACATATGGTATATCCTCTTGTACCGGTGGTACTAAAGAAGTGACTTCCCCTTTTAGCTCCTCAAGAACAATCCTACTAGTGGGCTTGTGGTTCATCACATAGTCCTCCTCTAGAAATCTGACATTCGTACTCACGATCACCTTCTGATCCCTAGGACTATAGAACAAACCACCCTTCGTTCCCTTAGGGTATCCAACAAACAAGCGTACTTCTGTACGAGATTCCAACTTACCAGCATCTCCCTTCAGCACATGTGCTAGACTCCCCCATATCCGAATGTGTCTCAGACTAGGCTTTCGCCCAGTCCACAATTCTACGGGGGTAGAAGGCACTGATTTAGATGGAACCAAGTTCAGAATATACATTGTCGATTCAAATAAGATACCCCCGTAATCTAATCCGCAACTCAGAATAACTTATCATCGATCTAACCATCTCCATAAGAGTCCTATTCCTTCACTCTGCTACACCATTCTGCTGAGGTGTGTCAGGTGCAGACAATTGGAATTGAATCCCAACCTCTGATAAGTAATTCCTAAACTCTCCCAAGAGGTACTCACCACCACGATCAGATCGTAGGGTCTTGATACTTTTACCTTGACGGTTCTCCACATCAGCCTTGAATTCTTTAAACCTGTCAAAGCATTCAGACTTGCGGCGCATCAAGTAAATGCATCCATATCTTGAATAATCGTCTATAAAAGAGACAAAATATTCAAAACCACCTCTAGCCTGGATAGACATAGGACCGCACAAATCAGTATGAACCAATTCTAACACATCTTTGGCTCTATACCCCTTGGCCTTGAAAGGCCTCTTGGTCATTTTACCTTCTAAGCAAGATTCGCAAGTTGGGAGATCCTCCACCACTAATGAACCCAAAGGTCCATCAGCTATCAACCTTTGAATTCTACTCAGGTTAATATGACCAAGCCTTAGATGCCAAAGATATGTCTTGTTCATCTTCGAAGGTTCTTTTCTCTTATTGGAATTAGAAGATGAGTTATTTACTTCTATATGCATCGTGGGAGTTTTTGGTTCAAGAGTATACAAATTGCCAACCAATGTACCTGAACAAATAATCTCTCTATTTCTTTTTATAACAACTCTGTCATTAAAAGAAACAGAATATCCATCCATAATAAATTTAGAAACCGAAATCAAATTCTTTCTAAATGTAGGTACATAAAGACAATTTCTCAAAACAAAAACTTTATTTCTATCAAACGATAAATGAACGTCTCCCACTGCAATAGTCGCTACCTTTGTAGCATTGCCCATGTAGACGGTAATTTCTCCTTCAGCTAGTCGTCGAAGTTTCGAACCCCGCAAAGAATTGCAGACATGATCGATGGCTCCGTGATCTACACACAGCACCGTGAGATAACACCACTAAACATGTTTCAACGACTAAGGCGTAAGATATACCTTTGTTCTCGCTTTAGGTTAGAAGTCTTTCTTCCCATGTCCACGATCTGTTGCAAGTGAAGCACTTGCCTTTCGGCTTCTTCACTCCTCCTGAGGTCCACTGCCATTTTGCTCCACCTTGTTTCTTCTTCTTCTTGCCTTTGGCTTAGAAGTAGAAACCTTCCGAGCAACCATGGCTTCCTCGCTTGACCCGATTCGTATCCGAAAAGTTCCTTTTCCCAAATCATCCGCAAGCCTAGGAGGACACTCATCGATGCTAAGACACTATCCAAATTTCTTTTCCAATCAATAGTATTTGGGTACAGTAAGTTTATTTCTTTTAATATCACAGCAAGTGGGTTGAAAGCCATTTGAAAATCCTAAGAATCACAATGATCAAAATATTAGATTTCAAATATTATTGATTCCTCAAAACAATAAAATTCCGAAATCAACCAACACCTCAAAACACCGAGAATATCGCATGCCACGCAGTGTGGACGTATACGAATTCTACATTTGCAAGAGGAGGTTTTACCCATTAATTTTATTATCTTGTCAACCTTACTTTTTGACAAATAAAATTAATAGTTGGTTCCTCTTTGGCCCTACAAATAAAAGCAGTGACTCCGATGGGGAGGATACTTTTATTTGCATCTAAGTGTGCACCATTACACAATACTAAGGGAATTATTTCGGATTATGTGCCTTACCGCTGTGGAAGTACACACACTCCTAGATAATTTCCTATAACCATTATTTTACCTAATGATCCGCAAACAAACCCATCCGCAGGGAGGAAGGCACTCAGAGCCGACGCGCAAGTTTGTTTGCATCACTTGTCAAATTGTAATGGAGGCCGCGGGAATTTATAAAAATATCTCTCTCCCACTTAGTAATTTGAAATTGAGGAATTTTCCTAGCCTACGACATGCATATCAAACAAAAAGCAATAAATATGAAAAATAAATTATTTTCCAACTATTATGGCTTTTGTCTTCAATATGACTCCCGTCGCATCGCCATCTCGTCCACTCCTCCAATGCCATGTACGAGCCATCCGGAGATCCGAGCCGAGACTAAAACCTATTTTAATTTACATCCATCGATCCTATACTCCACGAGGGAGTGTACATGAAATCTAGATCGAAAGTAAAATAAAATAAAGAGTGGCTAAACAATGTCATATTTAATTTACAAAAACTAAATACTAGCCTCGTCAACCCCGAGGATTCAACAAAATAAATATTTACACACATACAATCACATACACACATATGGCCATAATAGTCGGATCTTATGTCTGCAACCAAAGAGTTAAACTACGCATATCCTACTATTATCCGACACATATAATATATGAAAAAGTGCATAAAAATTAACCGAATCCTAAACACACAAAATCGGAAACCTTGGCTCTGATACCAATTGTAGGTTTTGCCCGGAAGCTCTGATACCAATTGAAGGGATGTCCCTTGTCGAGTCCGTGAGGGGAAACTTCGCTTCCCCTTCACCTCGGTTGCTTGACCATGGTGATCCCTTCGATGTACTCGGATTAAAAAATTTAATCCTAGACAAAAGGGATTCCCAAAGCAACCAAGTCATCGTTGTGCTATTCGTTTAGAGAGATTACTTGAACAAACTAGTTGTTCAAGCGACCTTCCTCTATTCTACGAGTAGCCGCGGAATAGACGATGTCCGGATCGCCGATTTTTGTGTTTATACTCGGGATCCAAGTATTATTTAGCCATTTACAGAAATATAACATACTTATATTTGTAAAACAAAAACAAGCAATGAATAAAAGAGAAAGAAGAATAGGTATACCTCTTGGTCTTCTAATGTATGACCTTCCTCCTTTTAGACGCCGTGTGGGCGACGATCCACCAAACGTCGAAGCTCCTAGATCGCAAAACTTCCTTCCTTTCTTTTCCCAAGCAAGAGGAAGAAAAGAAATAATATTTTTCTCCTTCCAAAACTCAACCAACAAAGAGCTATCAAAGCCCTTGCCGCCGGCCAACTAGAAGGAGAAGGAGATGGTGGAAAACTACCAAGACACCAAGGGAAACCCTATATCTTGTTTCCACCACCTAAGGAGAAGAAGAAGGGGACTTTGGGCACCGACCAAGAATGGAAAAGAGATGGAAAAGGCTGCTGGACGTTGGCCCAAAGAGGAAGAAGAAGAGAGAAAGAACCTTCCTTATTTGGTGCCACCCTAGCCTCAAAACCCTAATCCCAATCCTATCTCAAATAGGATTGCTCCTTGCTGCCCAAACCCTAGCTCTCCTCCTATTCATCATGTAATCCACGACCACTCCCCATGCCCTCCTTTTATAGAGTTAGGGATAAGTTATGAATTAATCTCCTCCATTGGTTCTAGGGATTTAATCTCAACCGTCAGATCTAGAGATTTAATCTCAACCGTCGGATCTTAGAGATTTGATCTCTACCAATGGATCTTAGAGTTTTGTTTCTATTCATTGGATCTAAGCTTCATGAGGTGTTAATAGGCTACATTAGGGACCATGAGGAGGAGTTGAGTCTTGGCCACCCATGGATCAATCCCACATAAAGTCCGATCCACTAATGATGATCCAATCCACTAAAGGTCCATCATTGATCTACCTCACCAACCCCCATATGATAATATGGGCTCCATATATTATTTGTACATTTTCTCCCCGTGTTTAAGATCTCGAATATCCATCGATTAATTAATTTACTGACCATTAATTAATCAACATCTAACTCCTTGAGTAGTACCACTCAACCTTTTCATCATGCCGGACCAAGTCCACCTGCAGGGTTTACATGATGAATCTTATGAGCTCCTCAAGGGGACATCATCATCCTAATATATAGGACACGGTTTCCTCCTATAATCAATGACACACCATATAAATAACATCATCTCTCAACTTACCGAGCCTATCGATTTAATCTATAAATCTCACCCATTGGTAAATCAAAGAGATGAGTACTAACTATATGTGTCCGTTATTATATCGGGATTAAGAGCATATACTAAATAATATCTGAGGTTCGATTCGATTATGTAGTCAGCAATAAATCGAATCACCTCTATGTCGATCCTGCTCAATACACACAAAGTGCACTAGTATGATTCTATGATCAAGACAAACCAATACCAAATCACACTACAACCATTCCGATGGTTTGTCCAAAGTCATCTCGGTTGTGAGCCTTTACTTATACTTTCCAAGGGGCCGATAACATGATCTCCTGTGTGACACCACACACCATGTTATCTACAATGTAAAGTATGAGACAATATTGCATAATCATAAAAATATGCAAACAATGATCATGTGATTCTTATTTCAAAATAAAGATGTTCATACAAAAGATAGACTTTTCAGTATACATCCCTACATGTTGTTGGAGAGCAATCGACTGGTCAATGTGTGCTCGGGAAGTCAAATGCGGTGCTCGACACTGTGGTGCTCGAAAAACCTGAGTGGTGGTCAGCAATCGACTGTTATGGAAGAGCAGTCGATTGGCCTGTGCTCGAGAAGTCTGAAGGGTGGTCAGGCGACTGTTGGATTTTCGGCACCGCGGCGAGTGTGTGTTCGAACATGTTTCGTAAACATGTGCACAGCGGAAGAAATAAAAATAATAAATCTAATTTATTACAACACACACACCACACGTATGCATAGTACAATATGTGTAGACATAAACGTAGTTTCAAATTTTGCAATAAAAGAAAATTTATTCTACGTATACCTTACGTATCACGTGTAGCGGGAAAGGCATCAACCGGAGCGATCCTCGCTAGAATCGCCTATATCCGTATCCACGCTGAGTATCTTCGGGATGACTTCACAAAGTCACGAGCCTCGTCTTCGTACGAGTCACTAGCCTCGTGTCGAAGATGATGTGATCGAGAGAAGATCACAATCCGAATCAAAATTCGGATTCAAAATGAGTCCTCAAAAACTCGCTTCTCCGGAGAGATATTCACCAACCGTTTGACGAATCCTTCGTCCTCCACCTCTGAGGATTGTCGGAGATCGAATCCCCGGCAAAGTAGCCACTGTCGGAGCTTCAAACGTCGTCCAAACAACGCTCCGACACGAAATAAACAAGCTGTCCAGAAAACTGGATAGCTTTGGTGGAGGATTAGCACCGACCAAATAAGGAAGCTAGATGCTCACCTTGTCGCCGGAGCCAAGGAAGATCACTAGAGGGTCGTCGGAGGATCGCTGGCTGAATCTTGGACGCCGTCAAGGATCTTGGACGGCGGCACAAGGGTGGGCGGCGACTAGGGTATGGGCGCCGACCACAAGAGGAGAAAAGGGAGGGGGCGGCAACTTGGATTTGCTTGGATTAGGTTTTCAAAAAACCCTTAAGCCCTATTTTATAGAGAACAAATTCTCCTAATGATTATCGGATCATAACTAAAAGCCCATTAACCCGCTCCATTAATTTAAGTTAAAATAAACCAAACCGATTTGATTTATTTTAAGTTAAAACGAACCGAACCAACTTTGGTTCATTCGTTTAAAACAAACCAAACCCCTTTGGTTTATTCTCCACCATTGGATTAGAACCAAACCAAACCAATTTGGTTCATCCATCATGTCTTCATAAGACACGGCCCATCCACGCTTCCATTGCGACTGAAACGATTTCATACTCGCTCCTTGTTTGGTCCAACCAAATCTAGTTTCTCTCGATCTGAGAATCTCATTCTCAAGCTTGTTTTAAATCTTTCGGATTACGCTCATTGTGCGTGTGACCAAATAGGTTCTCGATTTATGTTGGCTATCTATAATTAACCATTAATTATAGAATGATCATGAATGACACCTAGTAGTACATCATGATGCCCAATTAACCGAAAAGATCAACGGTTGATCCAGAACTAATTCTGAAACCCTTCAGCAGCTACAATGAATCATGTCTCATTCCCTTCACTCATCTTATACTCACTTGGTTCAGGACATGGTCTATAGTGTCATTCCCCACTAGGTTGACTACGTCACACCTAGCCCAAGTAACATTTCCTCGTCCTACGGATTCTAGTTACTGCACATGTATCCAAGAGTACCTTACTCTAAACATGTAATATTTTGGCCAAAGACTTTAGTAACAATCCGACGAGAGGTCATGGGTATACATCTCCTCGCAAGGAGTGGTGAATCCTTTATAGGCTATTCAAACACCTTCGATCACTTCGACTTATACCCAATCATCCCGGGTCCACATCTCCTCAGAGATGCTTGCTTAAGATGTCAAAGCATAAGTCTTCATGATCAAGATGACTTGAATACCGCAAGTCAAAGGAACATCGCACTTAAGCTGCAGTAAGAACTTCATTGACATATCTATATATGCAGAGAACCATATGAAGTCTTACAGCTGGTCACTCCAATGAACTAGTTACCATAACTAACATCCACGATTAACTCCAGACATCACAATGTCTCCAGCCAGTGAGAATCAACTACTTGGATACACCAAGGAGTATACCTCGTGCTAGTCTCGACAGAATCGACGGTGTCCTAATCCATCAATTCATCGACTAGGGATAATTTCGATACATCACAATTACACATGTAGAGATACTCACTAGTTGTAATCCAATCACAAATTCTCTCATGCTGTGAATCGTATCGTGGACATTCAGTAAATGAGTTTAAGATCTAATCAAATACATGAAAACATGTATACTCAAATAGTGAATCTTCATTTATCATATAAATGGTTCAAACACAAGGCGATTGCCTTAGGACATCTCTCATATATTACTAACAAACTCCCATTTGGCCTAATGTCAATCGCTACGATATCCAATACCATAGGCTCTAACATGACCCTCAAACTTACTTTGAGGTAATGCCTTAGTCAAAGGATCCGCTAAGTTCCTTTCAGTGGGAATTTTCTCGATTTGTATTTCCTTCCTACTAATGATCTATCTGATCAAATGATAGCGGCGAAGCGCATGTTTGGATCATTGATGAGACCACATCAAGTTCAAAAATGAACTTCTTGATCTAAACCGCTTCCTTTGCTGCTTCCAAAGCTGCAATGTATTCTGTCTTTGTGGCAGAATCCGCTATAGTGTCAAGCTTGGAACCTTTCCAACTTATTATGCCTCCATTCCAGGTGAATACATACTCAGACTGAGACATGGAATCATCCTTGTCTGTCTGAAAGCTGGCATCCGTATACCCATGTATCACCATGTACCCTTCTCCATATATTAGGAACGCATCCTTAGTTCTTCTTAAGTACTTAAGGATCATCTTAACAGTCGCCCAATGATCCATTCCTGGATCAGACTGGTATCTACTCGTGACACTCAGAGCACACGATATATCGGACCTCGTACATAACATAGCATACATGATAGATCCTATTGTGGATGCATATGGAATCATGCAAATCCTCTCGTCTTCTGTGCGTGGATACATAGATTTTGAAAGGTGTATCTCATGTCTGATGGGTAGGAAACCTTCCTTGAATTCTGATATGCTAAACCTCTTTAGCACTCGATCTATATATGTAGACTCGAAAGACCAAACAACCGTTTCAATCTATCTCTATAGATCTTAATCCCGAGGATGTAGGTTACTTCTCGCAGGTCTTTCATGGAGAATGTCTTGGACAACCAAATCTTAACTGACTGTAAGACTGAAACATCGTTTCCTATGAGTAATATGTCATCGACATACAATACTAGGAATACGACTGCACTCCCACTAACCTTCTTGTACACACAAGGTTCGTCTGGATTTTGTGAGAAATCAAACCTTTTGATTGTCTCATCAAAACGGATATTCCAGCTCCTGGATGCTTGCTTCAATCCATATATGGACCGTCACAATTTGCATACCTTGGTTTTATCAACCGATGTGAAACCCTCAGGCTATATCATATACACGTCCTCGAGTAGGTTTCCATTAAGGAAAGCTATTTTCACATCCATTTGTCATATCTCATAATCATAATGAGCCGCTATGGCCAGGAGCATTCGAATGGATTTAAGCATAGCAACAGGCGAATAGGTTTCGTCATAATCAACACCTTACTTTTGACGATATCCTTTCGCCACCAGTCTAGCCTTATAGGTAATCACATTACCATCCATGTCGGTTTTCTTCTTGAAAATCCACTTGCACCCTATAGGTTTTATGCTTTCAGGTGGGTCAACCAAGTTCCAAACTTGGTTTTCATACATGAAATCCATTTCCGACTTCATGGCTTCAAGTCACTTATCTCTTTCTGAACTTGTCAGAACTTCTTTATAACTGGTAGGCTCTTCATCATCAATGAGTAACACGTCGTTCGATTCACTTACGAAAAATCCATATCTCTCAGGAATATTGCGTGTTCTACCAGATCTACGAAAATGTGGTGTTTCAATAGGTCCAGTCGATTGCTCATCACTATGAGTTATCGACTGTTGTGCTTCACCAGGTATCTCTTCAATGTCTATTTGAGTCTCTCGAGCCTCCTCAAGCTCGACGACACTCCCACTGTTTTCTTGCAAGAGAAACTCTTTCTCTAGAAATACAGCATGCCTTGAAACAAACATCTTTTGTTCCACAGGATGATAGAATTGGTAACCCCTTGTTTCCTTAGGATATCCAATAAATAGATATTTATCAAACTTAGCATCCAATTTGTCTGATACAGTCCGCTTCACATAAGCAGGACAACCCCATATCTTCAAGTAAGATACATGAGGTTTCTTACTATTCCATATCTCATATGGAGTAGTGGAGACTACCTTGGTTGACATTTTGTTTAACAAGTAAACAACTGTCTGAAGCGTATAACCCCAAAAGGACTTGGGAAGATTCGCATGATTCATCATTGACCTGACCATGTCCAACAAGGTCCGGTTACGCCTCTCAGATACACCATTATACTGTGGTGTATATGGCAGAGTCCATTGGGACAATATACCATTGTCTCTTAGATAATCTAGAAACTCTTGACTTAAGTATTCACCACCTCGATCCGATTGAAGTATTTTAATACTCTTGTCATGTTGTTTCTCTACTTCATTTCTGAACTCTTTGAACCTTTCAAAGTCTTCAGACTTGTGTTTCATCAAGAACACATACCCAAACCGTGAGTGATCATCGGTGAAGGTAATGAAGTAGCTATAGCCTCCTAAAGCTTGAGTTGACATAGGTCCACATACATCAGTATGTATTAGACCTAGCAACTCTCCCACTCGTTCATCTTTTCCTGTAAAAGGTAACTTAGTCATCTTGCCTTTTGAACATGATTCACATGTATCGTATGAATCCAATTCAAACGATTTCAGAATTCCACATCGGTGTAATTCGAACATGCATTTCTTGCTTGCATGTAGGAGTTTAATTGATTATCCTTTCGAGCACGCTTGTTGCTCGCTTCGATATTGAAAATGTCACTGGATACGTCCAACGTATAAATATCATTGCTTAAAGTTCCAGTCCCATAAAGAACGTCATTCAAAGTTATGTAACAACAATTGTTACTAAAAGTTAAATGGTGTCCATTTCTATTTAAACAAGAAATAGAAATGATGTTCTTTATCATCAAAGGAACATAAAAGCAATTGTCCAGTTTTAAGACAAGTCCTGTAGGGAATCTCAACAAATACGTTCCGATGGCGAGTGCAGCAACCTTTTCTCCATTCCCAACACGTAAATTTGACTCTCCCTTGACGAGTCTTCTTCTATTCTTTAGTCCATGTATGTCATTACATATATGTGAGTCACACCCAGTATCCAATACTCAAGTGTCTAAGGAAATAGAATGAGAATCAATAACGAAGATATCTGAAGAAGATGGGACATCTGATGCCTTATCTTCTTCATGGACTCAAGATAAATCTTGCAGTTTTTTCACCAATGGCCCTCATTGCCATAATGATGGCAAGTGCCCTTTTGTGCTGGTTCTGCCTTCTTAGCCTTTTTCTTCTTCCCCTTCTGTTGTTCCTTTGACTTCCTCTTAGAATCTTTCTTCGAGGAATCAACTAACAACACCGTCCCCTGCTCATGCTTCTCAGAAGGCTCCACAGCCTTCAGCATTTTGAGCAGTACCACAGATGAACCTTCTTGCATCTCAGAGGTAAAGAAAAGCTTGGAGACTTTGAACCTTTCGAATCTCACTTGCTCATCAACCAACTCATAAAGATGAAAGATTATGGTATGAGCATCCATATGCTCATGCTGCTTCCGCAGCTCAGGTACCATCGCGGCTAGCATGATGCAACTCATCATTTCAGAATCAGTCACATGTTTCTGATAGGCCAACAATTGGTCCAGAGTTGCATTATCACTAGGACGAGCGGGAAGAGGCGCTTCGAGGACATTCGCAAGCTTTTCAACCTTGAGAACAATTCTCAGGTTGAATCCAAAAGTCAATCCAAGAAGTTCGGCTCAGTCAATTTATTTGAATCCAAAACAGAGCGCAAATTCAAAGATGTCATGATCAAGCGATTAATTTAGAAATACAAATCGAGCATATATGAGAAAAATGATTTTAAATGCATCAACATACATTTATAAATCCCACTCATTTTTCGAATTTCAAAAAAAATCCCAAAATCACTTCGGGAGATCGTAGGTCCATCTCCGAATGGGTTGATATCCAACATAGATATGAACAACCTTGGAGAGAGTCCAACAAGTCATTCATAGCTACAATGGTAGGTATCATATATACCGATTGCATATCACATATATGCAACTATCATAATGTGCTATCAACTAATTGAATGTTCACGCATACATTGGGTTGTTAACTCATTAACAAGTATGCATCATATGCATAACACCCAACTTCACCTCCCTTCACATCGACCTTGGAGAGAGTCCAACAAGCCGATGCTCCAGGTTAAAGCCAACCCATTAATCGAAAAATAGTTTTAATATGGTTAGAGTGCATTCAACCAATTAGCCCGGCTCGGAGAGAGTCCAACAACCAAAGCTAACGATTGACCTCTGACTCTTACCATATTAGTATTAAATTATTCCATGGTTTGAACATGTTCGGGTTCGAGCCGGGCTTGGAGAGAGTCCAACAACCCAAACAAGAAACGGAACTCTGGTTCTAACCATATTAATGGAAGATGTAGGCTTTAATATTGAGTAAGGGTTTTTATGTCTCATCCTCTTTGCATGCAAATAACTATTATCTACATGACATAACATACATTTACATGTTACGACACGCATGACATAATGATATGCATCTAATGCAATTACATGACATACAATTATGACATGTACAAATTTTTCTTATATGTCATAACTATTTATGAAAATAAAATATGTTTGAGATTTGATTCTCCAAATCAAATCATGATTAAATTAGGAAACAAATTTCCAAATCTAATCACATATTTTATTTGTGGAAAGTGTTGATTACGGAAAGTCAATTTAGGAAATAAATTTCTTAAATCATCAAAACTACTTATGGAAATAAAATATTTTTAAGATTTGATTTTCCAAATCAAATCATGATTAAATTAGAAAATAAATTTCCAAATCTAATCAAATATTTTATTTATGGAAAATATTAATTTCCATAAATACTTCTAACTTTCCAAAAGTAGAAGATTTCCATAAATACTTCTAGACTTTCCAAAATTAAAAAATTTCCATAAATACTTCTAACTTTTCAAAAGTAGAAAATTTTCATAAATACCATTACGACTATCGCAAAATAATTTTACGATTATGTCGAAACACAACCTGGGCTCTGATACCACTGTTAGGTTTCTGACACCGCGACGAGTGTGTGTTCGAATATGTTTCGTAAACATGTGCACAGCGAAAGAAATAAAAATAATAAATCTAATTTATTACAACACACACCACACGTATGCATAGTACAACATGTGTAGACATAATCGTAGTTTCAAATTTTGCAATAAAAAAAATTATTCTACGTATACCTTACGTATCACGTGTAGCGGGAAAAGCATCAACCGGAGCGATCCTCGCTAGAATCGCCTCTATCCGTATCCACGCCGAGTATCTTCGGGATGACTTCACAAAGTCACGAGCCTCGTCTTCATACGAGTCACTAGCCTCGTGTCGAAGACGATGTGATCGAGAGAAGATCACAATCCGAATCAAAATTCGGATTCAAAATGAGTCCTCAAAAACTCGCTTCTCCGGAGAGGTATTCACCAACCGTTTAACGAATCCTTCGTCCTCCACCTCTGAGGATTACCGGAGATCGAATCCCTGGCAAAGTAGCCGCTGTCGAAGCTCCAAACGTCGTCCAAACGACGCTCCGACACGAAATAAACAAGCTATCCAGAAAACTGGACAACTTTGGTGGAGGATTAGCGCCAACCAAATAAGGAAGCTAGATGCTCACCTTGTCGTCGGAGCCAAGGAAGATCACCGGAGGGTCGCCAGAGGATCACCGGCTGAAGCTTGGACGCCGACAAGGATCTTGGACGGTGGCACAAGGGTGGGCGGCGACTAGGGTATGGGCGCCGACCACAAGAGGAGAAAAGGGAGGGGGCGGCAACTTGGATTTGCTTGGATTAGGTTTTCACAAAACTCTTAAGCCCTATTTTATAGAGAACAAATTCTCCTAATGGTTATCGGATCATAACCAAAAGCTCATTAATCCGCTCCATTAATTTAAGTTAAAATAAACCAAACCGATTTGGTCTATTTTAAGTTAAAACGAACCGAACCAACTTTGGTTCATTCGTTTAAAACAAACCAAACCCCTTTGGTTTATTCTCCACCATTGGATTAGAACCAAACCAATTTGGTTCATCCATCATGTCTTCATAAGACACGGCTTATCCACGCTTCCATTGCGACTGAAACGATTTCATGCTCGCTCCTTGTTTGGTCCAACCAAACCTAGTTTCTCTCGGTCTGAAAATCTCATTCTCAAGCTTATTTTAAATCCTTCGGATTACGCTTGTTGTGCATGTGACCAAATAAGTTCTCGATTTATGTTGGCCGTCTATAATTAACCATTAATTATAGAACGATCATGAGTGGCACCTAGTAGTACATCATGATCCCCAATTAACCGAAAAGATCAACGGTTGATCTAGAACTATTTCTGAAACCCTTCAGCAACTACAATGAATTGTGCCTCATTCCCTTCACTTATCTTATACCCACTTGGTTCAGGACATGGTCTATAGTGTCAGTCCCCACTAGGTTGACTACGTCACACCTAGCCCAAGTAGCATTTTCTCGTCCTACGGATTCTAGTTACTACACATGTATCCAAGAGTACCTTACTCTAAACATGTAATGCTTTGGTCAAAGACTTTAGTAACAAACCGACAAGAGGTCATAGGTATACATCTCCTCACAAGGAGTGGTGAGTCCTTTATAGGCTATTCAAACACCTTCGATCACTTCGACTTATACCCAATCATCCCGGGTCCACATCTCCTCAGAGATGCTTGCTTAAGATGTCAAAGCATAAGTCTTCATGATCAAGATGACTTGAATACCGCAAGTCAAAGGAACATCGCACTTAAGCTGCAGTAAGAACTTCATTGACATATCTATATATGCAGAGACCATATGAAGTCTTACAGCTGGTCACTCCAATAAACTAGTTATCATAACTAGCATCCACGATTAACTCCGGACATCACAATGTCTCCAGCCAGTGAGAATCAGCTGCTTGGATACACCAAGGAGTATACCTCCTACTAGTCTCGACAGAATCGACGGTGTCCTAATCCATCAATTCATCAACTAGGGATAATTCTGATACATCACAATTACACATGTAGAGATACTCACTAGTTGTGATCCAATCACAAATTCTCTCATGCTGTGAATCGTATCGTGGACATTCAGTAAATGAGTTTAAGATCTAATCAAATATATGAAAACATATATACTCAAATAGTGAATCTTCATTTATCATATAAATGGTTCAAACACAAGGCGATTGTCTTAGGACATCTCTCATATATTACTAACAGCGATGTGAGAAGTAGCAGTTCCGATCTACAGTCGACTGTTGTGGTAGAGCAGTCAATTGAAGGCTTGACAGCGGCAGGTCAGAAGCAAGGCACACTCGACCAACACCTCGACTAGGGCCTAGTCGAGGTGATACCTCGACTGACGAAGTTACCATTGAGTGGTAACGGTTATAAATTAGCTCGACGCGAAACCTATAAGAGAAGGAGCTCAAGGAGGATTTTATAGTGGTTCTTTGGAGAATTTGAAGGGGAAGTAATGTTGCATTCCAGATCTTCAAGAGCATTCCATAACAACCAACTCTACAAGCAATCAAAAGCAACTTGTGTAAAAGTATTTATTTTGTTTTCATATTTTATTCGTATTTGTATTCAGTTGTTCTTCTTATTGCTGTAAGTTCATTATAAGAGGTTTCTCCACCTCCGATATCATTTCGAGAATGAGAAGATGTTAGTGAGTGTGGATCATTAGAGCATCGCTGTGGAGTAGGAACTTGAGTTCCGAACCATATAAAATACCGTATAGTGCATGTGATCTTGTATTTTAGTTGTTTCTATCTTGTATTCCGTTGTGCTAATGTTTTGTAAACAAGAACACACAATCGAAGTATGACATCAAGCAAATCGCTATTCACCCCTCCCCCCGATGTATCAGCGATCCTAACAACAATCAAATTTTCTCCCACTAGGTACCACATATGTCACAATCCGGAAGCTTCCATCCCTATATGAGGGATAACCTCGTTGTTCGGACAATATTCATCATTGCATCAAAAACCACAAAGAATATCCAAGAAGGATATACAAGGTTGTACGAACATAAATATGCAATACTTTATTAAATGATGTAGAATAATGTAACTCCATGTTTGTCCCAAAATACTGACTTGACTATATCATAACATGACTAACACACTGACTCATGCAAAATAAAAAAAATATTAAAATATCAAAATGCATAAATAATAGATAATACTAAAAAAAATAAATTGAATGGACTCTGCAGAAGATATCTCCAAATATCATTAAGCAATCTCTGAGTTATGAATCTTAATATTGATTGAACCTTGACAATCACGTCACATTTGCGAATCTGAAGGTCAAAGGAACGGAGAGTGAGCATAATATGTAAAGTGAAGTAAAAAAAGACGTGTATGAATATATATAATTTAGGAGGTCAACAATAAAAGAAAATATTTATATTTTCAGATTTTATACATCATTAATTATTATTCCGTTTTCGTTAATTTAACTCTTATTCACTTTTTAATAAATTTCAACGATTTTCTCAATTTGTCATTTCAACATTAAATACATATTGCTCTTACAAAAATATATGACTCAAACATAAGCATTTAATAGGTGAACGACTTACAATCCACTCTTCTAGAATATATCATACGTGTCAAGCGAACGACCTACAATCCACTTGATATAAAATATATTCTATATAAATATAAGATAAGAGTGAGCGATCCGCAACCCACCCAGTAAAGATGCATCGTATATGCATAGGATGAACGACCTGCTATCCATCCAATACGAAGTACATCTTATGTATGCACATATACATATATAGATATGAGATGAACGACCTGCAATTCACCCAAAATGTCTCACATAAAAATAGGATGAATGACCTGCAATCCATCCCGTGAGGTGTCTCACACAAAAATAGGGTGAATAACTCGCAATCCACCTAGTGAGGTAAGTTATTTATTTTTAATGCACGAAGTAAAATCTCTATATTTATAGAGCATTACTTAGTTATCTAAATTTTAATAATCTCATCTTCTTTATTAATTATAAAATTAAAATTTCCATAGCATATGAGTTATATTTATTTCTTTATTAATTTAGTTGAGAAATTTTATAAATTTTTACAACCTTTGAGTTAAAGATCCATCGTAGAATTTAATTATAAGCAACTATCTTTAAAAAATCATTTTCGCTATGGATTTCCTTCAAATTTCTCATAAAGTTTTGAGTTCTTCCTAAGAGAATTATTCTAAGTTTCTATATTTCACTTTTAAATTTCAAAATTTGACTAACTGTATCATGTATAATTTTTCACAAGGTACAACAATAACAAAGAATATACAAGGTCAAGCCAATATAAAAGAACGTGATCAAACCGCAAAGATATAAAAGAGTATGTAAATAAATTTTCATCTAAAAAATAATATAAATCGTAAACAATTTATTCATAATATTATCCTAATCAAAGCCTAATTATATATATTTAATGTACCTGATAATTATTTTTCTTCTATCATATACTCAAATAATCTGTAAAAATATTTATACAATTAAACAAAATTCTTAATCTACTTCTATTTTAATATTAGAAAATCATAAATTATTTTTATTTTTATCATGGTAAAATTAATCATGCACAAGGTCATTAAAAAGATAAACAAATAGGAAGAACCCCACCTCAATTAATTTATTTTTTTTTCAAAAAGTAACGATGACGTCAGCAACCGCGGCGAACAATGTCGGCAGTGGGCAATAAGGATGATGGTGTTGGCAACGATGGCAATAGGGATGAGGTTAGCAATGACCATGACGATGAGACTTATATAAAGATTGACTAGAGATATTTAAGATTAAACGGTATAAGAAAAAGGGAAAAGGGAAAAGGGAAAAGAGAGAAAAAAAAAAGAAATGAAAAAGAAGAGGTGGGCAATGAAAGAGGCGGGAGAAGAATAGGGTTGTTAGTGTTTTTTTTCTTATTTTTTATTTTTACACTTTTGTAAAAAGATCCAACAAGTTTAAGAATTTATGAATAAATCCTTTGAATTTTTTCTTCAATGATATAACAACGTAGGTCAACTATATGAATTCTCTTATGTTATTGGATTCTATCCCCTACTATATCATCATCTATATTTAAATAAATTTTATTTTATTTTATTGTTGTTAATAAAGTCTTCTTAGATTTTCTTTTTTTCGTTTGATTTGTATATTTGTAATAATTTCATATCGCCTAATTAGAATATTTATCGATTGTCTAAATACATATCCCTATCATCTTAAAAATGTCTCCTAGAGTTTTTCCTTAATTGATACAATTTTAACTTTTATTCTAATATTCTCATTTCTTATTTTAATTATCCTCGTATATTCACACATTCATTTTAATATATTGCAACTCTCATTTTCTACTCATGTACTTAAATTATAACTCAACATTCAATTCCATATAATATAGTCGGTCTAACTATCATTTTATTATATATCTATCTTAATATTTTTATCTTTACAACTCTCATCTTCTATTTATGTACTCGAATTATAATTCAACATTCAATTTCATATAACATATCAAATTTAATTGCTGTTTTATAAAATTTATTTTTAAAATTTAAAAATATTTTACGATAAAAAAATATTTTAGGACCGCTATGACCAATAAGAGTCTCAAATGGGATAAATTCATTTTAGTGGACAAAAATCTAAATTATATATATATAAGATTTCATTTTAATATTTGGAGAAATAATTTTGAGATTGAATGATCCATTCGTAGGTAAGTAATTCATTCTATAATTTAAGAGGTAAAAATCAATATCCCGAGACTACAGTTCAACTTTTGTGATTCCAATCTCAACTAAGATAAATTTATAAAAAAAAATTCAAATGGAATACTCAATCCTAAAAAATTGAACTAACTATCCACTACAAATACTTTTCGATTTATTATGACACCGATAAAAAATTTCAATAGGACTGAATCAATCACATCCAAATTAATCCGATCAAAGATCTAGATATCTAATATCAACAAAAAAAAACAAATATAATACTTATTAATAAGGTACCATTTCAAAACTAAAACAGAAAACAGAGGTAAAAGAAGTAGTTGGACTGATTAAAAAAGTCATGCCAACCATGTATATTATACATGGGGTCGAGTTTGACCATGTTATTGATAGCCAGAAATTTTTATTTCAGCTCGAACACTGTTAGATAATTGAATTGAGCAATAATTAGTGACCAATAGGTAGATAATTGAATCGAGCAATAATATATATTATTTGAATAACGAAAAGGATAAAGAATAATCAGTGACCAATAGTTATTTATAAATAGGCAGTATTAAAGATGTCTTTTTTAAAAATCAAATATACTAAATTTATGAATTCATAGAAAATAAAATAGCTATTTCTATCAACAAAATGCACCTTAACAACAGCACACTCCTAAATTATGTCAACAAAAGTCCAAGAAATTCTTCGACATACTAAGAGATTAAATATTTGGACACTCTTTTTCACAGACGAAAAAGTGGACAAAGCACACAAGATTATAGCAATTCATTGTGATCAAATTTTATGACACAATCTACACTGAAATATATATGGAAAGTACCTTACGCGACACGAAATAGAGAAGATGCAGTTCAGTGATTAGTCGAACACTGATAGTCACCTTCGTACTAGTGTCTTTGTGCTTGAAATCGACGGTCTCAGAAGTAGGTGCCCTCCGGAGGCTGAACCAGTTTGCGATTATGCGATGCAGCCATTTCCTTCTTAAGTTGTGTCAAGATATGCTCCATTGTGTAATCCCGTTGCCAGTTCCCTAGAACTGCAAATTTTCTTGGATCAACCTGTATTTATCGATCAAACATCAATGGCAATCCAATTGTCGACCACAATGAAAATGTCACTCTTTGAACAGAAATTGCTTACCATCCCAGTATCAGGATTGACACAAGTCATGTTGATGCGGGAATGGAATCGGACACTAGGCGGTTTCTCGGGATAGTCTTTGTCGCAGAACAACTTGAGTTGATAGATTCGGCCCTCATGGACAGTCTGTGAGAGTGCTAGCAGAAGAAATTATGAAGGTTCGATGTGACAAGGTATTAAAGCGGATACAAGAATGCCTTACATTATGAGGACCTATTATTGTCCCAGTCCAGGATCGCATATAAATGTCATCTCCGTCGTCCATACCATAGCTTACAGTTCCATCCCCTATGCCCTTTTCTCCTCGTTCGAGCTCTTCAAGCAATCTGAAGTTCCGAGGAACTGCAAGAGAAGTAAATGGAGGCAAGAGTATAGTAATGATAAGTGAACAATCTAACTCAATGATCACACTTAAGATGGAACAATGGGCACGACAAAGGGAAACCTTGTCCAAATGTGTATCATTATGTCATTTCTCAAGCATATCTTCTGACGCTGTTTAGCAAAAGTACTAACTATACAAAAGAATGATACAACCTTGAAAAAAATAATTTGTCATGAACAAAGAAATTAATACATTATAACATATTTGAAGGAATTAAAAATCAGCTATATGTATTGTTTAGATCTCTACTGATAAAAGAAATCGAGGAATACTATATAGCCTTGATAATAATGTAGGTAACATCAAAGGGCTACCTATCCACTTTAACATGAGCTATGATCTAAGCCTATTCATGCTAAGTAAAAATCATTGAACATTTCCATCTATGTCAATGGATGACATGGAAGGAAAACCGGCTTGTGAATGTTAAGCTATGTAACTGGCAAGTAGGTTATTTGTACTAAATGTCGACTTTAAACATTCAAATGCTAGAAGACAGATGTACAGCATCACATTTGTCTTCTTAAGCAAATAACAAAGGAATTATGCAGCATTATATAATTATTTTATCATTCCAAGTGATACAAGATGGCACAGTTCAATGTGTGAATGTCTTGGTTGATAGTGGTTAACCATTGTGCCAAAATTGTCATCAGATTCATATCTGGATGTTCACTAGCTTATCCTCATATATGACTTTAGAGGCTAGCACCATAAGGAAACATTTCTGTAAAGGTTGTGTCCAGGGGAGATTGTCAAGAAGGAAGAAAGAGAAATAGAGGATAAAGGATGGAATGGTAAAGGGGAGCCTTGGCGCAATGGTAAATTTGTTGCCTTGTGACCTAAAGGTCATGGATTTGAGTCTTGAAAACAACTTCTTAAAAAAGCAGGGCAAGACTGCGTATAATAAACTTTTTTTCAGAATCCCACATGGCAAAAACTTCGTGCACTGAACTACTCTTTAAAGGAAACAATAAGGGCACCACTCATTTGTGGGACAAGTAGGATGGAATCAGATGAGTTATTCTAAAACAAAACAAGCACCATGAGAAGGGACCAACAGCTTCATGGTTTCACTTATGCCTGGTAATAACAAATCTTCAAGTTGCATTAATGCTGGTGTAATGTGAAAGATTATTCAAAGTATGCGTTTTTGGTGATGTGTCACAGTTTAACAACAAAGGTGTGAAGTGGGAAGAATACTTTTTCAATGTAAAAGTATAAGTGCAACGAACAATAAGAAAAAACAAGTATACGTCAACCGGTGAGAATGAAAAACAAATATTTCAAGTAAGTGACAATTTGTTCTTTGTTCTTGTGGGAAGCCATAATATAATTTCCACACTGAACCATAACTCTAAATCAATGTAACGCAATGGATATAGTTCCACACGGACATGCCAACTAATTTGAATTGTTTTCTTCTTAATCACCAATATTGAATGCGTAAATACAGTTTACATACAATTCTGCCACATTGCTAAACTTCTACATGGAGTATCTTGCTTTCCCATGGTTTCAAAAAAATTCAGACTTTTTCTTTTTAATTTTCTAGCTTCATATAGGACAAGGAGAGACAAACATGAGTTACAATTCTCTCATTAACAAGCAAAATACTATGTACCAAGAAGGATAGTTTTTGGCCATCCACGAAAACACCATAAATGCTAACAGATCAGTGTTAAAAAGTTTGGTTTAACTGATTGGGTAAAGGCTGAGATATTAAGATAAATTTATTCATCCTACATAAGGTATACAACTAAATGAGTGCATAAACCTGAAAGTTTGATTGCAAAAAATTGAGATGTGTGTATGGAAAGAACTATAAACAGTATTATGATAGCACTGATTGTTAAAAAAAAAAAAGATATTGGATTAAAAGAATTCAGGGAACTACAAACAGCAAACTCCCATACTGGGAAGACAATGTACAAAGGCCTGCGGTTGAATTGACCAAACATATCTGACTAATGATTCCAAGTTCTTGCATGCAAGGCGCAGCCCACAATCTGAACTGTTGAGGTTAGCTAATCCTAGTGGAATCATGATCCTCTGCTGCAACCACTTCAACATGTGCACCAACAAGGACATAAGAAGCATGATGAGAACATAATCTCCTCACCTTCCTCAGGTTTATCCCTGGCAATTCTGTTCAGGATTCACAATAACTGGAATGTTGACTACTTTAGCAGTGCTAATGAATTAAGTAAAACCAGATTTTCTGTAGCAAATAGGGCACAATTTTCAGTCCAAACTCGATAGGGACTTTGAAAATGCTTCAAAAGCTGACCATGCAAATATGAGCTAGACCATAGGCAGACATCATAAAAAATGAGTCTCTTTACCTACTTGACAAAGGCGATCAAGATTACATCTTTGAAAGAATGAGTCTAAAATAAGGGGTGTAGAGAAGAGATCTTGATAGGATACATGTAGGAGCTAACAGATCCCTCTCTAAACAGATCTAGCATGACTAATTATACTTATCAATTGTTGGCAATCTCAGGGTTTCTGCTACAAAGCAACGGAGTGAAAACACTTAAATATATAAGAACATCCTCAACCGTGTAGCACTACATCCTGGGCGTGATATTGAAGGTGAAAAAACTACCAAAAGGTTTAAATCTATTTAAGATCTAGATCGAAGTCCTGAAACAATAGAAAGCCCATCTTGACAAGTCGCCCTATTCTCAGCAATCTGTGACACGTTCGGCACGGCCACTAGGAAGAACAATCGTGCCGATCAATAGTTTCTAAACGAACTCCTACGATCCAGTTACAGAAAACCCTCGGCCCGACAGAAGTTGGACCTTCGATCAGCATCAAATCCACAATCGCCTAGGTTAGAGTGGATGAGAGGAAAACTAACCGACGACGCTGGATCCACCGGAACCGCCGAGCGTCATTGATGGAGAAACCTTCTACGGCGATAGATGATTCGCCTTCGAGCTTCGTCGTCGCCTGGTTGGCACGGGCGAAGGAAGAAGAAGACGCAGAAGAAGATACGAGATCGGCACGATGCCTCGCCACGCTTGGGCCTTCGACGCACACACGTGATTTATGAGTGTCTGGATCAGAATCTAAATCGCAGACCCAAAGATGAACCGGGCCGAACCGGAGAGATCAAAGGTGTTCCTCAAAAGTGCCCTTTTTTTTCACGATCTCTCTTCCTCGCCGCTGGTCGCCTCTGTTCGGCGATCTCATTCCTCCGATCGCCCCGGGCGACCTGCGTTTCTCACCGTCCTCCCTCAGGTCACTTTTCCCCTTCGTCCTCGCATGCCAATCCTCCCCCTGGATCTCATTTCTGGTGTGTCCGCGAGCCGCACAAACCTAGTAAATGCGTCTTCCTGAATCGGCTCCCGAAACCGACCGCCGCACTCCTCTCCCTTCCCCCTTCGTCTCGTGATTTTGTTCATCTGATATCGCAGGCCCTCTTCTCCGACGACGCAGTTCATCGCATTCGACCGTCGCAGCAGGATTGTGCTTTCATGTTACATATCGGATCCAAACCCAAATCCAAATCCTATCAGTAACCGTGCTCTTCTCGGTCGGCGTTTTCCCCACCGATCGAGGGCGGCGGTACTCCCAAGTCGCTGCTGCCGCTTGCGACGGTTCTCTTATTTCCACTCGGTTATTCCTTCTGCTCTTTTGCTCCCCTCGCAGTTGCCCTCCGCCGGAAATCACGTCGCCGCTGCTTATACCTGACCGCAGGTACTCTCGTGCCGTATCATCTCTTTCCCCCACTTGCCGTGCTACCTTAAGTTTTACCTCTTTTTAGCTTTGTTTTATAAAAATAGTATTTTTATGAGTCTATTCTTTTCCCTAGTTCAGAAAGAGATAAACTTTTGTTGAATGATACATGATGCAATCCGAGAATACTTGGAAAAAGATTTTTTTCCTGTTGATTCTGAAAAATCTGATCTTTTCTTATAGATTTGAAGAATTGAAATGTTCTGCTATGTTTATGTTCATCAGAACAGAAATTACTTTGTGGAAACGATTAATCTATTGCTTCTTTACAGGTGTGAAGTTCTAAATGAAATTTCTTTTGTCCAATAAAGTCCATCATACTATTATAGCTTCTATTATCTGTTGTTTATATAACTGCTTAAATTCAGTAAAAGCATAACTTTCAGTTTTTTGTTCTCACTTTAGTAATGTCCTTGCTCTGTGTTCAAGTTTACATAGCTTTACTATCTGTTGATCAGTATGGAATCCCGTATGTTTGTTGCACAATGCATGACTTTAAAATATTTTTTGGTCGCTTAGGATTCTATAGGTGTTTATATGGAGTCTCTTCTGACCCTTAGTAGGAAAGTGAATTTGAGAACTTTTATCAAGCATACATTAGAAAATTTTCAAATGTTTTTCTCTTAGGTCTAATCGAGTGATCAAGTATCGTTCATTGCAATAGTCAACTATTACATTTGTATGCTACAAAAATGAACTAGTTAATTCTGTAATTCCTCATATCGAAGAACATGGAAAGGCACTATGATCTACAAAATGAAAGATGATTGACATTTTTATGACTCATTTCTTTCCTGCACTGGCGTTTGAATTTGTCTAGTGTCGCTCTGCAATTCTATTGGGCAAGGCTATCTCCCTGTGCAAAATTATTATCTTATTCTTCAGAATAGTTCAATAACTCTTGAAATTTTCATATTTTCTCTGGATGCATACATTTTTATTTTTTTGGTAATAGAGGAACCGATGTTATCTATATATAAGAAACCACTGAATCATAAAAAAGAAACAAATTCTCAGTATTCCACTTGTAGTGCATTCGATAGGAACTTCTTTCCTTCAATTCCGTGGATCTCGGTCAATTTGTTATAGTGAGATTTCATCACCCAAGTATATGCAAAGCCAAATGTTCAATTGATTGGAATTAACCTTCTGTTTCTATTCCGGATAAGATATTATGCAGCTTTAATTCCTGTTGCTAGCAGATAGTGGAGATCAATAATGTATCATAGTTATGGCTTTAGGTTAGGCTTTATGATCGATTATTTCTCTCTCTTTCTCCCTTTTCTTTTTGAAGTAATTGATGTATGAATGTAATTGATACAGGAGTTGCAGACTAGGGGAACATTAACTGCGAGGAACTGATGAGTAATTCATCTGCTTATAGCAAGAGCATTCGTGCAGCCTTCTCTCATTGTGTGCAGCAAGTTCGTAGTTATGATTACCATCACTACCTTTGCCTTCTCCAGCTTCTTCCAGACATGCGTAAGTCTGCATTTGTTCTCCGTGCTTTCAATGTCGAAACTGCACGGGCCATGGATGTCGCATCTGATCCCAAAACTGGGCTCATGCGCCTTCTATGGTGGCAAGATACAATTGACAAAGTGTTTGCCAAGAAAAAGGTCGAACACCCAATTGCACAGGCCCTCGCCTTGGTGATTTCAGATTATAAGATCAGCAAGCACTGGCTTAAGCGCTCCATTGATGCCAGAATAAAAGATGCAAGCCGGGAAGAGGGTGCGATTCCTGAAACTATCGCAGAGTTGGAGCAGTATGCAGAAGACACTGCGTCAACAATGCTCTACATGACTCTTCAAGCTGGTGGAATTCGCTCGACAAATGTTGATCATGCAGCCTCCCACATCGGCAAAGCCAGCGGGCTTCTTCTCCTGCTCAAGTCTTTGCCTTACCATGCGAGTCGCCAAGGAAGGATAGTATACATTCCTGCCGACATTGCTAGTAGGCACGGTTTAGTAACAAGAAGCAATGGAGGACCAGAGATGAAGACAGAGTCAATTGAGGCACTTCCAGATGCTGTGTTTGAGGTGGCCTCTGTGGCTAGTCTTCATCTGCAAAAGGCTCGGGAATTGGCTCCGACAATTCCTCCCGAGGCTCTTCCTGTGCTCCTGCCGGCCGTGCCTGCCCAAGTGCTTTTGGATACTTTACGAAGAAGGAACTTCAATGTCTTCGATTCTAGGATATCACGCGGCATCCATGGTATCTCTCCGCTGTGGTATCTGTTGAAGTTAAAATGGCATGCCTGGAGAAAAACATATTGACTCGATCTCCTGGCAGGTTTTGTTCTTTGAAGTTCTTTTTGTTTTTTGTTTTTGGAGTTCAGAATCCTTTTGTCCCAATAAATTTACGATCCTTTGTTTCTGGAAATGTTATTACGATCCATTGTCTCGATCATCTCCTTATCTATATTTAAATATATTTTATTTTATCATTGTTAATCAATTATTTTTATTTTTATTTTTCGTTTAATTTATATATTTATAATAATTCTACTAGAATATTTGTAATAATTAACAATTAAAAAAGACAGATTTCTTATATTATTTTCCTAATTTGTTTCCTTCTGCATTTTTTTATGCTTCATTTTACTCAACGCTCGAACATACTTGCCTCAGTGTTTGCTTCACGAGAATAATATAAAATGAGATTATGAAAATTATTTTTAATTATATAGAAATGAATAAAATCTATTTAAAGGTGGATGTTGGATTTTATTCTCATTGATCTATCGCTGTTCATTGTTGTTCGTCGGCGATAGTGAGTAATCGATGGGCAGCTAGCAGGCGATCAATGGGTGCCAATGTCGTCGATTCTCGACAGCTATCGATGTTGCTCGTCAATTTATAAATTAAATAATTTTATTAAAATGATTAAATTCATTTTTATCTACTATCAAATTCATTCTTATTTCTCTGCACTCAAATTAAATGTCATTTAAATTTTTAAATTGTAATAATTAAAACACTCAAATCAAAAAATGCAAGGTTAATATTGATCTTCGATTCTTTTGACTGAACCACCTATCCGGTCCGGCCCAAGTCGACTCGCACCGGCGAGAGAGCATGAGCAACGTGTAAACCGTGGCCAATGTATCGTAGCTACCCAACTCGAGGTGGGCCGGAGCAGGACAAGCCTCCACCTGCTCTCTGCCACCCGCACACAAAAAATTAAGGGGGCACCCTAATGATCGGATGCATCCACGCCGGGCCCCATCTGGCCATCATATCCCTCTTTCCTCCCTCGCTCTTCTTCGTTTGTGCACTAGAAGCCACCACCAGAGTGGCCAAGTCAAATGGGTAATAAAGAAGAACAACCTTTACTACCATTCTTTAAGTTTAAACTGCATGCCTTGCCTTCTTCTTATTCCCGTCTTTTCTTCTTCTTCTCATTCTTCTTAAAGCTGCAACCTGAGGCGAGGAGAAGGAGGAGGAGCATCCATGATGTTGGAATGTGGGAAAAGGTGGGTGGGGCCAATGAGTTTTTTTTTAAATAAAAAAAAAAGATTCATTTTACTCCTTATACTTTAATATTTTTAAAAATATCCTGCGTATTTTTTTTTATGCTTGTACTTTTATAAATAGTGTGTCAAAATTAAAATGTTTTTCAAATTTATTAATAAGATAATTGAATGGAGCTAAATCCAATAAGTCTAAAATTAATTAAGATAGTAAAATAATTATTTAAGCTTGACTTATTATTTATTTAGCTTGAATTTGATTTTAATTTTATGTTATTGAATTCTTAATTGAGTTTATTTTAATTTATTTTTTTAAAATAATTTTAAATTTGTTCGGATTGTGCATGAGTTTAATATTATTTATTTTGATAGCTTCATTTATAAAATTAATAAAAAAAATTATTAATAAATATAATTTTGTGTGAACTAGGATGAATTAACATTTGTCTCAACGAGTAAAATTGGATGATTAATACAGTATAAATTTATACTAAATGAATAAGGATCAATTCTCCGTACTTATGAGAATGTTTGTCCTTCAATCTACTATGATACAATCAAAAATCGATCATGATTTATTTTTCTTTATTTAGCTGTAGAATTGACGATGAAAAATATCACAGGAAAATAACATATCACCTTTTACACTAAATAAATGAATTAACACTTCTACCGAGTCAAATATTAATATTTGAGACTACGAGATTGTTTTAGAAAATAGGCAGAAAGAATTAATTTTAGAAAATAGGCAGAAAGAATTAATTAATTTAACTGACAAAAAAAAGAAGGAAAGGGATAGAAAAGGTGAGGGATGGGGATATTTTAGAAGGTGCAAGAGGGCCCCACACATCGCTGGATTACAGGGACAGTGGAGGTGGCCGTTCAGTTACGTCTCCGCCATTATATGCCTTTCTTTCTCTCTTTTCCCCCCTCTAACTAAATTCTCTCCTTTATTTTTCAAGGCAGCCATTTGCCTTTTCTATTGCATTCAAATTTTAGTGATGCGAATTAAAGGCATGGAAAATAATCACTCTTTTTTCTTTCTTTTTTGCCAATTAGTTAATTGAGAGTTAGTTTTGTTAGAGGCGATGTTAATTAATTTATTAGTATTCAATTCTACTTTTATTTGACAATGAGTAGCAAATCTAACTTGTGTAGATTTGCATTGAATACTTTGTTCTTCCCTTTTAAATTAAGTCTACCATCCGTTTAATTTCCTAACTATTTCATGTTTTAATGTGGTGCTTGACTCGATGATCAAATTAAAAACCATTCCAACTAAACCATGTCAAGATGCACATCCCAATTTAGGCCCGATCTAAATAGCTCAAGTTCTATAGCTTTAGTTTCCACCCACAAGAAGAACAAATATAGAAATGTGCACATGGTTCTTTCTGAATCTTTCTCGATCTGCTTGAAACTTATATGTCACACTAACTTGTTCGTCGCAATTATGACTCCACCAACAATGAGCCCTCTTCCGAATTAAGGCTGTTAGAGTTGGTTAATCGAATCGGTTCGGTTCTATCCAGTGAATTACACTCGAATGTAATTGTAGCTAGGGTTTCTTCAACAGTACTGATCAGAGAATTGTTTAGAATTGAGACTATATATATATATATATATATATATATACTATATAAACTATTCTATTGTTTACTTGTCTAAACTCAAAATTCTTAGAAACGCATGTGTTTATAAATGATACTTGGAAAATAATTAAGTACTATACTACTTTTAATAATAATAATAATAATAAATAATAATAATAATAAAAGAGAGTAAAATCTCGTGTAGGGTAGAAAGAATCATATATATAAAGACAGGCCTGTTCCTTGTTTGTTTTCTTTATGGTCATATAATTATAAGCAGCAAGAAAAGTTGGGAGAGGTGGTTGCAAGTGCAAGAGGCCAACCCTCAAAACCTCAGCCAGAAGCTTTCTTCCTTATTACACTCCTTCACTCTCCTCCGTTTCCGTTCTCGGTTCTCGATCAGCTCGCTCTTCCTCCTCTCTCTCTCTTGCTCTTTGTTGAATGTCGATTTGTTGAAGCTCAGCGAGGTTTTGATGATCTATATGCCTTCCTAGCTTGTGGTTCCAGACGAAAAGCCTGCACACCTTATCCATATATATTCTCTGATACTTAACCAAAAGTTATATCTGCAAGCCCACCTAGCTCCTTCCTTATCTCCCTCTCTTTGGCACCCAATTAATTTCAGTGGAGCTCGATAGAGGAGAAAGAGAGCACGCACCCGGATCTTAAGGCATCAGCGACACAAAGTAGTATTCTGAAGGTTGCAGGTGATCACTCTCTATGTGTCTGCATATATCGTATATAATATTTCATGTTCTATTGATCGGTTCTTCCTCCTCCTCCTCCTTTTTTCTTCTTTTTTTTTTCTTCTTCTCTTGGACTCTCTCTCTCTATATATATATATATATATGCTCTACTGAGATCTATATATGTTTCAGCTCATTAATGATCATAATGATTACTCATAATTACATACATTTCATAAATATTATGCACGCACTTTGGTCATATTTATGACGAGTTATTGTGGATCTATTCCTTTAATTTACAAGTGTTTTTATTTCTCTGAATAAATAGAACTCTGTAATTAATACTTTCTTAATCTTTTTTTTTTCATTGAAGCACACTAGATCTTTGAATATTACAAATGTTACAAATGCATGATTCATTTGGAGATTACTTGTGTTGTATATCATAATAATTAGGCAAATGAATTAATGGATATATAATTGTGATTTGAGGTTTGTGAAAATATTTCTAATATGAAGAGAATTCATGAGTAGAAAATTAAGTTATTTTTAATTTCATTTATTGAACATAAATATATGCAATGAGGATATAGTATGAATTTCCTCACTATTTAAAAAGTTAATTTTGTGCATAAAATTGCATCTATTAGCTATCAAATTTGATTAATTTCATTTGGTCGAAAACATATACAATATTTATTCACATAAAATGAAGAATATAAATTAACAGAACAGACTCATTACATGTGATAACAACTTGCACCATCTTATAAACATTCCATGAATTTTGCAGGAGTACTGAATCCAAGTTCATCATCCACTAGATCAAGATGAACACTAGTGTTTCCCGCATTCCACCGGGCTTTCGGTTCCACCCCACCGACGAAGAATTGGTAGACTACTACCTTAGGAAGAAAGTGGCTGCTCGAAGGATCGACTTAGATGTAATAAAAGATGTTGATCTATACAAAATTGAGCCTTGGGATCTTCAAGGTGCTACACTATAATTAAGTTCATGATTTTTCTTATTTTTGTGGGATCTATGTAGCATTTGCATGCCTCTAGCTATAATAATATGAGTGATTGATCATACATGTTTTCGATAAATCATGCAGAGATATGTAGATTTGGTGTGGAAGAGCAAAGTGAGTGGTACTTCTTCAGTCATAAGGACAAAAAGTATCCGACCGGAACTCGAACGAACCGAGCAACAACGGCCGGGTTCTGGAAGGCCACTGGGAGAGACAAGCCAATTTACTCCAAGCTCAGGTTGATTGGGATGAGAAAGACTTTGGTCTATTACAAGGGAAGAGCCCCCAATGGACAAAAGTCAGATTGGATCATGCACGAATATCGCCTTGAGACGAACGAAAATGGACCTCCACAGGCAAGTCTCTTTGAGTTGATTATACAAATTTAGGAAGCATATTGAGATCAAACAACGTACCATTTATGTTTTTCCTTATTTACACGGAGATCAATCCCTTAGAACTTCATCCAAATGACTAACAAAAAAATCGAGATATATATAAGTAACTCATATCATATGTGTTCTTAAATTTTGTGTTACATTTCTTTGCAAAATTCAGAATTTGAAGCTTTCAAAGATCTCAAATTGGGTGTGAATTTTGAACCATTTTACAGGAAGAGGGTTGGGTGGTGTGTAGGGTGTTCAAGAAACGAGCACCGACCGCTCGAAAAGCTAGTGATGATCATATGCCATGGTATGACATGGAACAAGGATCACTCATTCAAGATATCGACTCGCCGAGAACTTTGCCTTTGCAATCTGCCTTAGAATACCATCGCCAACTCTTCTACAAGCGTGAGAAAAAACTTCAATACCACTCGCCACAAGAGTACACTTATCATGAAGTGCTTCCACCAATTGAGAGCCCCAAGAGCAATAATGGCATCTACATGAACCATGGAAGCTCTCTCCGATTCATCTTCTCGGAGAACAATGAAGCAATGGTGCAACCTAGACACCAACTAGAGGTGGTCGAGATCGACAACAACACTGAGAACATTAGCCAAGCTTCAGACCTAGTGACGGATTGGAGGGTTTTCGATAAGTTTGTCGCCTCCCAACTTAGCCATGATGCTTCAAAGGAAGCAATGTACTCAGAAGATCAAGCTGAACATATACTTCAAGTCACCGAAGAACAAGAAGTCGGCGTGGAGCTACCGTCTACATCGACCGCAAGCTGCCAAATTTATCCATGGAAATGAATCATCCAACCACAAAGCAAATTCGAATGAATTCTAGAACAATTGAAACCATATAGCTAGCTACTCTTATTTAGCAAACTATATATGGTGCAATATGAATCATTTGTGAAATGACAATATATGATGGTATTGTACATACGAACAAGACGATCGATTGTGATATATGCGGTTGTTTTTCTAAGTATTCCTACTTATTGATCAGTAATAACTACTACAAATAACTTGATGGCTGTGTTCTTGCCCAAGCTTTTATGATTCTGAACTAGTGCATCTATTTTTTTTTTTTTTTTCATGAGAGCAGAAGGCAAATGTGCAATGTAAACACTTGGATCAGACCATGATTTATATATCCAAGTAAATATTACCTAAATGTAATTGATTGTGTGCTACAATAATTTGTCCATATCAAATTATACAAATAGCTAGCCAACAAAATTAAGTATTCTCTAGCTAACTCATTGTTTCTCAAATGCAACAATGAAAACTAATCTTACTCTAATGACTCATTGTTTATGTATAAATTGCATAGTTTGAGCACATAATTACAGTTCTTAATTAAAAAACCTATATCTATTTATCTCTCTCTCTCTCTCTCTCTGTCTCTCTATAAATATCTTAATAATCTATTTATAAACAATCACAGTAAGGGAAGTTTTTGTTCATACAGGAGTATATATGATTACATATGCACAATTATAATTTTTTTAAATCATAATTCTAAGGTTTGTTCATGCATATATTTAACACCTACTTACAGTAACAGAAGCTTTTTGTTCATACAGGAAATAATCAAATAATATAAAGAGTCCATATAACAACTTTAAGTTCCGAGAAGAACAAGAAAGCATAATGATGTTGTGGTGTGTCATCCTTGTTCTTGAGATAAATAATAAATAATTTTCCTTTTATCTGACCAAGCAATTGATCACTGATATATATTTAGAGCTACTTGTTCTCCTAAATCCTAATTAAACCATACGCTTGCTTATTATCTTCCTTAGTTTCGTACTAATTACACCTATTATCTAATCTAGCAAAACAAGTACTTAAACTCCATAATCAATACAAATAAACTGAGTCAGACACACATAAACATATAACAGAAGATATTCACCATCAGACATGAATGTTTTACCTTGTGGCTGTATTCACCATCATGGGACGAAAAACTTCGCCTGTGCTCATATTCACTACTCCTTCGGAGGAGAATCAAACCAGATGAATCAGGAACAAAGAAGAAGCTTTCATATTCCTTAAAATAGAACTAAATCACCATGACTCTACGTCAAGGAGGAGAAGGAGGACGAGGACAAGGAGTAAGGAGTAGGACGAGGAGAGGACAAAGAAGACAAGAAAGAAGAGGTATCCATGCAGGGAAGCAAGGGTATGACTTTGATATTCCTTGAAAGCAAACTAACTGTTTTCGTGGTTATATACGTGTGTCAGATGTGATGAGGGCTGGAACTTGAGAGAGAGAGAGAGAGAGAGAGGGATTCATTTAGGTCAAAAAGGAGGGCTGTTGGGAACCAAGTGGACATGAGGATTAATGCATGCAAAGATGTATATAATTTAGGGTTGAGGATGAGGAGGAGGAGGAGGTGAGTTAAGTGCATGTTGTTTGTGGAGGAAGATAACATGATGTGTGCGTGAAAGCTCTCATGTGAAGACTCATCATGCCCACCATATCATCTTCCCTTCCACGCCTACTGTGTGCAATTGCATGCACAAACAATTGTAGGAGGCTTTTAATTAAACTATTTTATGTAATTAAACTGTGTTATTAATTAAATTATCCTAACCCTCCAATATATCATCATGCACGCTTGCGATCTTCTCGTACTCTTATGCTTAGTTTACTAAGGTAGATTATGGAGCATAGGACGAAGAACATCGATGATACGATTTTGTGACGCGATATCTTGTTTGTTTACCTAATTTAAGATTGGAGGGAAAGGAGCCAAAATGTGTTTGTGCAATTTGAGTAAACACAACACTTATTTAACTACAAAGGAGAAGTAAATTATCCATTTCATTAATTAATTCTTTTACCATCTTCTCTCTTTTCTTATCCATTGACACAAATATTTAAAATTGAATATGGATTGAAATAATAAAAAATAAATGACTATTCTTCCCCGGCCCCTTCATAATTAATTAGTTCGATCAATCAATTAATTAACTAATTATCCAAAGACTATATAATAATGGACCAATTCTTCTACTTACATCACTATATCTGTAGATTAATTAAATTAATTAATTATTATAATGGTTATCATATCATGTGCCTAATTTGACAGTGAAAGTTTTTGATTAATTAAAGAAACTTTTGAAGCTATAAAGTATCTAATTACTTTTTCTTTCCATAGTTTTGCAAAACTAAATAAGCTCTTTTTGGACATCCATGACCTAATTAGTAATCGACTTCCTCATTTAACTCTTAATTATACTCATCTCCTAGCAAATTAACTACTCGATGGTTCGATTAACCTCACCTTTATCAATATATCTTTGTTAAACAAACACACAAAACCATTATCTCAAAATTTTAAATAGAACTTAGCTCCCTAGATTTTTACAATTGGATTAATTAGTGTTTTCTTTTAGACTGATCTGTATACATACACACTTGACTATTAAAAAATTCATCATTTAAATATCGCGATATATATAGATTTTAAGACGAATAGAACTTCCCTTGAGAGATTCTAAAAACACGTAGAATATACACGTACATGGACACACATACAATGCTATCATTAACATTTTTTGAGAGTATATTCTATTGACTTTGGAGAACTTCATATATATTCAACAAACATTGCAAACAGAACTAAAAATCATGAGTAGTGCAAAAAAAAAAATAAAAATAAATAAAAAGAAGAAGGAGAAGAAGAAGAACTTATAAAATATAATTTAGCATATTTGTGTATTACTATATATACGTAGGTCATAATTATTATTATTATTTTTTTGAAATGATTTTGTTGGAAATTCATTCATTATATCTATGGACGCAAAGGCCAATAATTGTACACATAAAGGTGGATGATGCAGTACAAAAAGATTTATGTTACTTGTGAAGAGAAACACATGATGAGGGTGAAGAGCATCTGTAATAATTTGAAGTTGTGGAATTAATTAAGTAAAATAAAGTAAAGGAGACAATGCTTCTGACTCCAGTGGTTCATGCTTACTCTCCATGAGCCAGACAGCATGGGGAGCCAAACCCTAAACCCCATCATCATGTTGCTTTTGAGCTCAGCCACCTCATGCCGTGGGGGTCGTCGCGGATGACATTAAGGGATGTGCGATAATCGATCGTCGGATGTTTACAAATATTCGATGCTCGAATTGTGTTAGTTGTGTTGCTACAAAGTAGTATTTGTCGACCTCTTCACTTTTGTTGATTAGGTCTAAGTGAGATTTTTGACCTAGCTATGTTATGTAAGTGGCATAGCTCTTGCACATTTGATCATCACCATTGACAACTTAAAGCCTCCTTTTATGGTCATTTGTCCTCTTTCATTGAGAAAAAAAGGCCATTATAGGGGGAGAAATAACTTTAGGGTTAAGTTTTCTCCAAAATTTAGAGTTTGGAATGATAATTCAGATCATATACATCATATTATAATCATTTGTGTTAATATAAAATTGATTTAATTAACTTAGTAAATAAATTAATTCTAATTTATATAGTTAAAAAGTTCTAATATTTTAAAAGTTTTGTCTATTATATATATATATATATATAATATTATAAGTTAACTAAATATTTGAATGTGTGTTATCTCTAATTCTCTTTTATATAATTAACTTTGTGCCTTTATCTTAACAATTTAATTTCTAATTCCTTCTCCTTGATCAAAACTATTCAAATTGACATAAGGGAACAGCTTCATCAGAAAAAGGAACAATTTCATTAAATCTGTTAACTTCTGATTAATTTTAATTAGAGTGATGCATATCCTTAACAAGTCAAAGTGACAGAATGTATATATCAAAGTAAAATTCACTTCATGATTAATAAAAATAATTAACACTGGCACTTTCCAATATATAAAAAATATAGCGAGTGTCTTAAGGTGATAAGCCACTGAGTTTAACAAGAGTTCAAATAGAGATATAACAAAGTTTTTTAATTTTTACCCATTTAATCTTTCCCAAGTTGAAGTATTTCTGAACTATCTACATGTAAACAAATTGGAAAAAAAGAAAATCAAAATATTACATTTGGATTGCAAACAACGATAAAAAAAACTGGACTTCGTATCAATGTGAACTATTCTCCTTTTGCCTAAAACCAAAAGAATACACAAAATGTTTTAGAGATTTGCCTTCTCCTCAGCAACATCTCATGGAGTTTGCTTCCTTTTCCTTCTTCGACCATCTTTTGGAGAATGATTAGTTGCATTTTACCTCTAGATTCAGCAATCGTTCAAACTCCGTGAAGTGGAAATCCGATCTCGACGATAGAGTATAACAGAGTGAGCCAGTGAATATGTAGCCGCCCAACCTGTCAAGGATGCCTCCTGCGTGGAATAGGAAACATTTTAGGTCGAAGAAATGTAAAACATTGCAGATCTTAGTTGAATGATGTGGCACATTGGAAGAGGCAATTGCGGTTGTGTTTCATATTGATGCTTCAAACTCACGGTCAATCAATCGAGACACTTGCAGTTTGAAGCATAAGATATTCGAGTTACAGTGACACAAGAAGCTACTATCCTGACTCCTAACTATTTGAGATTTAAAACACAACAATTACTTGGAGTACCATAAATGAAAGTCTATCTACCCAGCAATAGCAAGGTATAAAATTTCATTTTGAGCCAAAATTTGAGTCCCCAGAACAATATAATTGATATTGGTGCTATGGCGGCATATACCAATACATGGTGCCAGAGACTAATCTGTAAGTTCATAGCACCCTTTGGCCCTTCTTTTTTGTTTTGATTTGTTTCAAGATTACTCAATTCTGCAGCTCCCTTTGATCCTTCAAGTCTTCAACCATTCAAGCAAATGTACTTCACAATTGTGAGAAAACACTACTCTTTGCATAAACTCAGTAATTCCTCTCTTCTTTTCTCTCATGCCAACCACAGATTTATTGCAAGAAGCTTAGCTGAATATCATGTCTTATGTTATAGACCCTTGCACAAGTATACAACACGGGCGCAATCTAAGTTCCTGACATGACTATTCTAAAATATAGTTTACATGTGTTGATATATAGTAGAATAATTGAATACAGTTGGAGTGTCATTTTAAGTATCGATATTTGACACGGGTATAGAGGAGGACAGATGAAGAGTACAAGTAATTAAGATCATGTCAATTGATTATGAGATATATATGCCACAAAATTGTTGTATGATCATGCCAATTAACAGAAACAAACTGAGCCCACGTACTGCATTTGGGTTTAGAAGAGTGTTCCAGTGGAAGTATAAATGCATGGTCTCAAGAACATTAGTGAATATGCCACCAAAAACTTTAGTTAAGTACCTTAATGATGTTGTAGGCCAGCATCAAATCCGTGAAAATATGACAGAAGTCGTGATGCAGCAGTAAGAGGCCTCCCCCCCTGTTAAGGTATTCTTTGGACTAATACTTGTAAGCGGTATACGGCCAAATGCCTAGAGATTACAGAAAATTGAATTATTGTGAAGCTTTCTTTGGCAATAATAACTCCGATCTCCTATCTCATGCATGTCTAACAGTAACACATTTCAGAGTGAACATATTAAAAAACACACTTATGTTAAAGGATCTTTGCATCCTGCAAAATGGAAAAGAAATGGGACGAAATTCAGTATGAATTTGTTCGTAAATGAACAACCTAAGGGAAATGATATACCCTTGAGTTTTAGTTCATAAAAATATAGATTTTCAATAACATAAGAAACAAAAGTGTCGTCCAAGTAAATGTTGAGCGAACAGCTTACTAAGCAAGCATAGCCCAATATAATGGTTAGAGAGTGGATGATCAGGAAATCCAAGAGGCCTGCAAATTTTGGATCTATTACAAGAATATCATTGGCGGTTTCTGTTTTCCTTAATTTCATAAGGGATCAATTTCAATGAAGAGTTTATATGAAAACTTCTAATAGAATAGTATGTTGTCACCACTTTGGCACAAATGTGTTTCGAAACCTGTATAAATCTAATGAGAGAAAAACTTACCCTTCCCCCTAAAAAAGCAAAGCTGTCTGCTGCAATTATGCTGCTAATAGATATCAAGGCCGCCGCAAGTCCAAATATGAAAAGTATCAAGAAAATAAAAACTTAAGGCAATCACAAAAGTACTTGGAATATCTGTGATATGAAAAATAAAACCAGAGCTCGTAAAGCTAATGACTCAATATGTTGAGTATAATAAGGTCTGAAACCAAACGGTTAAAATTCACAGTTCGATAGCTCATAGAAAATGAGGGCATCCAGTTTGAAGCAAGGGAACATTCATTTACAGATTTCCGCACCTCAGGTTAATTTTTACAGTATATCCAAAAGTCAAAGCATTAGTTCTGTATGATGATGTTTAAAACTAACGACTTGATGAACTATAAGCTCCATAGCTATGATTTTTCATCACTCATTGATAAATCCTATGCCTTCATACTTAGCAAGCATATAATAAGTTGTTCTCGCATTCATAATGGATTCCAGTCATTAAACTGAAGAAGACAGAATTTAACATCCACTGATTTTCATTAAATGAATATGATACAGATCTTCTGTGAAGTAATAAATAATAATGGAAAAAATAAGAGAGAAAAGAAACAGAACATTGACATACTTGTATCTAGTGCAGGAACTGAGAGACCACAGCGGAGCTGATCCCCAAAACAAGGAAGGTAACCACAGTAAAAAAGCCCGAAAACAGCACAGCTTAACTGTGCAAAGCATGGATTTCCTCCGTAGCACCGGTGCAGTCGCAACAATAAATGCAAATGATGTCACTGACACATCAATGTTTCCATAATACCAGTGCATAATAAACTGAATCATCAACGATAAAGAATAGTTTGGTGCATGAAATTCCCGTCGATATAGATTTCTGAGGAAGAGTCTATTGTATGCAGTTTGATCTTGTTTTGAAAAAAAATATTTTCAGAACTCAAACCAGTGACATCTAAATCATATGACAACAACTTTATAATTGCACCAAATCTCCCCTTCATTAAGAAGCAACAATAAGCTATGAAATTGTCTGAATCATGTGGGAAGAAAGTAGCCGAAAAACTCCAGATGACAGTGTATGGAAATCTCAAAGTGACTCTTCTTTCTACACTTCAATTGTATTGTGGAATTGAAAATTTAGATTATGAAAAGCAATGCAACAAGTTTTATCATCATTGTCATTTGTCAAGCCATTTTACTAGCAACTATTTGGGGACGGCTAAATGAACTTGTATCCTCCATTCAACTCTATGCAATACTAGATCACTGATAATAACCAGACCTCTTACTTTAACAGGCACATGATGATCACAGTTAGTATAATATAGAAGGGTAAGAAGATGCCAATGGAACCATAAATTTGACATATCCATTTAATCTAAAGCAATTCGCCTAAAAGAATTCTTTCTTTTTTCTTTTTTCCATTTGTATGACATAGTTCTAACGTGAAGCATCTTTCCCCACCCTTTCTGATCCATTATGGAGCTCTAGCTCAGGAACATACAATGCTCGTACTGATTGAAATGGAAAATTTAACGACATCGAAAAACAGTGGACTTACAGAGTCAGAATGGGCACGAGAGCATAAATAACCGAGCAAACTCTCGATACATATCTTGTCGGCTGCGTCATCCCGGCGGCAATCCACCGATTTCGAACCAACTCAAGGCCGCAAGGAAGGCCGCAGCAGCCGCCCCCACCGTGAGCATCCATCCCCCAGCCAGCACAATTCCACCAGCACCCAGGCCGAAGCCAAGGCCAAAGATCACCCGCTTCCTCCTCTGGCTACTATGTTTGCTTTTTGGCTTCACGACCACTGCCTCCGCACCCTTCGCCGGCAGATAGGCAATTTAACTATACGCCAACAAAATTAGGACAGAAAAATCTCAATCTTGATGGTGGAAAAGGGAAAGAAGAGTACCTCGACGGCCCTGCCAGAAGGAAAGAAGGCCGCAGAAATACGATAAGGGCGGAGGCGGCTGGAGGGGATGAGGTAAAGCAGGAGAGATGGGACTAGGACGCCACCGCCCGACTTCAAGGGGCAGCGAAAGGGGATGTATTTGGCACTGTGGGGGAGAGGGAGGTGGAAGAAACCGCACCGGCCGACTTCAAGGAAGTAGGCAGAGGCAATGTCGGGCATTGAGGCGGAGAGCGTCGGGTGAGGCGAAAGGCAGGTCAGAACGAGGTCGGAGGCCGTGGAGGAGGCATTAAGGCTGCGGAGGAGATCGAGATCGCCGAAGAAATCGCTGAAGGTCATCGCCTCCGACTCTCCCAATTCACTCATTTTTTTTAAATTTGTTTTCCCATAAATGTAAATCGGATATATATATAATGAAATTGAAGTTTGGTAAAATGCGGTAAAACCAATCCATTCCCCTTCCCATCTCCTCTACTCTCTCGCTCGCCCACTTCACGCAGCAACGAGAGACTGAAGAATGCAAGCGCGGCGGCTAGCAGAGGAGAGAGCGGTAGCATCGGAGGTTAAGGCGGCGGCATAGCCGGTCGTGAGCAAGGTCGGCGATCGCTCTGTGTTTCCTTTTCTTTCTCTGTTGCACTCAACTTTGTTTTCGATCCGTACTCGCCTCTTGGCTTCCTTATCCCTTTTGGACTCCGATCTCGATAGTCGGAGTTCGAAGATCGCATTCCGAGCAGGAATGCAACATTCCGTTCTGTGGGTGATTTCGGCGGCGACCGCATTTTGCGAAATTTCTACTTTTCTGTGTGTTGCCAGTGTTCCCAAATAGTTTGGTTGATCGATAGATCGACCCATAGAAACCATCCTATTTCTTCTGATTCCTGTGGCCGTTGTTGCAAAAGGGTGAGCCTTGGCATATTTTTTTTCCGCTCAATTTGCTGATGTTTCAGATAATGTTTGCGCTCGAATCGCCTCTGAGCACTCTGTTTTTGAGCGATTCTCCTTGGAATCTTTCTGTAAACTTTTGTCTCGCAACCTGTTCACAAGAAGACAAAATTCTCACTGAGAAATCGCTGCCCACTGTTCTGCCTTCCTGTTCTTTCTGTTTACTTTCAAACTGCCTATAATGCCTTTTTTGGTTAGTTTCCTCTTTCGCGTATGCGTTTTCTCTCTTCATCCTCTTCACTTTCCATCATCCTTCTTCGTCTTTCATGATCTTTCTTCTGCTGAAGATCACCCTTCTTGGCGGGATCTATATTCCCTAGAACTTTTGATTTTCTTTTGCCTTCATAAAAGGCATCAATCTCTTCTTTGGTAACAATTTTTATCGCTGTTCTTGTTGCATTAGGTGCAGAATCCTTGGTCGTTTCTAGTTCAATGCTTTAAATGCCAATTTTTTGTTTCATTCTTCGAATTCTGCGGCCTCACTATGAGCCTATGCTTCATCATCAGATATTGTCCTCTCTGTCTTCTTTACTATTTTGATGAAATTATTCTGAGATATAGTTCATCCTTAGATTTATGTGGTGGTAGTTTCCTTACTGTATCTCTGGCATTGAAAATCCTGATCCGGATGAACTGTAATTTCCATGCCCCAGCTGCCACTGATACTCAATATATTAATTTCTTGCAGCTGGTAAAAAATAGGATCTAATGCAGTAAATGAGGTCTATATATCCCGTTGTCGAAGAAGATATGGAAGGAGAAGGAGTAAGCAATCTCATACTGATGCTTGTTTTTTTATCTTCTTCTAATCTGTATCTAACTACAAATAAGCTGTGAGTGAAGGAGTAGATCTCCAAATAAGATTTTGGGTGAAACACCAACTGATATGCTTGTATTGCAGGAAACTTGTAGTGATACTGAATCTAGAATGATCGCACCGGGCATAGTCGCGAGGCTAATGGGGCTTGATTCTATGGCAGTGCAGAATTCAATGGGAAGCAAAGCGAAAGCTCGAAATAAGAATTGTTTAAGCACTGGTTTGGTGGGAGATTTTCATCAATACCATTGGCAGGAGGGTGGCAAATCTATGCCATGTGAGGTTCATTCTTTAACAGGTGAAGAAGATTGTAGAGATATATATGAAGTAGAACAGCTGCTGAATAATACATGGTCTGAAGAGCAGTCGTCGTCGTCGTATCAACGACGAATGGCCCTTGTTCGGGAGAAGTTCATAGAAGCAAAAAACTTGGCCATTGATGGCAAGTTCCTTGAGTCCAAGCAGTTCCAAGATGCAGTAGAGGTTTTGAACTTGAACAGAGATTTGTTCCTTAAATTTCTGGAAGAATCAAACTCAATGTCGACAAAACATGTCTTGGAACCGCAGAGCCTTTCTCGACCTTCTCAGACAACTCGTATCACTGTGCTGAAACCTTCCAATACCATGGACAGGAAAGCTAAAAGATTGAATGAAAAACGACGGCTATCACATTCTGATAAAAGCGTGAGGAAAGCAAATAGGCATTGGAGCACTGGTTTCTGTGAGCCTAGATGCAATGCTTTATCCTTACCGACAAGGATAGTTGTTCTGAAGCCAAGTCCTGGAAAACCCTATGATACTAGGACTATACTTCCCAACAATTTCCCTACATCGATGGGTACACATAGTTCTATTGGAGATCTGACTCGTGATGAATCGGTAAGTTCAAGAGAAGCAGTCGAGCAGGTAAGTTATCAGGAGAAAGAAAGCTTCTACATTGGCAGTGAAAGCTCATTCAACAGATCAGGAATTGTATACTCGGAAGATGAGGTTGAAAGTACAGGCCATTCTGAGATGGCACCTTCAGCTACTGAGTGCTCTTGGGACAGAAATGGTAGTCCACTAAAGGTCTCATCCTTTGATCAAACATCCAATTCTCCTGAATCATCGGTTGTTATAGAAGCCAAGAAAAAGCTGTCAGAGCGGCTAGCTTTGGTGGCATCAAATGCCAATTTTCAGGAGCCAAGGCATGTAAAGAGATCCAGAAGCATGTTCATGGAGATGCTTGCCATTCCTGAGTCGACAAAAGAAGGCTCCAACGAGGAGCTTACTCGTTCTAAGTTTGATGCAGAATATGACCCAAATGCACTCTCCGAGTTTTTGTCAAAACTTATGCCCAATGATGAATATCCTGAAGAAATTCCCAAGAAGAACTCATCGGGATTGAAGTCTCTCCGTGTTTCTTCTTCAATTCGTGGAGCTTATGATCCTAATGAAGGGATGTCTAGTTACTCAATCTCCAAATCCACTGTTCAAAAAGTGGCTCAAAAGCCAAATAATGGGAGGTTATCTTTGAAGGATAAGGTCTCAAGTTTTTTCTTATCCAGAAGCAAAAAGCCAAGAGGAGACAAGCATTCCATAGCTCCTTCAGTTGATAATGTTTTATCATCTTTTAATGTTACTTTCTCTCCGCAAATCTTAGGTGGTTTTGATGAATCATATGACAGATCAACTGAAATCTTGATGTTTCCTGAGGTATGAAATTCCCCCTCCTCATTTTTTTTCTTCTTACTTTGTGCCCTATATATACTTCATCATTGCTTGCTAAATCATTCATTTCGACTCCTACATTGGTGTGTACATGATTTGCAGGTTGCTCCTATCAAAAACTTCGAGGAAGAACAAGATAAGTCTAACAAAGGTTCAGTTTCACAAGCAAAATTACGATTTGGTGTCGTCGACAATGGTACATCTCCAGCATCCGGAAGTTCTATTGCTAGACGTCCATGTAAGTACCACATATCTAGTTCTACTTCTAGTGATGCCTATACTATACTAGCAGTTACTAACGATGCCAAACTAATTAAAGCAGCTACATCTAGATCCCCACCGATCGAATCCACTGCTCGTTCATTTTCACATTGTGCCTCTTGCTTCGACTTAGCATCGCCAAAGTCCTTGAATCCTTTTATGACTTTCATCAAGGCAGATGAAGAGCATGATCAATTTGTCTTTCTTCAGAACTTGTTATTGTCCTCCGGACTGGACAGCAAGAAGAAGATGGTTTACGAAGGGTGGCATTCGCTCGATAGTCCTTTGGATCCATCTCTATTATATCGGTCGTGCCACATGGAAGACGAGGAAGAGAAATGCCAAAAGAGGTGCTCGAAGTTTCTGTTCGACTCTGTAAACGCTGCATTATTGGACATCAGCCAGTCTGCAGTGTTTGCAGCATATCCGTGGAACCGAAAGCCATGGCAAGAGCTCTATGAAGATGGTGATGCTGCAGTGGCAGAGCAAGTGTGGAAGATTGTCAGAAAAGGTTTGAAGCCGGGCTGCAGTGGCAGTGTGGTAGATCGGTTGGTGAACGAAGAGGTGGCCGGAAGGGGATTGGATCAAACAAGGTGGTTGGAAGTGTGTGAATTCAGCAAGGAGATTGGTAGGGAGGTGATGGAAGAGCTGGTCGAACAGTTAGTGTCTGAATTACTATCTTCTCGCTGACCAAACCGATCAAGGTTCACTTCTTTTGTGTTTGTGAATCCTTTCAATCGAAATCCATCGTTGAAGGTTTTGATTAAGATGGTGCTCTGTCGGACATCACACTCCTAATAGAATATCAAGTTGCTCCGAACTTGTAATGTGTTTGTCATTCAATGTTCGATGCTGATTTATATATTATTGTGCGAAGGAGATTTTGTTGGATTTAGTTTAACCATTTAATATATGAATTTTATCATGGTGAACAAATTCATTGAAATGATCTACGGCGATTTACCCAACAGCGCACGTGAAGTTTAGAAATGCCCAAAAAATGTCTCATACTTTCATATTTATCAAATCGCGTACTTAATTTCGTTTTTACCTCTCCTGCCAAAAGATTTGCACCACTGTGGTGTTGGAATTATAAATCTCAGCACCACTGTGGTGCTGTAATTTAAATTTCCAGTACCACGGTGGTGGTGCAATCCCAGCACCATCACTGTGGTGCTGGAATTGCAATTCCAACACCACAGTAGTGTTTGAAGTTGCAATTCCAGTACTACTGTGGTGTTGAGATTTGAATTTTCGATCTGCGATGGTGGTGCAAGACACCACCGCAGTGTCTTTGGAAGTTAGATTTCGCACCACCGCGATCGAGATTTGAATTCTCAGTACCACAGTGGTGCTAAGATTGCAAATTCCAATACCACGGTGGTGGTGTTGTGATTGCAATACAAATGTGGTGCTGGATTTGAATTCTCAGCACTACGTTTAGGAATTTTATTGTGTTGTAGGTCTGTTTGACGAGAGAGGTAAAAAGGGAATTAAGTGCGTCATTTGGTAAATCTGAAAGTATAGGGTGCTTTTTGAGCAATTCCAAACTTCAGGAGCGTTGTTTGGTAAATTGCCGAATGATCTAATTTGGTGTTTGATTATTAATTTATGTTATTTAATATGGAATCATATATATAGAAGAATTTTTTAGTTTGTTATCGTTAGTATTGATGGATGGTTAATGGATTTAAATTCATTATAAATATGAATGTGATCTCTGTAGAAGAGATGATCAAGCAACTATTTTTTTTTCCATCGAATATAGTCTTCCAAATTATATCCCTTGCACCTGTGAAAGATCATGTCTTTGCAACCATTTCGCTTGTGATCTTTAGACAAGAGTATTTTTAAATTTAGATGCATATTTATTGCATTCTTTATGCTTCCATTTTTATTTTATTTTCACAAAGAGTTTCTTTTGCTCCTTTCCGAATACGACTAGAAAATAATAGAAGTGTCGATGGTCAATGCCTGAAAGCAAAAGATGTCGACTTGGCATGACTGAGTTGCTCCTTATGCACCGGCTTAGAGTACGTTGTGTTAACTTACGAATTGAAAGGAATACTTATGGAATTATAAATGTGCACTTTAAATTGTAAATGTAGATTTCTCTAAAATTGTTCAAACTCTAGAACTTAAAAGTATGATAACGAACAACTTCGCAGTCAGATGAAAGTCACAAATTTGAATTCGAACTATCATCGCAATGTTTCAACATCGCAACTCTAAAATTCGATGGTGATGTTTGTGACGATCATCTCTTGTTCTTCTCAATAAGAGATGATCTGAAAGTTATTTGCACCTTGCACTATTTACCTACACGTATAACACTTGCACACAGATAACTTCTTCTCCTCCACACCGTGCACACAAACTTACATCATTAACCTTTATACTTCTTCACAAGAAATCTATATAAGAGAAGATTGAATAACAGAGTCACCCATTATAACATGAGCCGAGTTAATTTTGAGCTCAAACGATGATGCTCAAATTTATTTTATTTTAAAATTTTATCAACTTTGAGTTCGACTAAAGAGACATTCGAAAAAACTCTCAACCCTTTTTCTTTAAACATATTTAAATAATATTTTTTTTCCCTCACCTGGATATTGATTTTTTAAATGTGCATATATTATACTTTAAATTTATTCGGAAAATAAATCAGAAGAAAAAATTATCTAGTTCTAAATTACTCGAACAAAACTTTAAGTTCTGAATTTATAAAAAAAAATAACTTTATTGTTGCCCCCACGAACATAAATAAAATTTCTGGTCAAACCCTATAAAAATGTTTAATTAGCTCAAAAGCACAATCAAATCTGTTTATTTATTTATTTGCTTGCACTATTTATTTATTTATTTTATTGAATATATTTCTATTAATGGATACAACTTAACGAGTAATAGGCTTTAGTTGGCACTCGGTGTTTTAAGACCTTTGAGCGAAAAAAATAAAAATTGAGTTTTTTTATAGATAAAAAATTTATTTTTAAATAAAAATTGAGTTCTTTTTTTTTTTTCTTTTTAATTTTGAAAAAAAAAAATTCTTTAAACCTGGAGCGAGTGCCCAATTATCCTTGCCCCTGAGTCGGCTCTGGACACTCCTTTTATTAAAATCTTTAAATATGCACCCCCGCTATATGTTTTATATCGAAAATATCTCTACTTTCAATATTGTTGTAACCGCTACGATTAGCTACTACAGTGTATAGCAACTATTTTATAACTACTATAACATTAAAATATACATTATTTCGGATGTTATTATAAAAAAAAAAAGAAAGAAAGAAATCATCATATTAATGGTCCCTTCTAGTTGTCCGGAGAAAATAAATTATGAATCTAGATGACAAATATAAATTAAAGAAGGGTATCAATAATTCAGGGGCATATCCACCTCAAAAATTGATCCAGGGTAATTCATTTAAGAGTTACTCATTTATACTTATCAATTGGGCTAATCCTAGAGGCTACTTTCAATGCTATTATATTTTGTAAAGATTGGAATCGTCAACCTAGCAGTTCCCACCGATTTATCTCATGATCATTGTGAAGTAAATCGCAGAGAGTCTACCTTGATATGATTGACCAAGATAAATGAGGATCATCTGAATCCAAAAAATAATTTTAAAACTTTCTTCAAAATCGATCCGTGTTCATTTTATAAATATCATCCTATCTCAATCAACATACCATCTCCATGGAACTACTTCCGGTGCTATTACAGTAACCACGACTAGTCACTATCACGTGCAACAACTATTCTATAGCTACTGTAATATATAACAATCAATATAGTATTATAGCAGCTAGTTGTCTATAATTATCTGAAATGATTTTGATTAATTTAAAATGCTTTTGATGAAATTTAAATAATTTTGACTAAATTGTTAAAGAATATTTTGATATAATAGCGTCCAAGATTTAAGATTTAACATTTAGGATTCAATTATAATTATGTAGCAGTACTAACTACTCCAATTGTTTTACAGTGATTTTAACTGAGATTTTGATGAAATTTAATTAATAATATTTTATATATAGTAATTTTGATTAAAGTAAAATAGTCAATTTTCGAAGTTACAATAACTACCGAGTAGATATACTAACTTTTAATGAATAATGCTTTTAATAAAAAAAAATATCTAGTAGGATGCCCTTTTTTTATTTTTTATTTTTTATTTTTAAAAAGGACGTTTTTAATGATTTACATGATTTGGGGAACGTCCTTTTCATTTGCACCCAAGATTTTATTAAAGAACCGTTTAAAAAATTATTGATTATCGTAATAAATGTTATACTTAAAATAATGACATTGTAATAATAAAAGTCCTAAATAAAATAGTAGCTCTATAATTATTTTAAAAAATCACATCATTACCAATTAAATACAACTATAAATGGAGAAATGCGTAATAAAGAGAGAATAATTACATTGCATGGTATAGAAAAAGATATAAAGAAAATAAAATCAATAATTGATTAATTTTCATTTTATCTAGAACTATTAAATGGAAGAAATATTTCTAAATGTATAATCAATTGCGTGTATGAAAATTTTTCTAAATTGTTTTGAAAATAACCGCCTCAAATGCAAATTAACTTCTTTGTGTGTTTTTCAATAAATTAAATTATATTATTTTTATTTGAAACTTCTAAATTCCGCTAAAAACTTAACAGAACAAACGATGCGACAAGTAGAGCACAAAATCCGCAAAAAAACAAACTATGGGGCCAAAAAGCTGATGCATGCTCGTCAAGTGCATGTTTCCACAGTCTTTCTAGGACAAGATGTTTGTCCCAATAACGATGACGCAATAATTAAAATATAACGATATTTATAAAAGTAATATGGATTAATTTTAAAAAGAATTTAAAATTTTTTTTTGAATTCAAATAATTTTTATGAATCTTGACAAATATCAAAATTCATAAAATTTTCCATGATTTATTTTCTTTATAATGATCATGGAATAAATAGATAAGAAAATCTATATCCTTTCACATAAATGCCTTCACTTTAATTTCGATGAATCTATATTAAATATATTACCAAACATATTAGCATTAAGGTTTGGGATCGGCGTCTGAAATAGTCTGGGTGGGATCGGATCAGACTTTTTTTTTTTATTTGGGTGATTTTTTTTTAGTTAGCAATGGATATCCACGCTTTGACTCGATTAATTTTAGAGATGATCAACTCGGCCACATGAAATTTTCTCAGACTTTTTGGCCTGACTAATCGTAAGAGTCATCCATATGAGTTTTCCATTAATCGTCAGGATAAATCGAGAAGTACTTGTAAGGCGATTTAACAATCTAATTTTCTTCGGCGATTTATCAAACAGTGTTCTCGAAGTTTGGAATTGTCCAAAAAGCACCCCATACTTTCATATTTATCAAATAGCATACTTAATTTCCTTTTTACCCTTTAAAAATAACATACTTAATTTTGAGCGTGGTCTTTGGAATGCATGCACCACCTGTGTCTTTGGAAATTTAAATCTCAAATATAGTGGTCTTTGAGATCAAATTCGAGCACTACGGTGGTGAATCTAGAATTATAAATTCCGATTTCATAATAGTCTGAAATTATTGCGATAGTCTTGAGAATTCAAATTTCAACAACACAGTGGTGTTGAGATTTGCAAATTTTCTTAGATTCAATATCTCATTTGAAGAAAATTCTTATAATTTCGATAAATTCATATAAATATATTACCAAACATATTAGCATTAAGGTTTGTGATGCATGTCTGAAATAGTTTAGATGGGATCGGATTAGGCTTTTTTTTTGGGTGAATTTTTTTAGTTAGCGTTAGATATTTAAAATTGTTGATTCGACTAATTCTAAGAGTGATTGATTCAGTCATACGGAAATTTTCCACTCGCTATCAAGATAAATTGAAAAGTATTTGCAATGAACAATTCAACAATCCAATTTTCTTAAATTCAGTATCTCATTTGGAAAAAATTTCTTATAAATATATCACAATTAAAATTTAAACCTTAGATGCTTGAAAAATTACATAAAATAAAACACATATAGAAAAATTACAATTGAACTGGGAAAAAAATAGCTTCTATATTCTCCCTAATATTGTTTTTATCGGCGATTTACCAAAGAGTCCACGTGAAATTTAAAATTATTCAAACGGTGCTTCATATTTTCATATTTATCAAATAATGCATTTAATTTCTTTTTTATTCCTTCCATCAAATAATGCAATCTCAAACGTATCTATAGTCGAATTCAAATCCAAGCACTGATAATAGTGGTACAATCCAACACCCTGTGGTCTTTGTGATTTGAATTCTCGATCTGTGATGGTGTTGGAATTTGAATTCCCAATACCACAGTAATGGTATTGAAATTGCAATATTATTGTAGATGCTGAAATTATAATTAGATCTTCGTTGGTATTAGAATTCTCTATTGAGATTACAATTTAATCTGCGGTGATAGGTATAAATTTATTTGACGGGAGAAATAAAGAAAAAATTAAATATGTTATTTGATAAATATAAAAATATTGGACACTTTCAATAATTTTAAATTTTACATGCCTTATTTTTATATAAATTTAAAAATGGACGAAATAGCCATTGCATTCCCTTTACAGGTGCATCCGATTCTGGCCGTCAATCTTCTTTAATTATGCAATCATCTTTATTATTTGTAATTATCAATATAAAGGAAGGGAAATATAATATTGTGATCCTGAGCACCACAAGTCAAAATTAACAAGACTCTAAGCCACCATGCTGACTTATAAATTATGTTGATAAGTTTCTGAGTCACGTTTAAGATGATGAGCTCAACTAGCCAACAGTCCAAAAGATGCGACTATGATCGTCCCAAAGAATGTGACAGTTAATTATGATGTATTAATAGCAATCTCAAAGTCCAAAGGACAAAATTATTATCACCCCAAACAAATATAGAACTGTCATATTAGTAATTCTCTATCGCTGTCCTTACGTATAGAGAGAGATAAATCAGATACCAGATAACTAGTACAGAAATACGAAATAATCGATAACCTGATTATTATCACCCCAAAAGATACGACAGCTAGTTACGCCGCTTCAAAAGAAGATGGGACCGTTACGAAGAAGCAATTATAAATTTCTTAGGGAAGAAGACTACTGTTATATAAGATAATGGTAACAGTATTAAAATGTAAGAACAGATAAATTGATTCCAATTTTCTTTTTCAGTGCTTTTCTATCTTCAGCTATTTTTTTTTCTCCGAAATTGATTTGAGTACCGGGGGCAGTCAAGATGCACTTTGACTCCTTTTTTTTAATCTATTTTCAACCTTTTCAAGTGTATGTAAAAAAAATTAGAATTATTGATATAACGGTTTTTATCAGTCTGTTTCACGATCATTATGAGAATGATAAATCATGAAGATTTTAACGCATTGACCAAGTATAATAAAGAATCATTTGAATTCAAAGAGGAGTTTTAGATATTCCTTCGAAATCAACATATATCAATTTTATAAACATCACATTGTCTCGGCCAATAAGTCATTTCCATGGAAACAAGACTCGAGACTAGAAATCTTCATCCGAATTTCTATGATTACTCAAGATAGCAGTAGTCAATTCTACCAAATTCAACTCAACAAAAGCCAACTTGTTTGTGCTTGACCTATCAAAAGGAGCTTGAACATGGACATGGCAAGGAGTCAACTCATCTCCTAATCTCGGATCGGAACAATTAGATTATTTATAATTGACTATTTTTTACGAGATTTTAATAAATTATAAATTTAAATTAAGAGTTTCTAAAAGAATTTCTAAGAAAATCTACATAATTAAATAGCAATTTTTAAGTCATCGTTCATGTTTAACAAAACATATTTATTTTTATTTTCTAAATTAAGGAATTGATGATGAAAAAATTTTACTAGTTGCATGATCAAGGATCAAATATTTAAGTTGCACAGTGAAATATGATCCAATTTTTAAATTTCATTCAGAATCATTAGATAAAGATACTAACAATCCCTCCCTCCCCTCAGAGAAATATGATTCAATTTTTAAATTTCATTCAGAATCTTTAAACAAAGATACTAACAATTCTTCCCCCAACCCTCGAGCACTCCATCAAACAAAGTGTTGCCCAACCTGTCCTTGTTTTCGTATCGACACTTTAATTTTCTCCTTCGGTTGGTTTGAATCCTCTCCTCCCTCATTAGGGTTTCCGTTGTCAATCTCCTCAGACGATCACTCCTCCTTCGAATCGATTCGCCGATCGCCATACACAAGAAGATCACCAAGTAAATGATGATCTCAGATTCAAAGTTTTGGAATTTAAAGTTCACTTATAAATTATATAGCAGTTACCCAAGTAAATGATATAACTCTTTTAAAGCGATTCAAAATTTAAATTGATTCGATCAAATTTATAAAAATAATTTAATATAATCGTATTTCATATATAATAATTTTGATTAAAGTGAAATAATTAATTTTTTTTTATACTGCAGTAGTAGTGGTTAAGCTGCTCTAGATGTATTTGAAATAAAGGGTTTTTTTTTTTTACAAAACAGTCGGTAGAGCGATATTATTATTTTTAAATAAAAAGACGTTCTCTCAATGATTTTTATAATTCAAAACACCCTTTTAATTTTTATCCTTAAAAAAATGAAACCGGTTAATCCCCTTCGATTATCCTTATCAATAGAAAGAGATAAATTAAAATCAAATTAATCTCTATTTATTTAAAAATCATCGGACAGCTCTTTTAATTTTTACCGTATCCACCATACTCACTTGTACTGCACCGCAGCCCGAGAAGATGCAGCCCTATCCCTCGTTCCCGCCATACAACAGAAGTTGTCCCCGATACCAAACCAAACCTAACCTAACCTAACCTAACCAATCTGGCAGTAACCAGATTACTGCAGTTCCTTGCAGTTTTCTGTTTAAATTATTTTACAATGTTTATCATTAAATTTGCAGATCAACTAGGCCACCCCAGGCAGGCATGAAGACAAGTTGTCAGTTTGTCATTCCATCAGACTGTTTCACCAAACAACTTCTCGTTTTGAAAAGCTGATTGGTGAAGCACCCAAGAATCTCTAACATTGATATCAGAATACAATCTTCAGTATTATTAATCTTTGAGAAAATCAGAATACATTCTGTTTTATAAATTTTCGAAATCTTTTATCAATATTTAAATCGGATAAAATCGAAACTCAAATAATCTCCATCAACCATAAAAAATAAATCAAAAAAATATTCGCAATTTTTTCACAGTTCAAATAGGACTTCACAATTATGTCATTTTTGAATGACGATCCAACGCCGAAGACATACTCTATATACCGAGCAAACTTATGAATCTTAGAAGAATCTCTAACATTTGATCCAAGCTTTTTATGATATAGGATAATGTATTATTACGTATAATCTTTGATTATAACAATTATTATATTTTTTATTTGATATCTATTATTTTTTATAAGATATAATTTATATTATTATAAAATAATAAAAATATCTTATAATTTTATCTGAATATAATCAAAATCCCGTGATCATCATCGCCATCGTCGATCCTCGATTGTCGACCACCGTCGACCGTTGGTTGCCAGCGACTGCCAACCCTCGATTGTTAATTGTCGATCGTTGACGACCGTTGATCATTCATCGTCGGTGACTGTCGATCATCGATGATCATCAATCGACAGTCCCCGACTGTTGACAGTCGTCGACCATCGACGATCGTCCATCGCTGATTATTGAAAGAACGAGAACTGAGATTAAGAATATATTTGACATTAAAGTTGCGTTTGGTACGCTGTAATATGTCTTGTAATGTAATCCAGATTACATTATAATATTGATTACTTTGTTTTTTATCATTTTAAAATTGTAATGTGATGTAATCTAGATTATCAAAGACATTGGAGTTTTATAATCTAGATTACGAAGTAAAATCTATATAATCCGATTATATTCCAAATCATAATCTGAAAAGTATCGGATGCTCAACAATCGAAATCGATCGTCACCGTTCGTTGCCGCCACCGATTGATCAGTTGTCGATCGACCGGTCGTCATCATCGTCGTCGCCGTCATCGTTGCCGCCACAATCGGGTGTCACAACCGGTCGGTCGTCGATCGACCCCTACCGCGATTGACCGACCACCCCCATCGCGATCAACCGACCGATCAAGCTAGCCCGCTGCCGCCACGCCCGCCGCCACCACAACACTATAAGCCGCCATCGATCGACGATCGACCACGACCGTCGATCGCTTCATCATCGGCCAGACCAATATAACCGCCGTCGTCCGATCGGCCCCTCATCTTTGTATTATATATCAAACAAAAAAATATAATTACCTTTGTAATCCAAGATTACATACAATTTTCATCGAACATAGTAATGTAATCAAAATTATATTACTTTACGTTACGAACTCGATTACATTACAAGCGTGATTATATTATATCCTACCAAATGTAACCTTATATTTTTAACTTCGTAATTTGTAATGTAATCGGATTACATCGATTTTATTTTATAATCCAGATTATAATATTATATTACTTTTATAATTCGAATTATATTATATTACAATGTTAAAATTATAATAAATAAAATAATTCATCGTATAATATAATCTTGATTAGACTGGCTACCCATACCAAATGCATTTAGGCCTAAATGTTTTAAAAAGAACCATTCGATCTACAAAATTCTCATTATATTGAATTCCAAAAAAGAATTTATTATATACCTTCTCATTCTATTTTACAAGAAATTATTTTCAAGATTCAAATCCAGGATCTTTAAATCACATCTCTAAATGTTCTATGAAATTTAAATTCTTACCGGCCAAATCACCATCTTCCTTCCCAACAGTTTTTTTGAATCTTTGGGGTTCAAGGAGGTGCCTAAAGAGTTCACTCTGGTTTAAGCTCCATTCTGCACGAGACAGGAAATGCAAATAACCAGTAGGTTTGGATTATAAAGATTGCATATGAAGATACTGATGTACATACCTCAAAAGGGACAAGGAGAATTGCTCACTATATCGAGAAAGACATATCGGATGCAAAAACAAGGAACATACATGTTTATAAGAATACATGTGACTAGACAATTAATAAATGAGAGAATATTGAACTTCAGAAAAATGACAAACTAGTCCGAACATGCATACAATGATTCAGATGTTGCAAAACCAAATACCACACTGGGAAAGAGCATATGATCTATAAGATAATTCATTAAAAAGGAAAACAAAGAAGTGGAGTTGATATTGCCTTCATGAAACCCCATTCCACTTGCCTTTGAGAGTTTCTCTGAAGCTTATTTGGTTGCAATCGAATGATGTTGTAGTGATTGTGGTTGTTATTGCTGCAAAAGACAAGTTTCAGTAATGTACATTTGATGCATTGGATTCTGTAGCCGATAAATGGGAAAAAAAAAGGAGACACAAGCAAATGTTTGGTACATATGTTTCATAGTGTTGACAATTAATGGGAACAGATCTTACAAGACACAATGAATGAGAAACTGCAACCAAAAAAAAAAAAAAAAAGAGAGTTTATTTAGGTCATCCGGAAAACATTCTTGCAGGATTAAGATTGCAAGGAGAGGAGGGATTCACGAGGCAGCTACAGAATTCATCTTCATCCTCTGGAAATGGAGTTGGAAGAGGATGGTCCGGAACTATGCCAACCTGATAAAGTTTTGCTATTAGAACATCAAATTCTCAGAGGACATAATTTACTTAAAAGTAGCTCAACATTCATAAAATCTCATTAAAAACAATAATAAACCATCATAGCGTTTAGGATAAGGAGTTGTCGCAAAGGTACATAACAAAATTATGTTACAATTAATCAAAAATATAAAAAAAACTAAGCTAAAGTATCAGTGGTTAAGAAATACTAATTTTAATATGATCGTCGGTTTAGGATACCAAGTGATTCGTGAAGCTGTAAGCTAGTCTCATTTCTGTTAGAAAGGGAGAACACAGAAAAATGCAGTGAATGGTGTCTTGAAGGAGAGACAACCAGTTACGAACCTTGTCAATATTCGTGTGGGCAGGTGTTTCATATCGAGCTACCGTAACAACTAACCCAGAACCATCGGACAGTTCGAAAACAGACTGTATTTTCCTGTAGATGTATATTGTGTTAGTTTGAGACTACATTAAAGAATAACTCCAATAGGAGCAGTTACCCCTTTCCAAAGGTAGGTTCCCCAAATAAAACAGCTCTTTTGTTGTCCTTCAGTGCTCCGGCTAATATTTCACTGGCACTTGCAGTTCCTTTGTTTACCTAATATAAACAGAATAAAAATGAAGCTTTATAGTATCATTTAAGATGGAGGAGAAAAAGTGATTGTTGCTTTAACAGAGATCAAAGGCAGAATACTCCACAAGGTAAACTGTACGAGTATGTACAAGATGAGTTTGAGTAACAGGGGAAGCACTCGAGCACAGGATAAACCGAGATTTATGCAAGCATATGATGGATGATGGAATTCAATTCTTAATGCTAATTTCTCAATTACCATGAATAAAAAATATGTGCTGACTTCTTGCTCACATACAGACAGGCGATCAGAAGATTCTAGTTCCAAGAGCAGTCATCACAATAATATATAGATAAGTTTCATGGTTTTGAAAATGATCCAGAAGCATCCGGATGAAAATTTGTCAATTGAATTTTCCTTTGTATCCTTGGAACTTCACTTTAGAATGATTATATGCATTTAATTAAACTGAACAGTAATACATCACGCAAAAGCTAATGAAGATGTTGGAGCAGTATCACGTGAATTCATTTGCAATCTAGAAGTCATGAGAGATCAGATCGTACCAGCACAGCTAATGGTTCAGATGCTGCAACACCATTGCTGCCATCTGCCTCATAAATATCTCGAACGCCGCTGTTGTCGCATATATAAACAATAACACCTTTGTCCAACCTTATATCAGAAATGAGTTTAGTAGAATGAGATGCAGAGATGGGAATATAAGATAATATCATGAACTTTATGTGCCATGTAAAAACTAGAGATCTTACAGGAACAGTCTCCCATCTATTTTTCGAATAACAGAACTAGATACATCATACATAAAGCAACATCATAAACCATTTATATCCATAACCCGTGTAATTTGGAATGATGATGAAAAAAGAGAGAGATGTTAATATTGGTAGAAATATATTCAAAGATAATTGGCAAATTCTATAATAAGAAAGTTGAATAAATTAAAGCAAGAAGAAAGAGGAAGAGTCATTCAATTTATAGATCGATATCACTGTATGCGCATTGGAAGCATCACTGCATGGAATTTGGGAAATGTGTTCTGCAATAATTTTAAAGGGATCATCAAAATCAAGCATGTTTCTACTCATAGCACTGTCCTGGATGGAGCCTTTAGATGGAATTTCCACTATTTCTTTGAGCTTGAAGTGCTCGTACCTCTCTGTTGAGCTAGGAAGATCACAAGACACTTTGCTTATACTGTTATTACTAGATGAGAAAATTCTAAATGATGAAAAGAACAAACTTGGAAAAGAAAAATTAGATCAATAACACGCCAAATACGTTTGAGCTTTGTAGTATTCAGATTACAATCATACACTATAGAAATAATTGTTCTCAAACAGCTCCAGTTAGATGTGATGCACATACAAGAGAATCAATCAAAACTGGTTTCTTAATAAATTAAACTATTGTGTGAAAAAAAAGTGTCACGTCAACCTCTTAGAAAGGAATTTGTGATATGCAGAAGCTTACCAAATTTTCGCAATCTCAATTCCTTCTGGAAAAAGGCCACCACTGTTCCAGAGAGAAGCATATTAACAATAGCATTTACATGAGCAAGAGACTTTATCTTGCTATTTGAATACCTGTTATTTCGGAGATCCAGCACAAAGGCTTTCACGCCATTGCTCCTTAAAGTATCTATCGCATTCTTAATTTCCCCTGTAAAAAGGTAAAATGGAGAAAGACAATTATATATGCACAAAGCTAATGCACATTAATCTCTAATAATAAATAATTGATTGATTGATTTATGAATTTAGACAAGGTTGCAGAAAGATTGTCTATTACACAGACAACATTCATGCATCATTAAGACTTCGATGACCATCTAGAATTTCAACAGTCAAGAAAAGAAAACATGGAGAGCTATGCGTAATGCAATATAGTAAAGCTAGAATATATACAAATTCAAAGAAGTTTAGCACTTTCTAATATTTGAGACATTACTTCCAAAGGTACAGTGAATTGAGCACAAGATGCTGCTAATTTGAGTATTGATCCACTAAAAATTTGATTATGTTGATATTTGATTATTTTCTCTAAAACCATGCAATTCTTCGTGTGATTCCTTCAATTCAGTAATAGAATCATATCTCAAGGATCAAATATCTTGGCCAAGTACAATTTAACTAAAACTCGGACTACACCTGCGACACATTGTTATCATCAAGGCAGCATATCAAAGTAACCAATTGAACTATCATCACTACATTTTCAAACTCAAGCTCAAAATATTTTGTTTACTGCTACAATTTTAAAAGGTGACTAATCTGTAAAACATATGCTAGCCTACCTAAAATAGGAAGCACAAGCCACTACCTTCGATCGCACAATTTATGTGGCTAATAGTTGCAGATTGAAACTGCTAGATCAGTTCATTCAACAGCAATATGTACTAACCTGAAGCATTTTGATTAAAAGATGTCAGTTTGATATATCCAACCATGGATTTTTCTGTTCCTGATCTTGAAACTTCACAGAGTCTTGACTTAACTGGACTAAACTTCACTTTTTCACGCCTAGACATAATTCAAATATATCAACCACAGAGCATCTGTAGCATCTGGATAACTCAAATGTAATTGAATATGGATGAATCAATTAGATTTGATAATAACAATGCTACATAACTCTATAGATCAACAGACAACCATACTAAAATTACCTCAGGTCTACATTCTTAGTCTCAATTCCACTGCGAATGACTAATCTAACCACACTTCCTTCGGTTCCCCTGAATAATATATGCAGTGGAGAAATAAACTAGTCAATATTAGAAAACATATCTTGAAGTTTATTTTAGAATGTTACTTCTATTCAGCTTATTGCTTCTTTTCAACTTAAAGGCCAACTAAATCGAAAAAAGAATATTTAAATGAAAAGGCTATATTATCAATCCACTAGAGTAGGTCCATGCATTGGTTGGATCTTTTGAACGATAACATAAAGGCACTCAAATCTCAACACTAAAATTTAGATTTTTCTGCAATGTATCTGAGGGTTGACATTGTTCATTTGAAACAATAGAATATAAAATGCAAACATCAAAACAGATATTAATTCAACCTAATCAAGAAAACAAGGCATAAGGATAGTAATTCACATGCAATGTATCTGAACTAGGTTCCATGGATATGAGTATGCATATAATAGGTTGAATTACAATATTCTTCAAAACCAGTGTGCAACTAAAATGCTCTTTTTGTAGCACCATATATTACGTGAACATTAGATATTAGGGAGGTAATTCTTACTGTAAACGGTCAGCAGCATCATATATATCCATGACTTCTGTACTTTCACCATCAATTGTCAAGATAACATCTCCAGATAGAATGCCAGCTTTATTAGCAGGACCTCCTGGTGCCGAAGAGACGACAACAAGCCCAGAAGGTGTTCCATCAACAACTAAAGGGTAACCGATTGACAGCCCAACACCTGTGAGAGCACCTTGTGTGCCAGACTGCCTTCGTATTTACATATCTCATAAGTAAACATAATAAGTATGTAGTAAAGTAAAATTACTAAACATAGTAGTACCCATGGTTATGAATTCAAACTATAATATTGCGATGTCTAAGATGCAAAAGAATTCATACCCGCAAGCTCTTGAATTTCTCAGGTTCTAAGAATCGGGTGAAAGGATCATCCAAAGTTGAAAGCATTTTCTTTATTGCTTTGTCTGGAAAAAAAAATATAACAAAAATGGCTCTCACAACAGCTGAAACAAAATTTCACCCACATGACTGAAACACTCAGTTGTTATATCTTATGCAGTGGAAATATCATAAAGAATCAAAAGCTTGTTTGTCAAAAATTGAAAAGGTACAAGCAACACGTGTAATAGTTCATGTCTAGACTTGGTCTAAGACTTTATTGGAACCAAAGAAAGAAAAAAACATATTCACATGACATTATATGTTCATGAAGCTAAAGATGGTAATTCTGCTACAAACTATAGATAAAGACTGAGCAAAGTAAAGTACATGTTTCGTCTCTAGTAGACATTGGTTCATTACGAAGTGCAATTTCCCGATAGCGAAACCAACTTTGGCCATTGAAGGTTTTGTCAACATATGCACGATCCACTGCCCTCCATGCCTCAAGAAAAAGAAGATTTTCCTCAGTAAGTGCCACTACATTAAAGTAATATACAATGAGTATTAATAGATTCATCTTTGCAACATGCCAAGAAGATAAATGGCAATATATTGACCAAATACTCACATGCAGGTGCCTTATTGATGGTCACAGATAAAGATATGACAAGCATCGCACTGATGAGCAGGCGATTGAAAAAAATGGAGACACGGTACTTGAACTCCTCTTGCCAACCAAGACATTTTTGGATCTTGGCATGAAATCCTACAAGATTGCTAATTCTGACCGGCAATGGGACATACCAAGACACTTTTCTCTTGAGTCTCTGAGAAATCTGTAGAGAGGAGCTGAACAATAAAGATTCATCAGCTCTCCTAACAGCTGTAGAGCATTTTGTTCTTCTTTTCAAGCTATAGGATCCACATTGTAGTGGCCCACTAGAATGGCATATAGCAATAGTATAGGCTCGAAATTCCCACATAACCTGGTAGAAACATATATGAGATATAAAGCAGTATTGTCGGATAATAAGTATAAAGAAAATAAAAATTTAGATGCTCAGCTTATCGAAAGTAATTAGAGAGAAATGCTTAAAGCTCAGCGGCCTTTTTCCAATCTACCAAAGGAACATGAGGAATTTAGTTGATATTTATATTTTCTATAGCAGTTGTGACTATTTATTTCTGACAATTTTTCTCTTTTGTGAAAAAAAAGAATAAATTACGCTACGGTTTCCGGAAAACTAGAGTTTTTTTTAGCAAAAGCTACTAATCTTTATCGTTCGAGTAAAAGCTAATTCACGTAAATTGTTCTACAGTAACAAGAAACTTTAATTCTCTCAGTGAAAGTTACTAAAGTCTCTTTCAACCAAAAAGCCTTTTTTTTTGTGTTCATCTGCCTAATAATTTGTTATACAAGAACGGAAACACTCGAATTCTCACGCATGTGTTGTGACAGCTATATACGACTAAATTTTGACCAAAACTTGGAAAAATATAATTGAAATCGACTCAGATCCAGGATAAATAAGGATTTGAAGATAAATGCTTCACAAGAAAAGAAAAGGTTCAGTACACAAGCATCCTTGCGAGGGTTTCCAGAGAAAGGCTGCTGGTAGCTTCTAGAATTCCTGCCCGTCAGCGTGAACATTGACGGAAGACATCGAGAGTAGAGAGGGAAGCGAGAGAAAGCAACTTTGGCTTCCATCGACGGAGAGAACACAACTGAGACAAATAAACGAAGCGTCTCCTATCGTTCGCTTGCTCGGGGCGGCGAAGTGACCAGCTCTCGCCGCCTTCGAGACCGTAACCGAAGCTGTCGCTCGAAGGAGGAGAAAGGAAGAGGGGAGTGTGGCGAAGTTCTGACCGTAATCGTCGAAGATATCGGGATTGAATTTACGGGAAAATTTCAATTTTGCCCCTAGAATAGCGTTTATCAACCTTTTTCGCTTCTATTTTACCCACGCTTCACAATATATATATATATATATATATATATATATATATATATATATATATATATATATATATATATATATATATATATTGATTTGATCTCCTGCGTTTGTGCGTCGCGATCGAGAAATGAACGATAACTCCGCCCGACCCTCGCCGCATTGCACTGTGCGTCCGGCCACCTCCCCGCCGGGACCGGGTGCATTGGCGCACCTCGCCGATCCGGAAGGATCGGCCGGCCGGATGCGGCCGAAGCCGCCGCCAAATCCGCCATGGATTTGGCCGAATCGCGAGTAGCGATGAGCGACCTCGCCGTGATTGCCGGATGATCGCGCCGAATCCCGGCCGACGCACCGGTCGAGAAAGGAGCCTTGGCCGCGATCCTTTCTGATCGGTTTTGGGCGGATTGGCGCGATCCGGTGAATCGCGGTGGCGCGATCGCGCCTAGCGCGTCGCGATTCGTCGCGATTCGCGGCCGAATCGCGGCGGCCGATGAGGCGGCGGCTTCGCCGCAATCCGGCCGCGGCGATCCGTCGGCCCGGATCACGCCGCGAGGTGCGCTTCTAATCGCACCCGATCGCTCTCTCTATATATATATAATTTTGATATCTTGAGCGCTCATTATTATTCGTTCTTGTATGACGAATGAAAAATGTACAATAATCATGCTCGATGCCCGCTCAAACTCATCGATGGAAAGCCGGATTCCGGCCACGATCCTATCGGAATCCGACGGCGGTCCGACCGGAATTTGATCGGAAACGATCGCGATTGTGGTCGGTCGTCGATGAATTAGAGTCGTGGGCGGGGGAAATCACGGTGGAGAAAACACTTACATTTCTCATTCACTGTACAATCACAATTGATGGAACGGTGAAAAAATTTTCACACATGAGTCACGCAGCGAATGACGCTCAAGATATTCACGGTTCATGTGAACAGTGAAAATACGATTCATATGAGGGGAGCACATACTGAGCGCTCATTTTGAATGCCCAATATATCAAGACTAGGAACTCACCACTGTTTCCACAGATCTAGACAAACTACACATCAGCTACATTCAGAACATTTCCACTTAAATACCATAACTGACATTATCATAGGGGGAAATTTATCTACAGAAACAAATTTTCAAGATTTACACAACGAGGTAGAATCGATAAAAGCGTATAGCACAAAACCCAAATTAGTGAAATCGGTCTATCTAAAAAGCGCGAGGATAACATAAGCAGAAGAATCAGCCAAGTCAATTTCATAAATCTACCTAAAAGAAGTGATCTCATCAACCTCACTAGGGTACTAAATCAGAACCAACCCCGAAACTTTGAAATCGAAAATAAAGACTTACTGGCTAAAGTAGAAAAATTTCTAAAAACAATAGAATGTCAATTTAAAGAGTTACAAGAACAATTGAGTGATCTCCTTCTTAAATGAACAGACTGAATTTTGAAAATACATATTACGACGAAGCTCTAGAACACGCTCAAAAATACTCAAAGACCAACGAAGACGGATATAATAAGGTAGAAGTACAAGGAAAAGCAGACCAAATCCAAATACAACAAAATAATACAATAATAGCACTACTAACTTCATTACACCACAGAATTACAATACTTGAAACAAAAATCCTCAATATTGAAAGAAATACAGTAGAAGTCGGCAACATAAGAAATTGGAACCAATCTATTGAATCCCTTAGCAAAGACCTAGGAAAACTATCCACAGGAGGAATTATCAGAAGAAGGCCCTCCACATATTCATTCATAACATACCAAGAGAAAAAATGAATAGGACAGCTACCAATATTTTCTCTGGAACCTCTAGAACAATAGGAGGACGAAGATCCATGTCTGAAACCCCATCTAGTTTAACATGGCTGGATAATCTACAAAATAGTACAACGAATCAACACAGGATAGAAGAAGTCATAGACATAGATAGAACAATAGAAACATTCTCCAATGAACAATTAAATATCCTTAATCCTAGAAGATTGTATGGAAGAAACATATTATCCTTCACCAATTCGGTATACAGACACCATAGAATAGAAGCACTACATCTACCTGACGGAGGAGAAGAGAGACTTACACTCATGACGGAGGAAGCTGGGAGACAGTTGCTCCACAACCGACATAACTATATACACCTAGGATTGATAGTATTCAGAATTAGAGGACTAACCAGAATGAAAATCGGAGCAAAAGTACTATTAGTGTTGTACGACTCCAGATTTTCAGATGACAAAGAGAAGTCCATCATAGGACTAATCGAAGTAGACATGAATAATAATAGCGGAATTACATATATATGTCCGAACTTCAATATGACAATAAAAGACTTTGTCAAACATATCCGAATAATAGCACAAGGAAAAGGATATGGGAATTTCCAGGGTAAAAATATACAACTGGACATAGTATTTTTAGGGAAAACCATGAACTACATGAATAATCATTTCAAAATCCAAATAAATGGAATGTTAGAGGCCCTTAGTTCAAAAGGAACTAACTTTTTAAGACCCAGAGAATACAGCTCAGAAGAATTAGCCAGTTTAGAATGGAACTTAAAATTAGAAGAAGAAAGCCCAATTACAAAACCTACACAATCCATAATGTATAAAAACAGGCGAGGAGAATTGAGTATCAGGTTCACAGGATATCTAGCAAACACAGAAAATGAAGAAGACGAACATGAAATAGAAACAAACCTAATGAATAGGGAAGTAAGCCATTCGGAAATGATCAAAATATTGGGAAAGAAACACCTAGACAGAGTAAAAGAAAGACAAGAAACAAACTTAATGAATAGAGAAACAGGAGGTATATTCGATGACTTAGGAGGATATGTATACCAGCCTAATGTTAAAAACACCATGACAATGAGAGAAATAAAACAGTTAGAAATACAAGAAAGAAACAAAGGCATAATAAAAGCAAATGAAATATTAACAATGGATGAAGAAGGAAATATTTTGGTCCTAGAAAAATCAGTACATGAACAGATGAATTTTATGAATACTGAATCAACAGCAACATCCAGAATACCCACCTATCCAGAAAGTACGATGGGAACCCTAGATTATGGGCAAGGACATCCTCCTAGAAGAGCGGCCCCTCCATATACCAATAATAACCCGTTACTAAGAACATTAGGAAAAAGAAGGCCAACAGAACAAACCTATTTTGGAACCGGATCAGTATTATTAAACATAACGGAATGCGACCCACAATTATATGACACTTACTTAGAACAATGGATGGTCTCTGTACAAAGAGATTACTTGGCGAAACATGAAATAGATGTAGAAACGGGAGAAGCCATGCTAAGAATAGGTGAAAATTACCTAAGTAAACGACGGATCATCTTGGGAATCCTACAAAAAGAAATTCCCTTAGGAATTAGCAAAACTAGCAAGCAGGGGAAATAACATATTAAATTTTTGCTATGCAATTCATAGAATTCTCACGGCAAGAGATGCTAACACAGGTTTAGACATTAGGCAGAAAGAAGCAATGAGAGACTTAGAACAGATACAACTTTTTGATTGGGCCATGATCAAGAAGTTTTGCAATGATTTTCTACACTTAGCCTCTATATCGAAACTATTACAATATAGATGTAGGAGAAAGACTTTTAGTAAGCTACGGAGAATTAGGTAAAGAAATACACAAATCATGGATGAAATGCAAGTACCGTAAGAATATAACAATATAGATTGAATCGTACATAATTAATAAACTCAAAGAGAAATGTACCTACATCCAAATACAAAAACAACTTAAAAACCAACAATACGGATTCTGTAAACAAATCTACACCCCTCAACAATATGGAAATAACCCACAAAGAGAAAGAATAAGTCCCAAACCAAAAGGAAACCCAAGCAAACTTATTACGAGAAGAAGTAAAGCCAGAAAACCATACCTGAATAAAGAAAGGCACGTTAGAAAATTCAATCCAAAGAAGACATATTCTAACCTAATAACATGTTATGCTTGTAACCAACCTGGACACCTATCATCAGTATGCCCTAACAGAAAAAATCTGTTCACAAGAGAATCCACGTTAGTAGCCTGTACTAACGAAGACTTAGTAGAGGTACAATCAGATGTGTCAGATACATCCTCAATATATTACATGAATTCTGATGGTGACTTAGAAGAAATCCCACAACTATTCATTGGTAAATTCATTTTTGGAAAGCAGACTAAAGTAGACACCAAGCAAATTTTGAGATAGAAGAAATAGAATGGGACCAACCATACAAATTTGAAAATAACTACATGTTCAGACAAACCCCCATCCACTCGACATGTACCCACATCTGGGACTTAAAATCAGGGGCAGACCACATACCGTGCTCGGTCTGTGGATATTTCCCCTCTTTGGACAAGAGAGGAACCTGTAAGATCTGTAGACAACAATTATGCAACTATTGCTTATTTGAACAACATCATGTAAGTATACCTGAATCCTCAACTAGAAAAGGTACAATGAAAACAACATGTTAGAAACCAGAATATCGGTACTAGAAACAAGAATAAATATACTAGAAAGTGAAATAGAACTACTTAAGCAAGCCTTACAACACAGAGAATTCGAGGGATTTGAAGAAGAACAGGCAGACCTAGTAACTCAATCACAACCACCCGAAACAAACATGGTCTTTGTGAAAACTCCAAGTATGTGTAACACTGGAAAGTCTGTTGACTTGAGAATTCAGTGCATTTTAAACATACAGGGACACGAAATTAAGATTCAAGCTCTACTAGACACAGGAGCTACAAGTTCAACACTAGACTTAAAAGCAATACAAAATAAAATCCCTAAAGAGATAATTAAATATACATCTGAACCAATGATCAGTACCCAGTTCGATGGACAACACCTAGCCTGCCACACATTTATAAAAAATGCACATATCAGGGTATATAACAATTGTGGACAATATAGCAATGCTATACCAATACCACACATCTGGGTAAGACCCTTAAACCACCCAGACCTACAACTCATTCTAGGACTCCAGTTTCTCCTAGCTAAAGATAGAGCCCTATTTCTCTCACCAGACTACGTATTCCTATTATCAAATCCTATAATATCCCCAGTCCTATCTGAATATCCCTCCTCCTATAGGGCTCCTGAAAGAAAGTGTAGTTGCTCAAATAATAGCGAACAAAGTTGTAGCTGTAAAACAAAAGTTCAAAACCTAAATTTAGAAGATAATGAGGAAGATAAACCAGACAGTGATCTAGAATTGGAACTAGATTCAGATATAGATTCTGATATAGAAGAACCCCAACTAATAGACACAGCATACATACTAAAACAAATCAAAACTTCAGATGACTTAGAAGAAATAGTATCTAAATTAGAGAAGATAGAAATAATAGGAGAAGACCCTACAAAGTATTGGGAGAAAAACAACACACTATGCAAACTAAACATAATCAACCCTGACGTAACAATCAAAGCACAAGAACTCAAATATACAAATTGGGAAACTGACGAATGCAAACTACATATAAGGCAAATGCTTAAAATGAATGTCATAAGAAGATCCACATCGGACATAGAAGCCCCGCTTTTATAGTTAATAAAGCTCGGAACAAAAGAGAGGGCGATCGAGGATGGTTTTCAACTCTGAAGGGTTAAATGACAACTGTCATGATGACGGATATAAAATACCAGACAAAGAAGTCCTTATAAACAAAATACAAAACTCAGAGTGGTATTCAAAATTCGACATGAAGTCAGGATTCTGGCAGGTTAAGATGCATCCAGAATCCATAGAATGGACAGCATTCTCTTGCCCAGAAGGGCATTTTGAATGGTTAGTCATGCCATTCGGCATAAAAGTTGCACCCCAAATATTCCAGCGAAAGATGGACGAAATATTTAAGGATACAAAGATTTCACATGTGTCTACATAGATGACATACTAGTTTTCTCGAAGAATAAACAAGAACACATGGCCCACCTTCACATGGTATTTACCCTAATAGAAGCTAACGACCTAATCATTTCCAAGAAAAAACTACAACTTGCAACCAGACACATAGAGTTCCTAGGAGCTGAAATAGGACAAGGTACTATATCACTCCAGCCACACATATCAACAAAAATACTAAATTTTCCAGATAAAATAGAAAATACCAAAGATCTTCGAGCTTTCTTAGGACTATTAAATTATGCAAGACAATACATTAAAGACATTGGGAAAATTAAGCGGACCTCTTTATAACAAAACAAGCCCTAAAGGACAAAGACACTTTAACGACAAGACATTGAACTAATCAAGACCATAAAAGAAAAAGTTAAAAACCTACCAACACTCTCCTTACCCTTAGATACAGTTACCTAATCTTGAAGCAGATGATTGGAAACCGGATGGGAGGCGTCTACTAAGAAAACCAAACAAATATGAAAACAAAACTAAAGAAAAGCATGCGGATATGCCTCGTAAATTCCACGAGAAAGGACATCGACTTCACTAGACTATGAGATCTTGGTGTCATTTCTTGTCTCGAAGCCTTTTTATACATTCATATATAAAAGAAATAACCATAAAACAGTTGTGAAGCCATAGTAAAATACCATGAGCAAAGTAAGACAAAAAGAGAACACTCTCGGCAAAAGATGGATAAAATTCGCGGACCTGATCATTAACAAAGGAATAAGAATTCAATAGGAACACATTAAGGGAACTAATAATTCCCTTGCGGATACATTATCCGATTACTAACTTTGTTTCATCATTTTTTTTGGTAATAAAGTTTAACTTTTTCGTCGATTTATTGTTCGTATGCTAGATTAAGTTTTCCTAGCATAATATCATTTTTTTTATTGGCGAAAATCATATAAGAAAATTCTAGGATAGGCTTGTTTTTTTTTCCTAAGCTTTTCGTAATTCTGTATATCATTATGCATAGTAAACTTTTAAAATTGACTGTGATAATTAATTGGGTAAAACTAATTAATTGTTATATGGTATCAATCGATTTATAAGTCTACTTTTAGAATTATTAAGGTTGGAAAAAAAATTATCTGTTCGATTAAAATATCTAGAATTTTCTTGGGTCTATCTATACAACGTGCTACTAAATTGAACTACTGTGTCGACCCAAAGAAAGACACCTTAGGTATATTTAGTGTATTTTGTATTGGTAAACGTATATTTATGTTAAAAGTAATCGGCCCAAAGGAAGATTACTTTTATGTCAGATAGATGTTCAAGATAGCTTACAACTATTGAACTAATTTTTTTTTTGTTCTGATCATGCACAAAATATGTCGACCTAAAGGAAGACATATTATGTAGCAGATTAAAGTTGTTGTATGCTATGAACCAAAATATATAACTCATATAAAGTTTTATATTATGCGCACAATGGGTCGGCCCAAAGGAAAACACATTGTGTGGCCAATTAAAGTTTGAGTTATATTAGAGAATACCACTAATAAATTATATTTTAGTCCATAGATTAAAATAAAAGGTTGTATTTGGTATCTCATAAGGAGCCCATTCATATGCATTTAAAATTTTATTTTATTTGCATAATTTTATTATATATATTTATATGTTCTTGGCTTTAGTTAAATCGTGAGCTTAAATAAATTTTTTCTCTTTTAAATTTCAGTGCAATCTGTAACTGCCAGCATTAATAACATCCCAACATTAACTGGTTCAAATTTTGCTGAATGGAAAGAATACGTAATTGTAGTCTTAGGCTGCATGGACTTAGACTATGCATTGAGGAATGATCGTCCCTCACCTTTGACCAGTGCTAGCATTATAGAGCAGAAGGATGAATTTTAGCTGTGGGAGAAATCAAATCGCATGAGTCTAAGCATCATGAAGCTTTCCATACCGGCACAAATAAAGGGCTCAATCACAGAGAGAGAAGATGCTAGGAGTTTCCTTAACCAGCTGACAGACCGATTCACCTCAAATGAAAAGGTTAAGACTACCACACTTCTTACGAAGTTGGTAACCATGCGGTACAGTGGTAACGGAAACATAAGGGAGTACATTATGGAAATGTCCAATATATCAACAAGTTTGAAAGCACTAAAACTCGATATGTCTGAGAGTATGTTAGTGCATTTCGTCTTGATGTCTCTGCCTACACGGTTCACTCCTTTTAAGATATCTTATAATACTCAAAAGGAAAAGTGGACATTGAATGAACTTATTGCTCAATGCGTGCAAGAGGAGGGGAGACTGAAGATTGAGACATCTGAAAGTGCTCACTTAGCATCTGGTTCTCAAAGTATGAGCAAGAAGCGAAAGAGGATCAATAACAAAGGAAAAGGAAAGCAAACTGCAGATTCGGGAGGCAATGACCATAAGGAGCACAAGAAGCAGGATAAGGAATCCACTTGTTTTTTTTTGCAAAAAGAAAGGTCATATAAAGAAAGACTGCCTCAAGTACGCCAACTGGCGTATTAAGAAAGGTAAATTTCTCAACTTTATTAGTTCAGAAGTCAATTTAGCTATTGTACCCACTGACACTTTGTGGATAGATACTGGTGCTACTACTCACATAAGTGTCACTATGCAGAGTTGTCTCAGGAGCCGACTTCCGCTTGATGGTGAAAGATACATCTATACGGGGAATGGGAAGAATGTTGTAGTCAAGTCTATTGGAATTTTTAGGCTTCATTAAGAAATTGATGTCTATTTGGATTTAGAGAATACATTCATTGTACCGTCCTTCAGACGGAACTTAATTTCAATTTCTTGTTTGGACAAATCAGGTTATTCTTGTTCATTTGGAAATGGAATGTTTAGTATTTTTTACAATTCAATTTTGATTGGCAATGATTCCTTGGTTGATAAGCTTTATAAATTGAATACCTTTACTCCTACGATTGATAATGTAATAATGCATAGTATAAGTACGAAACGTAAATTGGCCGACGAGAATTCTTCTATGTTGTGACATAGACGTTTAGGACATATATCCAAACAACGCCTAGAAAGGTTAATGTCACATGGAATTCTTGATTCCCTTGACATGTCAGACTTTGATGTCTGCATAGAGTGTATTAAGGGGAAGACAACTAACAAAAGGAACAAAAGGACTAGCCGTTGTAGTGACATTTTAGAGCTAATACATACGGACATTTGTGGATCATTCCCTAAGTCATCTTGGAATGGACACACATATTTTTATTAGCTTCATAGATGACTATTCCAGATTTGGCTATTTGTACCTTATTCATGAGAAGTCACAATCTTTGGACATGTTTAAAATTTTTAAAGCCGAAGTTGAACTTCAACTAGGTAAGAAAATTAAAGTCGTCCGATCCGATTGTGGAGGAGAATATTATGGTCGATATGATGGATCAGGTGAACAACGTTCAAGACCTTTTGCAAATTACCTTGCTGAGTGTGGGATTGTGCCTCAGTATACCATGCCTGGTACACCCAGTCAGAATGGTGTCACTGAGCGTCGCAATCGAACCCTAAAAGATATGGTGAGAAGTATGATGACTTTCACTTCTCTACCAGAGTCTTTGTGGGGCGAGACACTCAAAACTACAGTCTACCTACTCAATAGAGTACCTAGTAAGATAGTAACTAAGACCCCATTCGAGATGTGGATGGGTAGGAAGCCTAGCATTAGACATTTACACGTCTGGAGTTGTCCAGCTGAGGCTAGGCCTTACAAGTCTAATGAAAAGAAACTGAACTCAAGAATTGTTAGCTGCAATTTTGTAGGTTACTCTGAGAGATCAAAGGGGTATAAATTTTATGATCTCTCTAATAGATCCTTCTTTGAAACGGGAAACGCCAAATTTATTGAGGACAGTGGGAGCGATAAAATCAGGGAGGTATCTTTTAAGGAAAACATTGGCGATCCTCTTATAGTCACTACTAGTGTGATCAGTAGTGGTATGGTTACCATACCACACATTATGGATATTGCACATCCAGTGAGCGTAGTGAACCAAGATATTCCCATAACAACTCCAATGCAATTGGAGGAGCCTACCACTGAAATTGAAGTATTACCTCATATTGATGAGCAAGTACTTCAACCACCTCAAACACAAGTGCCATTGAGGTGATCCACAAGGGAACGGAGAAGCACGAATTCTCGTGATTATGTTTATCTCCAAGAGCATGATTTTGATATAGGGTTGGAAAGTGATCCTACATCTTTCCAAAAAGTCAAACAATGCTCTAACCTTGAAAGGTGGATTAAAGCCATGCAAGAAGAGTTGAAGTCCATGGCAGACAATGACGTTTGAGAACTTGTCGAATTGCCTGAAGGTTCAAAACACATTGGTTGTAAATGGATATTTAAAATCAAGCGGGATTCGAAGGGCAATATTGAAAAGTATAAGGCTCGTCTTGTTGCCAAGGGATTCACTCAGAAGGAAAACATTGATTATAAGGAGACTTTCTCACCTGTCCTAAGGGTAATCATGACACTTGTAGCTCATTTTGATTTGGAGCTACATCAAATGAACGTAAAGACTGCATTCCTCAATGGAGACATAGAGGAGTCTATATATATGGTGCAACCGAAGAACCTTGAGTCCTTAGACTCAAAGCACTTAGTATGTAGATTAAAGAAGTCCATTTATAGTTTAAAATAGGCATCCCGTCAATGGTACCGGAAATTCGATCAAGTGGTTACCTCATTTGGATTTAGAGAAAACCCCGTTGATCAGTGCATCTATGTCAAGTTCAGTGGGAGCAAGTTTGTTATACTTGTTCTGTACGTGGACGATATATTGAAGATCTTGGTGAAGCATCTTTTGTTCTAGGCATTCAGATCTGTCGTGATCGTTCAAGAGCCATTCTTGGACTTTCACAACAGGCCTATATTGAGAAGGTGCTTATAAGGTATGACATGCAAAATTGTACACCTGGTGACACACTTGTGTCAAGAGGTGATAAGTTCAGTTTACAGCAGTGTCCACGATTTGAACTTGAAATAAAGGAGATGGAACAATTCCCATATGCATCAGCAGTGGGAAGTCTCATGTATACACAAGTTTGCACTCGACCAGATATAGCATTTATACTTGCGATGTTAGGCAGATATGTTAATAACCCAGGACCATCACACTGGAAAGCAATTAAAAGAGTGATGCGGTATTTGCAAAGAACTAAAAGACACATGCTCACGTATCGGAGATCAGATCACCTGGAGGTGATTGGTTATTCAGACTCCGATTTCGCTGGATGCTTAGATAGCAGGAGGTCCACTTCAGACTATATTTTCATGCTCACTGGAGGGGCTATATCTTGGAAGAGCGTCAAGCAGACGCTAATAGCCACTTCTACTATGGAGGCAGAATTGGTAGCATACTATGAAGCATCAAATCACAGGATTTGGCTGCGGAACTTCATCACAGCATTGCATATCGTTGATTGCATTGACAGACCACTGAGGATCTAATATGATAATAAAGTCGCAGAACTTTATGCCAAGAATAATCATGACATCGACATCAAGTTTCTGGCGGTTAAAGAAAGAGTTCAGAGTCATCAGATTATGGTAGAGCATATCAGCACAGATTCTATGTTGGCCGATCCACTCACCAAAGGCTTGGTGCCTAAGGTGTTTCATATGGGAGTTCTTCTTATGGGAGAAGAACTCATCTAGTGGGAGTCTGTATTTATTTTATTTCTCTATGTTAATAAAGACAAACATTTTTATTTTGATTATTGTACGTACTTAAAGTTCAAAATATTAATGGGAATTCATATGTTTGTTTGACACTCTGAATAAGATATCATGATTTACTACTGCTATTTAGCATTTAGTGTTTGTAAATATGATACAGATTTCTTTTGGAATCATAAAGTTTGGATCATGATTTGCTATTGCAGTTTAGCATAAGGTATTTGCAAATATGATCAGATTCTTTTGAGTCACTTTGGACCAGTTGGAAATTGACATATACTGATCACATTTCATGTAATTTCCACTCTATACATCCGCATCTTGATATATGTCGTTAATAACATTGGTATTGTGATTATTGTTGGGGCTTGTTACGATCATATACAGTAGCTATGACCTCTTTAGTCATATACCAATGAAGTTAATGAACCAGATTGTTTATAGGGGTATCTTGTACCCATAAAGTTTGATATCAACTAAAGTTTTGCTTGTATTTAACATACAACTCACATATAGTCCAAGTGGGAGATTGTTGGATATTATCTCTATTAGGTGGGCTTATATGTAAGTTGCACATGTAAATACAATCTGAGCCCTTAAAGTGATCTGATTTATGTTTATTGGGTTTCGGATTATTGGATGCGGGTTCAATGTTTAGAATCCTTTAGACCAATCTGTTATTATTTATGGGCTGATAACAAATTGGATTTCTATATAAAGGAGAGGTCCCCAATGGTTTAGGTGATCTATCTTGACCTAGTTTCTTGTTCCCCATTAACAAGAAATTTTACGACGCCGTCAATCCTAAGCCCCTTGGAAGATCCTCCTTCTTCTTTCCGCTGCATCTTCTTCCACAGGGATCAAGCCGACGACGCTACGACAAGGACGATGGCTCTTCAATCAGGTTCCTTGTCATTCAGTTTATTTTATTCTTGTTATGCCATAATTCGATGAAATAATAGATCCATGCTCGCATACATTGTGTTTTCTCTTCGAGTTCTTATTTTGTTTCTAGAATTCATACGGTTAGGAGAAAATGCAGTGTTGTATCAATTGGTATCGGAGCTAGGTTCCATGTTAAGCTATGAATCTCGAACGAAAAAGGGGAGCTCCCATGTCTGGATCAAGAGAACTACATTAAGTCCTGGTGGGTTAAGGATCGAATGTCAAGCGGAGGAAGTCCTTCGAGGACATATAGGCTTGAGGGGGCTCATTATGGTCCTTCGTTTGAGAGGGGGATTGTTGGAGTATGAAGAATACAATCAAAATCCCACATTGACAAAACATGGAAAAGATCATGTGCTTATAAGATCAAAAGATATCTCAATTGGTATAAGACCTTTTAGATGAAGCCCAAAAACAAAACCATGAGGGCTTAGACCCAAAGTGGACAATATCATACCATAGTGGAGATATATATGAGATCTTATAAAGCACTTACACTAAATGTTATTGATCGCACCGACCATCATACACAATGCTATCAAAAGGGTAACAGGCTTAACGCATATCAACTTTACTTACAATCCGAAACAACATCCAGTAGCTAAGTTTACTTATAACCCAATCGTTCCGAATATATACAAAGCTTCGTGACAAAACGAGCTCCTAGAAAACTTGTAACCTTGAGTAACAAATGGAGCAGGTCCTTTGGATTCCTCAAATTTACTTGAACTTTGGTCTCTTAGATGGTGGCATTCTTTTTGGGGCACTTCTTTCCGGAATGCGAGACTTCCCAAGAACTTTCACTTTCCTCCTCCGATTCTCCTCTTCGCTGTCCGACTCATCGCCCTTCTCTTTGTCAGCCTTGCTCGCCTCCCTCTCTAGCTCCTCCCATGTCTTTCCTTTCTCCTCCTCTGAGTCCTCACTGGATTCCTCCTCATCCTCATCCTCATCAGATTTTGTCAATGACTCACTGTCGCTGTCATCGCCGTCTTCAGAAGCGGACTCTGGCTCGACGTCAGATGGCTCGTACCCTTTGTCTGATTCCTCGGTGTTGTCGGAATCCGACTCACTAGCCTCCATGTTCAAAAACTCCCATCCGCCATCCTCAATAAACTTCTCAGGGTCGTCAGTTATAGTTTTCAGAATTGGGCGCCAATTCAGATTCAGCCTACTCTCATAATACTTCAAATCAGTCATGTCAAGCCATTCCTTGATTCCTTCGAGAGATGAAGACGGAATCGAATCTATGCGCAACACATCCCTTTTGAAATCCTTGAACACGATGGCCATGTCAAAATTCTTCTGCCCAAACCCAATCCTTTCGAGATTAACAATCTCAATCTCGCCCAAGGTAACCACCAAGAAGGGCATCTCAATGAGCTCAACCAAACAACTTGAGGTCGGAACAATGAAAGTTGACGACTTGTGAGGAACTCCATAGAATCCAAGCTCCCTCAATGGCATATCAAACTCCAAATCGAAACCTTTAAACTGTGGCTGTGCCCAGATGTCATTTACCTTGTTCACAAAGCTCTGAAACTCCATATTTATCCTATTCTTTCTATCCCTCTCTCTTTGCTCTTCGTCAATCTCATCGGGATCGAGAGCCGATCTTCTCCCACCACCCAAAGTCTGCACAACATCCATAACTTCAACATAGAACTGAATATCTTTGGTCTTCTTGTTGCCTACCATGATATGATTGTGAAGGTGGAAGTGCAACAGAGTAATCATCTCCTTTTCTGCAGGCTGGAAGAAGGCATGCTTTATGTTTGCAAACATTACATCGGCTCGCTCATCAGGTTTCGGTGTAGCATAGCGGAAGCCATTAACATGAGCCTCCAAACTGCCAGTGAGCTTTCTTCCACGGCCACTGAATGCAGGACGAATCCACAAGTCTGGTAACTTGATCAGTTTCATCCGATTTCCAGCGGGCTGCAGCCTCTCCTGGGAAACCAAAGTGGCCCTTTCAGCTCTCTCTGACTCCCTTGATGTAACATGCCTTCGGAGGGTCTTGATTTGTTGAACCACTTCACTTATATGCCTGGAATCCTTGGACCTAAAAGTGATCTCTTTTAAGTAGATCGAGCCTTGAAACTTGAGTGTGTTAGCATCATGGGGGTTGAATGGTGTACCAGGCACATAAAATATAACACGGATGGTGCAAGTTCCATGGTCCTGATGGGAGGTCACGCTCTTTACAGTAGAAACATGGAAGGGTACCATGCTTCCATAGATTGGTAAGAGCACAGCCTCGTTCTTCTGATCGACTTGTATGGCGAGTTGTTTAGCAAAGGGTATATCGTTAACATTTTTGTAAGCAATCAGCTCACTGGATGTTTTGATGGGACCTCGACCTTCTCCAGCAGCAGATACACTGCCAGCAAGCCTCCTGGCAGTCTCCTCGTTCTTTTGTCGAGCAAGCTCTGCTTGATGCTGTTTCCTCAACTCTTCTTTCGACATCTCCTGGTTGTCCAATCTCAGTGTTGCTTTGGAGGAGAGCGCCCCTGTGTTATTCAAATCAGATCTTACTCTAGGAGGCTCTTCATCCTCTTCCTCGCTGAAAGAGTAAGCAACATCCTTAACTTCTTTGGAGCAGCCTGCAGTCAAGACCTCAGGAGATTTCTTGCCAACTATAACAGTATCAGCCAGCAACAAAGAGTATTTTTCAGTCTTCGGATTGTTAGTCTGTGCCTGGAGATTCTGGAAACCAAGAGAGACATTGAAAACCATCCCGGATTTCAATACCCAGTCATTTTTGGAATTTAGACTCAGCCCAGATTCACGGAACTCAAGACCTATCCCTGTTCCAGCAAATTTGGTGAGGTTTGGAAGAAGTCCTGGTGCTTCCTTCTGAATGACAGAAAGAGCAGCTTGATATGCAGCTCCCACAATGTTTCCAGGCTTTAAAGCTCCTATTGCAGCATCGTGAGCTTTAAGAAGCACCTCGTAGGCCTTCCTCTGTGTCCCAATTGCATCGATCAAAAATGTTCTTGCAATATTCGAGCAGTAGCCATTACACCGTGAGCCAATTGCACAAATGATCACACTAGTCGAATTGTAGTATAGATCATCATCATTGCTGGCTGCACTGGGTCTGAGATCAAACTGTCCTCCACTTTGGAAGATAGGAGGATAGCATATATCCACATCTTCTGCCTTCAATTCAACCTTGAATCTTGCAGGATTAAGTACTGCCTTTTCTGCATCATCCATCAATGAAGAATGGGAAACTTTCTTTTCCTCATCAATTACTCGCTCAAGCTTGGGAACCACAAAATTTTTCATCACTGATGAGGTTAAATATGCAGCTTCCCTGATGCACATAAGCTCTGTGACATCCTTGACTGAAAACAATTCAGAGAACCCATTTGTAACATCAGTAAGTTGTAAGTTTGAGTTGCCAAGCTTCTCAGACCAAGTCTCCAGAAGCTTCCCTTCAGGTGCCTCCTTTGAGATGTATCCAACAATGGGAGACTCGGATTTTGACTGTATGTGGATAGAACCTATGATCTCCTCCATCAGGGATGCCCCATCATTATCCTTTCCCTTAACATGTATAATGAGATCAACTCCAACAGTCTCATGGGCAGATTTTATTGTGGTTTCAAGCAGTTTAGCCTTCTTCTGACTACATAAGAAATGAATATGCTTGTTCATGAAAACCATGATGGTCTCTGGAAACTCATAACCAAGTAACCAGATATTCAAAGCTGAGGACTTGAGGTACCGAAGATCTTCAGAAGTAGGTGGTGTAGCAATTGCAACAGCATCTGTAAAACCCCATAGATCAGATTTATGGTCACTCCAACAAGTGTAAAATCTCTTGAGGCGTTTCCTGAAGTTATCAAGATTGATTGTATAGGCACTAGCAGCTGAGGCTGGTGGTTTTGCAACTCCATTTTGATGGTTCACCATCAGAAGTCATCAAATGGAATTCAAAGGGCGAGGATGGCAAGAGGGCAAACAGTCTAAAAAAAGGAATAACAAAAAAAAAACAATGTAAACATCTGAAATTTGAGAAGTAATTAAAAATTGCATACAAGGTACAAAATTAACTAGGACAAACAAACTTATTGAGCAAATGGAATAGCAACAAAAAAAAATTGTTTACTCCAACATGATTTCATAGCAATGATCTAAATAATAGGAGCAGAACAAAATGTAAAATATAACATTTTAAACCATGAAAAAAATTAAAATAATCCAGCCATTACCTATTTTGAAACCTTTGTTGCATAGGAAGGTATGCAAACTAGAACATACACAAATTAATAAAAATAGGAACAATGAAATTAAGATAACAAGAAAGAATTGTTAGCTAGAAAACAGATATATCAATCCTATTGTGCTTGTGCAACAATTAGACATCAAGTGAGTATCGAGTGTTGGGCCCTCCCTCTTTTTTGTGTTGCTCAAATTTACAGATTGTAACTCACCAGTGCATCTAGTATGTTTCTGTCTTCTACATGATTTTCAAAACTACCACTTGAGCCTTCTAAGCGGTCACATGGTGGATTTTAAATGAGACAGAATATTGATCTCATATGACCGTCAGCATATCATATGCAGACTACGTATGTTGTTTAAAAATCCTCTATTCAGTTCATTACACTAATTAAACTTAAACAAAGTTGAATTAAACCCCTAAGCTACCATATTTAGTAGCTTTTAACATGTAGCTTTCAACTGCACAGTTTTTGAAAGCTTGGTCTTCTACTCTCCAATCCTATGTATTCATTCACTCTGAAGCATTGACGGAAATGAAATCCTATATACTCATTTCATTCTCTGAAACATGGAAGGAAATGAAATCATGTACCCCCATTTCACTCTTTGAAGCATTGAAGGAAACAAAATCCTATGTACTCCTATGTAAGTTTTCTACACAACGAAGCATACTTTTTGTTACGTTAAATATCCAGACAATACCAAACAAACAAACGCAACTACTGAACGTTAACAATCTGTGTTAATTAACTATAGCAATAAGCTCACTTGTATAGATAGCAGGCATCACAAGATCAAACGTTCATTGTACTGGCATAAAGTATAGCAGTAAAGACCTCAAGCAGTCTACGGAAGTAGAAAAACCTCCAAATCCGGAATCCAAAGATCAGAAAGAAAAAAACTGATAAAATAGTTGCAAAACGCTCTAGGGGTCGCAAGAAATCTTTTAAAAAAATATATAAAATAAAATAAAATTGCACAGTGAATCAAAACCTAATCGGAAAAAACCATCAAATATTGAAGGAAATAACTGGTAAAAAGACGAGGATCGACCGTACAAAGCATCCGACGAAACCCGAGAGCTGGTAAAGGCCTGAAAGCGAACTAACAAGCCAATTTTTTCCTCTCGAGACGCAGGAAATCTTCGAAGAAAAACAAGGAAAGCAGGGAACCACGTCGCGATGAAGGCAAAGATTTAGCTTCCCTCGCAAGATCGAAACTCAAAGCGAGCAACCGGCGCAGCGAGCAGCAATCGCAACTGGGCGAAGGGGAAACCGCCTCCTCTCTTATACCACCAACAGCTTCAAACTTTTGCTTTACCCAAACCATACCTACCCACTGAAATACCCAACAATTCTTTGTGATTCTGTCTCGGTCCCACAAAACTCTAGCTTATCCGGACGGCCATTGGGACTACGTGCACTCAGGCAGACGGTACGAGCGAAAACGTGGATTCTACTGCCATGCCATATGCAATATATTTTATTCAAAATAAAAGTCTTTAAGAAATTAGAGGCATGCAAACTAATTTCGAAAGACTTTCAAAATTAGTGGCATTTTTAAAAAATGGAAAATAAATAAATAAATTATTATTTAATATAAGGAAGAATATGCTAAAAACTACAAGCCCACTATTTCAGGACGAGATTAAAAAATTTTCATTTCATTTCAAGCTCATGTGGACGATTCAAGCACATGAAGAGATTTGTAAAAATAAAAATATTAAAATGAAGGTGTGAAATGAATAAATAAAAAAAATATTAGAACGAAAATTCTTAAAAAATATATATTTAAAATGTTATCAAATAGATGCTTCACAATGTAAATCTATTAAAAATATACAAATCAAATGAAAAAAAAATAAAAAAAATAATTATCAACGATGAATAATAAAATTTATTAAATATAAATAATGATATAATAGAAAATAAAATATAATAATATAAAAAGATTCATATGATCAATTTTATCTAGTGAAATAAAATTTCATTATTGTGTTGTATTATTTTAAAATATATATACAAAAGATATATAGTGAAAAATATTATGTTATATAATTTATCCATGAACACCTCTATTATCTATCGTTCATCAGGTGCGCATTATAATTCAATTCTTAAATCCTAAAAAATCGGATGATAAAATATAATATTTCTAAATATATAATACTTTCTTTTAATTTAATTTTTTTTTACTCTTAAAAAACACAGAATTTTAAAATTAAGAAAAGATGGAATAATTTTTCTAACAATATTAATATTGTTATGCAAATTGAATCTCCAGAAAACAATGATTTTCTATCTCAACCAGCTCAATAATGACAAAAGGTCCACCAGTTGAATTTGAAAGGCAGGCAAGATGACAAAAAGTAGAAGAAAAATAATTTCACAGAAAACTATGATTTCCTATCTCAACGAGAATATTTGTTTTACAGAATCAGCATAGCATTAACTGAAAGATTCAAAATCTACGAGCATCTCATGAAGTAAACACAATTACTTTGCAGATTATATGAACAATCTCAAGCCTCGAGCATACAATTGCTTCTCACACGCACAAATCTATTTGGTATTTGATATGTTGTTGTCGTCGTCCTCGTCCTCATCATTGTTACAAACATTCTCTTTTTCAAGTCAAACCTTCAACTAGAAACTAGGGGGGAAACAATTTGAAATGGACTTTTGGTGTTAGTTTAGGACTAATACCTTCAATTATGCGGGCAACACAAGAAATGAATGCAATGAATAAGCATCTGTTCCCAACTCAAGGAACTGACAATGGAGCTGTAAAAAGAGTTGCCATCCATTATCATGATATGTATAGGAAATAGGACTACATAATTTTAGAGAAATAAGATCCAACATACTTATCCTCAGAGTCGCTCGAATCACTGTAGACAAACAAGAAAAGGAAAGCATGAGAATTAGAGAAAAGATATATTTAATCGAGCATAATATGATTAGAACCATACGAATATAACTATGTAACTAAATTTGTTGGGTAATCATCCCAACTTATATTTATATCCACCAATTATCAGATATGACAGTCCTCTCAATCCCCGATGAAGCTAAGTTTGTTGAATGGTTGAAATAGCTTATATTTGCGACCCAAGTTGATCTGATAAGAGAAAATCAAGTTGTTTTTATGATGCACAGATGGGGTCTGCATTTACTAGCCATACAAATACAGTTTGCAGAACTACACCATTCTCCAAAACATAATCGTATAATAGAAACATGAGGGATAGAACTAATTGGAACTTGGAATCATAAACAAAACTTCGAGAGAGAGTATCGATGTCAAAATTAGTACTAAAGAAAGAAACTAAAGGATAGGTTTGGTAGATGTTAGAAGCAGCACCTGAATAGACAGTTTCACTTATAGCTGTGTTTCAAATAAAAGGCTTCTACAAGAATCAGTTGTCTGGCCCTTATGTAATACAGTTTACCTAGACTAGAAGTCTAGAATCTTACCTAAAATGGACATTGGAGATATCAAATTATTGAACAAAATTATCATCTTAAGGAATAATACTCATCGACTAAGCTTGATTCAACTGTACATGGAAATGATGACAAGACTTGAGAGGTTTCATAATAGTTTTCAACCTCCAATTGATACACTCCCATTGAAAACATGTTGCTATTTGTACTTAGGTGAGAATATCCTATGCAGACAGCGAGATCTTTCACAATCATTGGTGCAATTAGGGTGCTGGTGCTAACTCTAAACTATAATTTGGCTAAATTTGCTATTCTAGTATAATGAGCAAAACTCGTAGATAATTTTGCTTGTTACCGTACAGTGCAATCTGAATCTATTACTAGTGCCAAGTAACCGAAGCAAATGATTCAGCGAAAGCACAAAGAGAGATTTTTCTTTGCTACTCACTCAAGTGACTAAATAAACAAACATGATATCGAGATGAAATTAACACCAGTTATGATGAATAGCTAAATTGAATTGCCCGATACTGAATGAAGAACAAAGTCAACTAAATTTCTCTTCACACAAATCAGCAACTAATCATTTAACCGTAACGTATTTGATGATGACAGAACAAGCTGGAGCATCTGATGCCACAGAATTTGATCAACAAGTTTTGTGAATCAAAATATTAACAACTGACCTTGGCTCGAATTCCAGCACCTCTACAAGGTTGTTGCCGATGCGATCATTCCACTGAACTTTTCTCCTCGATCGCTGCTCCCCATTGGCCGAGATGCCTACATTCATAGCCGGCACCATAAACATGGTCGTCTCCCCCTCCTCCGCCTCCTCCTTCCTCGAATCAGAAAAATTCTCTTCTGTGGAACAGTTGCGGTCCAACTCCATCCGTATTCTCCCAACGGCGAGTTTTCTAACCCAATCGATCTAGCGGCGTAACAATAATCGCAATATTCCAAAAGAAATCAGCTATTTCGCCCCAAACAAACATCTTCCTCCGATCCTGAAACCCTAGACGAAACAAAATCAGAAACTACGATGTCTGTGCAAAAAGGCAGAAATTTTTAAAACCAAAATTGGCAACAATTTCATCTCCAAACCATTTAAAACTCGATCGGTCAACAAACCGGCAGAACAAACCCAGACGAGTTAAAATTACAAGTCAAAGATCCAAACTTTGAGAATGTGGAAGGGGTTACAACTTACGAAACGATTGGAGAAATTGCGGCTGGAAATAGAATGAGAAGAGACAATAATCCGGGATCGAAGGATGCCAAGCCCGAGGCTTCGATTCGTCGCCGTGGAAATTGTTCGGAGGAGGACCGCGGGTGATGGGGAAGGAGAGAGAGAGAGGAGGGGGAGGAGGAGAGAGAGAGAGAGAGGCGGGAAGTGGACTTCCAGCTCGATGGTCGCCTTTTATTGCTTGGTGCGATTCGCTATCGTGCACCGAAGGAAGCCACTCCCGCTCCCTAGCGATGTAGCAGACGTTACGTGTTCCGAGGTAAATATCAGCGCTACGGTGAGGACTTGGAATTGTGTGTTTCAAGCGTTCGTTGTCGAGTAAAACCGTTACGCTCTTAAATGTGAGGGCATTTTTGTTCTAACGGGCCTAGTCAAAGAATTTTTCTAAGGCCCACCGTACAATATCTATTTCTAAACACATCAAATTTTTAGAATATTCTTTCAAAAATATTATTTTATATAATTCATCTATAGTATTCATAAATATATTCATTATTTATTATCCAATTAAATATGCATTATAACTTAATATCTGAACCCTACAAGATAATGGATAATATAGATATTCATCGTAACTCATAGTATAGAATAATATTTATATTCTTTCAATTTTAAATTTAAATAAAAAATAATTTTTTTAATTTAAATTTAATTAAATTGAATCGAATTGAATGATAAAAAAAAATTAATTATTTAATTAATGAGTTTCATAAAAAAACTATTAATGATTCTAACAAGTTTAATATTTTAAAAAATTTATGTCAAATCTCTTAAATTTATTCATATTTTTATTATCAATTTTTTATTTTTAAGATTGTTAATTATTTTTATATGAAAATGTTGGATAAAATAATTAATTTTATGTCATTTTTTTATTGGTGCAATCGACCCAGGTCACGATTGACCACACTCGAGTTTGACTCGAGCGATGTTTTGATGTTCGACAAAAACATATGACAATGTGATTATCATGGTAAAGTCCAAGTCATAGGTACTTGACATGAAAAGTTCAAGTGGGGCACTTGGCATTGGGAAAGTCCAAGTCTTGAGTATTTGGCATGTAAAGTTCAAGCTTGAGTCTTGGCAATTGGAAAGTCCAAGGGGAATAGTGGTGGCGTAAAGTCTAAGGATGAAGTCTTGGCGGCATAAGTCCAATGGTTGGCGACGTAAAGTCCAAGCGGGAGTCTTGGTAGAGTAAGTCCAATGTGTCTTGGCGGTGTAGACACCGTTAGTATGACAATAGATGATGGAAGTACCTGAAGACTAGCGTATGGATGAACAAGTCATGGATGACTTGGAGGGATCCAATAGGCGCGAGGCTGACGGAGGTGGCTAGAAGGCTTAGGTCTAAGCTACGGGTGGTCTATCAAGTATGGGGGTACCATACTTGGAGTAAAACCTCATGTTTGAGGTGTATCAGTTGACTGAGACTATGGTCAGTCGACTGATGGGAGTCAACTAGGGTTTGACTATAGAAAGTACCCTGGCAATCGACTGCCAGAGTTGGACAGCCGACTGCTGGCCTGAGCAATCGATTGATCTGGAGATCAGTTGACTGATGGTCGAGATTTCGGGCACATAATGTTTCCGAGTCGATTGTTAGGGTTTGACAGTCGAGTGATGACCCGATCAGTTGACTGATGGTCTATCCGTTGGAACTTATCTAACGTGGCACATGTCGTTGTCTCACAATGGCTACAGGGGCAGTCGACTGATGACCCCGATCAGTCGACTGCTAGGCAAAATTCAACCTGAATGTAGGTTATAAAGGCAGCTCGGAAGGAGGGATTTTGGCATGATTTGCTTGGGCGATTTGGAGTGATTTGCTGGTGCAAATCAGGGTCTTCAAGGTTAGTCTAAGGCGATCAACAAGCAAACATTCCAAAGTAATTATTGTAAAGTGTTCTTTACGTTGTTTTGTATATTCATCTCATTTTTGCTTGTATTTGTTTCTTATTGTTGTAAGACTATTTGTACGATGTTTCTCCACCTCCGAATTATTCCGAGAAGGAGCTATTATTATAGTGGTGTGTGATTGACATCGCTAGGGCTCTTACAAGCCCAATCCATGGAGCAGGAATCATTCGGTTCCGAACCACGTTACATCTTGTGTTGTGATTGTACTTGCATTTATTTTCATTGTATATTTTGTATTTCCGCTGCGTATTAACGTTTTGTAGCAAGCACGCTTGAATTCCTCCATTGATAAGCGACAACGCTATTCACCCCCCCTATAACGGTCATGAAGGTCCCTACAATTGGTATCAGAACGGGTCGCTCTTCACCGACTTCACATCCGAGGGAGCACGCTATAGGGAAGAAGATGGAATTTCAAGAGACTTTGGAATGGGACATCAACACACCGGTCCCGTACGCGCTTTATGGACAATAAGGATTCAATTCATGGAAGAGAAGAATTGAAGACTTTATCATGATGAGAAATTTTGAAGAATAGTCTATTTTGATGGAGGAATTTAACTATCCAAGAGGACCAAAGGGAGACTTCCTCAAGATGAAGAGATGAACCGATGAGCAACTCTAAGGGTTTGATAAAAATAAGAAGGTAATAAATTTATTTATTGATTTAATACCTAATATTATTGTGTCTAGTTTAGGGGACTACATGGATGCCAAGGAACTATGGAACCAAGTGATAAGATTCCATGAAGACCTATCACCGGCTCAAGAAGAGGAGGCGGAAGAAGAAAGCTCTTCCTCACAAGAAAGTGAGGATTCGGAGGTTGATAAGGAATCAACATCCGGATCTGGATCGAAAGAGGAAGAAAAGGTGAAAGAAGCCTCCACCTCTAGGATTGAGGAGGAGGAGATTAGATCTCCGGGTCAAGGGCAAGAGCAAGAAAAGTCATCTACTTCGGGGAGAAGTGATGTACAAACTCAAGAGACCCTCACCACCACCCTAGGTAACTCAAACACTTTAATTCAAAATAAAATCCATATTATGTGTTTTTAGTGTAGGGAGTGTGGGCATTACAAGAGTAAGTGTCCTAAAAGAGTTAAGAAGACTCCACCAACACCAAAAGTCAATGAAAAGACTAATGAAGCCGAAGTCCCCACCAAGAAGAGCAAGGAGCACGTGGTGTCCTTCAAATGTCGACAACCGGGACACTATCGGAGTCAATGTCCAAAGGGGAAGAAGAAGATTCAAGAAGGAGCATCACAAGTAGGGGGAGCTAAGGCAAACCCTAAGGTATATTTTAATAATGCACCTTCAACTTATGTTAAAAAGCATGCTAGGAGTTATGTTAATAATCTTGCTATTTCTCATGAACAAAAGCATGCTAGTAGAAATAGATTTTATTGTTTAGGTGCTAAGAGTGTCAACCTTAGGAATAAGGAGAAATTTGGGACTAATGTCCCTAAAACAATTTTACCTAAGGACAAATCTAGATCGAATAATTCTAGACCTATCCTTCCTAGGGAGACCATTAAGAAGATAGAGGACCACCTAGGTTTTAATCCTAAATGGACTAGGCATATGTCTAGGAAAAATAATGTTCAAAAAATAGATGAAAAATCAAAAATTGGGCTATTGGAGCTAGAAAATCAAGTCTTGAGGTCAAGGCTTGAGAAATTAGAGAAGACCCTTAAGAAAATACAAAATCAATTTCAAGGGTCAAGTGATCAAAAATCTAGGTCTAGGAGTCAAAGTCAAAGGCCTAGGAAACAAGAACCATCAAAGGGCAAGAAAGGTTTAGGTCACAAACCTAAGCCCAAGGAGGCATATCATAGTGTTTCATTCGATTATGGAACATAAACTAGGTCTAGGAAAACCAAGGTTACTAGAGAAGTCATCCCTAAGGATAACCAAGGTAGGTGCCTAGTAGCTAGGGTTTCAAGGAAACCTAAGGAAGTCACTAAGAAGGTTATAAAGGGAGTTACCCTTAGAGTTAACCTAGGCAAGACTCAAATAACCAAGGCTTCCAAGCATAGAAGGGTCATTAGGATAGTATCTAGGGAAGTTATCTCTAGTGCATACCTAGTTAACCCAAGGAGCTCCAATAGGTATTGGGTTCCTAGGAGTGTGATCGATTCACGCTAGATGGGTTTAGGTGTGTCAACTTTAAATGGATGGGTAATTAACCTAACCATGGTAAAGGTGACACTTTAGGTTATTTTCAAGGTTATGAATATCTTAGAAATAGGTTTGAGTGTTAAATCCTAAAAGAGTTTAGGATGTGCTAATATATTTTTGGGATTATGAAAAATCAATCAAATTGACACAATTTAGGTTTAGAGGTTGAGGTGTGTCATTTTGGATTTTGGCACACTTTGGGGATAATTGACAATATGGCAAAATAAATTTAATTCTAATAAATGACAATAAATACTAAAATTTAGGTATTATATACCTCTATATTTTATTTGTCATGCTTTAATTGTCATATAACATGTCATAACATCATATCTATTTTTAATTATATAATATATCATGATCATGCTTAGGATTTCTTTTAATATCATATATATTTAGATTATATCATATGTCATGACATCATGATCATTGGTCATGTTTATTTATGCTATCATTTATGTCATGATCATACTTCATGCATTTAAGTTAATGAAAATTGATTTAAGGACTATGACATGACTTGAAGTCTCATGCATAAGGGAATCAAGTAGTGTTGCCCTAGAAAATGCATGAAACCCTAGTTTAAAATAAACAAAAACTCACATCTCACATTACATTGACATATGTGTGTTTGATACACCCTAGATATATGTGTGAAATGCTATGATATGAGTTAAGTTTAAGGTGCATAGTTTTTGCATCTAGATGAACTAAAACTCATTTTATATTATTAGTAGATCATTGGGAAAACTTATGTTCAGGTCATGTATATTAAACCCAAGGAACATGATCCAATATAAGGTTTTAAAAATATTTTAAAATCATTTTAGAAAACCTTGGTGAAGTTTATCTTTTGATAGCAATCACCATTGATGAAGTTGGTATAAAGTGAGCTAAAATATTGAAGTTTTTCTTCATTTTTGAACTTTGTGTCAATTCACTATTTTATGGGTAAAATATTTTTCACCCATTGTATGTGTTATAAGTAATATACGTATGAATTTTCACGATTTTTCAAAATACGTAGAATTACTTATGAATTTCTGAAATTTGATTCTGATAATTGAAAATTGGAATTTTGATTATCGATCATTACCATGTATGGCGATCGTGATAATTGAGTCATTGTTATCTGAAGGAGTCGATTGCCCAGGCTGATTTCGGATAAACAAGTTTGTTAGGCCCATGTTCAACCGTGTTTTGGTTTCTTAACCACTCCTAACCCTAGGATATGCTTTGGGAAACATTAGAAATGGTGAAAATCCATTGGATATGGATTAGGAGAGTTATTAGGGTGATGTATCAATTTTAAGGTGTTGGAAAGTTCAATGTTGAACTTTGAACCTTAATTTTTGATAGTTTAGAGTTCCTATTGGCTTAGGGACTTCTCAAGGACATGGTTGATGCAATGGTCAAGGGGGAGCAAGCCTTTAGGGGGAGGTATCTAACATGGGATGATGGATGTATTTTTCCTCATGAGAAGGAAAAATGAGAATTTGAGATGCCCAATTTAGAAATTGAGAGAGTTCATAGGAGTGCCTCTCTTAAGTGATATGAGACATATCACTAGGAAGATTGTAGGCATCCTAAATGTTTTTGGACCAAGGGAGAAATTGTAAGATCTCATTGGGATATGAGACATTGACCTCCTTGGGAGAACCTTTTTGATGTATGTCAAAAAGGGGGAGAATTAATGGGAGAATGTTAGAATTACCAATTTGGAAAATTGGTCAAGGAATTTGAGTTAGGTGGCCTAACTCAATGGTGTTTGTGGTTTTTGTCAAACATCAAAAAGGGGAAGATTGTTGGTGCAATCAACCCAAGTCACGATTGACCAAACTCAAGTTTGACTCGAGCAATGTTTTGATGTTCGACAAAAACATATGACAATGTGATTGTCATGGTGAAATCCAAATCATGGGTACTTGGCATGGAAAGTCCAAGGGGACACTTGACATTGGAAAAGTCCAAGTCTTGAGTACTTGGCATGTAAAGTTCAAGCTTGAGTCTTGGCAATTGGAAAGTTCAAGAGCAATATTAGCAGCGTAAAGTCCAAGGGTGAAGTCTTGGCGGCATAAGTCCAATGGTTGGCGGCGTAAAGTCCAAGCGGGAGTCTTGGAAGCGTAAGCCCAATGTGCCTTGGCGATGTAGACACCGTTAGCATGACAATAGCCGATGGAAGTACCTGAAGGCTAGAGTATGGATGAACAAGTCATGGATGACTTGGAGGGATCCGATAGGCACGAAGATGACGGAGGTGGCTAGAAGGCTTAGGTCTAGGCTACGAGTGGTCTAGTAAGTATAGGGGCATCATACTTAGGTTAAAACCTCATGTTTGAGGTGTATCAGTCGACTGAGACTATGGTGATCGGTGATGAGTCAACTAGGGTTTATCATGCGGAAATGCCCCGCGATCTATTGCCATAGTTAGAAAGTCATTCTTGGCACGAGCGATTGCCGAGCTGATCGATCGGAGATCACCGATCGATGGTCGGGATTTTGGGCACAGAATGTTCCCGAGTCGACTGTTAGGGTTTGACAGTCGAGTGATGACCCGATCAGTCGACTGATGGTCTATCCGTTAGAACTTATCTAACGTGGCACATGTCGTTGTCTCACAACGGCATAGCAATGATCGGGATGGCCTCGATCACAATCGCTAGACAAAATCTAGCCCGAATCACGAGTTATAAAGGCACGAGGTGGATTTTGGCATGATTTTTAGGCGTGAGCGATTCTTTGGATCAACAAGCAAGCATTCCAAAGCAATTGTTGTAAAGTTTTCTTTACGTTGTTTTGTATATTCATTTTATATTTGCTTGTATTTGTTTTTTATTATTGTAAAACTATTTGTACAAGGTTTCTCCACCTCTGGATTGTTCCGAGAATGAGTTATTATTATAGTGGTGTGTAATTAGCATCGCTAGAGCTCTTATGAGTCCAAACCGTGGAGTAAGAACCATTTGGTTCCGAATCACGTTACATCTTGTGTTGTGATTGTGCTTGTATTTATTTTCATTGTATATTTTGTATTTCCACTGCGTATTAATATTTTGTAGCAAATACGATCGAATTCCTCCATCGATAAGCGACGACGCTATTCACCCCCCTCTAGCGGTCACGAAGGTCCCTACATTTTTCTTTTTTTTTATAATTAAATATTAAATAATAAAATATTTTTTTTAATATTTTATTAGCCTCTACAATTTTTTATATTTTTATTAAAGATCCAAAATTAAAAAATAAAAAATATGAAAAAATTTAAAAAATTGAGTTTTTTTAGAATGATGTTGTATGAAACTTATTGATAAAATAATTAAGTTTTTTATTTTTTTTTCTTATCAGTTATTCAATTTTGTTCAATTTAAATATGAAAAATTATCCATATAGTCGACCCCATCTAGTGGGATAAGACTTTATTGTTGTTGTTAAATATGAAAAATTAATTTTTTTATTTAAATTTCGAATTGAGATAGACGAAAAGACTATTTTAAAAATTAGATACACCTTTGATATATAAAAAGAAATAAATAAATTATTATACGAAAAATTTAAAAAAAAATGTACCTTTTTAAAACAATGTGTCTATATGTAATGATGTTCGGACGAAGCAGGGCAGTAGGCTTCAACAAAACCTAATCATTTTTTTAAAAAGCAAAAATTTATTTGCACATGTAGATTATTTTATAGAAAATAAAAAAATTATTTAAGTATCTAAATTTAGACTTTCAGATTGATTTCTCTAATAATCTCTCCCATATGATTTTGAATATCTCAATTATTCACTAGTCATATGATCATATTGTCAAACTATATAGTTGAACAATAGTCAAATTCATTGTCAAACATCAAAATATTACTCGAGTTTGGCCAACATAGACTTGGGACTTGTTGTACCAATGCAGATACCGAATAAGAAAAATCTTGGTAGGTTGAGGTTAACTGAATACCATGTGAAACGAGAGTCAGCTTAAAACTAGACTGATACTGAGCTATTAGTCGATTGGTAGAATTTACCGATCAACTGGTAACAATGCTTGAGCAAGCATTGAGTTCAGAACTCAACTGCCAACTCGCTCGACTGGTTGAGCAGTCGACTGATGGAATTGATTAGTCGACTAGTAGATTGGCAATCGATTAATGACAAAGAGCAGTTGATTGGTGTCACTGTTTGAGCAGTCATAGAGTTCAGAACTCAACTAGCCAAGGTCAGTCAACTAGTAGATTGATCGGTCAACTAGTGACACTGTAGTAGGACACAGAAAGGGTGGCAGTTGATTGTCAGGCAAGAAGCAATCGACTAGTGTTACTATGACTAGGCACATAAGGTTAGCAACTCGACTGCCAGTCAACTGATGGCTTGACAATCGACTGATGGACCAGAATCCAACATGGATCGTGCCTTTGGAGAGTAATGATCGATTGACCTATCGACAAGGGGTAAGACCAATCGTCTAGTAGGTAGAAATCAACCCAATAAAGACTCTATAAAAGAGGGTTTCGTGGAGATTTCGAGGTATCGATTCTTGGAGACTTAGAAGGGGATTTGTTGTTGTATTCTAAACCTTCCAAGGTATTCCAAACAACCAAGTTACAACTTACAAGCAATGAAGATCATAATCGTGTAAAATATTTTCATTTGTATTTTGTTGCATACTTCTTGTATTTGTATTTGGTTTCTTGTGTTGTATAAGAAATAGATTGTAAGAGGTTTCTTTGCCTCTGGAAGGTTTCTGAGAATGAGGAAGTGATAGTGAAACTATTGGTAGGAGCTAGGTCATAGAGTAGGAACTGAGGGTTCCGAACCACATAAAATCGATTTATTCTGAACCACGTAAAATCGATTTATTGTGCTTATTGTGTCTTGTTTTTCTTTATGTTTTAGTTTTCCATTGTGCATTAACAACTTATAGACAAGTATGACAAACACAATCGAAAGAAGAACGAGATCGAGTTCAATGCTATTCACCCCCCTCTAGCATGCCAAGACCTAACAATTGGTATCAGAGTCATAGCCCATGTCAAGTCATGCACCTTGAACGAAGGAAGTGAGACTCCCATATCCGGATCAAGAGAATTAGACGCCAGACAGGAAGTCCAGTTGGGTCAGGAGGACTGAACAACTAACGGGAAGTCTAGTTGGGTTAGAAGGAATGGACAACTGGTAAGAAGTCCAGTTGGGTTAAGAGGATCAAACAGTTGGTAGGAGGACCTAGTGGATTTAGGATCAAACATCAAATATATAAAGTCCTTTGAGGACGGATAGACTTGAGGGATACCCAATATAGTCCTTCGTTTGAGGACAGATAGACTTAAGGGATACCCAATATAGTCCTTCGTTTGAGGACAGATAGACTTAAGGGATACCCAATATAGTCCTTCATTTGAGGAGGGATTATTGAGAGTATTGGGAATATAATTAAAATCTCACATTGGTAAAATATGAAAAAAAAGTATGTACTTATAAGATGAAAATATATCTCCATTGGAAGAAGATCTTTTTGTAGGATCGATGAGGATTGGCTAGAGAGGGGTGAATAGAAATTCTTCATTTTCTACACGAAATCATTAGCGGAAGCAATAGAAAATTACAATTGAAATAGAAAACAAAGAACGTAATGCTAATAAAACTTTTTAACGTGGTTCGGAGATGACGCTCCTATTCTATGACAATCCGTAAGGTGGATCACCCCTAGCAATCTTCCACTAAAACCTCCTTTTGATGCAATACACCAAGGTGGAGAAGCCTTCTTACAATCACTCCTCTTCTTCTTACAAGGTAATGGATTTGAGCCTAGGAAGAAGAGATTAGAACACTTAGAAGCTTAAGGGAAGAGTTTTGTTTAAGGCGGAGAAACTTGAGGAGCTGAGTATGATCGTTTAGAATGAAACCATTAACCTCCTCCAAGCTTCCCTAGCTTCCATTTATAGAAAAAGGTTGTTTTTGCTCGTTGAGCTCGATAGTAGTTGATGTGAGCAAATCATATAGGATTTTAGGAGTAGTTTTCGCTCACATCTCATTTCATTTTATGTTTGTTTCATGCATATTTTACTTTGTTTTTCATGTATTTCATATTTTCTGGTTTGGAGATCTACTTTTGTTAATTTATGTGTAGGGCGGCATTTTTGGAGTAAAAATGGAGCAATTTATGGAGCACGGACCTTAGAGAACACGCACTAGCAATGTCCCAAGACTTGGGCATGTTTCCAAAGCGAAACGGATCAAAATGGAGGCTCCAGGAAAAGACACGGCCAGGTCGTGTGAATTAGCACTGTCGTGCCTTTTTTCCAGCTCATTTTTCAGTTTGGATTTCAGCCGTTTTCTAGCTTGCACACGGCCAGGCCATGTGAAATTCACACAGTCATGTGGCGGCGCCGCGAATTCAAGGAAATAGGGTTTTTCAAATATTTATGGAAAGTCGGAGCCGCCTCTATATATATGAAACTCATCTAAGAGACGAGGGATCACGAGGGAGCCGCCCTAGGGCTCCCGAACCCTAGGGAGAGGCCTGACGGTCGGGACGACACACCGATGCCCTAAAAAGCACCGAAAACTCACAACGGGGAGGAAAGAAGTCGCCAGAGATCTAAATTCTACACCTTAATGCCAAGGAGAAGAGCACCATCGCATTGTAATCTATATTCTTTTCATGTTTTATCTTGTATATACGAATTCGACAATGCCTTGTGTTTCTTTTCTCATATTCATGGAGTAGATTCTCTGATTATAGGACTAGGGAGTAGTTTGTGTTGGGTTAGAACATGTTGGTTCAAATATCTTTTCGTTCTTGAATTTATATTTGCAATTAGCATTTGGTTTAGATCTATAGCTATTGTTTTGGTTTTATAGTCACTGTGTTTAGCCTATACGATAGGTGACATCCCTCGTATTAAAGATTTAGGTGAATTAAGGAGGAACATAGGGGTTGGTCTCATCGCGGGTAACCGTGGGTAGAAGGATGTGATAGAGTAGGAAACGTGCCCTGTTTCTGACTCGTCGCAGGGATCAATTCGGCATCCTCGTACTGATTATCCCATCCTAAAACCAGGGGTCGACTTGGTATGACAAAGGTAGCTTCCAATAGATGCGAAGGCTCATCGGGAGAGTGTATGATGTCCTTTCCACAAAATCGTAGTTAGAAACCTAGACAAAACTCAATTGACAACATGTTCTGCGACACACAAACGAAACCGAAATACTAGAATCCCATCTAAAGACTCGTAGCAACCCTTCTCTTCCTTCATGTGACACCGTACTGAGTGCGGACCATTGATGACCTCCTAAGCACAACCATTAGAATTGAATTCCGAATAACAACATCCACTAAATAGTTCGGTACTCGAATCTTAGTCCCTGTGGGATTAATAATCTTATTATTACTTGACGACACCCGTACACTTGCGGGCGTTAAGCGTGAGCGCGCGCTTTGAGTCCTCGACGGTCTTCATCACGAGATTTGAGGTCGCGTTTGCATGCATCAAGTTTTTGGCATCGTTGTCGGAGACTGATTGATCTGATATCGAATCAAGAAGTGGATAGTTAGATTGAACCTAGGCTAGATTTGCTTTTCTTGTTTTATTTTATTTTATTTTAGTTTTGTTAATTATGTTGCTCTTTCCTTATTTATAATTTCCTACATATAACAATGTATGTTTTTACTCATGATTATGGTCAATTTAATACTGTGATTTTTGGTAACATTTATTGTGAGCATTGTGGTAAAACATGGCATAACATTAACGATTGTCCGGATATATTTGAACCTTCATAATTTGAATAAGAAGATATCACCTATGATGACAACTAGTGGCCACAAGATGATTCCTATTCATATAGTTATGACCCTGGCTACTTAAACCCTCAATGTTGTCCTCCTAAATCTCGACTAGAGCAGATGATTGAAAGTTTTATTCAGACGCAACAAGAGAGGAACACTGAATTTCAACGGTGGCATTCGCAGATAGAAACGATGAATGAAGAATTAAGGTCATCTGTGAATAACATTGCTAGCTGATAAAAGAAGCTGGAGATTCAAATAGCACAGGTCATCAGTCAGTTTGCTTGAACACCAAGTCGATTACCAGGAAGTGAAGAAGGACAATCTATTCAATCACCACTAGAAGGAGAACTTGAGGATTATATAATTGATACTTTAATCGAGGAGTGCATTGCTTCAATCAAAACACCTCCTAACTTCAAGGATCTAAAAGAGCTTATCTTAACCCTCACCAAAACTTTAGTTACCAATAATGAAGCTCATCTAGTGATTTGTGATGATAACATTTCATTCAACCTAATAGAATCTACTAATCAATCTTTTGGTGAGGATGTTTGTGGTAAGTTACATTATTCACAGCATATGGATGAAATAGAATATTATGATCAAACCTCTGATGATTCTTTAAAGATAAGCATGTTCACTCTCGAACCAAGGAAGACAGCTAATAAATATCTTGTCCCTCCACGAGCAAGATTTAAGATATATGGTGATAAGGGACCACAAGGGAGGAGGCATAAGGTGAACAAATATCTTGCTCCTCCATGAGCAAGATTCAAACACATCAAATGAAACGTAGGAATAAAGTTGAGCTAAAAGACCTTAAACAAAACGTTTCTTGGGAGACAACTCAAGTTTAGTTTTTATGTTCTCAATCCAATCGGTACGAAGAACTTTAATTAAACTATTTTTTTTCTCAATAAGTACTTTATAATTTTTAAAAGCTACAAAGACTTCAAATTTTCCTTGCAACAATTAATCCCATATTTTAAGACTAAAACCATGAATGAAGATAATTATATATATATATATATATATATATATTACCACCATTAGAATATGGTGTTATTGACTTGCAAATATCTAAATAGATAAGCTAAGTTCTGCCTTTGTTCTCCATGTTTTTTTTTTGAGAAATTGATTACAGTGTTGTTTGTTTGCTAACAATACACTCTTTATAAATTTGAAAAGGAATTATAAATTAAAGAATATCAATTATCATATTCTTCTATTATAGTATTTTTCAATTCACTAAAATTTAGATGTCCATAGCGAAAGTGTCATAGTTGTACCTCATCATCTAATTTTGCTAAAATCATATGAATGAAACTTAGCATGGAGATAAAGGGGAAACATGATTTGCTTTGATATTAACTTGAGTAATTAAATCCAACTTTGCATCTTGAATATGACAAACTCTATCTTTAATTGAAATCTCACATCCTTTTTATTAAAATTGTGGTCTTTAAATTTGACACAAAAAAACATTAGAAATAATATGGGTGGAATTTTTTTTCGCTTGAATTATTACTTTCCTTTTCCTATAATAGAAATTGTAGAGTTGTCACTAAATTTGATAGAACTGCAAAAGAATTCATCCAAGTTAGAAAATATGTCCTTCTTTTCACACATGTGATTGGTGTATCTAAATATTATATATTTTGTTGAGTTTTTCCTTCTCATGGTATAACATCAAAAGAGATACCTCTTCTTCTTTTTTTTGTAAAGTTAGTGTAATCTCCACTTTATTTCTTCAAATTAGTTTAACATTTTAATTTATATAATGGGACATCTAAAACATTTAACATTAGATTTATCAGTTGATTTTATTCTATTAATTGTTAAATAATAGTCTCCACACCCTCTCTCTCTTCTTTGAAAACCTCTCTTTTTTTTTGGGAAAGATAAATATATAAATGAGGTTAAAAATATTTACAACACCTAAACATGCGCAAAGCGATAGACATAAGTCTATATCTTAAGGAACATCCTTTTCGATACATGACTCAATTCCTTCAAAATGCCTCTTATTATGAGCCTGCCAAACTAGAAAAATCATACAGGATATGTCTAGATCGAGCATCCTCCACAGACGTTCTTTGCCTCGAAGCTCGCTCCGAAAGGCACAGAAGAGATGACCCGTGGAGAGAATCACCGAACGGATGTGTAGCCAAGCCCAAACCTTATACCACAGTTATCGTGTGACCCGACATCTGAAGAATATGTGGGAATTGGTCACATCCGCCTTGTGACAAAGAGAGCATTCCTTCATCGGCTCATACGACATCCTATCTGTTGTCCGAAGTCGTCCATGCGCTACGAGCTAATATGCAAATCGATGCTTGGGCATGATGCCCGACCTCCACACCACCGATGCCCAATGTACCGCCTAGCCATAGAGTTAGAAGAAGTCATATGCAGCAGCAGCTGCCTTGCACCTCTCCAACCGCACAACCCCACGATGCTCCATTTGGCTGCACTGCAAGCCGCTATCAACCCCCCATCCCGTGTAGCCAGCACGCTGACGCCCAGGTTGTCATGGCGTGCAGAAAGACCACACCACACTCCACTGTTTGCCCCGCTTGGGAAGTTGTCTGTCTGGCCAGAGCAGCATGGTGCCAGGTGTGTCATGCGCCCACACCATTGGTCATCGCTAGCCACCTGTTGTCTGCACCGTGTGCCACCGTTAGCCCCTCCTGAGGGGTTGTGCGCTCCTTGCTCAACTGGTGCAACAAACCAGCCTTCCAATGTCGCTCGGGCTGCCTTCACACCCCTCGTCCACTGCACTATAAGATCCCTGAAAGGACCGGTATATGCAAGAAGGGGGAGTACTCTTTTTACAAAAAAAAAAAATCAGAAGACGCAGCGGAAAATTTAACCTATGAAAGTAGTTAAAAGAAAAGGCACGAAGAATACAACTTTAACTAAAGTTCGACGAATATGAAAAATCACGACATAGCAGAATATAAAGCAATGAGAAAGAAGGAAAGACGCAGTCGGTTTTTTTACTTGGTTCACAGCTCTCTCCTAGAGCTGCTAGTCCAAGGCCTACTACTAATTTTCCCCTTTTCGAAGCTGAGCTTCGAGGGTGGAGAAACCTCTTAAAACTTTTACAGTTTACAAAGATTTTATGCAATAAAAGTAAGCAACAATTAATAAGCTTTTATAGATGATGAATTTGCTATCTTCGTTGTCGTATCGTCGTGATCAGATCAGCTACAGATGTGACATAGGGAAGACGAGGACAACACAACTATGGACATAGTAGCAGCACAGGAAGAAGGAATCAAGCACAGAGATGATGGAAGCTGAAGGCGCAGAGCAGAGATTCCTCAATTGTGGCAGAAGAAGAGAGCACCGGAATGAAGATTAGTTGAGCAATATCACGGCGTTTCAGCATAGCGAGGTTCCTATTTTTGCGAGCGTAGAGAGATCAAAAAGTTATTTTCTTGTTCATAGTATAGCGACATTTGCATTGTCGCGTGAGTTTTATAGAGCACCACCCATTCGAAGCTTTCTCTCAACCGACCATGCGTAAGCTTGGACGTCCATTTCCTCAGCGAAATCTCTGGTCGATCGTTGGATTTTGAATTCCTATCATTCGAGCTCATCCACGCGTCGAAAACAGAGATGATTTCTCGTTGAAATCGCGACTCCAATTTCCTCTCAATCGAGGCACCAGTCGAGCCTCCCTTGTGTTTGTGCACTATTTTTGCTTGCTTCAACCTGGTATCAGTCGAGGCGCTGCCTCGATTGCTACTCCTTCAGCAGCTTTTTGAGTGTCATCTGCTGGCTGTAGACTGTGATCAGTTGAGTCACTGCCTCGACTGAACTAAGACCAATTGAGGTGTTGACTTGAATGCATATAGTAAGGGCAATCGTCGAGTTGTCAACTCATTGTTATCCTTATGACCCGTTGTTTCAGTCAACTCTAAGACTGAAATACGCCTAGTAAAGACTGTACCCAGAGCCCCTTTACTTGCCAAAACTTTGGCCTTCAGGCTTTCTTGGACTTCTCACCTTGCCACTTCCGCAAGGACTTTTTGCCAAGGAATTTACCCTTCTTGGATTTTTCACCTTGTCACTTCTGCAAGGATTTTTTGCCAAGGAATTTACCTTTTTTGGACTTTTTACCTTGCCATTTCCGCAAGGATTTTCTACCAAGGAATTTACCCTTCTTGGACTTTTCACCTTGCCACTTCAGCAAGGACTTTCTGCCAAGGAATTTATCCTTCTTGGACTTTTCACCAAGATTCCACCCTTGGATTTCTCGTCTGCCAAGGAATTATCCATCTTGGACTTTTCACCAAGGTTCCACCCTTCGATTTCTCCAGTCGTTGAGGAATTAAACATCTTGGTCTTTTCAGGGTACTCCTTTTCCCCTTAGTTTATCGCATACTAAAAGGCATCCTATCGATATAGAGATTGTTCAGCATATTACACTAACTGCTCTGTAAAGAAAATAAAACCGCCCTGGAAACTCTAGAACAGTGTTAAACTGACCTGGAACCAAACTACTCTGGAAGCTCTAGAGCAGTGTCAAACTGCCCTGGAGCCAAGTATGAGCCAGCCAAATTATTCTGGCATGCTACCAAACTGCCCTAGGCTAAACATAACAGCCTTGAAAATTCTGTAGCAACGTCAAACTACCCTATAATCAGGCATACTGCTCTGGCGCGATACCAAATCGCCCTGGAACGAATCAAACTGCCCTGGTAACTCTTCAAACTGCCCTGACCACTCTTCAAACTGCCCTAGCAACTCTTCAAACTGCCCTAGCAACTCTTCAAACTACCTTGACAACTCTTTAAACTACCCTAGCAACTCTTGCTCTAAACTTAAACGTTTGTCAAATACCGAAACATGTCTTGGAGTATCAGCTCCAACAATCCCGAATCTGAGCAAGCCTCTTGAGCAAGGATGAATCTGATGCCTTGACTTGCCAATGCCATATGTCCACACGGGCGAGGTTTTGATGGTGCACCCACCTCACCCACAATGAATCCGCCTTGCGATGTATATCTCATAGCATCCGGCAAAGCACGACGGTGTTCCAAGCACCCAAATCACGAAGGTCATAACCACCCTCCTCCTTGAGAACACATAAGGTGCTCCAAGAGATCGTCCGGTGCTTGGTCGACCACACGAAAGATCGACATATCCCATAAAGCTTGTCCAAAACCCCCGCCAGTATGGGAAAAATAGATAGCAAATAGCACTCCATGCCTTGGAGCACATATAGCACTAGCTCCAAGTGACCCGCATATGAAAGTGTGTACTTCGGCCATGCCACCACCTTCCGGCTCACCGCATCAAACAAAGATGCATAGTTGGCGATTCGGAGCTTCTCCGCTACCAATGGAATACCAAAATAGCGGAATGGAAATGTACCTTTCTTGGAATCCCATGATCATAAGGAGCTCCTCCCTCGTCCTCTCATCCACTCCAGCCATGTAGAGGTTAGACCTGAGGGGATTAGCCCTCAAGCCCACCATGCCACCAAACACCTCCAAGCATCGAGAGATCACCGAAAGGGTTGGTGCATCCGCTCTCGCAAAAACCAGAAGATCATCCGCATAGGCAAGATGTGTGATCTGGGATACCTCACACATGGGGTGAAAATGGAAGTCTGAACGGTGTGATGCCTCAGTCCGCCGCCTTGAGACAACCTCCAAACATAAATCCAAAAAGCAAGGGGGAGAAGGGGTCCCCTTGCCTAAGTCCTCACCGACCATGGAAAAAACCGTGGATGCCGCCATTGGCATTGACCGAATAAGTAACCGTAGAAACACACTCGTGAATTCCATCGCAGACAAGGGCCACAAATAGAAAGCCAAGATCCACCGTGTCAAAAGCCTTCTTTAGATCAATTTTGAGTGTACATCTCGGAGAAACCCGCTTGCGTGCGTATTTCTGAAGGAGCTCTTGCGCAAGATGAATGTTCACACCTTTGTTTCGATCTCTGACGAAAGTCGCCTGTGTTGGGTCAAGTATGTCGTCAATGACCTCCGCTAGCCGCCCAATCAGGATATTCACTATAACCTTATAGAACACCGTGCAACAAGAGATGGACTAGCAGTCATTCACGGTTGTAGCATGCGTCGACTTCGGTACCAAAGCGATTAGGGTGTGATTCCATTGCTTGAGTAGTCGCCCGGTGCAAAAAAACTCCTCCACTATCGTCGTAAAATCTGCACCAACAATGTCCCAAGAAAAAGTATAAAACTTGACATTATACCCATCTGGTCCTGGAGCTTTGTCCACACCAATGTCCTTTAGTGCCTTCCAAACATTCTGCGCACAAACCACTCCACACAAGCTATCAACTTGGACAACGGTGAGCTTCTGCCCAGGCAGGGCATTACTGTCCACCGCCTGGCAATGGTCTATTGCACGTAAAAGCATGGAGAAGTGCCGCACAAATTGATCAGCGATGTCCCCCATGTTGGTCGTCCGCTCGCCGCTCTCCTTTGTGAGGGAGACAATAGAATTCCTCTTGTTATTCCTCTTGACCATGTCATGGAAGAACCGGGTGGAGTGGTCGTTGTCCTTTAGATAGGCCAGCTTCGCCCGTTGTTGATAAAATAGTTGCTCTGCATCCGCAAGCAAGGTTGCCTTCCGTCGCAGCTTCACATATGTTGACCAGGTGCCACTATCGACACCCAACCCACCGTCAAGCGCTTGTGCGCACTCCCCCGCAGGTGCAGTTTGCGTGCACCGCCCATAGGCGGCTTCGCTCCCCACACCTGCTTGGACAACATCTAATGGCACGCGCTGTCCCTCGGCGCCAGCTAGTAAGGCACTCTACTCCTCAAGATCAGTCGTCGCTCTTTTGGCCCTCTCAGTGATGTGGCTGAAGTGTAGATGATCAAACTCGCGCAACCTTCTTTTAAGCCGTGTAAGCTTAGCCTTGAGGGAAAATTGTGTGACGCCCGATACTGTAAAATACCACAAACTAATTTGCGATAGATTAATATATCTATTAATCTTTAATTAGAGAACTTATTCTAGGGATTAATTAAACCATGGTTAGGGATTTAATATTTTAAGTGGATCTAGGTTTGTCTTAAAGGGTTTTAAACCAACCCGTTAATAAACCCGATCCGCTTCTCTTCCTTAACCCCCAGCCACTTCCGTTCCTCACCGTCGAATGCCTTTCTCCGCGCGTGAGGTTCTCGACATGCCGCGTTCCTCACCCGTCGTCCAACATTTCCTCTCTGCCCGAACCTCTTAATTTCGAGCGTTTCCTCCCCCCCCCCTCCATTCGCGACAATTCCTTTTCTCACGCACGACCTCTCTTCTTCATTGCTCAGATTTCGTTGGTCTTTCCCATCCCAACTCATCAGTCTCCTCGCACAAAAAACTCGACGACCTAGCCGCCATGGCTGGTCATTTTGGTCGGAGACTACCTTCTCCTGGGATCTCCTCAACCTCCTCGCACGATCGAATCGATGGTGTCATCGCCGCGGCAAGAAGCTTCTACCACAGCTAGTGCTCTTGTGGTGAAGGGCAGCAATAGGTTTCCGACGAGCAGAGCAATTGGGGGAGGAGAGGCGCCTGTGAAGTTGAAATCGTTGGTATATCTCATGACTTCTTTTTCCTTTCTGTCGTGGGTTTCAATTGCTAGTTTTCTCATCGGATCAAGCGGCGGGATAAATTCTTGTTTAGATCCTTATGCATCTTCTTTCCCGTCGTTGCAGCGATGTTCTATTTGACTCGGGTCAGTGGCTGCGGTTGATTTAGAAGGTATGTGCCGGTGTTAGATTCAATTTCGGATATACTATCTAACCTTAGTATTCTGAACTGGTGATTTAGTGTGTCCTATGATTCTTTTAGATAATCGGGGTTGTTCTTGATCTCATTCAATATTTGGTTGTTTTGAATTAGGTTATTGGATGTTGTTTTAAGTGTTTTATAGAACTCTCTTTCGTGATTTACCAACGATCTACCTAAGCTGAGAAGTAAGTCACTTTAGGAGTTTATATGATCATCAATTGAATGTAGACAATGTTTAAAATTATTGGGTTTTAAGGAGTAAGTATGTCTGCACTTGTCAAGTGAGAGAATTGGTTTTCTAAGGTTTCCAGGGCTAAATCCAGATATTCTATTTTTCTTAGAGAACAAGAGCTATGACTCATACAGGTTTGAAGTTCGGCTCTAGCTCTTATACCATCTTATATTCAACACACTCAGTTGGGATTTCGGAAAATAGCAAAACTAGAGGGTGATGTTTTGTTTAACTAAGTGTGAATCATCTCAGTTCACCGTCGTGATTTAGCTTATCAGTTTTCAGTGGATATCACTGATGGTTTTTGCCTGTTTGGTGTGGATCTAAGCGGTTGTGACCGGGGGATTGAAGGGTGAGTTCAATTATCTTTATGCTACTTGTTGGGTAATTGAATTTAGGAAATAAGGTGACTTATGATGTGATTGGAGGTCTATTTGTGATATCCTATTGGTGTTTTGTTGTGGGGCTATGATCGGTCTGGGTGTGCATTGATGCTATTGGGATGAATTTGATTCGTGTGAATAAGACTTTAATTCTTATGCGGTAAATTAATTGGATACGGGATCGATGTAAGAGTTGATTTAATGGACATCATGCGTGGAAACTTAATGGTAGTTATATTGTCTATAGGACGTGGTTACGAGATAGGTCTGTGGGCGTGAAGACTTTATTATTACGAACTTCATAGCAGGTGGGTAATTTCCTACCCTGGTCAGGTAGTAGCTAAACTCTGAAGTATATAACTTCATATTATTGTCACTTTGACCTTGACTCCACTCTAATTTTTCTAATGCTTGATACTTAGTCTTTGACCTTTTAAATACTCTATTGATGTTATCACATTTTTCCTTCATCATGATTATGGATTGTAGATGTGATGCATGTAAGCTTATAGTTGTTCAGTTAGGTGTATTTAATAGAGTACGGATGAAGACTTGAATTGTAAATGGGATACAAGGTCATCTAGGGGAGTGGGTAATGTCCTGAACATAGAATTGAATCTTATGATAAATCCTTATGTTGCGTACCCATTTTTGATCATGTGTTTATTTATGATCATATGGATTGTTGATAGTTCGTCGCTATGGACCGGTGGTCCTAGCTTGGTTGTGATCAATTGAGGATGACTCTCTGTAGGATAGAGAGTATGTTGATCAGATTAGTATGACTCCTTGTAGAATAGAGAGTCTGCGATGGATGTCTGTATGTGTGACTGTGCATTCATATAATTTACATGCATATTGGCGACTTGGTCTCCCTTGTGGTTGAGAGGGTCGTCAGTCATCCTGCCTCCTAGATTACTCATGGAGGAGTAACTGGTGGGAGGGCAGAGCATTATTGTGCTGCACTCGACCACTATAGAAGATGGTAATTGGAGTTGCGTGCAGTTGTCCTACATGTGTGGCACTCGACCACTCATGGGTAGTGACTGTCGGAGTGGCCAACAGCAGGGACCCCCATTGTGTAGCTAGCTCTTTATGCTTATATGTTACTTGACCATACTGCCACTTGAGAGTAGTGGTTGGTGTTGAGTTGGGACAGTTGTCATGTCGAGCCACCGAGGACACACTGGGATCGTGGTAGCTTTAGGGTGAGCCGGCATGACCATGCATTCTGCATTGTCATGTCTTATGGCGTTTTGCATATATATATATATATATATATATATATATATATATATATATATGATTAGTATATATATAGATACAGTCTATATGTATGTTTATTGTAATGTTGCATTTGTTTGTACTATGCTTGTTGTATTTGTTTGCACATCTTCATACATGATACTTGCATTTGCTATATGGTGTGTGTGGGATACCTGTGTATGAGTTGGTCGAACTATTACATATCTTTAACCAGTATCATGATGTAGTGTGAGTTAGTCCAAATTTATCGTTGTATATTGTGGATATATGCTCAAGTTGGATAGGTGTAGCATAACAGACTTTCAGGTATGTCTGCATTCTTACTTGGTTCAGTTGTTTAGAGGGTATATGCTTGTATATATATTTATTATGCTAATGTATACCTGACGTACTTGTAGATTATATTATTGAATTACATGTGATATTTGATATATGCATGTTCTTTCATATTACCGTTGAGTTTATACTCACCGCCACAGACCCTGAGTTTTCTTATCGCCCAGGTAACAGGTAAAAGACATGGTGCCGACTTAGAGCATGGCTAGCTGATCCCTCCCATCTCACTTCCGAGGCTCTTGTGAATGTTTTGAGTTTTCGTATACTATAGTATGTATTTGGAGTTTATTTGACGTTTTGTGTTGTGGACTGGTTCTGTGGGTGTACACCTGAGTTTGTTTCGGATTTTATGTCGGTATGGGTTGTTGTGAGTTTGTTATTATGTTGTGATGTCTTCCATTGTGTTTTGATATAGATATACTTATTTATGTTTGTGTGGATGTGGTCGTAAGGCCTTGTATCAACAAGATATGTTTCCACTTACATGGGAGATGTTGTCCGTTTGCTTTTCGGCTCGGCATACTCTCGGGGTGTGACAGATACCGTCTCACCCCAAGCCTCCAACACCAGCCTTTGAAAGTCATCGTGCAACGTCCACATGTTGTAGAACTTGAAGGGTCGCATGATGTAACCCTCCCGCTTGAATGTGGACACAATGCAACATGAATGATTCAATAGACATCCTGGTGGTGTGAACTCCGCAAGGCTTTCGTAAGCCGCTGTCATCCAATGTGAATTAATCATAACACGATCAAGCTTGGAAGAAATCGTACCATTGGTCCATGTGAGACAACATCCAATGGAATTGAGATCCGCCAAATCGCATGTATATACCAACACGTTGAGATCCCATAGCTCATAGTTGGAGAGTGGTTGGCCACCCTCCTTGTCCTCCATGCTAAGGTACGAGTTGAAATCACCCATCACTATCCAAGGCTCAGAGATGACCTCCCCTAGGCGAGTAAGGGCACTCTAAAGCGGCCTCCGGTGATAATCGAGTGGAGACCATACACAAACGTGGCAAGGAAAGACTTCTTGGTGACAAAACAATGTAAGCGGCAATGAATGTGTTGTTCCTCCGCCTCAAGAAGCTCCAAAGTGACTCAGTGTTTGTCCTAAATAACCAAAATACGCCCATGATTAGAGGAATCAAAATTGTGAATATAATCCATACCAATGAAGTGATGGCTAAGAATGGTAGGGAGATGATCCTCCATGAGTTTTGTCTCAAGCAAGTCGAGCACCTATATCCCTCTACTCTTGAGGTGGTGATGAACCCCCTCATGCTTCAGGGGCTTATGGAAGCCCCTGATGTTCCATGTCGATGTCTTCATGAATGATGAGCACGGGCTGCTCTTGCCCATCTCCTTCCAACTGGCTGCCAGCTGATCTTAACCCCCCTGATCGGGAAGCGCTGCCTTGCTATTGCTCGCCTCATCGTCAGTGGTTCCGGTGTCCACAGAGCCCAAGGTTACACTCTTTCTAGTTCCATCTATGTTGTCTGTGGCACTCATCGGCTCGCTTCCCGCAGGCGCAGCTGTACTGTCCGCATGTTCGATGCCCACCATAGGGTAGTTTGACCGAGCCATGCACAGGCTGGATGGTGCATCTTCCGCCCCTGCGCCACAGACGCCCTCTTGGTGCAGTGCCTAGCCGCTATCCGCAAGGGTCGAGTGCATAGTTTGGTCATTGATTGCAAGAGCCTGATGCGCTGCCTAGCTGCTATCCGCAAGGGCCAGGTGCGTCGCTTGGCCGCTAACCACAAGGGCTCGGTGCACTTCTTGGCCGCTATCCGCTTGGGTCGGAGGCGCAGCTTCTGTGCGGGTGGCACCCTCCGCAGCGGCAACAGGTAGGTTGCCAGGGTTTCTACTGTGCATAGCCTCCCTTCGTCGTCGAGAGCGAGAGCGTCTACCCTAGACCTGTGCAGGGATTGGCGCATCGGCGGGTGCCCCCTGCTCGGCCGAGTGTTGCTCACCTTGTTGACCATTCTGAGTATCCTCCCTTTTACACACCCCTGTATGATGTCCAAGCCATCAACAAATGTCACAAAAGTCAAGAATAACCTCATAGACCACCCGTAGATCAACCTTGGCCCCTCGTGGGTAGCTCAATCGGTACCTGTCGTACCCGCGGGACTTGCACATCAACCTCAATCAGAAGGCATGCAAAAGTGATCCGCTCACGCGTTCGTGTCAGCTTATCCGTATACATTGGTCGGCCAATCTCCGAACCTATCCACCTGAGCACACGGTGAGTCCAACAGTCTAGCGGTAACCCATGTATTTGCACCCATGCGGGCACATGTCGACCATCCTCCACGAACAAAAAGCAACGCGACATCACCTTCAAGAATAACGGGGTTCCAAACACAAAGTAGGGGCCCCCAAGAGCACTTTCTCTCGATCCTCCTCAATGGTGAATTTATACACCACCCATCCGCTAGAGTGCAAATGGTAGGTGCATGACACACCCCACCACGCTACCGCAAGCTCCACACCCCGTTGACCTTGATGTCTTCCCATGAAGCATCCCACCAAGCAGGGACCTAGCACCGTCTCCACTGCCTCAATGTCTTGATATCTGATCTGGATCGCCGCTCCAGTGTGCTCTAATTGGTCTAAGCGCATAGCCACCTCTTCGTTGCGGTTGTCTCGGAAGAGGTTAGCCCAAGAGTTGATGCCTCCGCTTGAGCCTCTGGCCGCACCACGAATAGATCCCTTGTGTCGCTGAGAGGGACCGATGCACACGGGTTGTTCGCCACTTGCATCGTCTTCCACACCCGCATTTGCTCCCGCCACCTCATCAGCCACAACGGTTGTGCTCGCTGTTAGGAATATTGGAATGGCTAGAGGGGGGGTGAATAGCATTTCTCGTGCGATGTCGGAAATCGATCGCGTTTGTGTCTACAATTTCGTTAGTGCGCATCGGAAATAGAAATAATAAAAGCAATAACGAAATAGACAACAAGCTAACACAATGATATAACGTGGTTCGGAACCGCACGGTTCCTACTCCACGGATCGAGCTCTAAAGAGCCCTAGTGATGCACACGCACTCACTAATGATAAACACTCCTTCTCGACACAAGTCGGAGGCGGAGAAACCCCTTACAATAGATCTTACAACAGTAAGAACGAAATACAAGCAATATACAATGTAAATATGAAATACAAGTAAAGAAAAGACTTTACAACACTTGTTTTGATTGCTTGAATGCTTGGTTGCTTGCTTGCACTTGGAGACCTGATTTGCACCAACAAATCGCCCCAATAGCTCTCAAGAACCGATTGCCAAAAATCCTCCCGTCGAGCTCCTTTTATCCTTCCACGCGACCTGGATTTCCGCCCATCAGTCGACTGCCATAAGTCACCAGTCGACTGATGTCACTATTGTCGTGAGACAACGGCTCGATCCACGCTGGAAAAACTCCAACGGATCTCTTGGCGATTGGCGCCAACATTGGCGATCGGCTAACGCCGTAATCGACCGCCCGATCGGCTCACGGAGCGCTCTGCTCGACACTCGGTGGCGGACTTCCATCCTCGGCGGTCATTGCGAGCATTCGACCTCTGGTGGCAGTCGAACTCAAGTCGACTCACGGCAGTCGAATCGGCCATAATGTCAGTCGACTGCCAACCTCAAGAATGAGGTTTTAACCCAAGTATGGTGCCCCCATACTTGCTAGACCACCCTTAGCCTAGACCTAAGCCTTCTAGCCACCTCCATCAGCCTCACGCCTCTCGGATCCCTCCAAGTCATCCATGACTTGTTCATCCATCGCGCTAGCCTCCAGGTGCTTCCCTCGGCTATGTCATGCTAACGGTGTCTACACCGCCAAGGCACATTGGACTTACGCCGCCAAGACTCCGCTTGGACTTTACGCCGCCAACCATTGGTCTTATGCTGCCAAGACTCCCGCTTGGACTTTACGCTGCCAATATCAAACTCTTGGACTTCTCAAATGCCAAGACTCAAGCTTGGACTTTCCCCTGCCAACCCATGTTGGACTTTCCATGCCAAGACCATGCTTGGACTTTCCTTGCCCACCCATGTTGGACTTTTCATGCCAAGACCCATGCTTGGACTTTCCATTTGCCAAGACCCATGCTTGGACTTCTCATTTGCCAAGACCCATGCTTGGACTTCTCATGCCAAGTACTCAAGACTTGGACTTTACCAAATGCCAAGTGTTTCACTTGGACTTTCCCATGACAATTACATTGTCATATGTTTTTGTCGAAACATCAAAACATCACTCGAGTCAAACTCGAGTCCTGATCAATCGTGACCTGGGCCGATTGCACCAACAATCTCCCCCTTTTTGATGTTTGACAAAAACCAAACAAATCATTTGAGACCACTAACTCAAATCCCTTACCAATTATCCCAAATTGGTAAACACTCTCCAAATGTTCTCCCCCAAACATTCAAGTGAAAATGTAAATCAAATGTTTTCCCCCAAACATTCTCCCCCTTTTTGACTAACATCAAAAAGGTTTTCTCTCCAAGGAAGTCAATGTCTCATGTCCCAATGAGATCTTACAATCTCTCCCTTGATCCAAAAATACCTAGGATGCCTTCCATCTTCCTAGTGATAAGTCACATATCACTCAAGAGAGACAATCCTATACTCTCTCCCAATTTCCAAATTGGGTATCAAAAACTCATCAATTTTCCCAATTGATGATACTCTCCCAAAAACTTCTCTTTTTCAAGGAGAAAAATACATCCATCATCCCAAGATGGATTCCTCCCCCTAAAGGCATGCTCCCCCTTAACCATTGCACCAACAATGTCCTTGGGGAGTCCCTAAGCCAATAGGAACTCTAAACCATCAAAATTAAGGTTGGAAATTCAACATTGAACTTTCCACCACCTCAAATTGATACTTTGACCTAACACCTCTCCAAATCCATATCCAATGAATTTTCACCCTTCATAATGCTTCCCAAAGCATATCCTAGGGTTAGGGGTGGTTAGGGACCTTTACCATGGCTGAAAATGGGCTAAACAAACTTTGTTAACCCGAAATCAGACCTGGCAGTCGACTCCTGACAGTAATCAGTCGATTGCCACATACATCAGTCGACTGCCACCAATGGCAATCGACTGGTAGCTGAATTTTCCGAAATTCAGCTATCAGAATCCAATTTCAGAAAATCATAACTAATTATACGTATATCGAAAAATCACGAAATTTGATACGTATAATACTTATGACCAAAACAATGGGTGAAAAATGTTTTAAAAATATTTTACCCATAAAATATCGAAATTGATACAAAAACCAAAAATGAAGAGAAACTTCAATGTTTTAGCTCACTTTGTATCAATCTCATCAATGGTGACTGCTATCAAAAGATAGACTTCACCAAGGTTTTTCAAAATGATTTTAAAATATTTTCAAAACCTTGTTTTGGATCATATTCCTTGGGCTCTATGTACATGACTTGTACACATGCTCTCCCAATGATCCACAAGTAGAATTAGATGAGTTTTAGTTCATCTAGATGCAAAAACTATGCACCTTGAACTTAACTCATATCCTAGCATCTCACATGTATCTAGGGTGTATAAATACACATACATGTCAATTGGATGTGAGATGTGGGTTTGCTCTCCCTAAACTAGGGTTTCATGCATTTTCTAAAGCAACTCTACTTGATTCCCTTATAAATGGGACTTCAAGTCATGTCATAGTCCTTAAATCAATTTTAATCAAGTTAATGCATGAATGTATGATCATGGCATAAAGATAGCATTATTAAAACATGGCCAATGATCATGATGTCATGGCATATGATAAAATCTAAACGCACATGACATTTAAACCCTTAATCCTAACACATAAACATGACATATAAAAAGATTAAAAGTAAACATGATGTCATGGCATGTTATATGTCAAACAAAGCATGACATATAAAATATATAGGTATAATAATACCTAAATTTTAATATTAATTATCATTTCATATAATTAATTGCATTTTGCCATATTTCTAGTTTTCTCCCAAATGTGCCCAAAACCCAAGATGGCACACTAACCTCTAAATCTAAATTGTGCCAATTTTGATCATTTTATCAAACTTCTCAAGTAATATTGGCACATCCTAAAAACTTTTAGGATTAAGACTTAAATGTATTTCCAAGGCAACCATAACCTTGAAAATAACCTAAAATGTCACCTTTATTATGGTTGAGTTAACTACCCATCCAATCAAGGTTGGCACACCCTAAACCCATCTAGCGTGAATCAATCACGCTCTTAGGAACCCAAAACCTATTTGAGCTCCTAAGGTTAATTAGGTATTCCTTAGGGATAACCTCCCTAGATACCTTCCTAATGACCCTCCTAGGCTTGTTAGCCTTGGTCATTTGGGTCTTACCTAGGTTGACTCTAGGGGTGACTCCCCTTGCAACCTTCTTAGTGGCCACCCTAGGTTTCCTAGAAACCCTAGCCACTAGGCACACCCTTTGGTCAACTCTAGGAATGACTTCCCTATTGACCTTGGTCTTCCTAGACCTAATTTGTGTTTCATAGTCAAATGGAACACTATGGTAAGCCACCTTAGGCTTAGGTTTGTGACCCAAACCTTGCTTGCCCTTGGTTGACTTTTGACTCTTAGGTCCTATATGTTGACTTTGACTTTTAGACCTTTGACTTTGACCATTAGACCCTTTAAATTGGTTTTGTATATCTTTAAGGGTCTTTTCAAGTTTTTCAAGCCTTAACCTCAAGACTTGATTTTCCTTTTCTAGTTGCCCAATTTTAGAATTTTGATTTAAGTCTTGGGCATTGGACTTTCTAGGCATATGCCTAGTCCACTTAGGATTGAAACCTAGGTGCTCTTGCACCTTTCTAATAGTCTCCCTAGGTAAAATTGGTCTAGTGTTATTTGACCTAGGTTTATCCTTAGATGAATTATTTTTGGGGACATTAGTCCCAAATTTCTTCTTATTATCTAAGTGAATATTTTTAGCTCCTAAGCAATATTCTCTATTTCTAGCATGCCCTTTTTGATAAATAGCAAGATTGCTAAAATTATTTCTAGCATGCTTTTGACTATAAGAATTAGAAAGAGCATTATTAAAATATACCTTAGGGTTAGCCTTAGCTCCCCCTACTTGTGTAGCTCCTTCTTGCCCCTTCTTCTTCCCTCTTAGGCATTGACTCCGGTAATGTCCCGGTAGCCGGCATTTGAAGCAAATCACTTGCTCCTTGCTCTTTTGTATTGAGGGACCGACATCCTTAACTTTTGGAGCCGGTGGAGCTTTCCTAATCTTCTTTGGGCACTTGCTCTTATAGTGCCCGGTTTCCCTACACTCAAAGCAAATTATATGTTTTTTATTTAAAATCAAATTGCTTGAGTTACCTAGTTCGGTGGTGGAGACCGGAATTGGACTTTGGGCTTCTTCATCTTGACCGGATGTCGAAGCTTCTTCTTGATGTTCCGGTATGGAGGTTCTCTCCTCCCCCTCAATCCTTGAGGTGGATGCTTCTTCCACTTCTACCTCCTCCTTGGAGATTGATGGTCTCTCAACCTCCAATTCTTCACACTCTCCTCTTGACCTGGATGTTGACTCTTCTTCAACTTTCGAATCCTCACTTGCTTGTGAGGAGGAGCTTGCTTCTTCGACCTCTTCCGATTGGATCGATGAGCATTCTACATCTTCTTCTTCTTCTTGGACCGATGATGAGTTTTCATGGAGCTTTGCCACTTGGCTCCATAACTCTTTAGCATCTACATAATTACCTAACATACACAAGATATTGTTAGGTATTAAATCAATTAAAATTTTTATCACCTTATCATTTTTCTCGGATGCTTGAACTTGCTCTTCGGTCCACCTCTTCTTTTTGAGGAATCCACCTCTTGGTCCTCTTGGATATTCAAATCCATCCATCAAAATGGACCATTCCTCAAAGTCTCTCATCATAATAAAATCCTCAATTCTTCCCTTCCAAGAATTGAATCCTTCTCGTCCGTATAGGGTGTAGGGCACCGGTGTGTTGATGTCCCAACCTAATTGATCTTGGACTTCCATCTTTTACCCTCTAGCATCTTGCTCCCGGTTGTTAATCCGTTGAAGAGCCACCGAGCTCTGATACCACTTGTTAGGAATATTGGAACGGCTAGAGGGGGGTGAATAGCATTTCTCGTGCGATGTCGAAAATCGATCGCGTTTGTGTCTACAATTTCGTTAGTGCGCAGCGGAAATAGAAATAATAAAAGCAATAACGAAATAGACAACAAGCTAACACAATGACATAACGTGGTTCGGAACCGCACGGTTCCTACTCCACGGATCGAGCTCTAAAGAGCCCTAGTGATGCACATGCACTCACTAATGATAAACACTCCTTCTCGACACAAGTCGGAGGCAAAGAAACCCCTTACAATAGATCTTACAACAGTAAGAACGAAATACAAGAAATATACAATGTAAATATGAAATACAAGTAAAGAAAAGACTTTACAACACTTATTTTGATTGCTTGAATGCTTGGTTGCTTGCTTGCACTTGGAGACCTGATTTGCACCAACAAATCGCCCCAATAGCCCTCAAGAACCGATTGCCAAAAATCCTCCCGTCGAGCTCCTTTTATCCTTCCGCGCGACCTGGATTTCCGCCCATCAGTCGACTGCCATAAGTCACCAGTCGACTGATGCCACTGTTGTCGTGAGACAACGGCTCGATCCACGCTGGAAAAACTCCAACGGATCTCTTGGCAGTCGACTGCCAACATTGGCAGTCGACTACCAGCGCGTAGTCGGATTGCCCGATCGGCTCACGCGAGTCTGTGCTCGACACTTTCGTGACGATCGCCATCCCTCGGCCGATCGGCGCGAGCATTTTCAGCCTCAAGCTGGCAGTCGAACTCAAGTCGACTCACGGCAGTCGAACCGGCCATAATGCCAGTCGACTGCCAACCTCAAGAATGAGGTTTTAACCCAAGTATGGTGCCCCCATACTTGCTAGACCACCCTTAGCCTAGACCTAAGCCTTCTAGCCACCTCCATCAGCCTCACGCCTCTCGGATCCCTCCAAGTCATCCATGACTTGTTCATCCATCGCGCTAGCCTCCAGGTGTTTCCCTCGGCTATGTCATGCTAACGGTGTCTACACCGCCAAGGCACATTGGACTTACGCCGCCAAGACTCCGCTTGGACTTTACGCCGCCAACCATTGGTCTTATGCTACCAAGACTCCCGCTTGGACTTTACGCTGCCAATATCAAACCCTTGGACTTCTCAAATGACAAGACTCAAGCTTGGACTTTCCCTTGCCAACCCATGTTGGACTTTCCATGCCAAGACCATGCTTGGACTTTCCTTGTCAACCCATGTTGGACTTTTCATGCCAAGACCCATGCTTGGACTTTCCATTTGCCAAGACCCATGCTTGGACTTCTCATTTGCCAAGACCCATGCTTGGACTTCTCATGCCAAGTATTCAAGACTTGGACTTTACCAAATGTCAAGTGTTCCACTTGGACTTTCCCATGACAATTACATTGTCATATGTTTTTGTCGAAACATCAAAACATCACTCGAGTCAAACTCGAGTCCTGGTCAATCGTGACCTGGGCCGATTGCACCAACACTCGCCACTTCAGCATCTACCGGGATCGTCGTTGTCTCCCGGTAGATGCTGAAGTCAATTTTATTGGTTGTTCCTATAATTATTGTGGTTTATACTTCCTCTGCCTATGCCTCTGTCTCTTCCTCATCCTCTATCTCCTCTACCATTTGTAGAGTGATCTTTTGTAGTGTTCTAAAAAGTGCTAGGCGGTAGGCGGACGACCACTCATCGCCTAGCGCCTAGGCGTCTAGGCAAACCCTAAATGGATTTTTTTTTAATATTTTAAATATTTATTAAAATATAAAAAAAATATTTTTTAATATCTAAATTTAATCAAAATATATCTAATTTTTTCAACATACAATGAAAATAATAAAAGTACACCAAATAACTTGTATAATCCATTAATCCTATATATTTCCTTAATTCTTCAACCTCTCCTAGTTCATCTCCATATTTCTCCAACACTTCCTCTGTATCGGCAACATGACGGTTGTAGAGAGGTGGCACAGCGGTAGAGAGGCGGCGGTGACATAGTGGTAGAGAGGTGAAGGCACGAGGACAGAGAAAGAAAAGAGAGTCGAACAACCGTTGAAGGTGTCGTGCGTCTATACGTGAAGCCGCAAGGAATTAACGATTTTGAAATTTGAGGATTTCTAAATTGGCAATAAGTTGATCCGATTTTAATAATTAGGCGGTCTAGACACCGTCTATACAGCTTGGGCACCACCTAGGCAACCGATTAATTCAACTTCACCTTTACAAAAGGCAGGACGTTGGACGACCAACCACCACCTAGACAACCCTAGGTGGTGCCTTTGAACACTGATTTTTTGATAAAGCCTTCAATGCTTGTTTCTCTTTTTTTATGTTGATTTATTGCTCGTGAACAGATAATGAACTTTGTAATTTGACTTATATCATTTGCTTGTTTCTTTTATAGAGCAGACAACAAAATTAAATTTGGTGTTAGATAGTTGTTGGTCATTTTAGCATCTAATCGAGATTGTCTAAGTAAAAATAAAAGAAAGATGAAGCTGTAAATAAAAAACTAGAAAAACTAAAACTTACAGAACCTTCTCGCATCCGAGTAGTAATAGAAGAAGATGGATCTCTGTCTAAGGAACGATTACCACGAAAGCTCCTTCTCTTCCATAAGCCGCCAAGTCCCGGTCGTACCTCGGTGTTCCTATCTCTCGCTCTTCGAAAAACCAGCCTTTCGGCTTCAAAACCCTAATCTCTCTCTCCTCTTCTTTGGACGCACACCCCCTTATAAAGGGGGTGTTTTCTTGCGCTGCACGAAGTGTGCCAACTGCGTGCACTTCGTGCAGCGCGTGCACACGTTGCACCGCAATATGTGCATGGCGAGGCGCTACATCTTCCACTCGTCCAAAGCATGTCACATAGACCAATAAGAGGTATTTAGACACATAAACTAAATAGAGCCGGAGACATTAGTCCCAAATGACTAATAGAAGTATCCAGTCACATAGACCAGAATCGTGTCGGAGATCATAGTCCCAAAAGACTAATAGAACAAAGATTAATAGTCACAAAGACCATTAGAACAACCAATTCATACTTAGAAAAATGGCTCGTGCGACAGCAAGCACACTGAGCAATCCAATGCTATGAAAGTTGTTACACCTTACATAGCTGCTCATAGAGCGATCAATACTAAGAAAAGTTGTTATGCCTAACTTAGTCGCTCCTCAAATGGTGTATAACCATTCTCTGAATGACACGTAGTCACTCACCTGATGACCCATTGTCATCCTCCAGGTGGCTCCTAGCCATTTTCCAGGTGGTACTGAACCTTTCTCCTGGTGGTACTTAACCGTTTTCCTAAATATAATGTCTTGCTATTTGCCCAGATTAAATAATCTCCACTTACATCAATATGAACATCTCTAATCCCTCATAATGACCATCAAGTCAAGAGCATATTCCATATTCTCAATATTCACAAATATTTCCATACATAACAGAAATGGGTCAACCAGTGAATAATTCTCAAAGGATGTAAACATATTTAATCTTCCTTTTTAGTGTGAATTCATTCATTTTAATCAGTCGCTTTCCTAGTCATGTTCCATAGACCGAATCATTCATAGTCAATAGGTTTACATGTTAAAGTAGCAGACCCTGATTAAAACTTCAAGCAGACACCTAAATAGTCACAAAGGGCAAATGCTGAGATCAACATATAATCTCAAAGTTCTCACATAGTAGAAAAGCAAGGATCCTTTCTCCTACTACCCTTATTGTCGCTTTAGCACACGTGGTATGAATCACATACTACAATGTTATTCTCTTTATTAATAAAGAGCACATGTTCAACATCGTACAGATCTTGATTCAGACATTCCAAATGTCTAATCCTGAATTCAACATATGAATTCTAATCTGGCTCATAAACAGGTATAGTAAATGTTGGGAACATTTACTTCGATCACTTTTCTTAAATGATCTTATCTTGATACATATATCAAGACGACCCCAATTTATAGGTATGTAACCTATACATATAGCTTCCAAAGCTATCCTATAAGCAATAGTCTTACCCCTATTCATACATAACAAACAGAGATGATTGTCCATGTGAGAGGACCAATCACTACCTGTCAATATGCTCACCGAGATTTTATTAGAATGTAACATCACATACACTGAACAAATTATAGCTTGCATTAAAAACAATCAAATTACAATATCCGATTGTCATTACAAAATTGTTACATTCTACGAAGCCCCATAGACTTTACATGTTCATTAAATAACTCTCTAGTCATTGGCTTAGTAAAAGGATCTGCAAGCATAACTCGAGCAGGGATATACTCAAGAATAACCTTCTTCTTAGCAACAATATCCCTAATAAAGTTGTACTTTATAGCAATATGCTTACCCTTGCTGTGATATTTGGGATCCTTTGAAAAAGCTATAGCAACTTATGTCAGCGATCCATCGACTCATTGTCTTCGATCTTGGATGCTTCAAGAACCTCCTTAACGGACCGCTTCTTGTATGCACGTACTTCCATTGTTAATAAGGCCACACAGGCATGTTTCTTGTTGTTCCAAGAGATGGCGCCACCATTCAATAAGAACACATAATCTGATGTAGATTTTCTATCATCTAGGTCCCCAGCCCAATCTGCATCAGAATATTCCTTCAGACTCATATCTGATCCTTGATAACAAAGACTGTAATCTGTCGTCGCTTTCAGATATCTGAATATCCTTTTCACTGCCTTCCAGTGTCTCGGTCCTGGGTTTGATTGGAAACGGCTGACTAAGCCAACAACATAGCTAATATCGGGACAGTACACAATATAGTGTACATTAAACTACCAACAACACTGGCATATAGTTTTTTATTTCTCTCGGCTATTTCATTAGGAGTTTTAGGACTCATACTCTTGCTTAGAACAGTACCTTTCACAATAGGTGTTTGTTCACTATTGCAATTAGACATGCTGAAATGTTGTAACATCTTATTTATATAAGACTCTTGAGACAAACCCAAAAGTCTCTTGGATCGATCCCTGATGATCTTTACTCCTAAGATGTATTCAGTTTCTCTCATATCTATTGTGTCAAATTGTGATGAAAGTCACTTTTTGACTTCTATCACAAAACCTATGTCATTTCTTGCAATCAGCATATCATCTACATATAATGATAAAATGACATACTTTCCTTTATCCTTCTTTAGGAAAACACAATGATTCTCATTGATCATTTCGAAACCATAATATAAAACCACTTCGTTAAATCTTATGTTCCACTGTCTTGATGCTTGTTTTAGCCCATATATAGATTTCTTCAATCTACATACTTTATCTTCTTGGCCTTCAGCAACGAAACCTTCTGGTTGAACCATATAGATTTCCTCATCAAGCTCACCATTAAGGAAAGCGGTTTTTACATCCATTTGATGTAACTCCAAGTCATAATGCGCCACTAAAGCCAAAATAACTCGGATTGACACAAACTTTACTACGGGAGAAAATGTCTCCTCAAAGTAAATACCCTCCAATTGGATAAATTCTTTTGCAACTAGACGAGCTTTGTATCGGTTAATCGATCCATCAACCTTCCTCTTTATTTTGAGAATCCATTTATTCCCAATAGCCCTTCGGTCAGGAGGAAGATCGACTAACTCCCAAACATGATTCTTAATCATTGACTCCATTTCTTCAACCATTGTAACTTTCCACTTTTCTCCAACTCTAGAGCCAAGAGCTTCCTTTACTGACTGAGGTTCCTCATCGTCAACAAGGAGTGTCATTATTGCCTCATTCTCAATATCAAACCTCTTCTTAGGCTTGATCTTGCGAACACTTTTCCGTAAGTTGGGCTGATTAGAAGTCACCTCATGACTAGGCAAAGTACTCTCATTGGGTTGACTAGTTCTAGGTATCCCACTAGACACCTGTCAAGTTGATGACGACTCTTCCTCCTCAAATAAAGAAACTGTCTTATCAACTTCACCTCTAGCTGGGAACTCAGTTTTAAGAAAAGTAGCATCTCTCGAATCCAATTCAGAGATTGTTCCATCTGATTGCTCACCTATGAAAACATAACCTTTTGAAGTATCAGAATATCTTATAAAGATACACTTCTTACCTCTAGGTCCTAATTTTCCATACTTGTGAGAACTGTCATGAATATAGGCAGTCGACCCCCAAGGTCTCAGATTTCCCAAATCTGGTTTTCTGCCTGTCCAACGTTCATATGGGGTAGATGGAACTGACTTTGAAGGCACTTTGTTAAATATATAGGCTGCAGCTAGTAATGCATCTCCCCAATAGGAGATCGACAAATTAGCCTGCGTCATCATAGACCTAACCATTTCGAGAAGAGTCTTATTTCTTCTCTCAGCAACCTCATTTTGCTGTGGAGTTCCAGGGAGCGTCAGTTGTCTAATAATCCCTTTATCATTACATATTATCTTGAACATATCAGATAAATATTCTCTACCACGATCAGTGCGTAAAGTCTTAACCTTACGTTCCGTTTGATTCTCAACTTCTTTCATATAACGAATGAAGCAATCTAATACTTCATATTTGTGAGAAATCAAATACACATGACCGAAACGAGAGAAATCATCAATAAATGTAATGAAATAGGAAACTCCATGTCTAGTCCTCACATTCATTGGACCACAAATATCCGAATGAATCAATTTCAACGGTGACTCTGTCCTAATAGCCTTACCGAATGGTTTCCTAATTGATTTTCCAACAGGACAATGCTCATATACAGATAAGCTAATCTTAGCTCGAGAGCCCAATAAGCCCTCTTTAGCTAACCGATTCATGCGTCTTGTCCTATATGCCCTAATCTAGCATGCCAAATATCGTCAGTTATTTCTGTATCACTAGTAAGAGCAATATTTGAAAAATAATTATCAATCGCACAATTGTCATTTGGTTCCACATCGAGAACCATAAAACCATTCGTTAAAAAACCATAACCGATTGACACTGAGTCAATCTTGAGTTCAACACACCGACTGTAAAAATTTATACAATATCCTAAATCAAGAAGACAAGTAACGGAAACAAGATTCCTCCGAATCTCAGGAGCATACAAGACATCATGTAGAAACAATGTTCTTCCACCCCGAAGGTTAAGTTTGCAAGTGCCGACACCTTTGACTTCGACTCTTGCATTGTTTCCTACATATATCCATTTGTTGTCAGCTGGTACCCGCCGGTACTCCACATATGTAACTCGCTCCCGAGATACATGGTTGGTTGCTCCCGAATCTATAATCCACAAAGGATAAGAATCAGCCAACAATACAGAACTAGCAACAAAATGCTCAGAAGACAGACTATAAGTTACCTTTCTTGGCTCGGTACACTCCCGAGCATAGTGACCTTTTTTGTCACAATTAAAGCAAGTTACCTTGCTTTTAGGTTTCTTCCCCGTCTTCTTGTTCTTCTTATTCTTGATTGGGCCTATCCCACCTGCAGCAGCAGCTTCTTTCTTCTTTCCCTTCCCCTTCTTGAACCATCTTTTCTTCTTGGATCCAGATGATCCAGCAGAACCGACAGCCAAGTAGGCTTGGCCAGAAATCCTTGCGGATTCTGCTCTCTCCGTCTCTAGTTCAACATGGCGCGAGACATCAGCGAAAGTCTTAATACTCTCGCTGTGAGTTAGGGTCTGCTTCATGGTCTCCCATGAATCTGAAAGGGATCGAATGACTGCCTGAACCTATTGTTCATCTGTCAGCTCGTGATCGACAGTTCTAAGCTCCCGAATCATATTCGACATCTCCCTGAGATGTTGAACCATAGTGACATTCGGGCGCTCCTTGTAGCTATCGAACTTGATCGTCAGCTGTCGAAGCTTGTTCAGACTGACTCCGTTGTACTTGTCCTTAAGGGCAACCCAGACAGCATGAGCTGAAGGATAAGGCTCATACTCAAAAACTAGGTCATCTATCATTGAACTAATCAAAATGCCCTTCGCAGTGGAGTCTTTCTTCTTCCATGCCTTATAAGCATCAATATCTCATCTGTTTTGTGCAGTGGGACCATCTACAGGTTCTACCATGACCTGATTTATAGCCTCTAGAACTTTTTGTTCCTCAAGAATATACTGTATCTTAAGGTGTCAGATCTTGTAGTTATCCCGATTGAGTTTCTCACCCTTATTGAGTTCAGCTATGATGTTTTTAATTGTCATAACCTAACATAAATAAACATATTATTTAGTTATTCAGTGTATAATTTTATGTATGTAATCTACAAATTGACTCAATGTAAATTCGATTTGGTTTACAAAATCAAGTGACAATCCAATTCTCACTCATCATTTGTATGTACCAATCGAATCGACTTTGATCAATTACATTACATACATCCCATCTTAACATGATATTATTAAATGAACATTTCATTTAAATTGTACTCAATATGAACAAATCAAAGAGCAAAAATATCATGCATCATGTAGAGTTAACAACATATAATGAACATGTCATTAAATTAAACTTGTTGTACATTGTCAACACATAACAAAGATAACTCTACTAAGAATGTTACATATAACATTCTTCCTACTCATAACTGAAAAAAAAAACTAAACAACTAGATAGATAATCATTACTCCCACTAGAACAAACACTAGTGCAGTAATGATCCAAACATGCCCAATCTTCTTGGGTTGAACTAGGACATCCCCCGCCGAGATGCTCTCAAGATGATGCCATGATGTAGAATCTTCTGAATGACACCTTTGAACGATCCAAAAGAAAAGATTCCATCAGGATCCTCTTCCGAATCTTCCTCTGGATCTTCACGATGGACCTCACAGTCCTCATAGTGAAGCAGCTCAGCGCATAACTGGGTATAAGAGACGCGTCCCTCATAGCGCCCCCAGATCTGATGCGCTATGTCACTCAGATGTTGTGGCAGTGAACGAACCAGAGCCCATATTATGTAATTCTCCAGAATCGAAAACTCCTGCATCTCAAGTCTCCAGAACAATCTATCAAGCCTCCCGATGTGCTACCCGACTCCATGAGCTGAGTCATACTCTATCCCCTGGATAGCCTCTCTCAGCCGATTACGCAACACATCGCATCTCGTCATAGTGATAATCATCCGTGTCATCTGAAAATTGATATTAATTAAATCAGTACAAAACCGACAAACCAGTACATATACCGGCTTAATTCAATTTATATATAGACATAGATCCATTAAAATAAATCAAGAATAAATTTCTTTGATTTTATGGAGAACTATCGACAGACTTACTTAGACCAGTCAATCGGTACTTTTACCAATTGACTATTATCTAAGTTTAGTCGACTAGTACCATGAAGACTCAATATTGACCATGAGAATCCAAACACCACGCAACTTGCTCCGAGTACCCCAGACATTCAAGCAATATGCATAGTATTCTTTCTCATCGTTCCTCGACATCAACTCTAGTTCATTTGGTCTATCTCTAAGTTGTTTACATCAAGTCCTAATTGTTCCAAACAATTACTTGATTATTTAGTCATGAGTTTAGTTGACCAAAGTCAACTTTAGCAAGTCAGTCAATACCGACTTCTAAGCATTGTATTTAACTTAGCTCGATCCAAATTTGACCATGACTGACTCAGCCACAACTGATTCAGCCAATATCAAATAATGCTAATTAACGTCAATCTGGACAAATCTAGTTCAGTCAAGCATGATCAAGTCGAACCAAATTAGAGTTGAGTTAACCAAGTTCAATTTACTCTTGGTCATGCCAGAGCACTTAACACAACACTTCTTTGAGCTAATCGGGCTCCTAACTTTCGTTGAAATCCAATTAATTGAACCTATGCCCAAATTAATTTGGATCTCAAATTAAAGCCTAAGTCTAATTATTTAATTTCCAATTAGACATCTCTAATTGACAGCCCAATTAGAAATCCAACCCAATTAAAAATCCAGCCCATCTAATTCGGCCCAATTAAAAATCATGGGCTGGTAGTAAACTGCTCTGACAGGGCGGTTTACCACCCTAAACCGCCCTTGCAGGCGGTAAACCGCCGCGCATCTGTCGGCGGTTCAGCCGCTCTGGCGGCGATAAACCGCCCACGGCAAGCGGTAGCCTCTGCTTGGTGGTTAAAGCGCCGCCCTACAGAAATCGTCCTGCGGCGGTTCTTCCATCTGGCCGACGCAAAGCGCACGCCATCGGTGATACCGCCCTTCACGGTGAAAGCGCGCTTGGTAGTAAAAGCCTCCATCGGCGATTAAAATTGCCATCTTGGCGGTTAAAATCGCCGACAGCGGTGTTCAAACCACCCTTGTCAGCGCCTGTCGGCGATTCACCGTACAGCTAGGACTCAAATCGCCCGATTATCATACGGCCGGCGGTAAAATTGCCCTTCCGATTATATCGCCGCCGCAGTGCGCCGCAAGCGGTGAAACCACCCTTCCAAGGTAGTTTCCCACCAGGGCAGTTAGAGTTCCAGACCGGTCTATTTTCCAGACCGGTTTAACTGCCCGGCCAGTCAACATAGTGGTTTTCCACTCGACAAACCACCCTGGAATGGCTAGAGTAGTTTGTCCAGAGTGATTTTTCACTCGGCAGAAACAGTGTTAATGCACTGTTCATCTTCTTCTTCGCGCGATTTCACGATGAACAACTTATTTTGCAGGAAAAAAAAATTCTAATCTCTATTAGATGCTTTCCAACAAGGGCTCTGATATCAATGTTGGTCGTTTTAGCATCTAATCGAGATTGTCTAAGTAAAAATAAAAGAAAGATGAAGCTGTAAATAAAAAACTGAAAAAACTAAAACTTACAGAACCTTCTCGCGTCCGAGTAGTAATAGAAGAAGATGACTCTCTGTCTAAGGAACGATCACCACGAAAGCTCTTTCTCTTCCACAAGTCAAGTCCCGACCGTATCTCGGTGTTCCTATCTCTCGCTCTCCGACAAACCAGTCTTTCGGCATCAAAACCCTAATCTCTCTCTCCTCTTCTTTGGATGCACACCCCCTTATAAAGGGGGTGTTTTCTTCTTACGCGCAGCGCGCGCTAATCGCCAAGATTTTAGTAACGCTGCTACACGTTGCACCGCAATAAATAGTAAAATTTTCTTGATAATGAGAATATATTTTGTCTTATTGTAAAGAATTAGCATTTTATTAATGATTCTCATTCTTGAAAAAAAAAATTGTAATTGATTCATTTGATTTCATTTTGAGCATTTAAAACTACGAACAAAGTATCGGAAATTGCTTCCTTTTAGCTATTGGCATACATTTGTGCTTCTTAATGGTATTTTAGATTTTTTAGCGGTATTTTATGCTTTAAAATCTTTCAATTTAACGCTTCATACTTCATCTTCTATGTATCTATTAGAATAACATCTTCTATTGATTCTGCTACTCTAGAGATCATTATCGTCCAATATTCTTTGAATTTTAAAAAATTATCCATAAGCATGCTCTAATAATCATAATGATCATCGAATTGAAGAAAGACTGATTGTACAAAACTTTCGAACATCATGACTCTCCTCAAAACTTGACTCTAATATCACCGTTAGAAATAATAATAATAATAATAAAGGGCCAAGGCGAAAAAAAAGAGGATAAAAAAATCTCAATACATTGCGATGACAAATAAACCTCCTATTTATACGATAATACATATAAATTAATCACTAACTCATTAAATCTACTAATTCTTCCGCATTAACTACTAACTCCTCATTCACTAACGACTATTACTCCGTAACTGAAGCATATATCTCATTTACTAATCCAATTACTTGAACATGATTGTTTTTTATATAATTATTAATTAAACATTATAGTATTTTTCAATTCCTTTACTTACTAACTAAATTAATATTTATATTAAATTTTATCAACATTCAAATGGGAAGAGAGGAAGCGATCCCAGATTAAGACAAAAACAACAACTGAGTGAAAGACGACGGAGACAACGGAGTTGTGACAAATGTCAAGAGGCGATGTGAGGGAGATGACATTGGCGATGCAGACCTCAAAAAATGTCTCGATTCTCGACTCATCGTCAGCAAGCCATTGCAACTCGAATGCTCTTATATTCCTCCCCTATCTTTTCGAAAGGTAGCAAATCGAAATGGAAACGTGGAGGGACTGTATATAGCGGTGCATAGCCCACTAAGCTTGTGTTGGACCAAGCTTATAGCCTCCAAGTCACATTACATGAAAGATTAAGAAAAGGGAAAAACTTTTGGAAGGTGTTAAATGCAATAATATCTTTTCCCCCTTTTTTTTTTGTTATTTTAACCTTATCTTTTGGTTAATACGGAATGCTCTCCATTTCTCTTGCCTTCAATATTGATGCGACTATAAAAGCAAATAAAAATATTTTTTAATAAAAAAAATAAGATAAACTGATCTTTTAATTTTTACCCATTAATAAAAGCATGTATACTAAAAAAATTTCTTTACTATAAAAAGAAATTTATTTATTTATTTTTTAAAAAGACAATCTATTAAACTCATTAGTCATGTATAATTTCTCATTATATATCTTATAATCTATTATTCAAAATGATTTTCATTAATTCTTTAAGAAAAAACGACAATTTACCGAACAACGCTCGTGAAGTTTGGAATTGTCCAAAACACGCCTCATATTTTCATATTTACCAAATAGCACACTTAATTCCCTTTTTACCCTTCAAAAATAGCGCACTTAATTTCCGAACGTGGTGCTGAAAATTCAAATCTCAGCACCACTGTGGTGTTGGAATTTAAATTTCCAGCACTACGATGATGGTGTTGGAATTGCACCACCACTGTGATTCTGGAAATTGAATTCTCAGTACCACAGTGGTGTTGAGATTGTAAATTCCAATACCACAGTGATGGTACTAGAATTGCACCATCACTGTGGTGTTGGGAATTCAAATCCCAACACTATAGTGGTGCTGAGATTTGCAATTCCAGCACCACAGTGATGGTGTTGGAATTCAAATCTCAGTACCACAGTGATGGTGTTTGAAAATTAAGTACGCTATTTTTGAAGGGTAAAAAGGGAATTAAGTACGCTATTTGATAAATATAAAAGTATGAGATACTTTTTAGACAATTCTAAATTTCAAAAACGCTGTTTGATAAATCGCCGAAGAAAAAACTCTTATTTAGTCATCTAGATCATTTATTTAATCAATCAAATATGCAATTTGCACCTCTAATTTCTACGAATTTATCCTCCAAAATTTGTCAATTATGTCCTTAATACTCTTTATTCTCTCTTATTTCCACAGAAGCTGCGAACGCAAGCCTTCATTTCAGTTCTTCACTTCCTCTCGCTCCGAAGCGAGCTTTGAGGAATCGGATCTCTGCTCTTCTGATCCGGATCCGTTCGATCGCTCCGCCGCCTTCGGCCGCGGGGAGGAGGAGGAGCCCTTGGGCTTGCGGCGATGCGGCTGCTTAGGGACGGCCTGGAGTTGATCCTCGCCGGCGGAAGCAGAGCCTCCGCGGTGCTTCTGGGCGCCCTGTTTGGACCTCTCCGACAGCTCCCTCGAGTGGCTGTCGGAGCTGCCGCCCGACTGGTGCCGCCGTGTCCTCCGCACGGAGCCGTCGTGGCTGGGGGAGTCCGCGTGCCGAGAGGACTTTGGATGCACCGCCTCGCCGCGGGCGGTGGATCCGCCGCCAGGGTGAGGGTCTGCGGGCAGTAATAGTGAGGTCAGGGTCGGTCGAGGCGTCGATCGAAAAACCTGTTGTATGCCTGAATATGGAAAGTAAGGAACCTAAAGCGGTGGGGCTTGGAGCTGCGCCGCCGCAGGCGGCGGAAGGGTTCTCTGCCTCGGCGACGGTCGGCCGCGACCGGAACTTACTCATCTGAAGGAAGCGATTACATCCATCCGTTAGATCAAGATCGGACGACGCATAGTAAAGAAAACGTGATGAACTTTCTTACTCACTAGATAATAAAGGGGTCAATAAATAAATATAGTAAATTTAAAATAAATTTTAAGATTTAAAAAATTAATACAATATTTACTAATATTATCGAATTTAGATTAAAATGTAAGTAACTACAAACCACTCCACTCGAAGAGTTATTGATCGATTGACCGTCCCAACCGATGTGCGCTATATGTTTGATGTCGGTGGGATAATCGATTTGCATTTCTTGTTCTTCTTCGTCTCGTATCTCGATAGAAAATAATTTTACCATTTTGATATAAAATGAAACATAGAAATCCAATTGTTATAAATCAACTTTACAAGTAAACAAAGCCATACTTAAGGCTTGTGAAATATATTCTTCATCTTCATCCTCGTCCCCATGTCGCCTAAGCAATCGATACAAAATACGAAGAAGAAGAAGATCGAGGTAAATGAAAAATAAATAAATAAATAAATAAAACAATAATTAGGATTGATGAACAATTACCTCTCCTGTGATGAAGGGAAAAATAAAATTTACAAATGTCAAGAGTTTTCAGGATGCCATTTCTCCTTGAGCAGAAGAAAGGAGGACTCGAATTCCGGAAAAGAATTTGTTTTAGGTATTTTTGTTGCCGGCAGAGGCAGTCAGTTGGCAGTTGGCGAAATGGCGCGAAATGCGGGGGGAGAAAGTTCAGGCCGAGTCAACGGGGGAGAGAAAGTCATGTTAGAGTATGGAGAATACAATCAAAGTTTTACATTGGCAAAACATGGAAAAGATCATGTGCTTATAAGATCAAAAGATATCTCAATTGATATGAGGCCTTTTGGATGAAGTATAAAAATAAAACCATAAAGACTTAGATCTAAAGTGGACAATATCATACCATAATGGAGATATATACGGGATCTTATAAGCACTTACAAGTCAATGACCTATTTTAGAGTCAAATGGTTGATTGCGAAAATACCAAACGAAACCACAACAAAGGAAATTCAATGGGCAACGTTAGATTCGACTTAAGCCTTATCACGTTAGGCATGAGCTTTTTCTATGTATTCGACTTTTTTATATGATTTATCAATGGATTTTAGACTAAAAACTCTCTAAATTAATGGATTTTAATCTTTTGCTCAAAGAGTAGACGAGGATCGCTATTTGACTCATAAATTATATTGAGTAACTTGGGCGATGATCTGCTATGATCAAAATATCCTCAAAGGATTAGCTTTCTAAAGAGGTGTTTTAGTTAAAATGTGAAAATGTATCAAAATATTTGTAAAAATATATATAATTTTAAAATGTTATCTATATATTATCCACTCACTTGTTAAAGTTTACATCGGTACACTTGAGATATAAAGATGATGTATTTATCTCAGATATTTTTCATCATCAATCTCACAGTTAGATAAATGGAGATAAATTATGAAGAATGTTTTTGTCTAACCAAGAATTAGTATGGCAGGAGAATAGACAACTCAAAAAATTTTACAATTTTCGGAGACTTTTGCTCTTTGAGACAAATCTATCGTCGCCATAGGTACTTACATAGGTACTAATTATTTGTTCATCTCGTGGGGACTTACATAGGTACATTTGAATCATGGTAAATATGATTTTTTTTTAATTGGCACTGTGTCCGAACTTTGGATCCGATTAATCCGGTGGATAATCAATCATACTCCGTGAATCTCTTAAATGGATGTTAAATAATTCTAAGCAAGTTCTCCATCGACCATTTAAGTATATTAGAAGAGTATTTTGTGGCTCAATAATTAAGTCTGATGATATAATCATGTGTCCTTATAAAATAGGTTTAATATAGAAGACATTCCATATGGAGAAGACAAATTAAAAAATAGACACGATCTTCTTAAACTATCTTTGAACATCAATAATTAGAAGTGCATGATTATTCAAGTAATAAGTTACTTTTTTTTTTAAGGAAAAATATTAAGGGGGCATTTGGTCACCCCATTTTCCCCCATTTTCTTGTTTTCGTTTTCCAAAAAATATAAGAATCTATTTGGTATCCAATTTTTCTTTTCGTTTTCTGGAAAATGCATTTCCATTCTCTGAAAAATTAGAAAACGATTTTTAATCGTTTTCTGAAAAGGAAAAACATGCTCCCGTGCCCTAAAAACTCCCGATTCTCATTCTGCTCATTTTCATCGCTGCATCACTTTCTCCCTTGTCCTTCTCACCGCGCGTTCTTCTCCTTCTCATCGCCACGTGCTCTTCTCCTTCTCACCGTGCATTCTTCTGTCATTCCCTGCCCCCTCTTCCCCCGTCCTTCTCATCGCCGTTCTTCTCCTTCTCACCGCGCGTGTCACCTCGCCACTGCAAGCACTCCAGCCTCACCGTCGGCAAGTCAGTCCCTTGCGTCGGCTGCCTGCCTCTTGTGTGTCACACGACTTGAATAGGGTAAGCATTTCTCAATGATTTGAACGTAACTAGGTTTATGATTTTGCCCCTTTTGTGATATGGGAGTCGAGCACTCTCGTCCCTAGAAGCCAGAGTCCAAATCCTTATCTTTTAAGGAAGGAATGAAAATAGGGTTTTGAGTTAGAGTGAAAGAACGAAAACTGGTTTTCGAGCAGGTAAAGTTCATTCACATCAGATTCCCATTTTCTGCTAGAGTCCGAAAATTAAGTTCATTCATATGAGATTCCCCTTGAGGCTAGAGTTCAAAAACTCAAATTCAAATATGGTTTTTAGTTTAGCTTTGCGAGAGTCCGAAAACGAAAACTTGGCTTTCGAGTTTAGCAAGTAAAGTGAAATTATGAGTTCTTCCGATAAGATCAAAACTCAAACTAGCTTTTGAGTTTAGATTTAGAATTTAGAAGTTCATTCCCTCTCGCAGTAGCAATCTTGATCTTTTAGGTTAAAATTTTATGATATTTGGTCAGGTTTGATTTTAATTGATTTTTGGTGTAATTTTAGCCAAAAAAAATGTTGATTTGTTAGATCAATAGGATATGGTATGACATTATCCTAATATCTAATTTCAGAATATTTTTTTACTTAATTGATTAGTTGATTATTGTAATTTATATTGTTTGGATTGTTAGATGATTATGGTAGGGCATAATCCCAATATTGAAGTGAAGAAATATGAATGGTCAAAGACTAATGTTGTCATATTTATCAAGATCATTTATGAAAAAGTAAAGCAAAATAAACTACAAACATCTACCTTTAGTAATATGATTTGGGAGGAGATCAACAAAGAAGTATTTCAAGCTACGAACACGAATTATCGTGTAGAGAGGCTCAAAGGTAAATGTAATCGTCTACGCACCAGGTATCGACTTTTTGTTGCATTGCTTGCTTATACTGGTGTGATAATAGATTCATACACTGGTAAAGTGAATGCTCCAGAGGAAGTGTGGGCTGAATTTTATATGGTAAATATTTTATCCATTCAAATATATAATTTTATTGTATGTTAGTGTATAATAAAGTCACAGTTTCCTAATCAATGGTACAGAAAAATAAAAAGGAGTACAAGACAATACGAAAGGAAGGTTGTGATCATTTCTACATTCTTAATGAAGTTTTCGATGAGACAACTGCAATAGGTGATATGCATAGGGCTTCTACTCAATTACCTCTCACATCCGATGAAGAGAGAGAACTCGAAGAGGCATTTATTAATAGAGGTGTTAATTCATATGTTGAAGTCGTTGATGACGAGCATGAGGATGTTAGAGGGGAACCTAATAGTCAGCGACGTGGTGCAGAATCATCCAATAATAGTTGATGTAAAGATCCTAAAGTTGTAAAAATTGCAAAATATGAGACTTGTATGGATAAGTGGAGTAATATCTTGCAACAATTGAGTGGAGAATCAATTGCTAGGCAAAAATACATGGAGTTGAGGGATGCTAAGTTAGAACGCGAACAAGATATATCTTGCTCTTCTGGAACTAGTGTGCCCAATGATCCTTATTCTATAGATATTTGCATGCAGATTTTAAATGAGATGGATAATTTATCTACTCAAGCGTACACAAAAACTACAAAAGCTTTCCTTAAATCTAGTCTGCATGAAATTTTCATGAAAATTCCATCAAATAAAAGAGTTGGATGGTTGGAGCGCCTCAATCTTGATCACGTGTAGGATCATATATTGCTAAGTTGATGGAGATTACTTTTATTACCTAGCTAAAGACTATGTAATGTTAATGGAGTTTGTTTGATCTTGTGGCTTGAATATTTAAGACTCTTTTAATATTTGTGAATTTAATGTCGAAGACTATGTTGAGCTTTTAAATTTCAATCGTTTATTGGTTTGAGATCAATATATCCTTAATTTTATGCATGTTGATTTTAATATTGGTTAGTTGTAGACCATGTCAAGCTTTGATGATGAATCTGACGAATTAAGCCCAGATATCAATTTGCTTATAGTTTTGGGTCTCACAAATGATTTTTTTCATGACATGATGACTGAATTTCCTGGATATATTGATCGAATGCCGTGTTGGACTTCTTCTCTTACCGGGAGGATGTACATACAAGAAATACTTGATGGACACTCCCAAGTTTGCTTTGACAATTTCCGTATGTCAAAACATATGTCTGTGAATTTTTGTAGAACATTAAAAGAAATGAATCTAGTGAAAGATGGAAGGAAAGTTACAGTTGAGGAAGGTATTGCTATGTTCTTACTAATCATCGGGCATAACACACGACATCGAATATGTGCAGATCGATTTCAACATTCATTCTATACCAGTAGCAAGTGGTTCAAACGAGTTCTACGAGTTGTTTGTACATTAGGAACATATATTATTCGACCAAATGAATATAATGGTGTCCATCCTCACATATTGAACAATCCAAAGTGATTTTCATATTTTAAGGTACATATTGTATCCTAATGTATCTAGTTACATTAACAATATATCGTTACTAACTCATTATGCATTTTTAGAATTGTCTTGGAGCTATCGATGGGACTCATGTGTCGGCGTGGACACCGACATCAATTTAGACATCATTTCGTGGTAGAAAGGTTATTGTTACACAAAAAGTGATGCTTACATGTGACTTTGATATGCTTTTCACATTTGTGTATACTGACTAGGAGGGGACAACAAATGATTCCAGGGTGTTCATAGACGCTTTAACAAGGCATGAAAATAATTTTTCTAAACCTCGCGGTGGTAAGTAACAGATAAAACTCTCTCTATATATATTCATTTATGTTGGTGTATTACATCAATTTTATCTTGTTGATTCTGGTTACCCAAATATGTGGGGGGTTCTCGCTCCGTATCGAGGTCATCGCTATCACTTGAGAGATTATCGAGGGCAAGACAGACTAAGAGGGAAGGAAGAGTTATTCAATTATAGGCACAATACATGTCGTAATATTATAGAGCGGTGCATTGGGGTGCTAAAAGCAAGGTTTCGAATTTTAAAAGATATGCCAAACTATCCAATTACTAGGCAAAGATTAATTCCGGTTGCATGCTGTGCGGTGCATAATTTCATACGTCAACATCATACAATGGATAATTTATTTATGGAATACTCTTCTGATGATATGATTATGTCTGGAGTTGAAGGAGATTTTGGTGATCAAGAGCAGATTCTAATTGATCACAGCCAAACAGCTCAGATGGGACATGTACGTGATGAAATTGCAAGTCATATGTGGAATGATTACGTGGAACATCATCCATAATTAGTTTTGTATTTATGTTTAATATATATGAACATGTGAAATTAAAAACAATATGTTAGGTCATATGTATTAATATATTAACTATTTTGTTTATAATTTTTCCTCCAAAGTGTAATTTTTGGAATAACTATTTGTACTTTTGTCTATTAATGTAATATATCCGTTCTAAATAGCATATTTTGAGGCTTGCAAGCTCTCGCTTCCATGGTACTCTAAATAGCATAACTATTCCATCATTTAAGATATCAGTGAATTACTTTTCTATTTCATGTACACTTGTATACCTACAATCTCACTTTATTTACACTTAAAATATTTTTATCTAGATTTATTGTTTTGTGTTACTCAATATCATTCTAAAGTATGCTCAATAAGAAGCAGATTTTTAGTTTATTTTGAAGCTAGTCTAGTTTTATCCTCTAATTTATGATGGTGATAATGTAAAGATATATTTTATAACCGAGTTGTCCAATGGTTAATGTTAGAACCTAAATATTATTTGTATTTTTTTAATATTTTGTGTTTGTAAGTGTAAATTAATATTTATATTCTTTGTTGTTGATATTTCTTAACAATTGTCTTGGGTTATAGTTTTGTTAGTACTATTAAATTTTTTGAAGAATGACTCCATCTGCACCCACAACTGATATGCTATATTTTTTGATACCATGTGCATTGTATGGGATGGATAAAGATAATAATAAACTCAGAATTAGTATGATATGTAGTTGATGTGCAGATGCTTTGGCATGCAAGATAGAAAAAGGATGTTGTTGATAGCAATCTTAGGCATTATCATGGTTTAAAGTGTTGATAATGATAGCAATTTTCATTATGTTGGGTGTGCATCAGTCACATGTTGTCGTTCCTCTCCCAAACAAAAAGCTTTTGTGAGTTTGAATTTGCTGAATGTAGAATTGGTGTCTATTTATACAAAAGGTTGGAATCGTCAACCTAGCGGCTCCTATCAGTTCGCTTCCGGGTCATCGTAAAGGAGATAAATCACGGTGAACCTTTGACCCTTGAGACTAATAACCAATGCATGGAGGAACGGAACTCTCGCTTTTGTGAGAGATTGATGTCTATTTGTTACTTATAAAGTTAATCTGCTTCGAAATTAAAAAGTCATTATCTAATGATATAGGTCACAATATTAGAGGTCACAAGGCTTGTTAAAAATGGTACTGGTAAAGTGGCTTTAGCAATTGGCGACGGGGCCAATGATGTGGGAATGCTTCAAGAAGCAGATATAGGAATTGGTATCAGTGGTGCAGAAGGAATGCAGGGTTGTGCTACTGTGACAGAACCTATGTATTGGGTAGAAAATAGAACATCAGTAAAATCCAATAGCAAAGTCTTAGACTGATCTTTTACCATATCTTGATTCTGAAATTTTGCAGACTGTCATGGCAAGTGATATTGAGATATCTCAATTTTGCTTTTTGGAGTGCCTTTTACTTATGCATGGGCATTGGTGTTACCGAAGAATATCAACAAATGGTAAAGTCTCTCCCTTGGGCTTGATTTTTGACCTTTTTTTTTTCAATCAGAGTTTTTGATGAGTTCATTACTGAACTGTAGATATGCTACTTCTTCTTCTACAGGAATTTAACATTTGGAACCACTATCTTCTTGTACGAGGCATATACAACATTTCCTAGCCAAGTTGCATATAATGATTGATAATTTTTGAACATACAGATGACCATAATCTATGTGGATTGATAATTTGTAAAAAAACAAACAAATTATTTTCTTTATTTGACCATTTAATTTTATTATCACCTCTCGATGTTTACTTTTATTTATTTAATTTTTTATGGAACAGTGTTGTATGATATTATCGTTTTCTTTATGCAGGCGGTATGAAGGTCAAGGATGATCAAGATGAGTCATCTCCATATGCACATAATCTATGTGGATTGATAATTTGTAAAAAATAAACAATTTTTGTTTTCGATTGGGCTTGCGATATCTTATCGGATTTGTTGCATACCTCTCGTTCCTGAGTTACTTTGATTTCTGACAATCCAATGATTGTTGGTCTTGAAAAGCAATGATTGTAGGAAATTATCATTAGCGCAGTGGCTTCAGAGATGTAGTAATTTTGTGTGTGTATATATGCTGGGTTAAGACAATATTGGAGCTCATGACTTGTGGCCGAGTTGTATATCTTGCCTTGCAGAGAAATTATTATGCTGCAAAGAGACATTGCATGATCATCCAAGTTTGGATTGCTCACATGCCCTTAGCTGCAGTAAATTGTTAAGACAATTTGGATTGATATGTTGTGCTCTTTTATTTGATTTCAATCTATTACACTTTAGTTAGCAAGATTGGTATTCCTCTGATTGTTGTTGGATTATGGAGATGGAGATGCTGCAAATATGGAGTTTATTTTTTAAGAGTGTGTAATATAGTGTATTTTGGTTATGTATTTGAAATGCAATGGACAAGTTTACACATTTTTTTATATAATTGATTAGTTATTATGAGATGTAAAGTGTCGGAACCTGAATTTTATGCTATAAATAAAGGACTTTTTTAAAATTGAATTTGGCTCGGTTAAATTCGAGTCATTGATAATTAGTAACTGTCGAGATTAAATTTCAGTTGAATTTGAGGAAGAAGCTTTTGTGTCGGTAAGATTTGTATTCCTTTATCAGTTGAAGATTGGTATTTTGGGAGTTTGTTAGTGTTTTTTCTGTTTTGTCTTTTTTTTTTTTTTTTAATTCGACAGCTTGAAAAAGTAAATAAATGAGAGAATAAAACCTCTTATGTTTACCTAATAAATCAAAATTATACAGAATTAAAATAAAAAAGGAGAAAGAATAAGATCGATTAGATTAACTTATTTGATTGTGGACTTCTTGAGGGCCAACGACCTCCGTCCTACAGCTCCTCGTCCGCCCTCATTTTTCAGCATCTGAAGCAAGAAATCGTTCCATATGTCGATGGGGCCTGACAGGCACCAGTGGATGCAATCATTGTACAGTGTAGGCATGCTTATCGGTTTCTCAGTTCCGATTCCGATTTGATTTTGATTGGTTCCGGATCTGTCGACGTTGGAACCGGTCTGAATCAGTTCAAAATCGGTTCCGAACTGGTTCCGATTCCGAACTGGTTCCAAATCGATTTCGGACCACCTTCTTCGAACTTGAGCTTCCAAATTCATTTAACGTATTGATGATCCTATTCTTTTTTTCTATCGTAAAATAATCTTGTAAAGATGTTAGCATACTAGTAATTTCCACCTTTAAATTAACAATCGAAACCAGATCTAAATCGGAACCAAAACCGATTCCGAAATGGTTCGAAATCGATTCCAAAATCGATTGGAATAGAATCGGAATCGGAACAGTTCCGATTCGATTTTGAAACCATTTCATCTGAATCGATTCTGATTTTGAATTTAACGGATTGATTTCGACTTTATTCCGAATCGATCCAATCCATTAAGTATACCTAGTACAATGTCACTTTCTCCTCCATCCGATGTCACTTTTAAGAGCAAAAGTCAGCATGACGTTTCTTCACGTTGATAAATCAACCGAGGGAAAAGATGTTAATAGACTTGAAGAGAAAGATACTTTTTTAGTCATTGATTGAAACATTTTATCATCACCGATTGGAGTGATATTCCCATATCTGTTAAAATTTTCCGTAGATTTGACTAAGTTTTAATTTTTCTTGGTCATGAGTAAATTGAGTTGGACTAAATTGAAGATTGATTTCTTATTAAGTGTGTTAAATATTATCCTATCCAATTTTAATAAAAATGGTGCTCACGTTTTTAAATCTACGTGGTTCATTTAATTGATTAATTGTGATTGCCCTCCCCTCAATTCTATAGAACTGAGATGAAAAGATCGTTAGATTGACGGTTTCAATCTTTATAAGGTTATAGACTTTTAATATATATATATATTATATTATTTTATTCATATAAATTTAAAAAATAAAAATTAGACTGAAATAGAAAATTTATATCAGACGTATTTTCTAATTTCCTTTTCTAGAAAATAGAAATACAACATATCATATCAAATTTATTTTCTATTTTCTAAGAAAATATAGAAATAGAAAATGAAAATGAAAATTAGAAAATAAATTTTTTTCCACTAATCAAATGCCCTCTAAATTTCTACTATATTGAACTATTTTTTATTTTTTTTAAAAATTAAATAAAACATAAAACAGTACGTAAAATTTCACAAAAGTAATTGAGCCAAATATATTAAGTATATATTAAAATATACATTTCTTTTTTTGAAAACTAAGATAAACGGAATTATTTCCATTTGTTAATTTGATATATATTTTTTTTCCCTAATTTTTCGTTTTCATTATTAGAATTAGGATGTCTCCTTGATCAAATCAGTACGTGTGAATTTACTTTCAACGAGTAGAAAAGATCAATCTCTGTCAGTACTATTAGTAGATGAAAATATCAATAAGATGTCTTTCATTGCAATCAGATATCGATACGATTGAAAATTGATCGTGATTTATCTTTTTTTATATAATTTTAAAATCGATATTGAAACTTGGAAGAAGGCGCAGTGGTAGTACATCGATATTATATTATAAAACGATAGATCGATTCGCCATGAATGTGAGTGTCGTAAATCATACATCGTTAATTCTTGATGCCGAAAACTGCAGTGATTTATTTCTATTACGATGATCTAAAAGTAGATTGATAAAGATCGCTAGATTAACAAATTCTAATCTTTTGTATCATAGAATTGATATCGAAGAACAAGGTGAATATTATTCTTTTGCAAAATAATTTCACGCTTAAAATGTAGAAAATAGAAAATTTAAGGGAAAGTAGGGGAAAAAAACAAACAAACAAATTTATTTACTCGGACGGCGACGATCTCTCGGAAACCGGCCGCAAGTTCGTCGGATGGACGGCGGTGATTAAACCAAGCTTTTCCCCAAGCATATTATCACTCCACCAAGCTACTTCTATCGTCAGCTGTTCTTCCTTGCAAGATCAACAAAGCAAGCAGATGATGTGATGTTGTAGATGATGATCCCTTGCCAAGTTCTGCTGCATCGATCGTCTTTCCTTTCTTGAATCGTCTCGTAATCGCATCATTAATACTCAAGAACAAAAAGTAAAATCTCTGACAATTTGGGGATCTCATAAATAACCTAACGTTTCACCCGTCAATCTTCGCTTGATTCCTGTAGTTTGGTCTCCGCCTTCTTGATTTGGTCGATCTGGTCAGATTCACCATGGAAGCCCCAATTTTTTCGCTACTCCTGGGTTGTTGATTCTTGATCAAGCTGCAGGAGGGAGATGCATCTTTGAGGGAAGGATTTGTGTGTAGATCGCCCGTCGTCTTTTGGTGGTGGTTGGGGTTAGCGTTATCCATCACTAAGCTGCATCCAGATTTGCTAGGATTCTTGGGTTCCTAGCGAGTTGGCTTGGAATTCAACAGCTGAGCTCCAGCAGAAGTTCGAGACTGTTTCATCGAGGACTTGTGAGTTGATCTGCCTGTAGATAGTCAACCCATGCAGTTTCTGTCGGCATTTTTCCTTGTTGTTCGTCAATGTATGCATGGTGATTTTTATTTTTGGCAGATTCTTTTTGTGATGCCTTATGAACACTTTTGATCCTGAAATATGAGTCTATGGCTAGTTATTCTGGGTGATTTTGAGGATCATCCATCAATTTCAGTTCAAATAATATTGTTGCTTTTTTGGAAGAAATATACTGGATAATGAATGATTCTGTAATAGGCGGAGTAAACGTTTAATTACAGATGTGAACTTTGAAAGTTTAACATGAGATTCAGTAATCCCTTGTAGGAGCCCTCTCATGACCTGTGAAAGTTTAGAAGCAGTTAGGTTTTCACCTAGTGGTCCGTGGTATTTCATTTTTGATTGTTTGTTGTTTGATGAGCTTTCCAGTTGAAAGTTAGCTAGAAAGTGAGACTCATGGTTTCATTGTGACTTGCAGGTATTTCAAATTGATTGTGGCATAAATTAGACAGATGGTGAGGCATAATTATTTCTAAGTCCTTGCAATCTTGATCCTTTGTTTGTGACTTTGAGTAGATGGCTTGCAGAAAATTGCTAGAAATTATACCATAAACTAATTCAGGAATGCTGATATGTGTCTTGTTAGAAACTTGACAATTAACAGCACAAGTAAATTTAGTAATTCAATATGAGCTAACTATGTGATTAGATTTTCATGTTGTAAATATTAATCAAGCTCAAATTTTCCTGCATGGTCGCTATTCGATCATGAGAGTTCAGAAGCCATTATCTGCCTAATGGTTAAGTTGTATTAGTTGAAGTTAATTGCATATGAAGTGTTCTGAAACAATCTATTTGGTGATATTATGAGTTCATAATGCTAACTTTCTATAACAGAGTATGGGGGCAGAGTGCATTGGAACCCTCATTAAAGATGACATGGATGGAATGTCACCATTTCCACCAGGTTTTGCACCAATTGTGTTATTCGACGTTCATAATGACCAGGATCTTAGGGCCCCGGCAAATAGATCTGAACCGCTACAATATATCATGAGAGATGACAAATCAAGTGTCACATTGCAGATCCCTCAAGATATTAAAATTTCTATAAATGCTCCTGAACCTGTACAGTGCAACATAGAAGAAGAGAAATCAAGAAAGTCACTTCGACAAAGACCATCTGTAAATTATTGCCAATTTGATACTAGTTCAGACGAAGAGTCTGACTATGAGCCTTTTGAACAGGTTAGATGCAGATGATTTTAACAAAAGTCTTGGAGATGATAAGCTTTTAGTTAGAATCTCTTATTAAGCACCATACTTTGTTCTAAGAGATTAATTTTGTTGTTCTTGCTAATTTGATGCATTTGGTTATTCTCAAAACCTACATTGTTTTGGATGTAGGCCGTTTCTTCTACTCGCTCTCTACCTAAAGGTGTGTTTCGAGGATGTACTGAATGTGAAATTTGTCAGAAGGTAGTTGAATTCCATGACATCTTTGCTGACTTGTTATCTTACATGATTTTGTTTGTGGTTGAGAGGGTTACTTCTGAGTGTTTTAATAGGTTACTGCAAGATGGAAACCACAAGATGCTTGTAGGCCCGTTCTTGATGAAGCTCCTGTATTTTATCCAACAGATGAGGTTATTTTAATTTATATTGTTATCGAAAAAGATTTTTTTAGAAGGGAGTTTTGGCACAACGGTAAAGTTGCTGCTTTGTGACCAAGAGGTCACGGGTTCAAATCTTGGAAACAGTCTCTTGCAAAAAAAACAAGGTAAGGCTGCGTACAATGGATACCTTCTCCGGTACCCCGCGTGGCCGGAGCTTCGTGCACCGGATTGTAATTTTTAGTTTATCGAAAAAGATTTTCCTATACTTGAATTTGTATTTTTTTTTTTGCCAAATGAACATTTTTGATCTCTGATCAGGAGTTTAAAGATACTATCAAATATATTTCAACTATACGCCAAAGTGCAGAGCAGTATGGAATATGTCGAATAGTTCCACCCTCATCTTGGAAGCCTACATGCCTTCTCAAGCAGAAGGATGTATGGGGAAATTCAAAGTTTGCTACTCGAATCCAACAGGTAGACAAGCTTCAAAACCGCCTCACCTCAAAGAAGATGGGCAGAGGTAACATTGTTATGAGGGAAAGGAGAAAAACCATAAAAACTGATAATGCCAATGAAGAAAATAAGGCAGAATCCAATAACTGTGACAATTCTGAGAGGTTTGGATTTGTACCTGGGCTAGATTTCACTCTGGAATCTTTCGAGAAGTATGCAAATGAGTTCAAGAAGCAATATTTTATCAGAAGCATAGAATTTTTTTTGGGGTCTTGCCAACAGGAACCCTCCATTGAAGATATTGAAGGTGAATATTGGCGGATTGTAGAAAGACCAACAGAAGAGATTGAGGTACCCCCATTTTTTCTATGTAGGTCATAAGTATCACAATGCCTTTCATCTGTTGATTTATGCCATGAGATGACTTCACAATGTCTGATGTGCTTCATCCACTCTCCTCTTTTCTTAAACTTTGGTCATATTTATACCTCAGTATTGATGGAATGCATATGTATTATCCAACCTTAGGTAAACCGTAATCATATATTGGTCTTAACCTGAGACTTTGCAGCCTGGTCAAACTTTTAACTTATATAGTGCTTTTAGGTGCTTTATGGTGCTGATGTTGACACTGGGGTTTTCAGTAGTGGCTTTCCCAAAGAGTTACCCTCTGTGAATGTATCTTCACTAGAGGATCAATATATGAGTTCTGGATGGAATTTGAATAATTTCCCTCGGCTTCCCGGCTCTGTTTTATCCTTTGAAAGTGGAGACATTTCTGGTGTTCTTGTGCCATGGTTGTACGTTGGAATGTGCTTTTCTTCTTTTTGTTGGGTAAGATGCTATTTCTCAGATCATCACTAAGCAAATTAATGGCTTACATGTAGCATGAGGCTGCCTCTAGAATTTTACATCTAATAAACTTGTACATTGCAAATGCATAATTCTTAGTTTTGATTTGCAGGCTAATTGATGTTTCTTTTGTTAACAGCATGTGGAAGATCATCATTTATACTCGCTCAACTATATGCATTGGGGAGCACCAAAGATATGGTATGGAGTTGCTGGAAAAGATGCCTTAAAATTAGAAGCAGCTATGAAAAAACATCTACCCGATTTGTTCGAAGAACAACCAGACTTGCTTCATAATCTTGTAAGAATATGGATATTTGAATCCTGTTATGATAATTTTCATTCTTTGGTCCATGCACTTTTTTAAGCATGTTTTATATTAAACCGTAAGTTATGAAATCAAAAACTTGAGGATCTTTCTAATTTAAAAATCTGGTTTTTGTGCTAGAATATCTCATTTGACTAATCCTCCTTTTTGCAGGTGACACAATTTTCACCTTCTCTTTTACGTTTGGAAGGTGTACCTGTATACCGTTGTGTTCAAAATGAAAGAGAATTTGTTCTCACTTTCCCACGGGCATATCATTCTGGTTTCAATTGTGGATTCAACTGTGCAGAGGCTGTAAATGTGGCTCCTGTTGATTGGTTGCCTCATGGACAGCATGCCGTAGAGCTTTACCGTGATCAGGGACGCAGGATATCCATATCTCATGACAAATTGTTGCTGGGTGCTGCAAGAGAAGCTGTTAGAGCTCAGTGGAATATCCTATTCCTGAGGAAAAACACTCCAGGTAATTTGAAATGGAAAAATCTCTGTGGACCTGAAAGCATACTGGTGAAGGCGCTCAAGGTGATCTGATTTCTCCATAATTTTCCATGTAGTCTTTCATAAAACATCTATAAACTGACATCTTTCTTGATCAGGAACGGGTTGAGATGGAGAGTACGAGAAGAGAGAATCTATGTTCTTCCCAGACAGGAAAAATGGACTCCAACTTTGATACTGACTGTGAAATGGAATGTATCATTTGCCACTACGACTTATACCTTTCAGCTACGAAATGCGACTGTTCACCTGACAAATTTGCTTGTCTCATTCATGCACAACAACTTTGCTCATGTGCTTTGACTACAAGATCATTTTTGTTCCGCTATGAGGTTAGTGAGTTGAATATCTTACTAGATGCTTTAGCAGGGAAGTTGAGCGCAATTCATAGATGGGGCCTTCTTGATCTTGGGTTAAGTTTAAGTTCTCATGTTACTAAAGAGAAAGCACAAGAGTGCAAACAGGTTCCTCCGAATAGTAAGGAAGGAACAGTGCAAAAGGATAGCACAATGATTAATCAAAAAAGGATTATCAATGCAAGATGCAGTTCCTACAAAGACATTGATGCATTAAAGCTTCACTCTTTTGAAGGAATAGATGAGAGAAAAAGAAAAACTCATAATTCAGATAAATCAACAGATGAAATTACTGATGATTCTTCAAAAAATCTGTCAGTTGTTACAGATCAAAATTTCATTTCAAGGGGTCTACATCCCAGAGGAAATGGATATTCACATGCAACTGCAGTAATTTCTTTAGATTCACAATATTCTTCAAACAGTGTGATGTTGCAAACTGGTTCTAAAGAAATAACAGAGAAAAAAAGTACAAGTGTCTCAGAAATTGGCAACAACCAACCAAAAGCATGCTATTTATCTGGTGGAGGGGACATTGCACCAGTAACCAATGATAAATTTAAAGATGCAAAGAGATCATTCTCAGATAAATTTGAGGGAGCATCATCTGTTTGCTCCGAATCATTGTCCAGGTTGTTGAACTGTGAAGATAAGATGACATCATCCAGTTCTCACAAAGATCAAGATCTCATCACCCCTCAGACCAATGCATCACTGCTGAGTGAAAAAGAGATTCACATGCTACCTGTACTGGAGGCATCTAGCAGTGAGAATTTAAGCTTTATAATTCCTGATGTCAAGGTGCAGCAAAAAGTAAATTTTGATAAGTATTCATCCAATATACTGGATCAACAATTGTTGACAGTGCCACTTGGGAAGGCGTCTGAATGTCCTAAATCTGCCAATGACACCATCACAAGCCCATTGAAAGATCTGTCTCATGTAAAAGAATCCTGTGGTAGTGATTCTTCAAAATTTCTCCAAAATCCCCAACCTTCTGGAGGTGATGTGCAAATATATGAAAATAAAGGGAAAATTGAATCAGGTCCAGATAATAATATGGTAGATAGAAGAAATCCAATCGCAACAAGCTCATCTTCTCATTCACAAAATAGTATTGATAGATACTACCCACATCAAAACGGTCCTCGCATAGCTAAGGTGGTGCGGCGTGTTAATTGCAATGTTGAGGTGTTAGAATATGGTGTTGTGCTTTCTGGAAAATTATGGTCCACTAGCCAAGTGATATTCCCCAAAGGTATATTTTTTTATAATTGGTGCATATCAGGAATTAACATTATTTGGATGATTTCACTTTTACCTTCATTTTATAATTTCTTTTTTTACCTGTATTTGAAAGTAGTTTGCATATTCTTATTGCTGCATTGCCTTTTTTTTTGCACTTTACACATAGCTGTGAAACTTGTTAATATACATTCTCCCTTCTAACATGTCAGATTTTCTACAGCACCCGTGTTAAGCTGGCTATCTGTCACTGTAGTTCCTATTTTATTATCTTTTTTGTATCCTGGTTAAATATGCCAAAACCTTAGAACCTTATGCCTCTCAAGAGGATAAGATGAAAAGTGAATTGTGCGATAGTTTGCTTGACTGAAATCCACATGTAGTACTGAATAAATCTAGTATAAGTTAATATGCCAAGAAGTTGAACAATTAATGCATATGGAAGGTCATCCAAATTAAGCCAACAATCTTCCTGAACAATCTCTAGAAATTCGCTTGTTGCTCTGTTATCAAAGGCATGGTGAGGCACAAGGTTCATCAACCTCTAATCTTCTGCATTTCCATTTCTGAGATTTGCTGACTTTGAAGTGACGTGTTCAAAGCATGAACCTTACCATTATATCTGGTTCTAATTATATGATTGTATAACCATACCTACTATTAGAATTAGAGACACTATCATAAGTTAGCACGCTTTTATTTTTCATAAGAACATTCAATTATTCCTACCACTTATTTTTTATTCAATAAGGTGTTTCCGCGTCAGTTATGGCGCAAGGGCTCCAAGCCTTGGTTTTGGAGATATCTTTCACTAGGTGTTATTTTTCTCCTTTCAAAAGTTTGCTTTCATTACAGGATACAGAAGTCGGGTTAGGTACTTAAGTGTTCTAGATCCAACGCAGATGTGCTACTACATTTCTGAGATTCTGGAGGCTGGATTGCTTGGGCCTTTATTTATGGTGAGTAAACCTTTTTTTTTTTTTTTTTTTATGCGATCTTATTGAACAATAAAGAAGTGTGATTGGGTCTTTGGTTAAAGTGCTGCCGATGCATTTTCTCTTTTACTTTAAACTTTACTATCTTTACAATTAGACAAATTGATACATTTGCAAATATAAAAGTAGGATTTGTTTCAATTTACTGTTCTTCCATAATCAGTACAAAGTTAAGTGAATAAACTTTTGTATGCCTATGTAATTATCCCCATGATTATACGACAAGCACCTAGATTGATAATTTGCACAATATTGCATTTTCTTCCTGGATTTTCAGGTTGTAGTTGAACAATGTCTAAGTGAAGTATTCATCCATGTTTCTGCCATAAAGTGCTGGGACATGGTGAGAGAGAGGGTGAACGATCAAATTAGGCGGCAAGGCAGCATGGGAAAGCTTAATCTTCCCCCCTTGCAGCCCCCAGGATCTCTTGATGGTCTTGAAATGTTCGGTTTATCGTCACCAAAAATTCTTCAGGCAAGGCTATTTTACTCTAACACTTGTTTATAGATTTTTTCCTTTTCCTGTTGTTGGACTGGAGAATGAAATTTCTGTGAATATCCATTCCAAATTAATGTATTCGATTCCATCATTGCCATTTACATGTTTGTTTTCCTTCCGTCGACCGCCATTTTATTTCCATCCAACTTGGAAATGTCTATTCTATTTCTATTTGAGTGGCCATTAGTTTGTCGACAAGCTGGTCTACTCGCGGATTGTCATTGTCAAGCTGCATATGTTTGAATTATTTAGGATCAGCTACTCATTCGCCTTTTCCTGAAATTGCGACATCTCGGTTTAACATCGAAATTCCATTGTTTTTCCACTTTCACAGGCAATTCAGGCACTGGATCAAAACTTTGTCTGCACAGAATACTGGAGATCGAAACCAAAGCCCCTAGTGGTGGATGCTCAGGCAAACTCTACCAATGCTCAGGAACAGCGACCTACTAAAAGATTGCGAGGCATCGAAGAAAACCCGTCGCCGATCGGTTCTTTTGTATCCATCAGAGGCCTCTTCAAGAAGGCTAACATAGAGGAGCTGCATGCTCTACAGACAGCACTATGCAATGGCAGGCTAAACCAGTCGAATCAAGAACTGATGGGTGTTGTAGATGAAGAAATCAAGAGCCGCAACTTTCCCATTTAGGCCCATAGTCTCGGTTGGCTAACTAATTCGATACCGTTTAAGATTTCTTTTTTTTTTAACCATTTGGAAAATTAGTTGCAAAATGAGAGAATACGTCGTAGATGGTAGGGATAACACTTTTGCCAAAATAGCCTTCGCCTTTGGTTCAACACTTGTGTAGTTGTGGGCACGATTGATTTTGTTTATAAATATCCTTTTCCAAATTTTGGATGGTTTTAATATGGTCATATACATAATCATATAATATATATAGAGGGTTGTGTGATTTTTTTTTATTGTCCGATCATCGTGATTGGAAAATGCAGTCTTATGCTTGCGATTCTTTTTTTGCCAATGAACACTATAATTAATGCTTGAATCCATTGGAATTGTCGTTGCCTTTCGATCAATCGAATTCTAGTAAGAAAACGGTCGAATTGTGACCGTCAGTGTTGTAGCCGTTGATAGTTATAATCGTGATCGATTTCGGTCACAATTCGATCGAAATTCGACTATAATTCGATCGACATCGAAGTCGGAATTCCATCGACCACTTGGATAAATTCAATGAGAGCGTCGGATCAGCGAGCGACCTTACCATATCAGGATTCAGAGGATACTATACTCAAGGAGGTACAATCTATCGTCCATACATCGTGGAAAATTTCCGTCTGATTTTTACGTTTTAGTTTTTTATTTTTCGGAGAAACAATTTAAAAAAATATACTTGTCTGCGATAAGGGTATCTAGTTAATCCTCACGAACTATCTATTTCTGTTAATGTTTTTTTTTGGTGAAAAAAATTATCTTTAGGAATGCCAATTTTCAAGGACAGTTCTTAATAACAATCCTCTCTTAATGTCCCTATTGATAGAGAAGGAAAATCAAAATTTCAAATGATAAATATAAAAGAAGAGATCGATGATGAAATCCTCAAAATTTGATCTTTGCATACTTAAAAATTATCTCTTTTCATTTACGCCCTTGGGCTTTGTTTTTTTACTTTACTGCCACTAGTTTCCGTAGAGTAAGATTACCCTGTAATATTACAAAGGAAGCACAATGATCGAATCTCAAGCTTCTGAGTTTTGGAATCCATCTGTGGCACCAATCATTCATCCAGAAAACAAACAGAACGGAACATTTGTACAAATCACGCTGTTTATCGAACGATTTTGTGGTAGAACATACACACAATGAGTGGTACAAAGGAATCTCACACAACTTTCAGGTTGCGTTTCCGTCTGAATGGCCGTTCTTCTTTGAGTTGCTGAACTGGCTCGTCACACTTTTACTCATGAACTTCCCAGCTCTGCTCACCGCACCGAATCCACTTCCGACCAACCCCACACCGGCACCGAGGCCGGAGCCGACGAGGCCAACCCCTGCACCAATGCCAGACCCAACCAAGCCCGCGCCTGCTCCTATACCTGTACCGACCAGGGATGCTGCGCCACCAAGGGCGTCCATCGTGCTTCCGATGAGCCCTGCTTCCTTCAGTTTTTTCCTCTCCTCCAAAATCCTCTTCTCTTCTTCTAGTGCAGCAAGCTGCTCCTCTTTTGTGAATGGATGATACAGTACCTGATGGAAGATAATTAAGAACTTGATCATATGAATTGACTCGCCTATTAGAACACATTGTCCTAGATTGAAGCAGACATATGAATCGATCGAAAAAATCACAGAGCACTAAAAAGAAGTTCATCTTTAACCATACTGACCTTTATGGTAAGACTTCCTCTGTCCTTCTTATCCTTGACCTTTAGTGTATCTAGTGATGCAAGCAAGTTTAGCTGAATTTCTTTCGTAACACCAGGTTCTAATTCTTGCAAGCCTAACTTTGCGACGCCCATTTTCTTATCTTGTTGAAGTTTGTCTTCATCATAAACCTGGAAAATCAAGTAACAAATATTAGTGAAGAAACGGTATCTTTTAATGACACACCAAGGAACATTTGTAGTCACTGAAAGGATATAATAAATCTGCTTGTTAGCTTTAAGTGGTTCCTTTCATTTCCTGTTTACATGATACAGTGATGTGTGCTCTCGAGGAAGTTGTTCATTAGTTCTCACCGTAAAATTAATGTGCTGACACTGCGCAATAAAAATAGAGAGACAAACCAAAATCATGCCATATCATAATCTTAGATAGAATTAGAACCTCTTGCTAAGTACAAACGTCCTACTCCTACCATAATTTTCAAAAAGAATATATGAAGTTTGAACTTCATCCTTGATCATCCCAGCCACTACAACACTACAGTTCTATATAATTTCCATTTGCAACAACATTTTTAGACTAAGCTGGTACTAGGTTGACCTTCCAATTCAACTTTTTGAATTGGCTAGCTCCAATTTTCAAAACACTCCTCCTCACATAATTTTAGACTCTCAGCTTACGAATCGACAACATGAATCGGGATCAATAATCCCCTTGGTCGTTCTCAACTAGTACTGTCAGTTCGCCGCCTCAAGGCACATGTCTCTCCCAATCTCCCTCCTGTTCATCCATGCAGAACAACCCCTCAGCCCACCCATGACTCTCCTATCGATTGAGATTTGATGTCCAGTTGGGACAAAATATCCTAGTGCTGCCACAGGTTGACACATTGGTGTTGCTAAAGAAAAAATAGACAAGTTTCATGTGCAGCATTGAAACTTGACTCGGCTAGTGACAAACAATACAGCCTAACAAAAATACTTGCAAAGGTTATGATTTTTAATACAACCTAAGCTACAAGTCAGGACGGCGAGCTTTTACAGAAACTAACACGGGAAAAAGAACAGAAATAGCAGAACCTAAATCAAAACATGTATTGGCCATATGTTAATGCAGAACTCGTTCTTCTACTCGTTTTGCTTTTTCTTTTTTTATTTTAACAAACACAACGATGAGAGGAAAAAACTGAAGGTAGCATGATTTCACAATTCTCATAAAAATGGATAAGTAATAATAGATCATGGAAGAGTAATCACAACTTGGGTGCTCTTTCCGTTTCTTGTACATTAATATGTAGACTCTGAAAGAGGTTATTGAGCCTAGCCAAGCGGACAGAATGGTAGTGAACTGACATGCATAGTATTAAATTTTGACTCGTTTCGGGCGAAACATCCGATTTGTTTCGTTCCGACGAGGAACCGGCGTGGCACTCGAGCGAAATTCCGGTAAGCAACCAAGGCAGCGGCGGAAGCCAATGGCGATCGCTTTCGCGCTACGCGAACGCGATCGCGCTCGCATTCCCGGAACGCGATCGCGTTCGCGATCGAGCTCCGGGAAAACGATCGTGTTCACGATCGAGCTCCGGAACGCGATCGCGCTCGCGTTCCCGAAACGCGATCGCGAGCTCGATCGCGTTCGCGATCGAGCGCCGGGAAAGCGCGCTCGATCGCGAGCACGATCGCGTTCGCGATCGAGCGCCGGGAAAGCGCGCTCGATCGCGAGCGCGATCGAGCGCCGGGAAAGCGCACTCGATCGCGTTCGCGATCGAGCGCCGGGAAAGCGCGCTCGGTCGCGAGCACAATCGAGCGCCGGGAAAGCGCGCTCGATCGCGTTCGCGATCGAGCGCCGGGAAAGTGATCGCGCTCTGGGAGCGCGATTGCTCGCTGAAACGAGCGCTCGCGATCACTGCGAAAATGCACGAATAATAAATATTTGGAATCAAACTAATAATAAATATTTTAAATAATTAAATAATAATATTTAAAAGATAAAAAAATATTAAAATAATATCGAAACGGACGATACGGTATCGAAACCGTATCGTTCCGGTCGCAGACCGAAACTTCGATACGAGTCGAAATTTTAAACCTTGCTGACATGCATTATCTACCTGAATCAATTAATATAGAGCACATAAATTTTCCATTTTCGTCACATGAAATTGGAGCATTGCTATCTCATTCTGATATACTCTCGAATCTCCTCTTTGTTTTATCTACCATGTATTTGAAAGAGTTAGATATAAGAATGTACCTCAAAAATAATAGATTGTGTTTCCTTGTCTTCAGCAAGCAGTTGAAATGTTTCATTCCATATAGGGTTGAGATTGTCATCCACTACCTTTGTTTTGACTTTGAATGTTGGGCGAACATATAAAACCACATATGGATCAGATTTTCCCACTAATTCTAGATTCTTTAAACTGTTTGCTCGGCAAATTGTTACTGTGAGTTTTCCCTGTGGTTTAAGCTCTAGCTCACTGCACAACATCATAAGCAAATCAATTAATCAGATTATTGTTGAAGGGAATACAAAACCTACAATGCAATACTAGATTATAGATTTCTGGTTAGTAGAAGAAAGAAACAAAATCCTATTTTTCAATGTACCTCTAGGGCATGAAAGATGTGGATTTAACTGAATGTCATTCCAAATTTGAAAGATAGCATAAAATATGGCATGAAACTCATGGTTATCTAAATTAAAATACAATTTGAATTGCAGAAAGCAACTTTTAATTTTTTTTTTTTTTTTTTGGTCTTTAGGTAAGGGCTAGATGGAAATTGGGTGGTTAATTAAGTCCTGTTTAACATTTTAATTTCTCATACCTACATCACAGAGGATTCCGAAGTTCTTAGGCGAGAGTAAAGATAAGCATTGTGATATACCTGGAAACTACATTTACATATCTTAATAATTTCCAGTTTCATGGATCATATAATATATGAAAAGTATGGTCCAATATGAACTAGAAAGCCTAAAAAAAGTCTAGCCCCAGAAAAGAAAAAATAAACAAAAGGAACCAAATTATGTTACACTGACTTTAGTGAGATAGGCTTAAAAGTGCATAATAGCTTTCAGTTAAATGTACTATAAAGCAAAAAACATGATAAACATACAAAACAGAGATAGTACCTAACATCGACATCAACTCCGCCAAGTGGAATGACAATTCTGTGGGGCCATTCAAGCATGTCGGTGACTATTGAAGTGACAGTATCCTACATATCAAATTCAGAATGAGCTTCACTATTATTTGATGACTTTGAAAAATTACATATAAGAAACTAAAATTACATCAATCATGTCTGAAAGGCCAGGAATTGCAGTAAGACTCCCTCCCACAGCCTTCAATGTATAATCTATTTTAGGCTTTGGCTGAAAGGAAAACGTTCAAGTCAATATAAACTTGAAAAAAGTCATAGTTGAGTGCATCTGTTAGATGCAAATATGCAGAAGCAATATCTGGAAAAATTGTTTTCATGATATGGCAGGAATAATGCAAAGTGTATCACATTGGCAGAAAAGTCAAATACGTCAGTTACAAGCAAACATGCAGAAGTAATATCTGCCGAAATTATTTGCATAGTACGGCAGGAAAAATATGAAGTTAACCACATTTAAGAGCTTGGATAGCTTTTTCCCACACTGTCAGCAATCTACTTAGACACCAAAATTTGACAAAGTTTCCCATTGTACAAATCTACACTAACAATGTTATTAGGGCTTGTGCACAAATTTGGGATGCCATATGGCAAAACAAATGCCTTGAACTCCCCTGCCATGTATAATCATCTAAACGAGTAATAATTCATCATCTCAACCAGTAATAACTAAATAGTTGTTGCCACGAATTTGTCAAAGTTTAGCAAAGAAATTAGCCTAAACATGAAAACATATTCAATAGTCATCTAGAATAATAACAAAGATTGTCTCAGATAATAATCATAAACTATAGCCAAACATATACCATAATTGTGCAAATAATAGTAACATACCTCAGCAAGAAGTGCAACAACAACAGCAGAAATACAGGGTATCTCTTCAGAAAGTTGAAATATAACACGAATGACAGTAAAGACCTGGAGATCTTTTAACTACAACCAACAAAGTGAAGAAGCACATAAATCTCACAAGGCACAAAGATAATCAAGGGCAACATACATTCTTAGTAAATTAGAATAAACTATTAACCTGAATAGGAAGTGAAGCAACAAGTGCTTCAACTGCAAGAATTATGCTCAAATCTCCACCCCATCGGAAATCTATATCCATTGTAATTTGACTTTTCTTGAGACTCTGAACTCGGATACCTTTGAAAAAAAGATAAATGCATCAACTACATGTACAACTTTAAAAAATTATTAGAAATATAGACTTCATATACAATGGAAGCATATATAATTTTATTCAAAATATAGATGTTTAGAACTAAAACCTATACAAACCTTCAATTTTAGGGGGTACAGTCCCAAGAGACAGCTTGCTGAATTTAAGCGAAGTTATTCCTGCAGGACGATAATCATCTAGTAATGGTTCAACTGTTTCCCTAATTACCAGTGTTGCTGCCTAAGACCAAGTAAAACCTATAAGTTAGTATGCAATTAGAATTTGATAAACTCAAATACTAGCAATCAGAAATCAAAAGATATATACTATTGGATAAAGAAAATAAGTTAAAACATATCAAAAATCATAAATAAACAAAACAAATCTATGACAGTAGGATTAACACCCATTGTTGACAGTCACAAATTTACATTTTTAGATTCAGACTGAAGCCAATCCAATAAAAATACCACAACGGCCAATCCAATAAAAAAATACCACAGCTGCCAATCCAATAAAAGAAAACCTCTTTCACAGTGTGATCTTTCTACCAGAAAATACCAAAACCGCCAATCCAATAAAAAAAAGAGCATCCAAAAGAAACAAGATTATTCAATATTACTAATCATAAACTCAGAATAACTCTTATAAATAGAATAAAAGATATATTAACGATTTATATCTTAGAGTAGAAGTAGAGCTCTAAACAGAAAATCACTAGGCTTACATCTGCGATATAAGGCCACAATTTACCCAACATCTTGTTTAGCCATTTCACCTGAAAACAAATGAACACAAATTAAATTTATTAAAGAGGGTTGTGTAAAACTGAACCAAGCAAAACAATCAAACGAAGATACTGCTGAGAGACAGAGATTTTCATATTACCTTGGATGTGTGCAGGAGAAAAAACTTACATCATCTCATTTAAAAAGAGAAATAACTGTTAGGAGAAGAAAATTACCAAAGACCTAGTGGTGTGACCGGGTCTTAGCAGAGCAGGGAGTGACTGTTGGGGAAGAGAGATCTAATAAGATGTAGCTCTTGTCAAGCTTCTAGGATGCAGGGGCAAGAACGAACCAAAATCCGCACTGAAGTAGGGAAAATGTGACTAGGTCATGGGTGTAAATGCCTTGAATGGATTAAGTACGCGCTATAGATAATGACACGTTTTGGTGGAACTAGTTAGGTTCTACCTAAAAACTCCTAGTTAAGTGTGCTCAGTGTGGAGCAATCCAAGATGGGCGACATTTGGAAAGTTCCTCACCTTGTAGTCAAATTCCATCATGAGATAAAACAACATTATGTCCCAAGGTTTAAAATCTCGACTCGTATCGAGATTTCGATCTGCGACTAGAATGATACGGTTTCGGTACCGTATCGTCCGTGCCGATATTATTTCGGTGTTTTTTTTAAACATTAATATTAATTATTTGATTTTTTTTTTAATTTTAGTTAATTTTTAAAAAATAATTTAAGATTTAATTTTACCTAAATTATAAATTCGAATTTAGAATTTTAATTAAAATATCTTTTATTTTTTATTTTCAATTTTTAAATAAAAATAATAAAATATAAATATATATATATATATATATATATATATATATAAGAGAGAGAGAGAGAGAGAGAGAGAGAACTCTTCTACTGCGCGCCGTCCCCATCCGCGCGCATGCGCGCTCACTCACGTGAACAGTGAAATCATTCCTTTGTGAGGATCGCACATGTGGATGGAGGCGGTAGCGAGATAAAAATATCCGATATATATATATATATAAGGGGGTGATCCCCTGGGCGCCTGCCCCATGCGCGCTGGTACGTGACCATGCCACGTGGGCGCCTGCCCTCACGCACGCACGGTGGCGCGCAGGGCCAGGCGCCCACCCGATCACCCCCCTATATATATATATATATATATAATTTTAATTTTAATTTATATATTTAACGCGATCGCTTCTCCCAATCGCGACGATCGCTTCCGATCGTGTCGTTTGCGATGCGCTACCTGGTCGCGATCACGCAGCGCGATCGCCTTCCTAATCGTGTTGCGCGATCGCCTTCCCGATCGCGCTGCGCGATCGCCGGCTGCTCGTCGTCGCCTCCTTCTAGGTAAGCGCGTTTCGGTATCGGTACGTGTTCCGATTTCGGTTCCTCGTCGGAACAAAATTTTTCACCAATTTCGTCCGAAACGGCTCGGCATTTAAAACCTTGTTATGTCCTACATCTATGAAAAAAATAAGGATGAAAGAATGCAGATGACAGTTACAAAATAACTAGGTAGTTTGTTTAACTACCGACGACCACGGGTCGGATCCAGCCCAAACCTGGCCCGAGCTTGTAACTGGGTCAACAAGTTGGTTACTCGTTGACTTGGATTAATGGGCCGAAATAGGAACCAGCCTATCAAGAGATGGGTTGGTTTCGGTTCTGGCAACCCAGAATTGCTAAACCGTTAATTTAAAAAAAAAAATTAGCCTTTGGAACCGGCAATTCCAATGGATTTTTTGGGTTTTTTTTCGACAATCGAAATCATTTTACTATTTTTTGATCAATGGCTACGATTTAGTGTCTGTTATGCTCTAACCTCTATATATAAGATGCTCATTTTACCATTTTCATCACATCTTCTCTACTCTTCTCTCTCAGTTTCACAATTTCAAGTGCTTTCAGCTTCGATTCTCCAATTTCAATCGGCTTCAATTCTCCGATTTTAATAGAAGGCGATTCATCTCGTTCTCGGAAGGACAAGGAGGTCTTTATTCCAAATGTTGATCACGAGTCCAAAGAGATGCGGGATGAACCAGAGTAATTTCTGACAATACAGAGAAGTATTGAAACTTCCAAGGTGTGGAATCTTTTACCTTTAAAATCATTAATTTTTACTAAACATTTTGAGAAAGTTATTCTTTCCTCCGAAAAAATATGGGTAAAATGTAAATATTGCAATGCCTCGTATAAATTCTAATTGGGCGACGGTTATAGGTCGTTAAACAAATACATCGAAACAAAGCATCAGACGAAATTTAAGATCGACCGTTCTCAAACACAACTTTCTAGGGTTTTTTCATCCACCGAATGTACAGATGCAAATTTATTTAAATATTCTGATATTAAATTAAGAAAATCATTAGCTAAATTCGTTTCTATAGAATATATTTCATTTAGTTTTGGGTCTAAATGCACTTTTGAAAATTTTTGTTAAGAATATCTTTATTCATCTACTAAACATGTTCCTATAACTACACTTATTCGTACAATTAAAAAATAGTAAGACACGGAAAAAGAAATTTAATTGAAGAATTTAGTAAAATATCTTTATGTTTAAATATTTAGAGTGATCATTGGCAAACTTATATCTATATAGGTGTGACTTGTCATTAAATCAACAACTCCTAGACAATCCAAAAACGTCTATTAGCATATTAAATTTTTGACAAATTACACACTCCTCGTAACATTTCTCAATTATTATATTTAATTTTAGAAGAATATGGATAACTAATAAAATATTTTAAATTTCATTTGATAATGCTAGTTCTAATACCGCAAGTATAAATAAACTTAAATTAATTTGTCAACTATTATTGGTGGTGCATTTTTTTCATATTCACTGTCAAGGTTTAAAATCTCGACCCGTATCGAGGTTTTGGTCCGCAATCGGAATGATACGATTTTGATATTGTATCGTGTTGTATCAATAAATTTCGAAAAATTTTAAATATAAAATACATAAATTAAAAATGAAAATTTTAACTTAAATATTAAAAATAAACAAAATAATTATGGAAAGAAAAAATATCAAAAAAATTAATTATAATAGTAAAATTAATTTAAATAGGATTAAAAAAATAAATTTTAATAATAATAAAATTATTATTTATAATATATAAATTAATAAAATAAATTTTAAAATAATTTATGAAATATTTTTATATAACTTTAATTGATTTTATCCTAACTATAGTTTGGGAAGTTGATTATTAAGGTCTAAGTTGAACGAGGCCGTCGCCGCGCCCACTGCGGAGGTTGCCTGGCCGCTGGAGGTCGCCTAGCGCCACAGAGGTCCCCGTGGAGGTCGCACAATGCCACCGCTGCCTTCGCGACCCCCGCGTAGGCCACGTGACGCAGCCGCAACCAATGCAGAGGTTGTGCAATGCTGCTATGGCCCCTGCAAAGCCCGTCATGGCCCCGCGTGAGGCCCCATGACCACCGATACCATCTGTACCGGTGTTGAGCTGCAGGCGGAATGATAAGTTTCACCCCTATCGCCTGACACGGGTCGAAATTTTAAACCTTGTTCGTTGTGTATGCCATATTTTAAATTTATGTATTAAAAATGGATTAAAAATTTTAGAAAAACAAATAAAATCAATTAAAATTATTATTTCTTATTTATAGTCACTTCCTAATACAATGAATTAATGGGATGAATTTTATAAAATTAATGGAACGAGATCTAAAAAATTTCCACATGATGTACCAATACATTAAAATTCAACGTATCAATTACTACAAGATTGATTTTAATACAGAGAATTATTATGTTCATTTTTTACTCAAATAGTTAATAATCTTAATATATATTTATTTTCATATCAATGAAATATATGTAGTAATATTTGTGAAATTTTAAAAGTATTTAACGATGCAATCGAACAACTTTTGGTGTTTATTATCTTACTTCATATTTAATTCTGATGAATATTTGTAACATATCTTTAATTTTAAATGAATATATTAATGATGAATTTTTATCTTTTTGCATATTAAAAATGAAAATAAAATGAGAAAAATATTTTTATTATATTTCTGATATTTATTTAGTTACATTTACTTTAGACCTTATATTAAAATTAGATGTTTTATATGAAATGTTAGTTATGTATTATGATGCTTTAATTCCCATAAAAGATTATTCTTCTCCTTATCCTGCTACTATAGTACAAAATATTAGAAATAATTTATATGAAATTTATAAAAAATATAATTTAAAATATAGTTTAGAAAGTAATGTATCATAATTTCAAAATATTAGTAGTAGTGTAAAACTCACAAAAGAAATCTTAGTTTGTCCGGTGTCAACCGTTGTCGTAAAACAAATGTTAATTTTGGAGAGAACATATTAGACGAACAACGTTCTACTTTGTCCCCTGATTCTTTAGAAGCACAAGTATTGTTTGATGATTGGACAAGAGCCAAAAAAAGAATACAAGGAATGCAACTTTTTTAAAACGAAGCAAAGGAGTTCGATACCGAAGGAACTACAACTACAGGAATGGAAAATGAAAGTGAGTAACAACGTTACTTAGATAAAAAGGATAAAAAGATAAGAGAACTAGGCATACTTTGATTCCTCTATATCCTAAGGGGATACATAAGTAACTTAAATAAGTGAAAACTTTTTTTAAAATATATCTAAAATAAATAAATAAATAATAATAATTTTGAACCGTGTTCAAAATGGATGGAAAGTGAAGGAGGATGCTCTATACTCTGGTTCTCATCAGCTTTTACAAGAATACTAAAATTTATTATGCTAATATGTCAGGCTTAAATTTATCTGCTCACCATAAAAACTAGTAAAAAAATGAAGAGGTATCACTTATTTTAACATATGCCAGCTACCAAAGTATAGATGTGTGCACTATTCTGCAGCCAGAAAAGTTATAAAAGAACGAACACAATTTTTCACATTACTAAATCTTCATTTTTTTTTTTTACAATTTTTATTTGGTTAATTTATGTCACATGGTAATATCCTTTTATAAACAAGCTCTGATAAGACAGTTTTTGCTGTCCTTAAATTGATGGCATATGCTGGATCTTGGGTCTCCACTCAATGGAAAGTATTTATGTTTCATTTTTAAAAAATAATTAATGCCTCCTTATACAAATTTTCTTCATGTATCCACATTTATGCCAATACCCCATGTGAAAGATATCAATAACGCATATTGCAACAAACTTATGAAACCAATCCACTAAAATCATAATATGAGATTAAAAAGGAACCAACAGGAAAATGGAATATTCATAAAAATCAAAAGCAATCTAGAGCAAACACATATTAGAGATCGAAGGATATATTTTTCATTACCATAGGTTTAAAATAAATAAATAATTTGACAATTATTTATAACAAGAATCAGAAAACAACTCATTTTAAAACCATTCCAAATGAAAAGAAATCCAACGTAATGGATATAAAAAGTTGAAACAATCCAATGAAGTCAAAAATTCACATTTATGAACAAATTGTGAATTAAAAAAAAACAGTTTGTATAGCATACTTCAAATTATGACCTTATTGGTTCCTCTACATATTGAGATAATTTCCATAAACTTTTTAAGGAATTGCAAAAAAAATGTAAGAAACCTTGTTCTCATCCATCTTTCTCATCTACCAGTTCGCATTCAGTTTCACAGCTCATTGTCTTTTTTTTTTTTTTTTTTTTTTGTGCAAAATGTTACCATAAGCCCGTGATGAAATATCTAATGTCATATTGTCATCAAGATAGCATAATGAATGCACATTTCAGATGTATAACCTAAAACAAAAAAAAAAAAAAAAAGTCTGTCGAAATAACCTGTTCAAATGCCGGAAATGAAACCCATTCAGGATAATTATCGCCACATAGTTTCTTCAGATCTTCTCTACCCAGAGACCCAAGAAGTTTTATGTCAGCTGCCTGTAGATAAGCGAGCATAAAAATATTAGTCCATTATTTGATATTAATGCTGCTGCAATCACTAGCTAACCTACGCGTCAATATGAATTAACCTCTCCAGTGAAATAGAGAAAAGCAATCACATCGATATGTAGAAAGCTACAAAAACCAAGTTAAACCATAGAATGGCCAGGCCCATAATAATGAACTCTTGATTGTTTCTTGCTTGGTGATTGTCGTAAATAAATTTTATGGATTCAGTCAGTCACCACCTCCTAGATTCATCTGATTCCAATACAATGTTCCATAGATCGATCGACCATGCTCCAGAGCGTTTTGCTCGAGACGATCCTCAACGAAAAAGGAAGATCTAGAATAAGCTGTCATCAAGGCCAACTCAACTACAAAGCAGAAAAGGTCCAAGCAGCGGCTTCGTACTGGTAATTTCCTGCCCCTTCTGTCAACTCAACCAGAGGGAGATAAATAGAATAACAATCTTCGATAATTTCAAGAGTCATTCATGTCAATACGGAGAACAAAATTTCCGTCGCAATTCCAGATCCAAAATGAAACTACACTAAAACGCCGCTCAAATTACTCACAAGGCGCTATCCTATCGATCAAAATCTCAAGTCAAACAAGATCCCAAAAGAGAAGAGAGGGAGAACAAAGTGGGCACCTTGGTGACGCGCTTAGAGCTTCGGCGCCTCATCATGCGTGCCCACCCGGCCATCAGCGCGACTCCGACCATCGCCCCCATGACCAGCCCGGAGATCAGCCCCATCCTCGCCTCGGGCCTCGAATTCCAGCAAGGCCACCAACCCAGTCGAAGATCAAACCGACCCGATCGGCAACTCCAGCGAGATTCGATCGCTTGCCGACGAGAAACCGAACGGGATCGAGGCGTTACGGCAAGGAAGAAGTTGACTAGTCGAGTGAGTTGTCGGCGTTACGAAACGAGCGGCGTCGCTTGGAGAAGATGGAACAGACGGACAAATGGGCCCACAACATAATTTGCGTAATTATTTTTTATTACTGGTATAATAAATGGCGGTTAAAAATGGCATTGGATAATTAAATCGAAGGAAATTATAATTAGAAAAACCATTAAAATACTCTAAATACGAAGAGGTGTCGAGTTATCTTTGCATTGCATAAAATTTATAAATCAAGATTTTTTTCATAAAAAAAGGTTCCCGATCAGAATTAACTGATCGGATCTATAATCGTCTCAAAAGATCGAATACACGTACATTATTAGAACTTTTGAGCCAGAGTTAAGAAGATCCTGTGAGAATTGTATATTTTCGGATAGAAGATGTAAAAGAAATATAAGGAAGCATTTCGAAATCGATTTACCTAACAAAATATGGTACCTCTTAGTTTTGATCTATAGGATTGTAAATGAATTAAATCAAATTAAATTTTATAGTGTTTAAATTTATTTGATAAAATAATCAAGTTAAATTTATAATTAACTAAGCTATTAAAATAACTATTTAAATTTTACTTTATTTTTTTTTTAATTTGAGTTTGGTTTGAAGTTGAATTGAGTTTGACTTATTTAATTGATATTAAATTTTCAAATCAAATTTAGTTTAAGTTCGAAACAAGTTTGATTTAAATTTGTTTAAGGTTAATTTATTTAAATGTTATCATGCTCTTAAATCAAGATTATTTGTTTGTTTGAAGTTTTAATATTTTAATATTATTTGATTCGTTAAGTATAAATAATTCAAATGAAATCATAAATAAATTTATAAATGAGTCTAATCATGAATATAATTTACGAGTTTTATTTATGAATATAATTTACAAATTATATTCACGAATGTTATTCACAAATCGTATTTATGAATATTAAAAAATCGAATACATATATATTTAAGTTTATTCATTTAATCTATCAAATTATATATAAACGAACTTTTATTAAATCGAATATCAAATTTGTTTAACTTGATTCATTTATAGTCCTACTTGTCTAACGCTATTTTTTTATGTATATTAATTAAATCTCATAAAAAATTAGTATGACATTTTTTTATATTAATTATTATTTTATTATAAAATTTGTATAATACATTTTCTTTCCGAGAAGAAAACGCCATGGTTTCATGATCGTTGAATTCAATAATTTATCATCATCATTATATTGTTTATATAAAAATAAAAGCACCCCTTTTATTTTCATCATTGCAAAAAAAAAAAAAAAATCCTATTTTAAAAAAAAAATAAGAGGACATTTGATATCTATTTTCTTCTCCGTTTTTTATTTTTATTTTTTGCGAAAATAAGAAAACGCGTTTGGTTCGCGTTTTCTATCTCTATTTTTCAAAAAATAAAAAAGCATTTTCTGGAAAACTGAAAAATGAGAAATAATCATTTTCTATTTTCATTTTCGTTTCTCAAAAAAAATAAAAGAGCATTTTCTGGAAAATTTGAAAACAAAAAAAATTCATTTTCTATTTTCTAAAAAAAGAGAGAATAAAAACAGAAAATAAAAAATTTTTTACGAACCAAACGCCCCCTAAGAGTATCCTTTCCTATTTTTCATTTTGAAAATAAAACTAGATAGCAACAATCTTAAAAGTGATTTTTAACTGAGTTAAAATAATTTTAATCAAATTTATATAATAACAATAAAATTAATTTAATTGGAATATTTTTACCATACAAAAGGATGATAATCTACGGAAAGATAAAATCACAAGATCAACTTATAATTGATCATCATATATGATCTTAGATATACGTCTATGCCTATGTGAGAAGAGCCTAGTAGTTAGCGTATATAAATATTGTATCATAGGACAACGAGTCAATCCATCGCAAATACGAGGGTGACATCCCTCCATGCGCTAGTTACTAGTCGCAAAGATCAAAGATCTACCGTAATTTACCTCTCTTACGATGATCCAAAAACGGACTGATAGATAAACGAATTCTAACTTTTACATAATTGGATATACGTCTATCAAAAATTAATCCCGGTACGTCCGTGTGAACGAAATATTTTTACCCTTATCTGATACCAGCTGTGGTTATTGGATGGAAAAATAAGATAGAATGCCTTTTAATATTTTAATAATAAAAAGTGATATTTTAATTCTTTTATCGAATATTTTATAAACTTCCGAGAAAATTATTTAATAATAAAGAGTGTTTAATGAGGAAATTTTGATTTTGGTGGTCGATAATAGAAAATTTATTTATCCGAACCGAGTCCATCGCGAAGAAACAGGCGTACCTGCATACTCACAGCAAAATAGCAAATACCTAGGCAACCATCAAGTCTTCCCACGCTCAGTGAGCTCGTTGGACACAAAATAACAGCCCACGCTGCGTTCTCCCGGGCTCCAAGTAACAAACAAGGCATCAAAATTTCCGCAGGAATGCACTGCTGATAGCCTTTAATATTAGAAGAAAAAAAAATGAGGTTACCATTATGAACAACACATGCAAAAGATACAAAAACTCATTGTAGCTCACATCTTAATACACATCATCTAAACACAGTCAAACTGAATTCTATAGAATAACGTTTAAATTGTTTTTTTTTTTTTTTCATTTTTCGATTTGCTAAACCTGAATTGCTTTATCATTTTCATGTAAATTTCCGAAAGTGAAAGCCAGAGATTACAGGATACATGTTTGGAGAATGTGGACATTGATCTGCATATTGGCCCTTGTGGTGGTTATGGAGCTACTGCACGTCCAAGTCTGGTTTGGTTGGGTATTCAAGTCCTTGCAGGGCTGGGATTCTTCTCCGATCCTCATGGGAGTAAGCAGGTATGAACCAGAACTTCTTGTCTGTTCCGAATACCTGTTGTCGGAAAAGATCGGCCATATGATCGATAATTAGTATAGCAAAACAGAAGTAACGAGGTGAAATTTGATGCACGATGAGCGAGTGTAGTACATTTTTAGTGTAGGTTTGGTTCTCGAAGTGGAATTCATAGGGAGCAAGTTATTATTGGAGAATGGAAGGCATGTGCTTTGTAGTTTGGAAAGAGAACTACATGGTTTGTTTTACTTCTTCAATCAATTTGGAATATAGTGTAAATAATATAGAAAGAATTGCCTTCATAGTTCTAAGTGACTTCTAACCTGTTCAAAGTTTTTCTTGGGGCCAAGATCATACTTCCATTTCGGAGTTGTTTTTTTCTCATATGCCTGATAAATTGAATGTTAGCCTCCATATACACAATATATGCATAAGTGACATTCCATTCAAAATGATACACTTACCTCGATAGTCGTGGTATTCTTCATTACTAAAGATATGTGCATGATCAAAAACCCCATAACACTTAATGCAAAAGCCAGATTCAACACTAGGAAAAAAAAAACTCGTCAGCAGTCACAGCAGCTGAGAAAGCAAAAAAATCAACTAAAAATGAAAGCTACTGTCTCAGGTGAAAGTGAGGTGAGGATACCGAATGTGAGAAAAGTAGTTGCGAGTACTGCTGGCGACCCCGGTATCTCCACATCTTGGAAGAAAGCAAGGAAATGGGGAAATAGAGAAAGAGTAACAAGAGATGTCTCTAAAAATGTGTAAAACTGCATCAATAAGAAGAGAGGAATTGCATGAGCGCACTGTAACAGAAGAAAATCAAATATTTGCATGATTGTGTGCGCTAATTGCATGTCATACTACAATCGAACATGTAAATAATGTATATGATGACCAAGAATGGAAAATAAAACAAAAATAAAGCACTGAGTCAATATGTGAACAAGTGACACCGTGTTTACATTCTAGTTAGGATTCATGGAACAAGCGATAAGGGGTGACCTTTAGAGTTGAGGGATAACTTTTGAATTCAAGAAAGGATTTCTACGTATTTACCTGGATGAAATAGTATATAGAAAACCTGTAAACCTATAGCTTATGACTTACATCAGCAATTGTTCGATAAGAATAACAGATATCCGACCGCAGTTGAAGAAGAAAAAGGAATATAGAAACCTACCAGAAAAAGAAGAAAGAACTTATAGTTTAAAGCACCAACGCAGTTTACAACCCACACACAATGGTGATCCATCTTAAGTACACATCTCCCACCTAACATAAGAATTAATATCAAACAATAGGGGCAGACATAAGTAAACCCATTATAGAATGATTCATTGCACTTGACATATAACTAAACATAAGATCTATGGTCTTACAAACAGAACAGTGATGGCAGCGAGGTGGCTTCAACCGATTGCACTTCCTGCAGTATCTTATTGCTGGAGTGTCTGAGTCTGTAAGTCCTGGTTGTTCCATACCAGTTAATAGAGCAGTTTCTCCAATCTCCTCATCTAGAACTGGCTTCCAATTTGGGGGCACGTCACCTGGGTCGGTGAAAACTACTGAAAAATAGGTCCACAGCAGCAATCCCAACTGCAAGACCAAATATTTTAGTTAGGGAAAAAATACACCAGATTCAAGTATCAAGATTGCATCAAAATGCAGTTTTTTTTTATCCCTTCAGCCTCCGTCCTAATCCTCTATCAGTTCACTTTTGGCAGTTATAATTGCAACTTTCTTACATTATGTCGTCGTCACTCTTGCATCCAATTTTATCGACTTTTTCAAGGAATAAGGGATCCTTTCTCTGAGAAATATATGCTTAGGTCGTTTCTGTTCGAAAATCAAAGCAAGTTTTTGATATCGTGCACACACATAATGTTTCATGAGCATAGAAACCAATAATTACGCACCAATTTCGACCTCGGAGAGGAGCTCCTAATCATACATACACAAACACGAAGAATTTCGAGGATTTCCCAGCTAAAATTTAAAAATCGGCACGGTAAAGAAGCAGGGAGACGAATAGAGGAATACCAGGACATGGAAGGGGACCAAGACAGCGAGAGCGAGGAGCGAATCGTGACCCCCGGCGACTAGGGCGGGTCCATAATGAGCAACGACGACGGCGTAGTAGCTGACGCCTACGATGGCGAGGACGAGTAAGATCATGATCGAGCCGAGAGCCCGCAAGGCGGTACAGAACTTGAAGACGTTCCACGCCATGGCGAAGGCGGCCCCCGATCTCATCCCCCTCGCTGAGCTCTTCCTCTCCGGCGAGACTCGAGAGAAGGAAGGATGGAGATCCGAAAGGCGGATCCTCTCTCCCTCTCCGGGGCGATTCCCTCCGCTTCCGCTTTAACTCAAGGATCGCATTGCTAGGGTTTCACCGCAAGCAAGGGATCGGGATCCGGCGGCGGCAAGAAGGAAGACGTCCATTTCTTCCGATCGGTCGGTAGGAGCAGTGAAATATTAATTTTCTATTTTTCTTTTTGACCAAATAAAAAAAAAAAAAAAAAAGGCAAACAAACAGTCAACACACGACTAGTCGTTAGCTCAAACTTCCACAATATTTTAAAAAAACACCTCGACACTTAATGAAATCTGATGTGTAAAAATTGAAGTTTACACCGAAAATAAATGATACAGAATCATCCTTGTAGGATCGTGAACTTGGTCCCTATTTTTTTTAATTTTAGAAAAATAAATTTAAAAAAAAATGAAAAGAGCATTTTTGTTATTATTTGTTTGAAGAGATATCAAAAATTTTAGGGGTAGTTCGAGAAAACATCACTTTATCTTAAGGGCCTGTATGAAAATTTTACCAAATATTATATGATACGGATTTCCAAAAATACCCTCAATTCCTCTCCTAGGTACTTCTTTGTCCTCAGTCATTTTCCTGCAATGGTGTATATAAGTTCGTCATTTCGTTAGCTGATGGCTCGCGGTTGCTGACAACGACGATGCTTGCTTCGCTTCGAGTTCTATTGGAACTACGGCGAGCTCTTTTCTCATCGCTTCCGCTCCATTTAAGGCCAGAAATTGGAGATTTGACCACACACGCCAGCTTTTCTGCATCGGATTAGGGTTGGAGTGAGTGGAAAATATCTCTTTTTTTTTTCCGTCTTAGCTCCATGTTTTATGGCTTTGGATCCGAGCATGCTGCAAGCGATTTTGTTCTTATATTTTGGCTTGTTTTCTAGTTTTTCTCTATAAAATTCCAATTTTTGATTTAAGAGCAATCAGATCGAAGAAGACATAGTTCGAAGAGAAAAGATATCTCCCCACCCTTTTTTTTTTTTTGGTGGTGTTCCATCTGGAAGTTTGGTCTGTTCATTGACGAGCTTGACACGTTATTTGTATAAAAATTAACCTTCTTTCGCGTGAAAAGAGCTTGAAGGAGATTTTTTTTTTGTCTAGATTCGTGGAGAAGAGGAAGAATTCATTGTTGAGGATTGTGTCTGAATAGATAAAAGTTTGGTGGTTCAGATTCGTTTCTGTTTCGTACTCTGCCTTCTTTTGAATTGAAATTTGAAGGTGGAGGTATGGCTTCGGCTGTCGTGAATATGACTACGGCAGCGCTTGATTGGATAGCTATGGTTTTCGATGCTCCGTTTGCTGGTACAGTGGTCTTTGGGGTTCGCATAGATGGTATTTTTGTTCTTTGTACTAACAAGATTGAATCTTACTGTGCATGGTAGTTTAATTGTGCCACGTTTTTTTGTAACCGGACAAATTTATCTTGTGCTGGCTTTTTCTTGATTGAAGGACATCTTGTTGTCGAAGCGCTACTTATTGTTGTCATACTGTTCCAACTCACTAGAAAGAGTTATAAGCCTCCGAAGAAGCCACTTACCGAAAAGGTTCGTCTATTAATTGAAATTTCTCTTTTTAAAGCCAATGCTCATCTTTTACTTCGCCTCAAGTCCACTGACTGTTCTAACTGTCACATGGAAATAGAATTCATCTAAACGGGTGGGTCTTCTTTTTGTTTTTTTAATTTCTGCAGGAAATAGATGATCTTTGTAGAGAATGGGTCCCCCAACCTCTTCATCCTCCTATTACCGAGGAAATGAAAGTTGAGCCACAAACATTAGAAAGGTAGGGAGGATCTTTTAACTGTTTGATGTTTATGAAGTTGAGTAAAACTTGTTCAGCAAATTGATCTTTACTAATTGGAAAGTATGTGAGCTTGTATTCTGTATTAATACTTGTGAAAGTTGACGAGTTGACCACTTATTACCTAAAGCATAAAGTGTGGGAAAGATACCGAACTATATAATTATATTCTGAACATTTCCTCTCATGTTTAAGCGTGCAGATTGAACTATATTAGACTAGCCAAAGCCAACAAATAGACTGACCCAACTTAATTGGGGATGCATTATTGATAGGACTCGAGCACAAAACCTCCTGCATGGATAACATGTGAAAATTAATTAGCAGACTACTTTTTCCCAAAATTTAAGCATAAAAGTGCATACATTTATTTTTGTCATTAGACAATACTAGAATGTAGGCAAGTTTTAGTTTTATTACTTGATATGTTATGGAGGGAAAAACTTCATGGAACTGTGTACTTTTATGTCTATTGCTTGATTTGGTTTTGTTATTTCTGTTATCTCCATTAATTGTTTTAGAAGGGAAATCTATGGCCCCAAAAAAGATAAAGACATCAAGGAAGAGGTGCAGAAATTGTTGGATGTTGGGCATATAAGGGAAATCTACTTCCCAACTTGGCACTCTAAATGTGGTATTGGGGCCTAAGCCTTCGGGGAATTGGAGTGTGCATAGATTTTTGGGACCTAAATAAAACTTGCTCGAACGATTGTTATCCACTTTTCTATATTGATTAGTTGGTGGATTCTGCAGTCTGATATTAACTGGTATCTATGATGAGCATGTACCAAGGATATTATCAAATCCCACTAGCCAAAGAAGATCAAGATAAAGTCAGCTTCATCACAGCTGAAGGCACTTTTTGTTACGTCATCATGTCATTCATGCTGAAGAACACTAGTGTTATATATCAAAGATTAATGGACAAAGTGTTTGAGAAACAATTGGGGTGCAATGTGGAAGTTTATGTGAATGATATTTTAGTTAAGTTCTTGTAGAAGAAAAGCCTAGTACCCAATTTAGAGGAGACTTTTGCTACCTTTCGGAGCTACATAATGAAGTTGAACTAGAGATTCTACAGCGGGATGGACAGAGCTTGATGGCGGTGGAGATTCTATTGAAATGGAAGCAAGGGAAGGTCAAGGGACGATGTGTTTATATGTTTTATTGGGGGGGAGCCCATGCGGTTTCAACGGGAGGCTAAATGTCAAAAGGGTGAACCGATGGAGCAATTAGTAGGAGTACTAAAACAAGACTCTTCAGTTCTGAAGGAGTTGAGGTGATTTCTTCATGGGAGGGAAGAACTGAGTTGCTATGACTTAAAGCTCAGGGGGGCCCTTCCACCCATAAAATTGAATCTATCACTTGGAGGGAGGATGACCCAATAACAAAGTAATTTTTTATTCGGAAAGCTTCAGCGTTCATGCTTGTTTCTTTTTAGCAACTAGGATGACCATAGTGGCATACATTATTGCAAAATCTACAAAATGGATATTAATGACGGTTATACACTACAAATAACTCATTGAACAAGGGGAAGACCTACCTAAAGAAGTGTTGGGGTCTGAGGTTGAGAGGCTTAGTCTCGCTTGGGCTAGCACAACCTCATAAATCAAGCAACTTAAATCAAAGACAAGACTGACTAAAATCCACACAACACTTATTTAATCCTCTCTATTAATAGCAGGCGAGAGGAGGCTGAGTAGATAATTCATATATCCATCTAGTAGGGAAGGCAAAAGGGGCAGAGGATGTATAAAGAAAAACAGTTCTTTTCATCCTTAGTGGGAGTTGAGGCAGTCGTCTAGAAATTGAACATCTTGTTGAGCTATAAAATAGAAGACACTTGGCTTGGCCATCTTTAATTGGAAGAAATAGTGAAATAGGAAAGCAATAAGTGAGACTCGGAAATGGGTCAGTACCATGTAAAAGCCCATAAGGAGTTGCCAAGAATTGGGTGTGAGTTGATTAAATGGTAAAGAGAAGTACGAGGCAATTTCTATGAAAAAAAGTGAAGAGGATATTGAAGGCCCCCTTCCAATTGGCCAAATAAAAAAGCAATAATTTGGTTAGGAGGCAGATGAGGTCGCATAGTAATGAGGGTTGACATTATCCTATACCTGACCCTTATATAGAATTCATCCAAAAGGGATTTGCATATGGCTGGTGACAAGCGAGACTTTAGAGTCTTGAACCATGGCCTAAAGTATAGGTTGCATAGGTTTGGAAGAGGCCTCAGCGACCAATGCTCGACTCTTATGAGGCATGTTCCTACTTTAAATACTTGAAAAGGAAACTGGTAAAAAAAGACTTACTGAGATGGGGAAGCAAAATGAGACATCACGCTAAAGGAAATCAAAGTAGTCAATTGGGTTGCAAAACTGACCTCTTTTTATAGAGGAGAAGATGACATGGTGCAGGTACAATAACAATTGGACAGTTCAGTTCACGCCTATTTTTCACTCTTTTCGAACGGATAAAAGAGCTGTCAGTCTAGCTATAATAAGCTCACGATGGACAGTGAAAATCAAGTGGATGGTATAGGACATAGTCAACAAGCACATTAAATCCAAAGAAGACACACTTGATAATCACCTAACCAAAGCGGGCCTTGTCAATACTTCCTTGGGCTGACCAAGGAGGGGATATTTGATATACCTTGGGGATACCCATCCAGGTGCACCACATCAATAGGATATGCACGTTAAGGAACATCTTTGATCGGGAACATCCCTGCTATGACATGATCTTTTTGGGAACATCCCCACTATAACATAAGCATTTTCGGAACATCTCTGACTAAAAATATCCTTGCGGTAACACAGACACTTTGAAAACATCCCCAATCGGAAATATTCCCATGGTAACATAGACACTTTGGGAATATCCCCAATCAGGAACACCCTGCTATAATACAGACACTTTGGGAACTTCCCGATTAGGAACATCCCCGCTATGAATCAAACTTCTCCGACTCAATTGACTATCTCTGACGGATGCAAACCTGACACAAGGTTGCCAATAACCACCTCTAATAGAGCAGCCTTTCCTAGTGGTGATGCAATCTAACTAAGTGAATGATGGTTGTGGGCATACGACACTAGCATTGCCCCTACTGACAATTGACAAGTTCCCGTCTATGGAGCCTATTATGGATGACGTGGTAGCTTACGTGGAGGGTGGTGCTCATGAGTATAAAAGGGTAGGTGTCGGTGGTAACAATACACACATTTTTCTTCTTTTCGTCTTTTTCATGTTCATTAAGCTCCGAAGGGCCCCCGACTCTTCATCTCCCATCAATAACACTTCGTTGACTTGACCACCAGCCATCGTCGGCGGCCACTGACCATGTGATACCATGCAAGAAGCAAAACGAAGTTTAGCATGGAGGCAAGGAGCTCTACTCATGGGTGCTAAGTAAAGCATGACATCATTTACTAATTGGAAAGTATGTGAGGTTGTTATCTATATTAATACTTGTGAAAGTTGACTAGTTGACCACTTATTCCCTAAAGCATAAAGTGTTGGAGAGATATTGATCTATACAATTATGTTTTGAACATTTCCTCCCATGTTTGAGCATGCAGATGGAACTATATTAGACTAGTCAAAACCCAACACATTGACTGACTCAACTTAATTGGGGATGCGTTATTGATAGGACTTGAGCACAAAACCTCCTGCATGGATAACAAGTGAAAATTAATTAGCAGATCACTTTTTCCCAAATTTAAAGCATAAAAATGCATAGATTTATTTTGAACCTTTAGACAATTCTAGAATGTAGACAAGTTCTACGTTTATTACTTAATATGTTATGGAGAGAACAACTTCATGGAACTTTGTATTTTTATGTTTATTGCTTGATTTGGTTTTGTTATTGCTGTTATTGCCATAATTTTTAACTGTTATGGAACTCATATTGGTTATTGACGTGCTTTAAAAGTTGTTATGTACCTCTTAAGATAATTAAAATAGCTGCTGGCATGGCATTAATTTAGGAAATATTAATTTCTACAAAGTTATAGAGACTATACGATAAATTTGAATGTTATTGAATACAACAAATGCCATCTTGATGTTTGCTTTTTCATTCCTGAAGTATCAACCAACTCTAATTCATTCCTTTGGAAACTATTAAAAACCACTCAATTTTTAGTTACCCTTGTCCAGATAAAGATTTATATGTGAAACATTGTGATATATGCACTCATCTTTTCCTCCTAACAATGAAGTATTTGCTGCAGTGCTGCAGGACCACATACAATAATTGAAGGAAAGGAAGTTGTGAACTTCGCTTCAGCTAATTATCTAGGATTAATAGGCAATGAAAAAATAATTGTGAGAATCCAATCTTAATTTTCCTCCATGTCATTTCTTCTTCTTAGTTCTCAGAAATATGTCATAATGAATAACAAGTTTCTGTTTCAGGATTCATGTGTTGCTTCCATAGAGAAATATGGTGTCGGTGCTTGTAGTTCTCGTGCCTTTTATGGAACAACTAGTAGCTTTTTCTCTTATTCATTTTTATACATTGTGGATTATTTTGTTCTGACTTTTTTACCCTTTGAAATTCCACTCATCCTTTGGAACTATACTAAAACAAAAGTTTTGAAATAACAAATTGTGCCATTGTAGATGACCACCTTGATTGCGAGACAAGAATCGCAAAGTTCATGGGTACCCCAGATTCAATCCTATACTCTTATGGCATCTCAGCCATTTTCAGTGTTATACCAGCATTTTGTAAGAAGGGAGACATCATTGTTGTGTAAGCTAACTTCATATACAATCCTTGTAGATTTCAAGTTTTTGTATTTTTGTAGTATATTGCTCCTACTCTAAAAATGCAACATTTGTTATTTAAAGGATTGGACTACTTTCTATTCTTGGCAAATGCGGAAATTGTGTGTTGCTTCTAAATAACTTGACCTGAAGTTGTTATTTTCTCAGTAGATTGCAAGTGACAATAATGATCTTATCGTTGGATATATACAAGAATGTTATCCTATACAACTCATATGCGAGCACCCGTTAGCACCTTCATCATCCACCGTCCAATCTCCTAGGGTTCAAGGATTGAGCTATAGTGCTCATCCGATCGGATGGTGGATGATGGAGGTGCTCACGGATGAGTTGTGTAAGGGTCATTCCTCTATATATATATTCATGTTCTTGGCATTATCGCCATGGGTGCGGTGCGTTGGTAAGTCACATGGGATAACTTGCACAATAGCAGGGGGTTGATTCCGGAGGCAGGTCTAAAATCCTACCTCAGGCTTAGATGGCCACCCTGTGACTTGCCAATCACGCTTACGGGCCGTGCCCGCCCGTGATTTAACCTCTCTCATTTTCTGTGCGGCCGGAGCGGGGGGGGGGGCCGCTAGGTGGGCGATTCCCACCTTTTGCACAATGTTCTTAGCATTAACATGAGCATATGTTATTTTTCTCTTTTATGCAATGCAATCAATAACTGCTACTTGAAACAATATTCCAACACTCACTAACATAAATTTTAAAGAATGGAAGGAATACATAATAGTAGTATTAGGTTGCATAGACTTAGACTATGCATTAAGATATGATCGATCTGCTCTCTTGACCAGTGACAGGGCAACATTGTAGCCCAGAGAGAGGAATTTGAAAAATGGAATCGATCAAATTGCATGAGTCTATATATCATGAAGTTGTCTATACCGGAACTAATCAAGGTCTTAATTTCTAAGAAGGAGGATGTTAAAATTTTCTTGAACCAATTAGCAAACTGTTTCATTTCAAATGAAAAGGTCTAAACAAGTACACTTTTATCAAAATTTGTCTTAATACAACATAAAGGTAAGGGAAGTATAAGGGAGTACATCATGGAGATGTCAAATCTCACAATAAGATTGAATGCACTAAATTTGGAGGTGTCTGACAGTCGTTAGTGCATTTTATCTTGTTGTCTCTCCCTACACAATTCACGCCTTTTAAGGTTAGCTATAATACTAAAAAATTGGGTATTAAATAAGCTTATAGCTCAATGTGTGCAAGTCTAGTACTCCTCATCAAAATAATATGGCCAAGCGAAGGAACTAAACCATAAAGAATATAGTTAGAAGTATGATGACTTTCACTTCTTTGACTAAATTCTTATAGGGTGAAGCACTCAAGATTACAGTTTACCTTTTAAATAGAATACCAAGTAAGACAGTGAGTCAGACCCCATACGAGTTATGGACAAGTAAGAAGTCTAGAATTAGATATTTACACATTTGAGGTTGTCCAGCTGAGGCTAGACCTTAATAGGTTTAATGAAAGAAAACTGAACTTAAGAACTGTTAGCTATTATTTTGTCAGATACCTAGAAAAATCAAGAGACTTTAAGTTCTATGACCTCTCAAATTGGTCCTCTTTCGAGGCAGAAAATATCATATTTATTGAGAATAATGAAAGCACTAAGACAAGGAATATATCCTTTGAGGAGGATAACATTAGCACTTTTATTCCAGATACTGCAGGTACAATCAGTAATGATATGATATCTATACCCTCTATTGTTAGTGTTGCACAACCAACAAGATTAGTATATCATAATGTCCCTGTTGCCTCTCAAATGCAAGTGGAGGAACCGTCTGCTTAAGCTAAGGGATTCCCTCCTATGATTGAGTAGGTTCCCTAAACACCTCAAGTACAAGTGTCACTAAGGCGATCCACAAGAGAAAGGAAACCCACGATTTCACATGATTATGTTTATCTCAACGAACATGAATTTAACATAGGGTTGGAAAATGATCTTATTTATTTTTTGGAAGTCAAGTAGTATTCTAACATGTCATAATGATCAAACACCTTCTCAATGTAAGACCTTTTGTGACAATCCAAGTACATCCTTGGATTGATCATGATATATTTGTATGTCTAACACAAATGATGCTTCACTAAGGTCTTTAATTTCAAAATTACTTGATAGAAATGACTTGGTCTCATATAGCAGTTGCTTATAAATATTTGCCAATAGAATGTTATCTATATATAGAACGAGTATAATGAACTTACTCTCATTGAATTTGACATATATGCACTAATCAATGGAGTTTTCTATAAAATCAAATGAGGTAATCACTTGATTAAACTTTCAGTATCATTGATGGAATATCTATTTCAAACCATAAATATATTTCTTTAACTTACATACTAGGTGCTTTGAATCATCAGAGTCAAAATTCTCTAGTTGCATTATATATATTGTTTCTTCAATATCTCCATTGAGGGTGTAACTCTAAGTCATAATGAGCTACTAGTATCATGATTACTTTTACTTTTAAGGAGTATTTCATTGACACATGTGAAAAAGTCTCCTTGCAATCAATCTCCTCTTTTTGAGTGGGTCCCTTGGCTATAAGGTGTACCTTATACTTTTCGACATTGCCCAGTGAATCCTGTTTGATTTTAAATATTTATCTACAACTGATAGATTTCACTTCTTTAAGCAACTCAACAAGCTCTCACATGTCATGTATGTTATAGACTTCATACTTTCTTTCATTACTTTGATTAATCTTTTCGACATTTAAACTCTTATTTTGTTGGATGCCTAGACAACAGGAGGTCTATATCAAAATATGCCTTCATACTGGTTGGAGTAGTTGTTTCTTGAAAAAGTGTCAAACATATGCTTATAGCTACTTCCAAAATGGAGGCAGAGTTCATAGCTGCTATGAAGTATCCAATCATGAAATTTAGTTGTAGAATTTTATCATGGGATTACATATTGTAGATGACTTTGATAGGTTATTAAAGATTTACTTTGATAATAAAATCATAAAACTTTATGCCAAGTATAATTATAGCTCGTTGAAGTTAAAACACATCGACATAAAGTATCTTACGTCAAAGAAAGAGCCCAGAGTGATCAAATATTGATAGAGCATATTCAGACAAACTCCATGTTGGCGGATCCATTTACAAAGACCTTGTTGCCTATAGTCTTTTATCAGCATGTGTTAAGTATGAGAGTTCTTCATATGAATGAAGTATTCATTTAGTGAAAGTCTATATTTATTTATGTATTGGATGTTCTATGTAATAGACACATTATTTTGATTATCGTACGAAATAAAATTTTATTTTACATGTGTTTTTTTTTTGACAAACTCTGAATAAAGACATCGCGATTTATTAATACAATTTACATATAGTATATGTAAATCTGATGTTAGACTCTATTTTAAGTCATAAGATTGTGATCATGGTTTTCTACTTCGGTTAGTATATGATGCTTGCAAATATTTGATCCTTGCAATATAATTTAGAGTATATTTTGGGTCGTAAAGAACCAGTTGGGAATTGATATGTGTAGATTATATTTCATGAAATTTTTATGTTACACATCAACATCTGATCTATATCATTGATGACATTGATATTGTGATTAATGATGAGTCTAGTTACATATTATATATAGTAGCTATGATTACTTTAGTTCTATGTCGGTGAAATTAATAGACCCAATTGTTTTTGTTTAATATGATATATTTTTTAAGCTCAACTAAGGAATGTTGATAATGTGTTACGTACAAAATCACATGTAGTCAAAGTCGGAGATTGTTGGACATTATTTTCTAATTTGGCAGAATTACTTGTTAATTACATAACTTATCCAATTGTATCATATTCGTTCAAACCCGATAAGGTGATCTAATTAAATTTTACGGGTTTAGATTATTGGATGTGAGTTTTATATGTCTAGAATCCATGTAGAGAAAAATTCTCATTCTGTTAAAAATTTATTCACTTTTTGTTATTATTAATGGGTTAATAACAAAAAGAGAATCTCAGGCTATATATAGGGCATGATCCCAATAGAGTTGCGTACTGTGATAGATCTCCTTGCTTCTTATCGGTGCAATGATTTTCGACATCATCACCCCAACACTTTACGGAAGACCCGTTTCTCCCTCCCTCGTAGGAAATCCGGATCTCCTTAACAACGTAGAGACAATGGTCGTTTTGTTGCAATTAGGTTCTTTTACCTTTTAAACGCCATCGTTTCAGTTTTGTATCTTCATGTGCCATAGAACTCGATGAAACTAGATCTTGTTATATATGAATCCTGTTGTATTCCATTCTGTTTTGTCGAATACACGTTTAGATTCATATTCCATCACTTATTCTTGTAGAAGTATTATCTCATCTATTGTTTTGACTTTTGACTACATTGAGTGATTCAAATCCAAATTTTTGTGACTGAAAATACGTCATGGATGCTTACAAATAGGTCAATCAATCATTTGTTATTCCAATTTTCAGTTGTAGATATCTTGATTCATAACATGGGTTCCATGTTAGGGCTGCATTCTGTCGCTAGATTTCTTAGTTGAGAGTCTTGTGCTTGTGATGCATTTCCAAGGTAAAGAACATAATAACTCTCTCGAGTCATGAACCCAAAAAGTTTATCTACAAAAAATCAATAGACAAATTATAATTTCCTTAGGCTCAGAATCTTCTTGCTGTTCTAGGCTAATTGAGTTATATGTTAATATTACATAAGCAGGTGTACCAGACTCATTCACTTAGTTCGTGCCATAATAAACTTCTTATGTTTTGCTTGATCTTTCAGAGACGAAGGTGTTCACTGGGGTGTGCAAAATGGTCTTTATCTCTCCAGGAGCACTGTTGTTTATTTCAGGCACAATGACATGGCATCACTTGAGAGCACGCTAGAGAAATTGACTCATGGTAATAAGCAGGCAGAAAAAGTCAGACGATATATCGTTGTGGAAGCATTGTACCAGGTATGCATGACAAATTTTCATCAATATCCTTGCACTGCCCTGATTCATCTACTCAACAGTGACTCGATTCCTTGCAACTATTACCCCAATTTAGAGCTACTTTTGCTGTAGATGATATTCATTTGTCTTATAATCCCAACCACCTGTGAACTCTGTTGATAGCTCATCATATATGTGAATTTCTTATATTAAAAGTACCAATTACAACTGAAAACACAAAGTGCACTGTATTTTATAGTTTTTATTTTTTTCGTCTAAGAGATTGTTGTGGTTATGGATAAAAAACTAGAATTCTGGTCAAATTGCTCCATTAAATACTATCATGCGGCTAAAGGAGAAGTACCGCTTTCGAGTGATATTGGAAGAAAGTCATTCCTTTGGTGTACTTGGAAACACTGGCCGAGGTCTCGCTGAGCATTATGGAGTTTCAGTATGTCTACCAGCACTTGTTTTCTCCACATCCTGCATGTTTATTCGACGTGGTCTCTAATTGGTTGATTTTTGCAGATTGAGAAGATTGATATAATAACTGCTGGCATGGGAAATGCATTGGCAACTGATGGGGGCTTTTGCACTGGATGTGCCAGAGTAGTTGATCACCAAGTAGGAAAATGTTGTTTTTGCTAATAGCAATTGCACAATCATCCTGTCTTTTCCTTTCATTGGTTTTTGGAATTTTGTTTTTGCAGCGGTTGAATGGCTCTGGGTATGTGTTCACTGCATCTTTGCCGCCATATCTTGCGAATGCTGCCATTGCTGCAGTGAATTACTTGGAGGATAATCCATCAGTCCTCACAACGTTGAGGCGTAACATTTCTCTAGTATGGGAAGGTGAGTTCTTTCTAAGCTTAAGTTGTTTCTGCAAAACTCATATGGTACATTCCTAAGTAAAATCTCTTTTACTTTCCAGTCCTAATTGATACCAAACTAGGACAACCTGCAGTGCAATATCATGTTCACCGCTAACCATGGGTATTTATGTGCATCATCAATAACAACAATCAAATTTTATCCCACTAGGTAGATATGGATCCTTCTATGTCATTGAATTCTATCCCCTACTATATCATCATCTATACTTAAATAAATTTTATCTTGTTTTATTATTGTTAACCAAGTTTTTTTTTTGTCTTCCTCTTCTTTATTTGATGTGCGTATTTATCATTATTTCACATCGCCTAACTGGAAGTTTTTTCTCAATAGATACAGCTCCGACTTTCTCTCTAATACTCTTATTTCTTATTCTATCCATCCTCGCATATCCACACATCCACTTTAACATTTTCGTCTCTGCAACTCTCACCTCCTGCTAATGTACTTGAGTTGTAGTCCAACATTTAGCGTCGTATAATATAGCAGATCTAACTGTCATTTTATAAAACTTCTCTCATATCCATGCGTCGTCATATTCACAGATTCACTTTTTTGATTGAATAGTTTTGCAATCTTTACCATTGTTTCTTGATAGATGGTATTCTAATTTTTAGTTAATTTGTCTACATCTTTGCATCCTTAGAGTGTTAAACTCGTCTCATTGCCTGACCAATATACCACAAAATCTGCAAGTTCAAAGGCGACCAGTAGATTTTACAGTGAGACAAGTTAAACAATTGGGTAAAAAGCATCTGAGATGGAGATGAACCAAAGCAAACTCAAGTTCATGCAAGAAAAAAAAAAAAAGTGGATTAAACGACTTATACATTAGCAATGCTAGTCTTACATAGAATTAAATGGAAGGATGAGATCCATTTAATTTACTCAAATCATTGTGACAAACATAACTTGAGGAAGTGGATACTGAACTAGTAGATATTCCCTACTTTGGTAGAAATTTAACCCTCTGAGAGTGCAGGCTTGTCGGATGTTCCAGGATTGACAATTGCAAGTGATCCACTGTCTCCTATTGTCATCCTGAAACTGAAAAATTCAACAGGATCTTCGAAAGATGACTTGGAACTCCTCGACAAGATTGCCGAAAAGGTCAATTGCTGAATGATCTTAACTAGATACCAAACTGTGCATTTCTCTGTAATAACTTGCCTAGCTTGGACCAGGTACTGAAGGAGGATTCTGTTTTCATTGTGAGCACAAAAAGGTCGGTTATCGATGAGTGCCGCCTTCCGGTGGGCATACGTTTGTTCATCTCTGCAGGCCACACTGAATCCGACATCAAGAAAGTTTCTGAGTCGTTGAGAAGAGTTGCAGGTGAAATTTGCTAGACATGGTTTGAAATCTATGAACAGTTCTGCTTTTCAATGGGGAAGAGAGGGGGAAAGTTAAGTGAATGATTTGCTTTTTATAGCTAATTTCTTTTCTTTTTTTCCTTTTTTTTTAAGTTTGACAGAATTCTAGACACAATTATTAAATGAGAACAAGTAGAACAGGTAAATTATTAAATTCTAGACTGCTGAATTTGGATGTCTTATTGAAGTAATTTTTATGTAATTGGATGGATACAATGGTATTTCTGTGGGGTATGAAAACTAATGTGGAGAGAAATATCATCAGTCTGGTAGATGAGTCAAGTCAATAGTCAAGCTGAGTCGGATACCCAGGTTGGACCCGATCAAGAGCGACACCGGTTAACTTGGATCTGCCACGAGAGCATATTATCTCACCTTGGCAACATCTTGTCTCGACAGTATCTCACTTCGGCATCATCTTATCTCGGCAGTATCTCACCTCGACAGCATCTTATTGCAGCAGCATCTCACCTTGGCAGCATCTTAGAAGGATCTAGGTGTACTAGCTTAGAAGTATCTTAATTCAAGTTGATGAGAAAATGGATATGTCCCGTCATGAGAACTAGGTCTTGTTATCTCTGTTGTGGGCTCGCAATCTCCGCTGACGTATCACCTCTCTTTATTAGTGAGGCTATGACTTTCGGGATTCGAGATTCGTGCACTCACTTCTCCTTATTAATGAAGTCATACTTCCCAAGATCACAAAGTTGTACAAATACATTCCTTCATTAATGAGACCATATCTTTCGAAATCTCCTCCGTTCTACTACAACTTTATCAGACCATGCCTCCCATGATTCTCCATGGGTATCCAAGCCACCAGGTTTGCATATATAAAAGGAGAAAGGGGGTCTTTTTCTCCTCTCTGTCTCCGACGAATCCTCCTTGAACTTCTAGCTCTTTGTTTCTCTCCATCTTTTACACTCTTTGACTTGAGCATCGGAGGGGCCTCGTTGGAAATTACCACGACACTCTCTTTCACTCATTTGCTAGTCTTCTCAGGTGGAGGTTTCTATAGCTCCTGGAGCAAATCGGATTCCACCATCGAAGGCGGACACAACTAATCACCAAGAAGACGAAAGGTGTCTTAGCCTAGTTGACCCTACTCACTTCAGCCTTGGGTGTTTTGCGAAGTCATCCCATCTCTCGATCTCAACCCATAAGATAATTAGGACTGTAAACGAGCCAAGCCAAGCCAAACTTTATAGTGTTCAGACTTGTTTGATAAGATAATCAAGTCGAGCCGAGCCAAGCCTAAAATTAACCAAGCTACTGAAAAACCTGTTCAAGCTTGGCTTGATATTTTTTTTTTTGAGCTTGAGCTTGGCTTGAGCTTGAATTGAGTTTGGCTTGTTTAATGGGTATCAAGCTTCTAATCAAGCTTGATTCAAGCTTGTTTAAATTTGATTTATTTAAATGTTATCAAGCTCTTAAGTCAAACTTATTTGTTTATTTAAAATTTTACTAATTTAATCCTGATTGAAAAATGAGTATAAATAAATTCAAAAATAATTTTTAAAAGAGTATAATCATAAATCGGCTTGTTAATGTTCACGAACATTATTCACCAACACTATTCACGAACATCGTTCATGAACACTGTTCACGAATATTGTTCACGAACACTGTTCACGAACATTAACAAGCCGAATACATACGTGTTCAAGCTTGTTTATTAATTGACTTTGATGCATATTGAACGAACGTAAACGAGCTCTTACCGAGTCGAACACCAAGCTCGTTCATGAACGCTTGGTTCATTTACAACCCTAAAGATAATTAGCGTCGTCTGTAGGAAGCTATATTTCTGAGCCGAAACGAAGAGATGAGAGATCATTCAGAGAACCAAGATTTGACAGGAGGAAGGGAAGCCTTGACAAAGGAAACAATAATTGCGCTCGCCAATACTACTATGGAAGAAATCCTACGGAGACACTTCTCATAGAATCCAACTCCAACATCGGTGTCTTTAACTCCAGCTCCGATGCCTCCAACTCCACCTCTGACGCTCCCAATCCCAATAGAATTAGTACCACTTGTTGTGCAGCAAGAGCAATCTCGGGAATATGTATCCCAAAAGTCACCTTTAAGAGACCGTAAGAAAGGAAAGGCTCTAGTCAATGCTGAGAAAGACAATGATGAGGTGTCTTTCTCCCAAGACATTCTGGAAGAAAAATTACTGAAGCGCTTCAAGCCTTTGTAAATAATAGAGTGCAATGGATCCACTGACCCAACGGATCATCTTGGCCGATTCAGGAATGTCGCCCTACTGCATGAGTATACTAAAGGGGTGAAGTGTCGAGTTTTTGTGACAACCCTATGCGGAGATGGTTCGACCGATTGCCAGCCGACTCTATTCGGTCTTTTAAAGACTTAGCTCAATTTTCTTGTAGCATTTCACCAGTAATAAGAGGTATCACCGAACTGCCCTTAAACTTTTTCTATGAAACAAAGAAGTCAGGAGCCCTTGAGGGATTACATCCAGCGCTTCAACCGGGTGGCCATGGATGTGCCCTCTGCTAATACCGAGACCCTATTCAATGCTCTCTCACAAGGATTGATCAAATGCAACTTCTTCTGATCTGTGATGATGGATCCACCCATCGACTATGATGGTTTGCTTGGCCGGGCAGGAAATTCATTAATCTGAAAGAAGCTCAGAGAGCTAGAAGAGAAGGAAGCAGTATGGTGAGACCAACTTCAGTTCGGCCGGACAAGAAAGCTCCTTTTCCCGTGTGAGCTTGCGAGCCTCATCAGACGATCGACTATGCCCCTAGTAGAATAATAGAAAGGGTTGTCCAAGTCGTGCAAGAAGCCCCAAGACTGCCTGTTGTTATGAGGTCGCAGTAAGGACTAGTGTATTTTTGCGCTCTTCACCAAGTGTATGGACACTCTACGCATGAATGTCACGGGCTAGTCGAGGAGATATGACAAGTAGTCAGGGACCAACAAAGAAATCTCGAAGCAAGGCCCGAGCAACCAAGGTTTGCGTGGAGACCTCGATCTAGAGAGCCTGACCGCCGAACCAAAATACCCCAGAGGTCTCCGAAGCAACCTCCGAGACAACACACCCCTCAACCTGAGGACCTATGACATGAAAGACAGAATGCCCCACACCGAGGCACCCTTAATACAATAGGAGGCGGGGCCACAAATGGATACTCCAATCGGGCGAGAAAGGCTCATGGACGACGCCTGGAGAACATGGAGGTCGGAATTGGTCGAGGACGAGCTGAGAGTCCCTCAATTCACTTCAAGCCTAAGGATTTACAAGGAATATTGACACCTCATGAGGATGCGTTGGTAATCCGAGCTACCATAGCAACTATGATATAGCTCGAATATTCATTGACATAGATAACTCGGTGAATATTTTACTTAAAGAGGCGTTTGATTGTATGCAGCTTGACCGAGTCGAGCTCTGGCCGATGAACACGACTCTTTTTGAGTTCTATGGGCATTGAGTCATACCTCTCGACTGAATTAATCTACCCTTATCCTTGGGGGAAGAGTCACTCCGCCGAACCAGAATTACCACTTTTATAGTGGTAGCAGTCGCCTTCGCATACAACATCATTCTAGGAAGACCATCCTTGCATTTCTTCCAGGTGGTGGTCTCCACGTACCACAAGAAGGTGAAGTTTCCAACTGGTGATCAAATCAAAGAAGCGATAGGAGATCAAAGAACCGTTGGAAGTGTTATGTGGAAGAAGTGCGGATCGGCTCTAGAAAAAGTCGACAGATGGAATATGCAGGGGTGTACACCCTTCAAGAGGCATCCCGAGCAAAGATGAAGAGGTGAAAGTTTGGTTGGATCAACTTGAGAGAACCGTCAAAATAGCTACAGATCTCCCTCCCGAGCTGAAGCAAGAAGTCATTGGATGTCTCTCTTCCAATTGTGATGTTTTTGCCTGGCCTGGAGAAGAAGTTGCAGAAATCTCTCAAACAGTAATGGAGCACAAACTGAATCTTTTACTAGGGGCTCATCCAGTAAGGCAAAAGAAAAGATAGTTCGACTGGAGAAAAGATCAAGTTATCCGAGCCAAGGTAGAAAAATTAATACAGGTCGGTCATATCAGAGAAGTTAAATTTTCATCATGGTTGGCTAATGTAGTTTTGATGCCCAAGCTTGAGGGCAAATGGAGGGTATGTATAGACTTTAGAGATTTTAATAAAGCATACCCTAAAGATTGTTCTCCTCTGCCTCGAATAGATCAACTAGTTGACTCTACTTCGGGATATGAGCTCATCTACATGCTTGATGCCTAGCAAGGGTATCATCAAATTTCCTTAGCATAAGAAGATCAGGAGAAAGTTAGTTTTGTCACTTTGGACGATACCTTCTGTTACCGAGTTTTGTCCTTCAGACTTAAGAATGTTGGAGCCACATACCAGAGATTAATGGATCGAGTCTTCCGACATTAGATCGATTGAAATATTGAGGTTTATGTGGATGATATCCTTATTAAGTCCACTCAAACCGAGAATATTATAGCAGACATGACTGAAACCTTCGAGACATTACAGAGGTATGGAGTTAGACTCAACCCAAGCAAGTGTATATTTGGCATCCAAGGTGGTCATTTCCTCAACTATATTGTGACTGAGCGAAGAATTGAAGTCAACCCCAAAAAGGTCCAAGCCTTGCAAAATATGACTTCCCCTCGGAATCTAAAATAAGTTTAGAGATTAGTAGGGAGGATCACATCTCTTTCACGCTTCATCTCTAAGTCGGTTGAATGAAGTTTGCACTTCTTTAAGGTGCTTCGAAGGTCGGCTCGATTTTCATAGGATGAGAGTTGCAAATAGGCTTTCTCGTACCTCAAAAAAATACATAGCAGAGTTGCCTACTCTTTCTAAGCCAATAGTTGGGGAAAGATTATGGTTATACTTAGCTGCAGCCGAAGAAGTAGTTGGAGCCATATTGATTCGACAAGAAGAAAGCAAGCAGCGACCTGTGTACTTTGTCAGCCACTTACTGAAAAATGCAGAAAGTCGATACACCACGCTCGAGAAGTTAGCCATGACACTCATTTTAATAGCTCGAAAGCTCCAACCTTACTTTTTTATCTCATCCTATTACAGTCCTGACTAATAGTGGTCTCAGAAAGATTTTAGTAAATTTAAAAGCCTCAGACCAACTAATCAAGTGGACTACAGAGCTCGCCGAGTATGATATTCAATATCAATCCAGGACGTCTATCAAAGGACATGTGTTGACTGATTTCTTGGCATAGACTTTCAGACCGAAAAATGATGAGGTATGGAAGATTTACGTTGATGGCTCCTCTATTTAAGCAGGGAAGTGGTGTAGGGATTCTACTAGTGTCACCTCGAGGAGAGGTGGTGCAGATAGCTCTGCAACTCAATTTTCGTGCCTCGAATAATGAAGCAGAGTATGAAGTCATATTGGTCTGTCTTTGAGCAGCTCAGCAGGTTGGTGCTTTAAGGGTCGCCCTTTACTCGGATTCTCAGCTAGTCGTAGAGCAACTTAAGGGTTCATTCGAGATCAACAATGACCGAATCCAACAATATGCAAGGAGCTGTGGGAAGCTGATGGTTGAATTCCAAGAGATGGTCCTGCATAAAATCCCTTGAAGTGAAAACCAAAAGGCTGATGAGTTAGCTCGAATGACCAGTGCATTGACAACGTGAACTTTGGATGGTTCGATCACGGGAGTATAGTTTATTGCCCAGATAGATCAAAATGTTTTGGAGCCTATTACTGATCGGAGAGATCCTTTAATTTCTTATTTAAAAAATGGGGTGCTTCCAAACGCTCCCAAAGAGGCTCGCTTCTAAAAAAGAGAGGTGTGTGTTTTACTCTAGTTGGAGATGGTTTATACAAACGTGCTTTTGCCCGCCCATTGCTCAAGTGCCTTGGCCCGAACGAGGACGACTGCGTGATGCGCGAGATACATGAAGGATATATGTTGTGGCAATCACCTAGGCAGAAGGGATTTAGTTCGGAAAGTCCTACTAGCGGGATATTTCTAGTCGACGCTCCAGAAGGACTCTGCTTGCTATGTCAACACCTGCCTCAGATGCCAGAAGCATCAAAACTTTTCTCAGTAGCATGCCGAACTCCTGAGGACCTTCGTGATATCATGCCCCTTTGATCAGTGGGGGGTGGATATTGTGGGTCATATGCCATTGGGACCGAGTCAAAAAAAAATTCTGTCGATGGCAATGGACTATTTCTCCAAATGGGTGGAAGCCGAGCCATTGCCCAGAATCACCGAGGAAAGTGTGCTTAAATTCCTCTAGAAGAATACTGTCTGTAGATTCGACATTCCTCGGAAGATTATCTCTGATAATGGCCGACAGATCCTGGGCCAAAAAAATCAAGGAATTGTATCAGCAGTTAGGAATTCAACAAGTGTTCACTTCGGTGGCTTGCCCTCAAAGTAATGGACAAGCGAAAGTAGTTAACAGAGAGTTGGTTCGGGGACTCAAAATTAAGTTCGATCATGTGGCAGGGAATTGAGTCGAAGAAGTGTCGAGAATTCTTTGGGC